>CM056994.1:201487977-202113841 GCA_029891345.1 Dryococelus australis
GCACTTCGTAGATTCTTATATGATGTAATCCCATGTTGCGAAGAGTAATTCCTGGCTGACATAAAGGATAACAAGTGTTAATGCCCATTAAAAATATTTCCATTAAAAACATGGCAGGAAAATGCCTTCTGCCTGTTTTTCCCCTTTCACATTTTAAATGTGAGTGTGGTGTGTGTTTCATCCTGGCTCGTGTCGAGTGCTATGTGTCCTGTAAGGGTATCAACATCCATCATATATAGTCCAAACTTAGTGCAGTAGAGTGTGGAGGAACATGGAAGAACAGTATGGAGGTTGGCCGGAAGTACAAAAAAATCAGTTAATTTAAATCTCTTGATGACGTATGTCGCGGCGTCGTAGAGTTGCCTAGCAATGGCCATCTGCGCTGAAGGGTGGGAGCCATCGAGGATGTGCTGGAGGGGGGATGGTTAGCTGGTTGTGCCTCGCAGTGTTGGAACCAAAATCTAGCAGAGTAGTGACACTGCCCATCAGCTCCTCGCTCGGCGTCGAAAGGGGCAGCACACTGGTAAGTCTTCATAACCCTGATAGCTGAGCATTCCCAGGTGGCGGATAGCGGGTTAGGTGGAATAAAATAGTGAAGTCGGAACGGTGATATTCTCCAACACCGTTACAAACTTGAAAGCTAAGAGTCGAAGATCCTTCAATGTAAAACCGTATCATTTCTTATCAATAGTTTTGAGATGACCTACTAGCTCTTCCTCCGTCGCAGCTGAGAATGTCGGTTTAAAGCGACTTAAAGATGAAGGTGGCTGATCTCTTTGCAGTCTCCGGCGGAGAGTAGATTCAGCCATTCCTAAAGTTGCTGCTACATGCATTTTACTTTCTCCTCGCTGAACGCTCTCTTTAGCTTCTTGCAGTGTTGCTGCATAACACGTAGTTCTATTCGATGTTCGTGGGCGATTGCGTATCATGGTTGTTGAACATAATAATCCCAAAAGTAGCAAATATAGTACGGGTCTTGGTCATGTGAGTCATTCAAGTTCAGGTAAATGCAATGCAAAATGATCGAATGTCGATGGAACAAACACAAATGAAGAAATGGGGCATTTCTGCATAAATCATGAAAGGTGGCTCGGTTTCCCCTGTATTTACTCTGATCTAAACAGAAATCACATTCCTGTGAGACGAACATACTAATTAGTGAAAATGATATGAGATGATAGGGATGTCATAAGGTAATCTTTAACTATATCTCTTCCCTCCTGCTATTAATTTTTATTGTAAGTTAGAGAACATTACTTCATTATATCCACAAGGTCGTACAATATTTAAGTAGCATTTTTCTCATTATTTCACACCAATAATATTTATTTAGAAGGAGGAGTGAAACTTTTGAGTCTACCATAACATCTACATCAGATGCAGAAAAAAATTTATTTTTTTAAAAATGAAAATTATATGTGGGGCATTAGGTACAATATATGTATTATGAATATGAATATGTGTAACGCGATATTTATGGGTAATTAATCTCAGATTCTTCACAGCCATGAGCATAATTTTGCCATATAAGGTCATCATGGTACCCATGAATATTTGCAACAATTAACATGAAAAAATAATATTACGATACAACTAGCCTAACTGGATCATTATTAAGCAAAAGGCAGAGGCATTAAGATAAGTTTAAACATTTATATATGTTCAGGTGCAGCTATTCGATGCCCTTTCTTGAGATGTGAGTTAAGATATTAGCCTAAATGATCTTACGTCATCCCTTTGTTATTACGCCCCTGTTTCAAGCAAAGGCTGCACTGCTGTTGTAAATGTATGGTGTCACACTGGTGTGGCGTTACCGCACCGACCAGATATAACCGCATCGTGCTGCGGCAAGACAGGATAGCCGGACAATAGGAAAGGAAGCGAAACACATTCAATTTAATGTGAGCTGTCGCGCGTTATTGCCGGATCGTTTGTTGTGTTCTCTAGCTTTTATGTGCATATACATAATTTGTAATAATGTTTGATGTTGATAAATTTATTGAACACATACATGAGAAGTCAGATTGTGTGATAAGAGTGCGAAAGAGTATGTAGAAAAACAGTGCCAAGAAAAATCGTGGATCGATATTGGGGAAAATATGTACATGGATTGGCAGGAACTGGAATTGAGAGCGTGAGATGAGGAAGGTAGGTAAGAAAGAATATTAATGTATAACAGTATTACGTAACGTACCATGAATCAGAATTTTATGAAAGAAACGTGTGTGTATATATATGTATATATATATATATATATATATATATATATATATATATATATATATATATATAACGTATATATATATATAACGTTATATATATATAACGTATTAAAAAAAGACGTTCGTATATATATATATATATATTAACGTATTAAAAAAAGACGTTCGTATATATATATATATATTCGTATATATATATATATATATATATATATATATATATATATATATATATACGAACGTCTTTTTTTAATACGTTAACAACAGATACACAATGAGTAAACAATAAGTGTGTACAATATTACTAATTTTTTTTAAACATTTATAAACGATTTTTATGTTAAAACGAATTTATAGATAATTTGTGAGTTTTTCTTCGCAGGGGTTAGACACGTATCCTGTTCTGAATGGTCATTTAAAAATGGGAGGCGCATGGGACACTATGCATTGCTTAGGAGCACGGGATTTCTCTTGCCGGGTCTGCTCACCACACACAACCAAGGAGACTATAGTTCAGTACATTTGATTTCTTTATAAAGGCACTGCTCCAACTCCCATGAAATAACGTGCAAAGTTGTCTCTTACCTCAAAATCGTGCCACACTTGACTACACCTAAAATCGTCAACATCTCCAAATGGATAGGTCTCCGTAGTTTCATAGTTGAGACCGTCTCTCCTCCTAATAAAATTGTGGTGAATGCAACAAGCTTTCACTATTTCGTAAATAAAATCCGGTACAACTAGAATAGGTGTATGAATAATCAGCCATTTGTTTACCAGAACACCAAAAGCGCACACTACACAACGTCTGCACCTTGAAAGTCTGTAATTGAATACTAGGTATCTTGCTTGCGTTGAGTTCGCGAGCCGGATATAGTCGTAAAAGGTTTGTAGAAATGTTGAATGGATCATAATCAACAAAGACGTAAGACTGGAGATCTTCGTGTGTGTTTGGTAAACGACGAGGAGATGGTAAATTTAAAGTACCAGATTACAGTTTCTTGCCCAGTAGACTGTTCCGAAAATTGTGGAATCACATTCTATTCCGCATACACCGACGTCAATGGCCACGAAACACAGATTGACATCTGCAATTGCCATCAAGAGAACAGAAAAGTATTTCGTGTAGGTATAGTAATTAGATCCTCCTCCTCGAGGATTGATGCATATTATAAGCTATCAGTCCACTGCACCTACGCAGTTAGGAAAGTTCGTATCCGAATTAAATTTGTCCGAGATGTCCAACCACATAGTTTCTGTTGGTTCTTTTAAGTGAATGCATATCGCTTGGCAAGTTTCTCGAACCATTACCCCAATTGTACTTCTTGCAATTTTGAAATCATATCGAAGACTTTAAAAGATTATTGCAGTTGACAAGTACCGGCATAAAAGAAATGTTGGTAGTATACAAAAGTAAACATAAATTTCAGGTGAGCATGGGCGTCGACTGGTTTTGGGACACATTTAAAGGGGAAAAGAAGATTTTAAAATTTCTCCGGTTTTTAAGTAGCCTAATAGAGATGCTTAAATGCGCACACAAGAAGTCACCATAGTTATATTTTGTGCACATATATTTTATATTTTTGGGATATATGGAAGGGGCCTCTAGCGACAGTACACGAGCGAACGTCAGTAGGGTTTACTATTGTATTTTAGTTTATTCAATATTTAAAAAAAACGTGACGAGAATAAAGAGTGCATCCCATGGCCCTATCAATCTCGAATTGATAAGGGCCCTCCCAGCTCCCCAGCGTTGATAACCATGCCTTACTTTTACACAACATTAACATTGTCACTACACACGTCCCTACAACATTCAAGTATCTTGAAAACATACGCATGCCTATCGTGTTACATTTATTTGTTACAGTGCGCGAGTTGAATAAGTGATGGGGCATCAGAGGGCATTATAATAAATTTTTAAACTAGGAAAATAGTGGGGATATGGCACCGAAAAAGCAGAAGTATGTATATGCAGAAGCACTTACATTTCTACAGAATGCAACGCAAAAAAGGAAAACCTGAGGGAACATAGCCGACGATGAAGAAAAAATGGAAGATGATACGATACAAGATGAATCCAATGAAGTGATTACATTAAAAGACAGCGTCTATGGGGGTGTTGCTTGCACACGATCATTACATAAAGCACCAAAAACTTGCCACACACCACACGGCAAGTCCACTCATAACACCGTTTCACCGATAACTGCTAACACATTTAGAAGATAGCAGGAAGCACGAAGAAGACGCAGATATATCATTCTTACTTTCTCTTCTTCCTGACTTCACACAACTTAATGAGGACGCGAGATTAGAATGTAAATTAATGACTCTCAAATACTTTGAAAACATCCGACAGAAAAAGATACGTCAACCAACCACCTAACCTACTAACAATCTCTCGAACTCAGTCATACTATACGTTCTATCCCTTCTACGAATACCAATATGCACCTTTGACTATGAAGGAACCATTTAATTCTGCACACCAAAGTACGGCAGCTGGCCAGACCACATCTCTGAGAGACTCTCACCTTTCAGTCCAATCCGTTTATTCTGAGACTAGTTTCCACGAAACAATTAACTAATTAATAAGTATCTGAATTTCAGTTTTCTGCAGTAGCAAACTGGCAGGACTATTGGGTTAATATTACTTTAGTAGTGTTACCTGTGTATTTAAGCTTATTACGCAAGTATGTAACACAGGACTGCTTATTTACGACTGTAAGAGACACTATAATTTTATATCACTGTTAATTTGTTTTTGATATTGTGCAAATGTAACTGTAATTATTTTTAGTATAATTAAATTGCTCAATTCTTACCTATTTATTTGATGAAAGGTTACTTCATGTACTAACCTAAGCATTACTGTTAGTCTTTCTTCTGCGCTTATCGCGTTCCTAAACGTTGTGTGATTTTTGTGACGCGTGGTCTCAGTACTTCGAGGAGTTCATCGAAGGCGTTTTATTACGTCCGGTAATATCCAAATAGAAATGTATCTTCATGTTTTCGAATATTTCGATGCATTTACTCAAATATCTGACTATTCCCACGTGCAACATTATAAGTATGCAGCCAGTGTGTGCTGTCGCAATATTCGCTCCGCCACAAGCACACACACACACCATCTTCAACTTCGACCACATTACTACCTACTATACGACACTACCCACTCGTCAACTCACCATACTTACTGCTCGAAGCAAACTGCCAAGTGATTGTCCCGCTATGCGTTTTGACGGGAATTGTGTGACACCATGAGGTCATCCCGTCAAACCGCATTCCGTTTAGCCGCAGCCGCAAAAACGCATAATGTAACACTGGCCTAAGGCATGTGGTAAAGGCCGGAGTCATAACGTCCGAGAATCCAATTATGATGAGGGCTACTTTTTTCCGTGGACGACAGCGCAATGTCTCTTTTGACTGGTTTGAAAAATATATGTTCCCCCAAGTTACGGGTTTGCGACATTAATTTTGTAAGAGTAGAGGCCAGGTTTCGTAAATTTATGTGATTTTAGCTAAGGTAGTAGCAATATGTACTTTTCTCTTAAACCTATTTTAGAAATCTTCAGTAATAAAAGATATATTACGTATTTTGTTTTCGTTCTGTTGCAAAGTTTGAGTACATTCGCATGGCTTCGTCTGGCTTTCTTTGAGTAAAAGATTATAAGTGACAAAAATAAGCAACAGTGTAAGTACACTGTTGAACTGAGAGATTTGGGCGGCTCTTAACGTGTCGTGAGAACCGATGAGGGTGAAATTAGGTGAGAATGGAGCAGCGCCAGAATGCAAGCGAGCCGGGAAAACGGGAGATCCCAGAAAAACGCCGTCGACCAGCGGCATCGTCAGCGGGTTTTCTCGGCGATCTCCCGTTTCCCCATCACTTCATTCCGACGCTGCTCCATACCTCAATCTCCCTCACCGGTTGTGAAAACCTCGCTGTTGAGAACCGCCCAAATCTCTTCACTCACTCACTAGTACTGCCTGCGCCAGACGCTGTGGTAATCGTTTAAGCGGGATTGCGGGGGTTTTCTGGAGAGAATGGGTACCTACCACTCCATGCGTAGCTCCGGCTTAATAGCATGCGACCTGCAAACATTATCCCATCACACGCAATTCAAATGCAGAAGTCGTTTATGATGGACGCCACAACTACTCCGGTATCCGTCAGTAGTCTGTCCCAAGGATGAGGAAACAGTGCAAACAGCATCCAAATAAACCGTCAATTACTCGTTGGGGGAGGTAAGAGCATGTTAAACATAGCGGTAAAATTAATATAATTAAAGTACTAAGTTTCATTGTGTAAGAATATATTCGCTCTTAAAACGGAAATACGTATAGGGTCCACTACATATAACACATAGAATATTACATTGAAGATTAAGCGTTCCGCCTACCTGGGCGTATCACATGATTCATCGTTTCCATGTGCCAGGCACTAAACTAGTTTGTAGTCTCTCCTTCAGCAACTCGCCTCTCTGAGACACTTTAAAATAATTTAATTAAATGTTTGCAACTGTTTCTGATTACCGAAAATTAAGTAAAATTGTTCGTAGTAACTGTTTTATTGTAGTGCATTTTCATTGGAAACTCCGTTTTAAATAACAACAAACCGGAGTTTACAACCATGCACCGAAACGGCAATGCAGAATATCTGCAAACGCCCGGGTAGTTTTGCTCAGCGTGGTAGGTCTGAATGTGAACTGTACGTAGGTTTTTGTGTGAAATGTTCCAGCGGATGCCTTGGAAAATGTTTTTAGTTAAGAGTATAGATAACAATGCCGTTACTGATTCCCGCCCGTTACAGAGCCTGGCCGTGTCTAGCACCATTGATGTAGGGATAGGGGCTCAAGTGCCACGACGTCTTACGCGTACAGCACTTCAACGACTGATTTCACTGAAACGGGTTTACCGCTCGACAAACTCTTAGAAATTAACCTTAGAAAAAAGTCACTGCTCCTGCATGCATGGTCTAAATTTTAATGGGCGCACTGAGTGAAATGCACCCGGTAAAGTTGGCAACGATATATGGAAAGTAGTTGCATATCTTTACGTCGTATAAAACATTTTTGGTAACCATCTGAAATAATTTAAGTTATTTCTTTCGCTGTCTGTTTTTTTAATGCATGGAAGTGTAAAAATTAGCTATGTTAATTTTACATACGGCGGAAGAATACATAGCGTGCATAAAAGTATAGCTTAAGGAGGGCTTTCAAAAGTGCTCATTTTACTGTGAACGGCCTATAAATATGTGAGATACATGTTATTCCTCTTCCCCCAGCCATTACTCTTTCTTATCAATGCAGCAGCTTCAAGGTCGCGCACGCTGTTACGAATGAAACATATACAAGCGGATTACATGCAAACTCACTAACCACTTATGATCAGTACTAAGAGTTTTAACACGAACAACGAAACCACATGAAACAATAGACATAACGCCGTAATCGAAGAAATGGTGTGAACTAGGGATCTTTGTTATAATACCTCTTGGTTTGTCTGCGGTAGAAGTACGTGTACGTAGAGAAACACACTTCCTTGTGTTCAATCACTATTCCCACCACGACACCATCGGCAAGGCAACTATCAATATATATGTCACTGAGCGAGGTGACTCACTGGTAACTCACTGGACCCACATTCGGGAGGACTCGGTTTCGACTCCCGGTTCGGGCATCCTGGCTTTGGTTTTCCATGGTTTCCAGAAATCTCTTCAGGCGAATGCTGGGATGGGTCATTAACAAAAGCCATGGCCTATTCCTTCTCACTACTTCTCCAATCCCTCTTCCTTGTGCAAGTTGCACCGTCTCTAATGACCTCACTGTCGACGAGACGTTAAGTCCAACTACTTACCTAGTTCAATGTGTGTCACAATGTTCAATCGCAAGGACTTCAGAGAAGTTTGCGGAGCAGTAAAGAGCAACATTCAGTTCCAGCCACAGTAGCGGTCTGTGCGACCATTTCTAGTCTGCACGTTTCTTATTATTGAAACTGACAGAAAATAATCACCGTCATGAGAATCGAGGTTTCTTGTAACCGGGACTGAGGTATGTATACCTACCTACTGGTCGGGGGGTATTTTCACAGAGCGGAGTGGCGGCGAACGAACGGAAATGGCGCAACGGCGAAAATTAAAAGTGTAAGGGCAGAAAGCAGAGGTCCCACGAGAAATCTTTCCTCTCTACTGCTCCTTTTATCGGCACAGATCTAGCTTGGCAGCTCGCCGAGCTTCGGACGCACTTCGTCTCGCTTCGCGAAGATGCGAAACTGTTCCGGTCTTCCCTCCTCCGATCTTCTGCTGCCTGACGAAGTTCCTGCTCTTCTTGCCAACTACTCCTTGTTCCCCACACGCTCTAGCCGCCATCCTCTGCGTAATTACTTTGTTTATCAAGTACTTAAGCTAGGATAGAATTTTTATCCCGAATCGTATGGTGATACTACTAGCGCGCACGAACGTAATCACTGCTTACGAACGCAGAAGAAGAAGAAATGTACAGTAACAGTTAAGTTTATTCTGAGTCGTTTCCAACTTCTCGGAAGCCCAATTTCAGGCTACTAACTACATAATTATCCACCACGTGTTGTAACGTTTGATAACCTGGTATTTCTGCACACTTATAATTTTGTATTTTTTTATTCCCACTGCAAATTTATTGTTTATATTTATTATTTGCATGACAGTAGTGTTTGCAAAATTCTTTGTTATTTAGTTACTCTATGAGCTTGTAATGTTTTGCTAATGTTTGTTTATTTTATTTTTTAAATCTTGAATTGCAGTTTTAGAGTTGAGTATTACAATAGATTAAATTTTTTTCAGAATTGTTAAATTAATTTAATCTCTTATTGCAGCTTTTTAAGATAGCAGTGTTAAACAGATTGCTCCAGAAATATATTTAATTGTAAACATTGATTGGCATTTGGCAGCACAGTACAATACGTAATATTTAGAAAGGGAATTTTCGAAAGTCCTTTGCCTATTGTGCTATGGCAAATTCAAACACGACTGTGTTGAAAATTTATCTCTGTTCTTGTAACTTTTAAGTTGGTATATTTCATCCTGAAGATCATCAAAAATATACGGAAAAATTCTTATTTAAAGTTGATCCTATTGGTAAGAGTTATTTAGGAAATTATTTTATGTTGCGAGCGTGCGAGTGACGTAAAAGAAGAATGCTCAGATATTCCATTAGTAGAAAAGGGATCTCTGAGTTGATGCATGTCCTGCTTGATAGCAATTTAATTGTCATCATGAACTACGAGAACTTCTTGCTCCAGAACAACTGCAAGTACAGCTAAGTAAAGAATGAAATTAGTTGCAGATGGCAGCAGCCCTATATAATACTCTCTAAATCGGAATAAGTTATTTTTTACTGATTGTCAGTTGAAACTGCTCCATCCGGAATCAGTAGAAAAAGAAAACTATTAATATTTTCAGTTAAATAAAATCCGCTAAAACAAACAGTAGAAAATCAGTTATTTAAAGTCGATTAATAAAAAGCACAAGGATTAAAAACCGTGCATTACGGTTTGAAATAAATAAAGCAGAATTATTTTGCCGCAAAACAAAACTATTACATGTACAAAACGTAACACCTAAAACGTAACACATTCTCTTGTTTCTTTTGACTGACATTCTACCAACTCTGCTACTTTGCCACTGAGCTAAACGGTCTCGCATTTGCATGGAAACATAAACTTACAATGGCGTACGACTGTAAGTTTCGTAATGTGAAAGTACTTTATGTTGTCGAAATATATACATATTATGCGTACGTAGGTAGCCTACATGTCATTGTAAGGCTCGGAAGTCATTCTAAGTTAAGTTTATTTCATATTGTGTGCTTTAAAAGAGAGTATACTTAGTGGTTTTAACGGTGTTGTCGGTGTTTTCTATGTATCTGCCATTTTACAATGCAACGAGATTTTGCAGAATGAAACTGTTATTTTGAAGAGAGAGATTGACTAGTAATAACTGTGCTAATTAGACAGTGGAACGTTAGAAACAATGCAATATTTTATCAAATTTGTCGTTTCCTCATTATTTGTCTGTTAACTTGCAGACCACAAAACTTTTGTTGGTGTAGATCCACCTTTATTATTGAATCACCGCACTATTGAGTCAGTGGAATTATCACTGGTATATCTGCCACAGTTTAAATCTGAAGTGTCTCATTTCATTGTGAAATGGTGGATTCTAGTGGGCATAGATAATCTCGTTCATTGAAACCACTATATTTATGTTTTAAAGCACAGGATCCTAACTAAACTAAATATAGATTGACTTTCGAACTTTGTAAAGACATGTACTTTCGCAGAGAATCTAGGATTTCGACAACAAGACATACTTTCACATCACGAAACTTACAGCAATATTTGACGTTACATTTCGTGGTACAGTACCCATAATACGAGCACACATTTGGCAGTGGTAAAGTAGGACAGTGGATATGGCTGATCATGAAAGTTTCAGCATGCTTTACTTTATAGGCGGAGGTTTAGGCCCAACTACGTCCAAAAACGTTTTGTGTAGAGAATATTTGTGTTCTGTGACAAAATAAATCTTACCTAACTTACATCATCATTTTTCACATTGGAATTCTCTGTGCTTATTTATTAATCAAATATAAATAAATAGTTTTCTACTGCTTGAATTAGTATTTTATTTTAACTAATGAATTGGTGATATTTTTTTCTACAGATTCCGGATGGAGCAGTTTCAACTGACAATCAATAAAATATAACTGATTCCGATTTAGAGTACATGATTTCTCTAATTTAAGCCTCAAGAATTCGGCATAACCCTTTTATAGAGCCTTCCTTGTAATATTTGCCTACACTTCATTCAGAAGAAGAGATCTAATGTTTTTACATATATATCTGAGTAGCCGAGGCAAGAAAAAGGTATTTGCTGATTAGTGGAGTAGAAACAGGTGATACATTTTTGTTTATTGGACATTAAATAATATTTTTCCTAGTGTAAACATGACTAACTTGCGCTATCTCATTTCAAACGTCATTATATTATATTCTTAGTTCAGCGTTTTGAGACTGTGCTGCATGTCTTCTTAGATCTGAATATTGATTGCTTATGTTTCATCAACAAACTTTTCAATGCATTAAATAAACGCTCCTCAATATTGAACAGCTTTATTGGGCGGTAGTTTGCTCTGTAGTGGTATATATGTTTTTAATATAATTATAGTGTTGTTCATGACTGATTTATTGTTAATGTGGCCATTCAACGACAAGTTTTACTATTATTTACACTACAGTATACAGGTTACACATACGACTACTTGGGTCATTAAAATCCACTCCCTTGTAATCACATATACCTCAATAACACCATCATTGTAATATACAGTTCATTGCTCAACCCACGTGGTATTGTTATAATAATTCGGTGGAAACCCATTGGTGTGGCAATTTCTCCAACGTACACACGTATATTTATTTCAGTGTTAAAATAATTAGGCCTAAAAAAGCCTGGAAAAAAAGCAAAGGACGAAACAAAGCATCTTATTTGTGGGCATTAAGCGTATACAGTTCCCTACGTATTATCTCAAGGCCAACGTTGTTGAACGTTATAATAGGAATTTAAAGATGACCCTTCGGGCATTTGAAACAGGTTCCCACAAAAGTTGGGATACGGTATTATGCCAGTTGGTTTTAGCATTTAGCAATGTTCTGAGTTGTGCAACAAAAAAGGTCGCTTCTGAAGTGTTCTTTGAGAGGAGTTTATTCCACACCCTTATATATACATGGGGAGTGCACGAATTCTATTGGTGGGAAGCTATATATCGAAAAGATCTGGAATAGGTTTAGGAGGAAGCAACACACAATTAAAAAAATAAATAATACATTAGCTATGAGGCAGAAAAACGATGGTGCTTCTGTTTCATTCAAAGTCGGTGAGAAGGTTTTCTAGAGGCAAATCACTTAAGTATTAAAGCCGCCCAATTTACCGCTGAACTTGCCCCAAAATATATGGGTCCATTGTGATTAAAAGATTGATTTCTCCTGTAACAGTTTTAGTGGAGGATGTTTAATAAGCCAGGGAGCTTAAATAAAGCTCACGTAACGCATCTTAAGCTAAGTGTCTCGAATTAAGGTGCAGTGAAGTACTGAGACCAGTGAAATAAATTTTCTGTTTGGTAGTTGTAATATTTCAAGGGTTGTGTACGGTGTATGAACATGTTTTGTAATCATCCTTAGTGTATAGGGTTTTGTGTATTTGTTTTTAGCCTGACGCCTCGATCCTGGAGGATCCACTCATGCTAATTATCATCTTGTAGTGTTTTTCATCATCATGTAGCATGTGAGATGTTATGATTGTCTTTTGTGTTTGGCAGAAATAATAGGTTCTAACCATGTTAAGATTAGGGGAATGGGGTAAAATCCTGGAACCGCTGTTACAAAATTTCTATCCCCTGAGGAGTGAGGATCAGGTTTTGTTGGAGATGATTGTTGTCTGATCCTTGTGAATGCCTGTGATGCTTGCGTGGCGGGTTTGATCTGTTTCCGAGTCTCAGATTTTGGAGCCGTATGTTGGATGCAGGTGGCTGGTTGAAGATCGTCATCTGTTTCTGGAGAGAGCCCTAGTCTGAGCCTGCGCCGAGCCTGGCCAGTTTGGCGGAGATCTTGACTACTGAGTTCCTCTCGTGGATCAACGTTTTGGGAGAGGAGGAAATGAAACGCCCTTGTGTTTCATCCAAAAAGGAATTACCGTCGACCTTCACACAGCGCTGTTTGACTGCGCACGGCCTACTACGTCTACGCTTCGTTACGACGGCTGGCAAATATTCATGGTGTTCGTGAAAATTATAATTTTCAAGGAATCCCTAAATGAAGTGACTTAAACTCTACGTGTGTATATTCTGAGGAATAATTCCCTACCTTTAAAAAACTCTGGAAGGTCTGCATTGGCTTTGCTCACGGGCAAAGTTTCGTCGTCCGACGTGGCTGCTGGCTGGCGTCATGGCGGCCTCGCACGGCGCGGACTCTGCTCACACTGGCTGCGCAACCGTAGTTCCTGGAGCGACTCTTGAGCGGGCGCTGGCGTCACTGTCACGTGGTGTGGCAGCGAGTTTGAATGTGTTTGCAGAGCGCGCTCCCGCCTGGAACGCTGGAAGTGTTACGCTCTCCGCCAGCATACTGAATAGCGCTGAACACGGTGGAATTTTCTGTGAAACCTGATTGGCTGAACTTAAATTACCCCTAGCTTTGAGGGGACGTGTGAATGAATATTTGTGCTGTATAAGCCTGGCGTGTTGGTGTCTCGGGAGATGCTCAGAGCTCCAGGACCGAGATGTAAGCATGAAAGTTAAGTATAAATCCACTTGAAATAGAGAGCCCTTCAGGTCATAATACAGGATCGATTCGGAACTTTAAAATTCCCACAGTTAGCCAGAAAATCTTCCAAAGGAAGAAAAACTAACATGGATAGAACCTATCGGTCAGCTCATTAACGTTAAAATTAATATTTGTATAATTTTGATACAGCTGAACTTAGTACAAAATAATGTAATTGAAAACTTGATTAAAAATGTTAAAGTTAACTATTGGTATTTTCGTATTTAAAAGACAGTTATACTTACAAGTTTTCATTGACATATATGAAAAGAATGAGGTAATTTTACGTAAATATTACAGCTTTTATCGTAACAATTTAAATGTTGGTTTTTAAGGAACATGACGTTGAGAGAGAGGTTCCTTTTAAAGAGAAAGTAATTGCAGTTCGAAGAGACAGATAAATTTTCCTTATTGTGGATCGATTTTAAAAGATAGCCAAAATATTGGTAGTGGACGTTTTTAATGTTACAGCAAGTGCTTGTAGAGGAACAGGGTGCTGGTTTGGTGATTGAAATAAATATTTATAGTAACATTAAATATTGAATACTTTTTATATGAATTGTTCAAATAAGCCAAGATCTGTTTTATGGCTTTTAAATGGCTGGTAATTTTTATAGGAGTTTTTAATATAAACAGCAATGCGTATCCGATAGTATTCTTGATATTCCCACAGTTTGAAGGAAATTTACTACTGTGGAAAATTATAATTCAATACCAATGTATAGTTTTTTTTCCAGTTTACAAACAAATATCAGTTTTGAAAATAAAATATTGATATCCAGCGCAAGTATTTCATGTGTTCCTTTTTTCAGAGTAATTTATGCTAAACATTTGCGCACTCACTTTAAAGTTTCAATTTCTCAGTTGTTTGTTGGTATTTAGCGGGCTGTGTGATGCGGCTTTGCTGCGCCCTTGGACAAGGACGTTGCGATGTGGTAAAAAAATATTTACGGGGTAAAGCACACACAGGCCTACAAACACACACACGGGGAGTGAGGAAAGTCATGATCCTGTCTTTCTCTGCAAAGTAGGCTAAAAAGTAGAGAACTACATAAAACATACAGGTTAACAACAGAAATTACCACATATTGTGCGATACAGGAATTCTCTTAAGCGTTTCATAATTCGTCGTATTTTTTATATTGGGCAAAAGCACTGGGGAATCGTACAATCACGGCACTATTGTAAATGTTGCTGGTAAACTGCGCAGCGACTATTTAAAAGAAAAATGCATGGCACCTCTTACGCTTTTCTTGCTAAGCTAACCTCATATTGCAGTTTTATCCACGAAAATAAACGGTAGAAGTGTAAGTTTAGGATTAGTTCGTCATATGTATGCAAAAATGGAATATATTTCATTGGTTGGCTTTGAAAAGTGGGCGTAGTAGAATACTGTCTCATAAACACGAAAAGCTCGGTTCCATGTACACGATTGGCATTTACCTAAATCCGTCATAACCTATGGTTTTTGAAATCTTAACTCCACTTCTATTACCAAACATGTAGGCAAATTTGATATAGACGTAGCATTCCATTGCAGCAAAAATCGCATTCTTGAAAAACGGGAGAATTTTTAGAAGGTAAATGATATATCCAGTCCAGTTTTCGCTAAGGTTATTAATGTGGCTTTTTTAAAATATCTTTTTACCATAATATCTATCACAGATATTGATACTTCTTAACACTGCAGACGTAAATCATATTTTCGTAACCGAATTTTTGGTACTAAACGTTGTGTATGATTTTTAATTTGTAATAAAATTTTTTTCATTTATAAATACAGTTCCCTTCCAGCTTAATAGCACAAGTAGATGGGTAAAACAGCGTAAGGAGGGGTGTTTTTACTATATTATTTATTATTTATTCACTAACAGATAGAAAATAAGCTGCATTCGGTGAAACGAAAACAGCCGCCGCAATGTAAAGTTCATGTTCCCGTTGTAAGATATCCTTCATGTCAACAGACTATTTGAAGATATTAAGATGTCATTCAAGCTTTCCAGCCTTTTAGTGCTGAAGCGTCCAGACATTAACTTACCAGTAACAGAATGTGGAAAGCAATGAAAATATTGGTAAAGAATTTGGAATGGAAAATACGACCATGGCAAGCTTCTAGCAGTCATTTTGCCAGGACGAATTTGTCATGGCAACCATTAATTGGAATTTTACGCCGGCAATAAGCGCCAGTTTAAAGTTCCACTCAGTGAAGTGAAGGAAAAATTTGTTTGTGTAGCCAGTGTCAATGTACGCGGTTTATTCAATTTCAAATGCATATCTAGTTATAAATCGTAATTAATTTCAGGAAAATTATTAACAGGGCACTGGAAAATATAGGTGTATGCTTCTGGAAGAAAATAATTTTACCAGACGCCGAGAAGTGAATAGGAAATAATCAGTTTACTGGCGATCTACGACCACCATTTTTCCAACTGGCAAACTAGGAGTTTCAGGCTACAGCCTCACGAACTGTCAGATACTTTTCCTTTCCGTGCTTTCATTCTGGATGTCATCCCCACCCCAGAAGCCAACTCTTCCTTACCTCCAGTGTTGAGCGGGATGAGATCTCATTCCCTTGACGGACGCGACGCGGCAAGCTGTCTAATCAATCACTGCCTATAGCACTCGGCATCCTTGGCGCGCTCGCCAACAATTCCAATTAAAAATTGAAGCTCCGTAAATACTTTTTTGAGCCCCTCATTTTTAATTTTTGCAACTTCGCATAGCTTTGTTTCTCACGATCGATATAGCTTATCGAGAAGCGTATATATCTATATAGATTCCTACCCGCATATCTTAGAGAATATGCAAGTGTCGCTATGAAATCCGCCGGTTGTTTATGTTTAAGTATGCTTTCTTTTACATCGCTAAGGGATTTTAAACTTCTATATCTGTATTTTGTAGAGAAAAACTTGTCATTTATTAAAAATACCTACGTTCGTTTCCATCTCGTGTGTTATAAACATTTAAATGTTTTGCAATGCATAAAAAGTGTTACATATTACGCTATAGGTATCCTGTTTCATTTACGAAGGCCGTTTTTGACAGTTCTAATAAAGTAGTGCTAGAGTTGTTGGTCTGTAAACGTAGGTATCCGCCTGCCTCATCTGTTCTGGCACGTGGAAGACATGTTTGTTACGAGGGTATGTGATGTTATACGTTCAGTCAACTTTGTTTCAGAAAAAAATAAATTTTCTGATGCAGCAGAAACTGTGAATTACAAAATATTCATTTTCAAAAACTACTTTCAAATTTTTGCGCTAAATTAAAATGTTCGAAAGAAAAATGTATCTAGAGCAGTGTTTTACGAATGTGCTAAATAATTTCAGTTAATATTTTTGAACGACAATTATTTGCCACATACATAGTAGGCATGCTCTCAGTAGTAGATTCATAAATCAAAATTTTACACACATACACCATCATAATGCTTATACTGTATAGAAATACTAATACACTTATCTTCTTTTATTCTCTTCTTTACGTATCTTCTTTTATTCTCACCTTTTATCATTCTCTTCCTAATTTCTACTAAATATAACCATATGATACTGTATGATTTTTTTTAAATTCTCATATCCATATTACTCTGTCGGTATACCACTGTACAATATCCGTCTCTTGTCGTCCGCCATTTAAACACGACTTTGTTCATGCACTGTGTGTAAACTTCGTGATGGAATGATCTTATACGCTATCTACCAAAAAGTGATTTGGCACCTGTCCACAATGTTTGCTCGGTGGTTGTCACCCCGTTAGAATCTCTTAGGGCCACCTCGTGCGGCTATAGCAGCAGCCACCCTGTCTGGCATGCTCTCTATGTGTGTTTGCAGGACATCCACGGGGATTCGTCGCTATTCCTCTTGTAACCATTCCATGAGTTGAGCAATGGATTTCGGCCGCTCCTGACGAGCCCTAACCCGACGATCCAATTCGTTCCAATGATATTCTATATGACTGAGGTAGGGGCTCTGGGTGGGCCAGTGCAATCGGCGAACATTGTTGTTGACGTACCACTGCATAGTAGCCCTTGAAACATGGCTCCTGTAATTGTCATACTGGAAGTAACACGTGTCCATTCCGTAATAACTCCACAATGTTGGGGGAATGTCATTATCCTGAATGTTACAATAGGCCTCTGTGTTCATGCTACCACAGACAAACGCCAGCAGTCCTACACCGAAGGCTGTGAAACACAAGTCAACTGACGTACTGAATTACCTATATTCACGGGTGCCCAATTACTTTTTGGTTGATAGTGGATCATTCATGGTTAAACGCACGACTTGCTGCTGCTTCAACACTCTTTTGTAATATTCAAATGTAATTTTATTTTTCACAGGCTTGTATCCTGGACTAATTTTGCCATTTTGGTTAATTTGCCGGTAATGATTTCGAAAGAAATTTTTTAATATTATGAAACATGCAACATTTGAAAAAACTTATGGAAAATAAGAGATAGAGACAGAGAAGTCTTGGAATTACTGTTTAGTGAAAGAAGAATGAAGAAATTGATTTCCAAGCCCACCTTAAAGAGCAGGTCGATTTACGACGAAAACATATCCCTGAGGAAAATGGTAAAAGAAACGTTATTGTTTGATAAATATACTTATGCTGACTTTTTAGTACTCGACCTTTGCAAAATACAGGTCCCATCACGACATGATGAAAAAGAAGTATGAAGACAACATTAGTTTACTATATATACATTATATTTAATGAAAGCGTAACATTTATGTGATTTGAGTACAAACATTATATTGGCGCTTTCTTCGCATAGCAATTGACCAATCCGTTATAAAAAAGTGAGAGAAAATTCTTACAATAACTTAAAATTGCATGTTTAAAAATACCTGTATGGAAACAAAAGTCCGAAAACTCAAAGCCGAAACCAAATTTACCGTCTTCCGGTAGTTGGCCGTATATATTAATTTTAAAAAATGTTTATCCTATTCAAATAATTATGCGAGAATAATATTAAATCAAAGAACGTCTTTCAACTTCATTCCTGTGAAAACTGCGTTAGCCTACATTTTACATTTATTTACTAGTCGCTGTTTAAAATAAATATTTGTGTACATTGTCATGGGTTTTTCCAAGCAGTTATCACCGCCATGATGTCATAAAATGAAAGAGATATACATATATACAATGCGTAAAAGTGCAACATTATAGGTACACCGCGCCATTGTGTCTCTACCTTTCGCAGTCTTTAGACTATAGCTGTGAGAAAATAAGTAAGTAAAAAGTTCAAATTGTAAAAAATGTTTTAAGTTTGGCAAATATTAAATCTTTATTTAACTGTCCTCTGGCTTTATTACTTTCATACCGGTCACGTGTTTGCTATAATCCATTCACAGTTATTTCACACGTTTCTTAAGCCCTGCTAAAGTTCTACTTCGAGGATATTCCTCCACCTCATGCAACCAAAGCATAACTAATACTAGAAAAATACACCAAGGGACACCGCACTGAATTCGTGCGCACTCAGTTGTAATAATATTTTGCATTACAACTATTTCTTACTAGGCGCTACCAAACACATGTTTGCTCACTGTTTCTTGCGATCATATCATAGAAATCCCATGAGGAGCGAGTCTACAGATCAGACTTGTAGCAAAATATCTCCTCGCATAAGAAATTTGATGGCCTCTGAATAACTTAACTAGCGATAATTTTAATAATCAAATTTCATGAACATACGCTATTTAAAGCGGTGGCTATTAAATTGTACAGAATATTTCATGTACTCTTTCCAAAATTCCATAACACTTTCTTAACTTTTTAACTCAACATCATTTCCAAAATAACATTTCCTAGAGTTCTGATTCCTCTTCGCGCAGCTATATTCTCTGCTCTTCTCTTACCTCTCTAATATATAGGTGTGTTTTTGTGTGTGTGTGTGTGTGTGTGTGTATATATATATATTTTTTAATTTTACTTTGAATGATTATTAATAGAAAACCTGAACCGATGAAAACCTTTTGGGTATAGTGGAACCCGTACCGTAAGCTACAGCCTAGGTACTCAAAAATCGAGTCTTTCTGTAGGTTGAGACCGTGTTTCAATTGCCACGTTTTGTCATAAAATGCCTTCACGTATCCAATTTTGTAGACAAAATCGATGAGGTATTTTTTAAGTTCCATTTTCTGCTTTGTCACGATTGAAGATTACAAATTAAAAGATCGACAACATGATAGATTTGTCAACTTCAAATATAAAATATGCAGATTATATAAATTTATGTAATAAATGAACGCGTCTATCGCTCTAAATAAATATTTGTAAAGTAAGTTGTCAAAATGTTATTGAAATATATATTTATTTTCACAAATTTATTACTATTTGGTAACAGTTTGAAGTCATTATTACTCACTATGATCATTTAAAAATATAAACAGTTAATTAAAAAGGGTTTTATGAATAACTGCGTTTTATCCCAGGTTTTCGCTTTTCAAATAATAATTTAACTTAAAAAATTCTGCTAGTCACGACATATATATATAGTCACGACATATATATAGCAGAATTTTTTAAGTTAAATTATTATTTGAAAAGCGAAAACCTGGGATAAAACGCAGTTATTCATAAAACCCTTTTTAATTAACTGTTTATATTTTTAAATGATCATAGTGAGTAATAATGACTTCAAACTGTTACCAAATAGTAATAAATTTGTGAAAATAAATATATATTTCAATAACATTTTGACAACTTACTTTACTAATAGTTATTTAGAGCGATAGACGCGTTCATTTATTACATAAATTTATATAATCTGCATATTTTATATTTGAAGTTGACAAATCTATCATGTTGTCGATCTTTTAATTTGTAATCTTCAATCGTGACAAAGCAGAAAATGGAACTTAAAAAATACCTCATCGATTTTGTCTACAAAATTGGATACGTGAAGGCATTTTATGACAAAACGTGGCAATTGAAACACGGTCTCAACCTACAGAAAGACTCGATTTTTGAGTACCTAGGCTGTAGCTTACGGTACGGGTTCCACTATACCCAAAAGGTTTTCATCGGTTCAGGTTTTCTATTAATAATCATTCAAAGTAAAATTAAAATTTATTAGCTTACAATTTGGCACAAGAATCATTTTTGAGTACGTAGTCTGGGGACCCAGATAGTAGCTACTTCATTGGCAGTGACACCAATAGCTCTGACAGAAGTGCCAACCACACTAAGCACTTATGTTATATACGAGATATAGGCTATTAATGGTTCCATCGCAGTTTTGGAAACAAATCTTTGAAGATTCACCCCATTATTTATAAGCTTGCTTACTTTCTATATATCGTGTATCACAAGCGTTTTATACTCATGTTAACATAAAGTCCCTTATGTTCAGACAAATATAACTTTTAGTTACGTATTTTATCTATAAACAAGTCAAGTGCGTGCCTCCCAGCTGTTGAACTGTCCAGCGCGCGGGTGATTTTGCTTTGCGTGCTATTTGTGGATGGGTCTCCAAGAGGAGCAAGACTACGCATGAGTATAAATATTCAACTGCCAGATGTTCTTTGCTGTACAGGATGTTTCCCCATGTAGCGTGAGCAAAGGCGCGCGCCCAGATGTTCTTTTGAATAGGGTAATTTCTTTGTTGCAGCTAAATATGTGGGAAACTGGCTTCCTCCTGAGTTAATGTGACGGTACTACAACATTCACACCGTCTTGAAAATTGTATTTGTATTTTTATTTGTGTGATGCCAATACGACATTGCCGTTTTGGCAAGCAAGTGTTAAATATTAAATTTTTTGTATCCAATTAATGTAATGTGTGTAGAAACTAGATAATGTGTATTGTGTAATGTATGTTGATCCTGCCCGCGCTGTTAAGAAGTTCATCACTGATATGAGTTATTTAACACTTCTAATGCAGAATGAAATCAAGCTCAAATAACGATACGTGGATGTACAAAAAACGTCCCATAGGATCTACGTGTAAAGCACTAACCTGGCATTTAACTTTCCCCACGTGCAGAGTCCAACTATGTACCTTGAGCGGTTGATGACCAACCCTATTGTTTTTGACGGAATGTCTGTTTAGAAGTTTACTTACGATAACTACGCACATTTAACGTACAATATTCAGTTATAAAAGTAAATTTAAATAATCTATGTTTTTCGCTATCTTAAAGGCCTTTTAAAGAACATTTGCGAGATACGATTTCAGATTAGCTTTTCATGTGCTCTATTTATATTTTTATTAAGGTATGTATTTGAAACGAGTGTTCCTAAGCAGGAGCTCAAATCATCAACCAATCTCACGTGCAGCACAATATTTGAATCGCATGATTTTAATATGAAACGTGCTACTGCATTGGCCATTAGATGAAATGCAGCCAACTCTGATTGGGGATGGAAGTTCACCTTTCTGCGTAATATTGGAAAACACTTTAGCAAGTATCGAATTTCTGGATTAGAATGTTACTTAGCCAAAAGATGTATTAAAAGAATAGGGTGCATCATTTTTGTGTTTAATTTACCTAGGATTTTTGAGGTAAATCAAGTGTCATATCGCTGTACTCGCGTCGTAGAAGTGAAAGTAGATCCCTAGTTTTCTACTACTCACTATTCTGACCCAGTCACACTTATTCTCCTACTTTTTTTTTGTCCAATCTCTCCTGCTCATTTTTCAGAAGCTTTCACTAAAGATAATAGTATTGGTAAGTACCGAAGGCATTTGATAAATTTTTTTCTTCATTCCCATTTCCCCTTTTCAATTGTGTGTTCTTATACGTGGAGAATAAATACGTAAACATTTTAGTCGTATTTGTGTAACACAATATACATATGCTTATAGTACACATGTGTATAAAAAACTGTTTTGTAAATGTATACATAATACTCTTCCTGTAAAGCAGTTCATGTTAAATTATTTATTAGGTGACCGCGGTCGTGCAGTGGTTTTTACTACTCGCTTCCCACCCAAGGTTTCGATTCCCGGCCGGGTCGCTCACGGATTTCCACATGTGGAATATTTCTGGACGATGCCGCTGGTCGGCGGGTTTTCTCGGGATCTTCCATTTCCCTCGCCCTTTCATTCCGACACTGTTCCATACTCACCTCAATCGCCGCTATCATCGGCTGTCAAGACCTCGCTGTTTAAGGGCAACCGAAATTTCTTCACTCACTCGTTCAATTACTCATATTTATGGATGTGCGAGATAGGCCGTTCTTCCAGCAAGCATTTCAATTCCTTCCACTGTATATGGAAAAGTTAGCACTTTTGAGGTATTAGTTACGTTTTCCATTCAGCAATTTTTGATCCGTTAACAACCTTTATAGTTAAATACTGCCTCGTAGTTAGGAAAAAACAGTGTGTATATTTCACAGCACTCAAAAGTTAACATATAGCCTAAGGCTAAAGTAAAATATATTAATTGAATTTTATTTCAAATGACCGGGCTTTCAAAAGTGCTCACTTTACCGTGAATAGCCTATAGGGGTATATGGCTTAGTGTTGACACGCACTTAAGTCCCGTTCCTACCTGGGAAGCACGCTTCACACACAAATTAAGGTAGGTTAGAAAAAAAGATCACCCTTTCTCTTATGCCATAGTTTCAGCTCCGTGACTTGCGGGGCTTGGAAAAGCGCGGCGATGGGTTGGGCGCCTAGCCCGCGACTTGGAATATTGTTCTGTCGGAGTTGAGCAGTTCACCGCGGACTTGATCATGGGTCAGACTTATGTCAGAGAAGAAAATATGGACGGGTGAGGGCGTGAAGGATGAAGGAGGGGGGAGGGGAGTCCCGAAGTTCGGAAAATAACTTGGTCGGAGTTTGGAGAGTGATGAAAGGAGAGTAGGGCGGCGCGGTACAGCTCGGCTGGATGAGATTCCACGTAAGACTTCGGCGCTCAACTCGCGCTCACATTATCTCGGCTATAATACAAGCTGAAGTCAAACGAGGGCGCCCGACGATTCGAGAGACATGAAGTGGAAAAGTTCTTCTTTGGACTTATGTTGCTGACTTTATGAACAAAAAAACTGATCTTCGGTAGCCGTATACGCTGAAGGAGTGATGCTACAGTAGGGAGGTTTCTTCACCCTTTTTGAATCAAACCTTTGAAAAACCACCCCATGCATGATTTATTTGGTTGTTTTCTAAATATCTAGTGTATCACAACCGTTTTATACTTGTGTTAACATAAAAGTACCAATTTTTGTGGTTAAAATGAACTTCATTTTCGTGTTGTAAAGGGCTTTTTAATGGTTTTATGCTCGAAAGCTTAGCAAGGGACGGCTTACAGGCACACTTATAACATAATTAAAAATATCACCCATACCTTACGCGGGATTAGAACCCAGATCCTCTCGTGCCTCAGATCGTTGGCGTACCAACCGACAGCGCAACGGGAGGTGGGCTTCATTTATAATTAATATGAGTAAAAACAGACGAAAAAATAAGTGTGTTGGGAACGCTTCGTAAGGAATAGTTCTCATGCAAACTTGTATTATACGTGATTGCACACTTTGGTGTAATTTTCTAGAGACGGTTAAGCTTTGTTTACTTGTAGCGTAGGAATATCGTTGAAATAGAACTTTAGCAAGGCTTCATAAATATGTGAAGTAACCGTGGCCTATAACAGGTAACATTGTTGAAGCCTCACCCTTGGCATGAACACTGAGTAATTACCCAGAGGGTTTGAAACTCATTGTAATCAGGAGGTTCCACTGTATTCAGAAACTTCTGGCTTAAACGTTGGTAACCGATTTATTGTCTTATGATTAAAAATACCCTAGTGTTAATCGTACTTTTTTCTGATGATTTAGAATATTTACGACCACCGATTACAACCATATAAATCAATAAACCACTTATTTTTGTCTGATCTGAGGTCATACTCGCCCGATAAACAGCAAACATAAAAAATGTGATGTGAATCAGTTTTTTGAATATTTGAAATTTGCCTATTACATTAATTGTAAATCCAATTGGACAATCATAGCCTTTTTTAATTGAAAATTTTTTCTGG
Organism: Dryococelus australis; assembly: GCA_029891345.1. NCBI lineage: Eukaryota > Metazoa > Arthropoda > Insecta > Phasmatodea > Phasmatidae > Dryococelus > Dryococelus australis. The sequence goes on from CM056994.1 coordinate 201,512,546, forward strand.
TAACTGAAATAAGTGAATATAAAATGAAATTTAAAAAAGTTTTGATCACAGCAGTGGTTTATAAATGTCTCTCTCTTCTGTTGTTAGTTATATTATTCTTATTAACTAGGATATAATGTTAAGTGGCATATAACAAATTTAACTTCAGCAATATTGCCAGACATTGGATTCTAAATGTAATTATTTCTACATTTACAAATGAAAGAAAATTCAAACATTACTGAAGAGAATAAGAAAGAGCGACATTCATTTCAGAAGATAGGCAGGCATATGTCAGTTGTATTATAAAGTTGTTACGTTGTTAGGGATGTAATTAACTTTGCGTAATAGGTCTCAAATTGATTGAAATTTATCCTCCATTACACCCAATAGAACACTATTTTAATACCACTCAAGAATTATGTACATATGGTACATAAGTATTTCCCAGAGCGTAATATTAACCCCAAATATAAGCTTAAATAATTTTGATTTTAGTCCAGAGGAAACGTCACTAATAATAAAAATTCTCTATCATTCAGTCAGTGTTCATTTTGAAAAAAAAATAAAAAATCGTTGAATTCCTTATAACTACAGGCTCTAGTAGAAGTAAAACTCAATTAGGCAGATTGATTTCTGTAATTGCTTTCAATTACACATAACATTTTTGATTAAATACTAGCTTTCCTGTGCTACTTCGTACGCATGAAATTAGGATTTGGAATCGATTTTGGGAAGGAAATGAGCACAGCCCATATACAATGCTTATTTTAATGCAGTAATGTTAAGATAAGCTTAATCGAATACCTATATACCTGATTATCATATTTTCGGAACCATTTGAGATATCTCGATGAAACAAAGACTAAGTTAGTCCTGGGGTTATTATCTATGGACAGTGTAAATTTGATGTAAATAAGTTCTGTGGTTTTTGAGTTAAACCAAGTCAGACTGACAGACAGACACGAAAAAAATTAACATTAGATATGACTTAGTAATCAATAATACTATATGAAAAAAATAATTAAAAGTGGAAAATTCGAAAATCACAGACAGATTCTTCAATTTTATTTAGTTGTTTTGATATCCAAATATCCTTTTTCAAAGAAACCATTTTCGCACGAGCTCAAACACACGCATGATGGGCTCCACATTTACAGCGGTTTTTTACTATTAAAGTGACTTGTGATCCTATAATTACGTTGGTAGACATTATTTAACCATCAGAGGTTAGTGATTCAGCAAATAAAACAATATATTTTCTTTCATGTATCGTACATGTTCCTTAGAGGCATCGTGAATCCAGTTTCCAAACTGCCCCTGTTTAGTAAGAAAAGGTTCCAGTAAGCTGATGCGCCTAATGCGGCGCAGTTTGTGGTGTAACTGGTATTCCAAACGAACAACTGCAACCTTCCCTTTTTTTCTTTCGTAGCGTCCCTTGCGTTAGTTTAAATAATGTTCTCATTAACCAGAAATTTATAAAATTATATGTTGTCTCCACAACGACCTTTCACAGGCTTAAGTATCTCTAGTTGGAGGATTTGTTCATCAGTACCTACTTAGCTTAATAGCGATTAATAGCAGGTACAAAATCAGTACGGTACCTATCACGGGTTATAAATATTATTTCAATTTATACTATTGTCATATTACTATATTTTAAACGTACCTTTTGATACAGAACCTTGACCATTTCAGTGAACAGCAATGTGTTGTTATAACGTAACTCAAACAAAATATAATAGACAGAAGGCGGATATGTTGTCTATGAATTCTTGTGAAGACTATCAAGTAATCTGATCTTGAAAGTAGAATGGAACGTAGGCTAGTTTCAAGTTCTTATGTAAGATGGTGGGATTCGCTGTTCCCACCGCGCCAAGCGAATGATATACGACGGGTTACCAAATTTGATCCGAGAATCTGAGATAAATGGAAGAAGTAAGGAGCTAGAGTATACGGTGGGTAAAACGACTCTCGGAGAATGATAGTGATTCGTCAATAAGTGATGAACTTGTGAAAGAGGAAACCTTAATTCATGAACCCAAACTTACAAGTAACCACGAATGTAGAAAATTAATATAAGTTTCTACAAACCGGAAATGTTTTTATTCTCCAAAATTTTATAACTTACGTAAGTAAAGTAATTTTGTAAAAGTCATGCATACTGCAGACATAGTGGAGGCTGCTCCTTATAAATTTGGTTTTTATACTATAGTATTAGAGAAGAAATAATCATTTTGTCTTTAACAAATCATGTATTTATGCAAAAAAACAATTCCTCACTTAGAGTAATAATAAAAACAGCAAGACGCTTTTCTAAATTATCCCTAAATTGGCATAAATGCCAGCGTTTCTAAAATTTACTGGATCTAGAAATTCTAAATTAATTTATTACATTCAGGGCAGTCAAATTTTCAATCCTCAATGCCTGTAATCGTCGCTTCAGCAGGAGGATAAAATATACAATTATTGATACCACTCTCTTAGTTAACAGCCTCTCCATCTTACTATAGACGCCTAACCTTCTCAAAAGCTCTAACATTATGCAGTGTTTCTGTGTTAAGGATGTTAATTGTGGGAGGTTTCGCAAATTAAGTTTTTCAACGTTAAAATGATTTAGAGTTTTTTTTTTAAATCTTGGTCATGTAGGGCTGAATGAAAAGTTGTACATTTTGAAGTCGAAGGGCAACTCATACTTAAAGAATATCTATATAAATAATCTTTAGTACAAAAGAAAATGCTTAGATTTTGGTGGTCTGCAGAAAAATGTGCAAAAATAAGTTTTTTTTAAGGGCCTTTGCTTACCAAGCCTGCAGCTACAGAATTAAAAAAAAAAAACAATTTAATTTCATCAATTTTAAAGATAACCGTTTCAAACGAAATGTATCCTACGTGATATTTCATATTCAGACTGGCACGTCAGGATATCTTGCCAATTATTATGTTTATTAATACAATTTAATATTAAAATTTTCATTTTTAACATTTCTTCCTTTTTATTTGTATTTTGCTGTGGTAGTATCCTCTGAGAAAGTTGCGATGAATTTTTTTTTGTGTCAAGCAGTTACATTTAAAATTCATACATAGAGATGGAACTTCTCCAATGTTGAATCACCCTTAACTCCGTGGTTGGTTGCTTGGTAGACAGAATCTTCCAGTAATAGGGTGTACCCCGAATCGATTAAAAATTGACTGCATATATGGCTCTCAATGTCTTCATGTTTGTTACCGCTCACATCTGAAAAGCAAACGAACGAATAAATGCTGAGGTTGCAAAGACGTTGTACTACAAACCATCCGTTTCCGATTTCGCATTCGGCGAAACATTTGCCGTTTAAATATCTGGACCCTAAGTTATGTTAGCAACCGTGTAAGTCGTTTCTGTCCCCTCGTCCAGTCAACTTCGTGACATGAAACTAGAGCGTAATATGCGAAGCAAACACGAATTGCTAATAAAGAAATGCACGATGTCGTATGCTGTTTACAAAAAAAAAAACCCTCCCCTTCCCCGTAGGCAAATAAGAGTATGACCCAATACTCTCGTCTTCAGGTCTTTATTAAGTGGTTTAGAGCAGAGTTCCTCAATCGTCTATCGATATGAGAAATAAACACCATCTTCCTATAATTTACAATTAATTTCTGTACCGAAAAATCTGCAATGCCATTACGAAAATAATTTCGGAGTAGTAACGATCAATTACAAGATGAGGGTTGTTATTTTTTTTAATAGTATTTCTAGTTTGATTCCTTAAAAAAAGAATTGAGCGCGTTATATTTTGAATTTTGCAGAGACGAGGTAAATTGTGTAGCTGCTTGATGTTCCTAGGGAAATCATGTTTTCTCCCGTAGCACACTTCGATCTACAGTTTACTTACATACTCTTATCCGATTTCGGAGCTTCTTTCTTCTCCGCTCCCTGTGTGCGAAGGTGTGCCTATGTAAGCTCCAATTCTTACACAGGAAACAAGAACACGAAAAAAACATTTCTTTGCAATGGCAAAGCGAAGCTCAAGGAAACGCAAGTGAAACAAGAAGTTTCTGATATAACTAATGAACCTGCTTTCCTCAACAGGGGTGCAATCGATTTTTAAATAAATTTTTCAATGTTTATTTGGTAGGAAGGACTTGACTTCTCTTTCAAAGCAATAACTTTAGAAATAAAACCTCAAACTTATGCAAGTATAGTGAAACAATTAAAATTACACACGTGCCTTATCCGGGACTTGAACCCAGAAAACTTCGTACTCTAAGCTATCACGCAATCCAAGGATATTACGGAGATCGGATTCGGGGCATCAATTTTGGATTTAATCAGTTAATTTTTAGAATGGCAGGTTTTCCTTACATAAATGATTTACAGGGCCTTTATTTTGAAAAAAAAAAATGACTAAGCTACATAAAACATGTAAGTTTACATGGCCTACTATTACACTACTTGTGTGAAGAATTTTGTGGAAATTGGTTGTTTGGTCCTCGAGATACAACTTAAAAAACCTTACTTTCTTATTTGATGCTAATCGCACAAATGTGCCAGAAAAAGAGGCTCTATACAAGATTCTTGTAACGTATTATGTATACATACATATTTTGGTTGAATTTGGTTTAGTTGTTAAATATACATGTCAAACTTACTTCAATGATTTATGAAGCTGCCATTTTGAATATCGTTGTTTGACCCATTTAAATCATGAAATTTACACGGCCTTCTGTAGCATTTATGGTCTTTAAAATTTGGTAGAAATTTATTTTTAATATTTTGGTGTAATATTAGGTGAGAATCGGTTGATGGGTCCTCGAGATATTGCATAAAGCCTCCATAATTTTCATATGGCGATCTTCGTAAATGGAGGGCAAATGCGTAATGTTATAGCAATTTCGATGATCATATACTACCAATATAAAAAGGTAAATAAAAATGTGTTTTATTGTTTTATAGATATCTCCCACCAAACTAAAATTATATTATAGCCACCATACTTAAAATAAATTTGTCTTACTTAAAAAAAAATACATACTACTTTGATTATTATAGCCTACCACAGAACAAAATCTTCGCCAAATTTGATAAAGGCTGTTCACGATAAAGTGAGCCCTTTTGAAATCAACCTTAGAAAAATATAATTGCCCCTACCTGCATATATTTTAACGTAAGCCCTGAGTGACATGCGTCCAGTAGAGTTGGTAACAGCGGATAGTAAGTAGTTCCGTACCTTAACGTCAAATAAAAAGTGTTAGCTAACAATTTGTGATAATTTAAATTATTTTTTACGCTTTCAAATTTTTTAAACGCTTCAGAGTGTAAAAATTAGCAGATGTATTAAATGCTTACTTTTCTAATAATTTCGCAATTTCACTTGACCGACGCATGAATAAGGTGACGAGACCCGTGGCTATGTTCATCTTACATAAGGCGGAAGAATACACAAGGCACATACGAGTAGATCTTAAGCAGGGCTTTCAAAAGTGCTCATTTTACTGTGAACAGCTTTTAAGAATGGGATGATTTTTTCCCGAGATACGAGAAAATATTATTTTTTCATTGGTAGGGCTATTTTACAAAATGGTAGTGAAATGAGTGTCTGCAGAGACAAATTTGATGGCTGTGAAAGGTAATGTCAGCATACAAAAGGTAAGTAGGAATTTGTTTCGTTAATAAAATTCACTGAGCTAAAATATTTTCATAGCCACTATTTTATAATTAAGTGCCTGACCTTCATAAAACATACCAGTTTACGCCACCTACTGCAGTACTATTTGTTTGCTAAATTTTGAAGGAATCTGTCAGTTGTTTCCCGAGATATGACAAAAAAATTTATTTACTCGCATGTCACTATCTTACAAAATGGCTGACAAAATATACTCAATGTACATAAATATAATTGCTGTAACATCTGCTACCAGCTTACAAAAAATTTAGTTGTAATTTATTATATAGTTTCCGCAATACAGCATTCTAAGCTAAGCATGGCTATATGGCCGCTATTTTCAAAATAAATGTCTGGTATTCTTAAAACATACCACTTGACATAATCTGCCTCAGTACTAACTGTTTGCTAAATTTAATAGGAATTGGTCAATTCTTTCCCTAGATATAACATAAAAATGTTATTTAATTTACATGCGCTATCTAACAAAATGATGGACAAAAGATGATCCACATAGATACAGTTGATAGTTGTAATGCCTACTACCAGCCTACAAAGTTATGCAGGGATTAATTATATAATTTCGAAGATATATATCATTCTACGCTAAAACAGCTATATGGCCACAATTTTAAAAATATCTTCCAAAACTGTATACATTTAGTATACAAAATTGGGTCCAAATTGTCAAAACGGTATCGCTGATATACCAAAAAAACTTAAAACCTTTTATGGTCGACATTTTGAAAATAAGTAATTACTCAAAATAATTCACTTACGTTTATATGGCCTACTATATTATTACTTACATGCCAAATTTAATGCTTACTCAATTCTTTACCAGCATACAAAGTCTGTTTTTAATAGATTGAATCGTTCACGAAATATGACATATCACCCAAAATGTTTAAATGGCCGCCATTTTGAAAGTAAATGCCTGGAGTGGTCGAAAACTATGAATGTCAGGTGTCGTTATTAAGAACTATATGTGTACCAAGTTTGGTGAAATTCGGTGTACGCGTTCAAAAATTGAAAGGGGTGACACACACGCACAGGCATGTACACAGCCACCTACATATACACATATACACATACACACGCATATAACACACACGGACAGGAAAGAGATCTCATAACCCTTTATTTTCTTAGGAAAGTAGCCCAATAATAGATGAGTTAAAGCGTACTTGTATGATCTTTCATTCGTAATGCTCGTAGTTGCAAGTAAAAAACGTGTTGAATACCATTGTAAGGCTTGCAAGGTAGTATGGTACTGTATATTTGCCTCTGGCAGTACGAGGTGAGCCGGACCTACCCACCATTTGAAATTCCTTGAGTTTGTCCTGGTATTCGAACCGGAAAGCTCGGACAAGATAAAGCACCACTATCCACTACAAAACGCGGGCGGTCGTAGGGTTTATCTATTAAAATTAAAATACAACAATATAAAATATAATAAAACTAGGTCGGAATAAATAACTAGTTGAATTTAGACGAATATTAAACTACAAAATAATAGTGGTAAAAAATATTAGAATTAAATTCCAAATTGACATATCATTGGTTTAAAGTTTGTGCAAATATATGAGTATAAATTCCATTCATGTTTAGTAAGAACTGAATTTATATTTATTATTGCAGAAAATATTGTTAAGAATTACATTGTACTCACTAAATCTGAATCAGTAATTTCCATCTGTAGAATTATTTTACTTAATCTTCGTATAATGAGATATCTTCTCTCGAATCAGTGGAATGCACCGAGGTTTTACTGCATTGCCAATGGAATCACTACGAATCAGCAGAGATCACTATTTAATAAGTGAATTCCTGAAACTTAAACTACCAGGAGAATATTTATGCTTCAAATGGATCGATTTCATCTGATCTGCAGTCAAATTCGCTGATTTGGTGAATTTTCATTTTATTTTATTTTTAATTTAGATTGTAAGTATACTAATCATATTACGTTTGAAGTTAATGTTTAATTTACCTTTAAAATTACACACAAAACTCATGTATTCTATACTTGCATTTTAGTCGTAAACATATGTATTTAAAGTTCCTTGTAACACCAATATTTTTTACTATTTCTACACTTATTTAACATAATTTACATATGTTCCATACGTTTAACAGTGCATATATTTAACACTTGTAATTTTCTGTATGTTATTACGTATATCATTTATTTGTGTTTTGTTTATTTTCACATGGTAAGGATTTTGAAAAATTAGATGTACAAATGACAATCTTTATGTTTAAGTGTATTCAGTTAGCTAGTTTTAATTTGTGTTCGTAATTTTAATTAATATTTTATATTAATTTCATTTTCATCGTATCAACTGATTGTTAAAGCTTCAGGGAATAATTTTGTATTTTTTTAAATTATATTTCTACGAGACCTTTAACTCTATGGCTTAGGAATTTAGGCCGTTTCGGAGCGAGTTGGTTAGTTTTTAATAGTGGGTCTTCCAATTGGCTAGCAGGTTTAGACCCTGCACCCCTATTGGCTGGAGAGTATAGGATAGGGTAGGCCAGTCCATTTCGGTTGGGATCCCGCTCTCCCTTCCAGCACCTTCCAACTGAACAACATCATAGGCTAGGACGCTCGTCCAGAGTTGGACGAAGCGCAGGATTTTTGTTAGTTAATAGGGTGTTTTGAGTTTATAACAGCTAGTTTTATGTATTTATGTGTTTTTGCGTCGAGTGAGGTCTGTTTTACCCCTCCGCAGTAATCAGCAGCTGTTTTTAGGAACTTTAGGAGTTAGCTAGACGCTGAGACGTCCGTACGCCATGAGATACGTCAAGCTACGCCCTTGTAACCATCAATTATGTACGTTTCATGTGAATCCTGCTACAGAGTCCAGAGTTAATTCAATTTGATCTTATCTACGTGAAACTTTTTGTTTCAACTCTCTTATAACTATTTGAGTAACTTTATATATATTTTAAGAAGTACGTTAAGGATGAACGTCCCAGAATTTAAAAGTAAGACGCCATGTTGCCAAGGCACTAAGTAGTAAAATCCGGCACAAATATTAACCATAATAAGCACTGAGAAGAATGGTTAATATGTTTTTAATAAGTTGAGCAAGCCGAGGTACTTAATTTTACAATATTTTGACTGGAACATTTTTATTGAATGTGAGGATTTCTTGCCGTGTACATGCGTTAAGTCAAACTTTTATGCATACCACTGACCGTTAAGCCCGGCCACTCCCTTATATTCTTCTTTCATCTTGTTATTGCCACTCAGGATTGTTCACGTAGCTCATTTTACAGCATTAATAATTAAGTCTTATAACAATTTCAAAATTTTTGAATAAATGAAAAATAGCTGGAATTTTTATTGTGTCTGGCGTATTTTTCATTCGCTTATTTCTGCATGAGTATTGATTTGAATGCTCTCTTAACCTCAGTATATTAAATCTGAAAAGATCTATGGTAATTTTGAGAATATTTGCATGAAAAAAAAAAAAAAAAAAAAAAAAATTCAGCAAATTGGAAGTTATTGTATTTTTGCTTAATTTAAGCTGGCACCCTTTTCCGAGTCACACAACGTGGTAGTATACACTGTCATTTGTCCTCGATATTAGTATTCAAGAATTCGGACATTCATTCCGCATAAAACTATATGAAATTAAATATAAACATATATTTCATATTTGGTACCACAACGCAAGGACCTTAAAAAGGAGGGTATACGCGCACTAATTAAATAAATATGTGAAATAGAGTAATTATTTCATCCTATTTTGAAAAATTACGCAGGTGTTTATTTATACCAAGCGAAATAAAATGCGCAATTAAAATTATAAACCTTAATATTAAACTAACTAATTCCTTTGTAATAATTTCGCCACAATCAGTTTTTTGTATATGCTACTACAACTTGCGAGTGAAATCAGGCTGCAAACCTTTAACGTTTGCTACAGAAAGGTTTGTCAAAGCCAGGGCTTTTGTTTCGCGTCGCACGGCATGCACACATGCTAACACCAAGGCTACTCAACGCCTAAAGTAGGCTTCTAACCATTTGTGTAGCGACTCTGCAAAGACCATCTGTTCCTTAGTTTCAAACACAGCACACGAGCGCAAGTTGCCGTGTCCATTGACGTCGCAATCTCGCCGAGACGAAACAGGAACCAGTTTCGAAGTACGGTAGTAGTGAAAACCATTGTATGCTTGTATAACTATCACAACGTCCGATGTTCTTCATGAATTATTCAGACCACTCGTTTGTTATTGTAAAGGGATTTTTAACTTCCCCCGGTTTTACCCCTGAAGGCTTAGCAGGGGACGGCTTGCATACAAACTTATAACCTAACTTAGATTATTAACACCCATGTGTTGCCCGGGATTTGAACCCAGAGCCTCTCACACTCCAGATCGGTGGCGCAGCAACCGACTGCATCACAGGGAGTCGGCACCACTCGTTTGTATATAGCGCCTAACAGGGGGCTGATTCGTACGATCAAGATACACATCAACACTAACATAATTTACCAAATGCATTTGCGGTAGGTTTGCAAAATACAGACTAGTTACCAAGACAGAAATCATGCTACAGGACAAGTAAGCATTCCTGATAGAAAGGACTTAACGGCGCCTCTTATGTGTGTAGCCATACAACTCGTTAGCTGTTAGATTTCCCGAAAATGTGCCTCTTCATCACATCTGACTGAATCGTGGAGTGAAAAGATTCTTGGTTAGTTCGTATCGAGTACGGACTCGTAAACCTCCAGGCAATGATTGGCTAAATTACTTGGTGCAGTGTTATAATGGGGCTCGGTGTCCGTGCGTACGGCGCTTCGGCCTCCCGGTTGATACGAGAATAGAAAGTCACTCGCGGAAACATGACGGACGTTCCCGATGAACAATTACAAATTGTTCTCGATTTCGTCACTGCTCCACCTTAAGGTCTTATTTCACTTCAGGGATGAAGGGAAGCTAAGTGTCCGTCTTTAAAAGCTTACCCTCTAGTATGTCCCCAAAAAAACCATGTTTCCCCAGTGGAATAGGCTGTCATAACAAATTAATATAACTGTTAGGAAATTTTTAACGAATATATTTCGTCGATATATGGAAATTACGTGGGTATTTGCTTGCAGACTCTTACCTGTTTTTTTTTAAATAATAACTGTACGAGTGTACTTAGTTGTTTAAATAATGCACATTATTCGCTCCTACTCTTAAAAATTACACTGTAACTTAAAATAAGGAAGCGAAAGATCTTTCCTTAGTTTAAACAGAGTTTTCATGAGAAAACAAAATGTTGAACTATCAGATAACTTTGATAACATTAACCTAATTGAAAGCTTATAGAAGGCAAACCATAGGAGTGTCGAGCGAGGTCTGTTTTACCCCTCCGCAGTAATCAGCAGCTGTTTTTAGGATCTTTAGGAGTTAGCTAGACGCTGAGACGTCCGTACGCCGTGATATACGTCAAGCTACGCTCTTGTAACCATCAATTATGTACGTTTCATGTGAATCCTGCTACAGATAACTTTAATAACATTAATCTAATTGAAAGCTTATAAGTGGTAAACCGCAGGGGAGTGAAAGGCGCTTTCCTTCAATCATCGTGAACCACTGGAATACTCGGCGCGAGGTGCGACCGTCTGTTCGGATCGATACATAGAAGCCCTTGCAGCGTTGCGATAGCAGGTCGAGATCAGGGAACGTGGTTTCCTAACCAGGAGCATTGTTATCCTCCTCGATAACGTTAGTCCCCACAATGCTGTCCTCTGAAAATTCCTCGTCCTGGCCCATTCTGTCTGCAGCTGTGATATCTCGTCATGCTATTTTCATGCGTTTGCGGAGTTTAAGAAATGTTTAAAGGCTCTGCTTTCAATCAAACAAAAAAATCTGCAGGAAAATGTGCGGCATTGAGTAAGCTCACATCACAAGAATTTTTCGACAGAAGCAACCGTCCCTTAGTATGAGAGTAAGAACAGTGTGTTTGTTGCCACTGGAGGAGAGTATTGTTGTGTGTACACATACACATTACTAACCTTCCTTTAAAATATCACCAAGTTTGATTTGACCTTATTATGTGTTGTTCAAAATACTGTTGTTTATATATTCTTTCTCTGTGGCAGGGAAGTGAACATTGTAAACTGTTAGGCGTTGCTTAGTTATTTTCTTTATACCCGTTGTGTGCCGTTCCGCCTAATTTTGAATACCTCAGCGACAATCTGGTAACTCTGTCAATTACTGTATGTACTTAAATGCGTATGTGAGAGTGTACGCAAGTATGTGCGTCTGTATGTAATTTTGTGTGTGTATTCATGTATGTTGTTATTTAAATTGCATGTATGAAAGTACGTATGTACGTATTCGGCTTGTACAGGGCATGCTGCTACGACAGTGATGCGTGTGTGCCACCTGTGAATAGAAGAGAGTCATACGCAACGACGAACGGGTGCTGGACCACACAATGTGACCACAGCACGGATGACCGCCATCTTGTCCACGTGGACGTAACAGACCGTACAGCCTCGTTCACAGTGTTGGCTCGGCACTGGAGCAACGGGTGTGGACCTGTCTGCATCGACGGTTCACCGACGTCTGCTGCGGGCTGGACTGGTGGCATGCATTCCATTGCGTCGGCTTCCATTGCCCAGATGCCACAAACAATCCAGGCTGCAATGGGCGCGTGATCACCATCGCTGGCGTGTTGAGTGGCAAAATGTAGTGTTTTTGGACGAGTCCCGCTTCAACATGTTCTACAGTGATGGCCGCATACGTGTTAGGCATTACCGTGGTGACCGCAATCTGGCAGACTGCACTGTGGAGCGGCATAGCAGACAAACGCCAGAGTTGATGGTTTAGGGCGCAATCGCTTATAGCATGCAAATTCAACTCTTAGATATTGAGGGCAATCTAAAAGCAACCGCTACATCAGGGATGTTTTAGATCCCAAGGTACTGCACCTCCTTCTCAATGAACGATGAATACTAGAGCTACCCTGACCTGCACGTTCCACTGTTGATGCTTTGTGGACTCGCATACCCACCGCATGTATGAAGATTCGTCAGGAACATATCCAGATCCTTTTTAATTACATGCCACGACCGTCTCAGATTGCAGCACGAGAAGGGGGGGGGGGGTGCTTCACACCAATTCTGAATTCTCACGGAGAGAGACTATGTACAGTTCTGTAAATTTAATCAATTTTGTATTGTATTGTACCTAATCTGTGGTATAAAGTTCATTTCAATCCCACATATCCTTGGTGTAGCGTTTTTCACAACTGTTAGTGTACTTGAAAATGTACAATATAAGCATTTACTATCGGAAATCAGTTTATTTCTCGTAACGGTTGGGCAATATCCAATAAAAACCATATTTAATTTGATACATTTTTCTCGTTCTACACTGTAAGGCAACGCAAGGTCTCTTTTCCAAAGAACCTACGACCAAACTGTCGTACATCAAAACCATTCCATATTGAAGCATAACTTGGTTACAACACTTCAAAACACACGCACACACAAGTTCTTTGAAAATGTTCACTATATTTTGGATCAAATCTACAATAATTATGGCTCAAACCAAAAATACATCAATAATACTGAGCAATACTACAAATACTATATTCATTCAATTTTTATAATCCAGGTACATTTTTCATATCCATCTCAAAAGGACTCGCAATGCAATGTAAAAACAATATATAAAATTACATTTGTTGCTTTCTCTGGAAGTTATTTTAAAAGGCTGATATTTAGAAAAATACAATTCTGAGCAGAACCGCCTTAACAATTGGCATTTTCAAAATTATCATGCCCCTACCCATTTTAAGAATTAAAATTCCTTAGTAACATTTTAACAGCGAATATTCCTCGCCTTCATAAAATACATTAAAATTATATCTACTTATTTTTTCTCACGAACCCGTTTTCTAGATGACTCATACGAGTTTGAAAATGTAAACTCCTTCAAAATTACGGGCTGTAATTCCATGGGAACTCTCCAACAGCCTTAATTTTACCATGGGATGTAAGTGCGTTTTATTTCGATTATTACACAATATTCTACGTAATTTATGAATGCTCTTGGCAATACAAACTTCTTTCATCGTTTCTTTCATGGAAAGCTAGGTGATGAGGATAGCTTGATAAAAATTCAAGATTTTAACAATTTCGTTTTCTTGTCTGGTTTAGCTTCAAAATCCAAGTGTACTTACAAAAATTACTTCTACCTGTAATTTTGGACACCAATTGTCCAATTCTACATTACTGGCTTTATGAGCCCTACATTGTTAATGTACGACTACTTATCTCAGGTGTGATCTCGTCCCCAACAGCCACCAATCTCTGCCGACCCAAGCTGCTGCGCGGACTTAAATACAAAATCAAAACTAGGGGTGAGCCACGAGAGGGGGTTACAGTTTTACCCTAGCCAATCAGAATGAGTTGCAGGTTACAGGAAGTGTAATTCGTAGAATTAGCGACTGAAATCACTATCTATTTTATTTGAAATTACGGCATGCGCTCCCTGTAGGCTCGACGACGCTAGCGCTCTAGGCGCGAGCATGACGAACTAAGGATGGCCACCATGTTACCCAGTCTGTTCCCAGCAGTTATGCTAGTCGGATGGTCTTTCATTTGCAATTCTCTCAATAATTTCGCCGTGAAACGATGATTTTGCTTCGTGCACTTTAGCAAGCCAGAAGGCTGACGCAACAGAGCGATGTCGAGGCAAAGGCAGTCAACTAGGAACGTGTAGGCGTGTTGGTATTTTTCCATGCATAATGAGACGTCACCGTCTCAAATTCACGGCATGCTGTTGGTTGTCACTTATTCAGTCAGTGAAATTGGTTCACTGCAACAATCAGTGGTTTTCCACCGACAATAAGTGGAGCCATTTTCGCTGAGTGGAGTAATTAGTTGAATTTTGCTGCGAATCAGATACATTCCAATGATTCGAATTAAGAGTGTGGTAGCAGCTGTTAATGAGACTATGGAATATAGTTTGAGCAGCGAATAAAATCTTCCACTCAAGTGAGGGACTTGCCGTCGTTGGACGCGGTTTGTGTTGTGTACAGTGCAGACCATCATAAGTCACATTTTGTGCTACGTCGCAGATACTGCACACTACGAGTGGAATTGTTGAGGAAGAAAGTTAAGCAGATAAAGAGCGACGCTATATCACAAGCCTTCGTTTTCAATGGTATAGCCTGTTCAATATTAATTATAGGCCGTTCACGGTAAAGTGAGCACTTTTGAAGCCCTAGTTACTTTTCTCTTTCAACCAATTTATATCCTTTCACCACTTGTTAATGTAAACCCTGCCATGTGAGTAATAAACACAGAGTATACATTCAACATACCAAAAACCAAAAGTCAGAGGCTACAATGAAAAGTATTTATAGTTTATTATGTCTGACGAAAAGCTTCAAAAAGTGCTCACTTTACTGTGAACGGCCTATAAGCACTTTTGAATGCCCTGCTAAGAAGCTTCTTCCTTGCTATGTTGTATCCTTCCGCTATATGTAAGATTAACATTGCCATGCAGCGTTTAACTGTATCCATGTGCCATCCAAGGGGAAACCAATGGATTTTGAGGGAAATAAATGTATAAATGTAAATATATAGGCTGTTCAAGGTAAAGTGAGCACTTTTCAGGTCATAGTTACTTTTTACTTTCAGCCATTCTTTAGCATTTAGCTATTATTTCAAATAATTATGGCCTTGTAGGTAAT
The DNA here is from genome assembly GCA_029891345.1 of Dryococelus australis. NCBI lineage: Eukaryota > Metazoa > Arthropoda > Insecta > Phasmatodea > Phasmatidae > Dryococelus > Dryococelus australis. The sequence goes on from CM056994.1 coordinate 201,527,879, forward strand.
AAACAAAGTATGAATATTAGACCTCACTCACAAGTTAACGTCTTAGGCTAAAATTAGATATATTAATTGACTAATATTCCAAATGAGCGGGCTTTCAAAAGTGCTCGCTTTACCGTGAATGGCCTATAGTAATACACAAATTCGTGACCTTTCTCAACACAACGCCACAAAGTTCTATTTTTATTAACTCGCAGGCAACTTGGAGGATGCGTGCCAGGGTGTACTGTATTGTATGTTTATTTATAGACAATGATTTATTTTGCAGTGGTTGATTTCCAAAGTGCTGACTTCACCGTGAACAGTCTTCGTAACGACACATTCCGAGAAGGAGAAGAGGGTTGTTTACAGAGGGATACGCCGTGAAACAGGAGGGTAAGCCACAGCCGCTATCGGGATGATAGCAGCTTCAAAGCCACAGCGTGCGGCAGCTGGCTGCTGGAGAAGTTCAAACGACGCGCGCGGGCGGCGCGACGTCTGGAGAACGTCCCGCCGCAGACACCTGCTGGCCTCGAACATCCTCCCAGAGCTCGCGAGCTCACTCCCGGCATGCAAAGTAGCTCCGCCGCGTTTACGACATGCACTTCCAGCTACGTCACCCTAGAGATAGCACCGCTGCACCCCGCTGCCAGCGCCGGACAAAAGAAAACCTTTTGATCTGTGGCTCCGGGCGGCAGGAGGTACACTGTAAAAAATTTTCTAGTAAACTTCCTAAATTGTAAAGGACATTTTTAACCTATACAGTGAATGGTAATACTACTACGTATCAGGCTGAAAATATGGCGATGATAAGTATCGCTACTATACAAAGTTGGGAACTTTCCTACGCATTTGACTCTTTCCCGAGCAACTGTAGGAATGTTACCATGCATGTATGGGAAAATATTTTACTATTCGCGCTTTGTCACTGTACGTGTACACTGATATGATACATTTACAAATAATTTCTTAGAGTGTACTCCTGATGCATTCTGGTTGGTAGCCGAGCACGAGCACCGATGTAATTTATTTATTTATTTAATATTACCCAGCGTGTGTACGTACATGTTCCATTTCACTACAAGGTTATCGACCTCAATAATTTACAAGAAAATTTTTGCCTTTATTTAGATCCCTTATGGGTTCTGCCTGGCTGGCGCCAGACGTTCAATAAAGAATAAAAGATATTCAAAACGCGTTGGACAGTTCGTACTAGCGTCTAAAAGCTGTTGACGGTAAACTGAGCACTTTTGAAAGCCCTGCTTAAGATTTGCTTGTATTCACATTCTATATACTTCCGCTATAATATGTAAAATTATCATAGCCGTGGGCCTGGTCACTTTATTCATGCTTCGATCAAATAAAACTGTGAAATTATTATATAGTAAATATTTTACCACTTCGTTCATCATTACTCTTACATGCATTACAATACAGGAAGTAAAGCAAGTCATTCTACATTCTCAAATGTTTGCCTAACACTTAAAATCCGACGTGAAGACATGGATCTACTTCTCTCCGAAGTTACCAACCTTGCAGGGTGCATGTCATCCAGCGTGACTGTTAAAATACGTGCAGGGAGTGGCAGTGACATGTTTCATAAGTTGATTTCAAAAGTACTCATTTCACCGTGAACAGCCTTATAAACAAAATAATCACTAATATTGAAATGGTTCGGGCGCGAATACAAGTTTCAAGCTCTCGTTTCAACTCCCAACATTTTTTGGCGGGAATATGGCTAAAACGGGTGTTTTCACTAATCACTGATTGTTTTTCTTTTTGGCCTTCCTGCAAGTTATGGCAGAAATGCCATGTATATAGCCGTTTGCACAAGCAACAAGAAATGTATTGAAATTTTTAATAACGTAATAAAAGTAAAACCACTGAAATAATAATAATGAAACGACAATTTCAATAAAGCGTGACCATATTATCCACTGTTAATGTTTCCTAGCTACACAGAATAGCTTACATCAGCTCTCAAGACCTCGTTGTTAAGAACCATTCAAATCCCTCAGCTCAAAAACATTACTCTTAAAAAGATATAAATGTATTCTTCATTGTAACGCTTGCCATTTTTAACTATTATATATGTCTGACACTACGTAGTTATGAGTATGTTAATTACCACCTCAAATAATATTTTAACGATTTGCATATTTTTGTGATGTATGTAAATATTTAGTTTTAAAGTTTTATTTTAAACAGCATATGTTATTTTTCAAGTGATCGTGTTGCGTATGATAATTTTTGTGTTTTTGTTTGAGTTATGTGTCTTTCAAGTTATGTGATCTTAATTTTATCTGTCACGTGGCCGTAAGTCTGATTAACCTTGTTGTCGGTTACCATGACAACGAGATGACGTGGTCATCATCACTGGGCTTGCCATCTCGGGATTGGCCGCACGTTGTCGCCTTCACCCAAAGCGTAAGTTTTAGGGTGATCCATCTTGGTTCTACAGGTAGGCGGGCTGCGACTCGCTGTCGCAGGCCAGGTAGGAATTTTAATTTATTTTAGGGGACCTTGTCGAGTCTTGAGTTTTAATATAGCAGACAGCCTGCCGGCGAAGACGGTATTTATGTAGGGAAGTATGAAGATTTGTTTGCTCGCGCCTCCTACGTGGTTTTATTTAGATGGTTCACTACCCTCGAGTAACATGTGGTACAGAATGACCTTTATTTACGTGTATCAAGGCTCGTTAGCCTAACCCTAGGGAAGACGTTTGACTTGATGCTAGGACCCTATACACCGCACACCGTCTAGCAGCAGTTTTTACACGACAGTATTTGTGGGTCAAAAGTAACAAATTTTCTACCGTTGGAGATATTTTAACTGATGGTCGAAGATTAATTTTTTTCTAGAAAATGACGCGAGACAGTCCGCCGTATTTGAATGTCACCGCAGTTGCTTATGTGTTACACTCACAATCCCCGTGTTTTTCAAACTGACTCGTTCTCCCAAATGATTGGTGTGAGCTTTTCAAATAATAATTATAATTACTAATTTTGAAGAACATTTTGGAAAGAAATATTATTTTTATTGAGTTGCAATTACTGGTTTGGGCGATCTCAGTTGCGGCCACGTATTGAATGCTATCTAAACTCTGGCATGTAAATGCATTCTAAATTCATAACCAAATGTTAATGTACACTAAAATGATTTTGATTTCAACTTGTTTAATTAATTTTTACTCTAAATTATGTTGTCTTCTACCTGTCTCAAATATGATGTTCGTATTGAAATATGAGAATTATTCTTTTCTCATCAATTATATGAGTTGTGGTCTAGTGAGGTGAAGTGAAGAGAAGATATTTGAACGACTCTTAACATCGAGGTATATATTATATATTGAAACACTAGACCACAAATCCCCGGCCGGGTCACTCCGGATTTATGTGGGGATCGTGCCGGACGATGCCGTTGGTCGGCTGGTTTTTCTTGTGGATCTCCCGTTTCCCCCGCCTTCTCATTCCGGTGATGCTCTATACTCACCACAATCATCCTCATCGGCTCTCAAGACCTCGATATTAAGAGTCGTTCAAATATCTTCTCTTCACTTCACCTCACTAGACCACAACTCATATAATTGATGAGAAAAGAATAATTCTCATATTTCAATATATATATATATACATATATATATATATATGTTTAATTACTGATCTTTTAAATGAGAGTGTCTATTAACAGTTATCAAATAGCTGGATGTTGCCATAAGCAACTAATGGGTTTGAAAGGCGATATGTGTGTTATCTACTACTGCACTTGTGTGTACACTCCTCATGGTAAGGAAAATGATCGAGAGAGCAACGATGGAGTGGATGCTGAATGCAGAGTTCCTGTTTCCTGGTAAACCCAAAAAGGAGTTGTAAATTGTTCTATTCAAATCATACTGGCGCAAATATCTATTTAAATTTACATAAGTCAAAGCTCACGCCACCTTACTTATTTTAACCGGTGGCCAGTAATAAATTACACCAACCTACATTACTACATACCATGCGTACCTTCTGTTACATACATAATTTGGCACCTTACGCGGGGCCTGTTGTAACACCCATACGTGGTGCACACTAAACAAATCAAATTGGCGCCCAACTTGGGACCTGTTGTAACACCACACCACGCTACATAATAATACGATGCCACCCTTAATATTTTGTTCGAACTTGCAAGTACATTTTTTACAAAAGTTAGTGCCAAGCTTGTAAGTCATGTTTGTCTTATGGATAAGGGTGCAGTGTAATAATAGAAGGGGCGTGGGTTCTAATCCCCGTGCTGGCTTGGTGTGTTATTTTTCTGTAAATTATATTTTTACTTTTTTTTTTAGTTCTATTTTATTAACTCATGATATTTGTTTTATAGAAGAAAAAATTATCTTACGTACACTTCTGAATAATGTAAGTTGTAATACAATGCCATGACTTGTAATATTACAAATATATGTTTTGCCGATTTTTCAATAAACAGTTTTGTAGTTTTATAAAGAATGTCTTGGCAACTGTGTTTCCAAGGTTTTTATTGCAAAAGTTCACACTTTTTTTAGAGTTTTCAAAATTAATTAAACATCAATTAGGTAGTTAATTACTGATGTCGTTACAGGATTTATTAAGTAATAAACATGCTTTTAACGAGCCTCGTCACTCTGTCCCATTGATGTTTTGCCAGTGGAGCAAGAGTGAAAATGCATTAAGCAGGCGTCGTTGGAATACACTGAGAAATAGTGCAAAAGCCAGTTTTTACATAATCGTTTTGCGAATGCGAAAGGCATTATTTTTCCTGCACCACTTGGAATTTTAATTTTACAAGAGTTGCCATATTATACTTCTAATGCTGTTATAGAAGACGGCTCTTGTTTTGAGATTTTATTTTCTGTAAGTTATAAGTATGGTACATACTCAGGATTTTTGGATTGTGTCAAGGGGAAGAGTTTCTGGGATTTTATTAATTTATTATAAATATCCTACGCCTGGCCCCAAATTCAAATTTTTTAGGGTCACTTTTCTGATTGCTGGCCAGTTATGGCCATGAGAAAATTTTTGGTGTGCAAAGCTTTTTGCTGTTCTGCGCCCAGTTTAGCAGATGATATCAGACTCTCATGTAAGAAAAGGGCAAGTTTCGTCGGAGGGTTCCTTGTCTCATTACATTTCTTCTCCAACCCAGATAGTCAGTCAATTTATTAGGCTGACCTTAGGGGAATATTAGACTTCCTGGTAAGCAACAAGTTCCGCTGTATGCAAAAGCCAATCAAATATATGAAGACTTGGCAGTAGCAATAAGCAAATATATTTTAACCAAAGTACATAATTAAATCAGTAAATTCAATTAAAACCACACGTTCTTTCCTGTTCAGCCCAACGCCAACTTACATGAGAAAGACATTTATTTATTAATATGAGGAAGAAAGTTAAAAAACACTGTTTGCCATTTGCTTTAGGTATATGCACATGTAGCAGACGTAGGTATTTCAGACTCTGCTTGGCTTAGATGATAGAAAATATACCTGTTTACTACTATGTTTATTAAATTTGTGACTTCAAAATACATTAGTTTTTTATATCTTACACAACAGACAAACTTTTCGAGTAGCCTACTTTATGTGTTGAATTTTTGTAATATCACCTCATGAGGCATTAACGTAGAGAAAACGCATGTCAACTCAGGCGCCGTAACACTAAATAAATAATTGTAAAAATAATAGTTGTACAAATTTAAATTCAGTTAATGAGCTGCTGGCGAATCTGTGACCCGGCCACTGTAGCTTACTGTACATCGCAATAAAATCAAGGAGAGTACGTCACTGAAATAATTAGCCGGAGAAGTTTTCACTCTCCTACTGCCAAATTATCGGATTTAGAGCCACTTTCAGCGTTCCACTTTAGTGACTAATCAAGTTAGTAGATTGCCTGTCCCGTTGACAGCAATTCCTAAACGGAAAAGCTTCATAATGACGTCAGGCGCTCGGGTTTCTACCGCTGTAGAGGGGTACATGGATAATCCAATTCTCCCTTATAGCATTTAATTTCTCCCAGTTCTACTCTAGCATCAAACTTTCAAAGCCGTAAAAATCAGGCTTTTTTTAGAAAGTTATTTGTATTATGTAAAAATAATTCTAGTGGCTATCCCTACTTGGGGATCCTCGTTGGCCGTGCTACATTATGGAGTGCTAAAATTCGCGAGTTCATTGACATGTACGTCCGACTTCATAGTCTTTGTAAACGCAGACGGATATCAATGCATTATGAGATGCTAGTTGTCGTAGTTGGAGGCCATGGCCATTTTACCTCTTTCATGTTGCATGATGCCATTGTCTCAGATCATTTCAAGTGGTGTCAGACAAGAAAATACAAAAAGTAAAAACCTACTACTATCTAGAGTCTTACTTGTGCCCGTTAGAACCCGAAATTATCTTATGTACCTATTGTGTTAATTGTTACGCTTATGTGGCGAGGTCGACGAACTACAGTTAGCACCAGACACCTGCAGGCATAGCATGTCCATGATGAAAAAAGAGGTTCAAGGAAGGAGCGACAGTCATTTTAACTTTCGCTTGAGTAACTATTCTAATAAAACACAACTATGATTGCCGCGACATAGCACAGTACTTTAATAAAATTCCCTACCCCATATGCATATTTTGTGACGCATTGCCACAAGTAAAGCTGGCAACAAAGAAGTAAAAGTAGTTCCACATCTTAAATTAGTTTAAAAAGTGTATTGCTTTAGTTGGGAATATTTAATTTATTTTATGTAGTTTTATTGATATGCTTACAAGAATAGTGATTGGTATATATGTGGTTTATTTACGTCCATAAGAATGTCACATTAATCCATAATGGAAGTGTGAATCAAGTGATTAATTTTAATTTGAATTTTGCGTATGCCTAAAAGGTATATGTAAAAAATATATAATAGAAATAAAATAAATTATATTATGATTTCTAACAAAACAACTTAAATGGAAAACTTAGACAGAAGAAGCAAAAATCTTCTAAATTATGTTAATGAAAGAAATAATTTATTAAATATAGCTAGCAATATGATTATAACCAGACTTTTCCTTGTACAACACAAGCACTTTACTACAGGACTACTTCTTCTTACAACGCTTTGTGAATATGTTTAAAATATATTGATTTGTGTAATAAAATTATCACCTCTCCGGAAGTATAGTAGTTGCTGATTTAGAATGACATTAAGTCAATAGACTGATTGAGCAGGCGCACAGCTGGACTTTCAAATATATTTGTTGGATATATTTTTTGTCACTACGTTTCCGAATGATAGTTCCTGGCATTGCAAACCTACAAATTATCATTACAGATTTTTTTGGATACAAACATTACTGGGCAATGGAAATACACATATCAGCATGATCGCATGAGCTCCTATTTGTAAGAAAAGTAAATTAAAAGCTGATAATTTTACACTCTAAAGAATATTAAAATAAAAAAATTCCCCCCAATTCAAGGATTATATTATTCAATAGCACGTCTTTCTTCTACAATTTTTTAAGTGAACTATCACATAATGTAGCAGTATGTCATTTCGACTTCACAGTTTACAGTGATCTATGAGTAGATAGGAAAAGCGATCCTGAGACAAGAAGTTGGGAGCAGAAGATTGAGGATTCGGCCACCATCTAGGATATTGTCACAACTGGGGTCGTGCTTAACAGCTGTGGCGGCTAAGTTTGTTTACTTTATTAACTCGCAACCGCCATTTTCTATGTGGGTAACCTTGGCCAAAAAGGCCATAAACTGGAAAAATAATTGAAATCGGAAAATAAATTTAATCGAGGGAAATTTTAAGTTACTGACCCCCACCACCATGCTGTATGTAGGTGAACTTAATCTCAAACCGCGTGTCCTTCAAATGAAAAAATCGAAAAGAAATCGAAAAATAAAAAAAAAATCGAGGGGAAAATTTCATTATCGACCACCAACCATCATGTTGGATGTGGGTGACCTAAACGTTGATCGCACTCAACTTAAACTTGAAAAACAGAATATATATATGTATGAAAAATAATAAAATTAGAAAAGTTATGATCAAAATCTAGGATCTAATTACTAATGACTGTGATGTCCTTGATGTGTATGTATACACATATGTATTTATGTATAGTACATATAGCATATATATATATACATATGTATTTATAAATAGCATAAAATAAATGTTCAAATATCCCCCCCTCAATACATCCCCCTTTTTAATATAAAGGAAAGGAATATAAAGAAATACGAAAAAAAAAAAAAAAAACGCATCATAACATTTCGTACCTACAAAACCATTATTTACAAAATAAAAAATACATGACTCATAATCACGGATTGAAAAACTATTCCACATGACCAAGAATATGCATGTCGCCAGTAGTACCAACTAATTTCCGATACAACAAAATATGGTCACCATCTTCTTATGTGAATACATAGACACATTACCAAAAACACTAATTACAGCAGTATTGTCTGCCTTGCTCTCATGACCTTGCCTCACCCTGTTACGGAGATAAGTAGGCGAATAATTAGTTGGCTTTCTTCGACTACCATGCCACTTCGTGACTTGTAGTATAGTAGATCAATAAGGCAAATCCTCCAAAGTGAATTATTTACTTAATATAAAAACCATCTTATCATCCACACATACAACCACCTCACAATTAGCTCGTCATAGCATGATCCACTCACAATTTACTCGCCACATCTCAACAAACTCATGCTTCAAGCTCGCTATCAACCCGCCACATTACTCACCACACCATCACTGACCGACTTCCAACCCCTCCATCCTACCTACTGACACCCATCCCCTACCTCACTCCGGCTTGTTCTCTCCACCCCATTTCTTCATTATAGTTCGGCTAAATAGTCGGGTCCCATTTGCCCTCTCAATGAGTTGTGATACATAATCTGATTAATTGCTCAAGTTGGACTATCCATCCCCTTACCACCACCATGCCAAGACACCATGCCATGACCCCCTGCACACTACAGTCAATCTAGCCAGCTGCATTTACTTTCTATAGTTTGCCCTTCTCAACCTCGCCACTATATTTCGTCAGAACCCTTCACCCACCAGTATCGCTCTCGATTCGCTGTTATTTTCGCAACATCACAACCTCTGCAGGTAAATAATGTAGAAAAGGCCACACCACATCACAGTTATTTATCTGATGTGACAGATCACAAATATTTTCACTCCTGACCTTTGTAGCTATAATTCTGGTAAGCTATATTCAGTTCGACACTACCAACACATTATGAATGTTACTACTGGCTGTACTAGTAATTAAAAATAAAGTTTTGCATAAAAGTATAAATCGGCTCAAAATCTAAATACCAGCTAACCAGCTAGCTACTGAGAGTAAAGATCATGATGAAGTATTTGTTTAGTTACGTGTCTGCATCTGGCCCACATAACAACTACATCTTTGGTGGCAAAGGCTGTTCACTGTAATGCGAGCACTTTTGAGGCTCTAGCTACTTTTTTCCTGTCAGCCAGTTTTTATCATCTAACCACCTCATTAGACAAATATCACTATGTCAGTAATAAACACAGTGTGTATATTGCACCTCACTCAGAAGTTAATATGTAAGGTTAAAATAAAATATACATATAGATTGTTATTCTAAATGAGAGGGCTTCAAAATTGCTCACTTTAGAATTAATAGCCCATAATATCGCTGACTACAGCTGACAGCTTACATTGTCTATGATAATGTTCACAAACCGTTTGCATTGAACCCTAGAAACTTGAAATGTGCATGACTAGCATAAACTCACCCAGCTCGATATATGTAACTATTGTCGATGCCCTTTACAAACATAGTTTATCAATATTTCCGAATCATTTTATGACAGAGTAAAATTTAAACAGACCAACTGACCATGCGAAAAGTTCATACCAAGCATACAAACCAACTGTACTAGCCGACCATATGAATCAACCATATCAACCAAACATACAACCATATCAGCCGATCATATGAATTAACCATACCTGCTGGTCATACAAACCGAAAATACTAACTGTTCATACCAAACTTCCATTCCATCCTACTAGGTCAACAGTCCAGCCAGAACATCTGAGCATACCCGCAGGCAACACCAACTATATTTATCGGCCAATCATGCTAACCAGATATACAAACTGACAATTCCAACAAACCATCAAACTAACAAATCCAACAAACCAAAAAAGTGACAATATCAGTCAGCCATATAATACAACCATGCTAAATAGACATACATATGGACCACACAAATATCTGTGCACAGCTACAACATGAGCCAAACATACCAGCCAACAGCATGAACCAGTTATGCCAAACACTTATATGAACCTGTCCTACTAGCCGTCCATATTAATAAACAATACCAGGCAACCAGAAAAACAAACCATACAAGTCAACAATAAAAGCCAAAAATATGAACCAACCATGCCAGCCAAACACACCAGCAAACCAAAACAAACCGCACCATAGCAAATGATCATTCCAGCCAACCAGTCTAACGACCAAAAATATTAGCCAGCCATAACAAGTGTTCATGTTGAGCAGCCGAACAACCATAAACTGACAAGAACTAGAAGACCATACCGTAGGATCATACCAAAGCACCACACCAGGTTTACAGGCCAACCAAACAACCATAGTAGCCAACAATACAAGTCAAAAACTGATATACACTAGTTTAACTCACTCCAAGATTGATGCCACCCAGGTCAGGCTTCTGTAGAGACCAAACTTCTGCCAAACTGACTATAACAATGGAAAAGAAAACTAGCAAAAACCATATATACCATTAATCAGTATTAACTGATGATGACGACAAATCTCAATCAAGTAGCCTAATACAAATCTCATTGAAATCTCTTTATTCAAAAATATCTCATAATTTTGCGAAACCTAAGCAAATTTTAAAAACTTCGAAAAACATCTCACTCGCAGCTTACCAAACCAAAGGGACACATCAGCCTACCAGATTAACAAACCAGGCCAATATAACATTGATAGACAGCAAACAGTAAGATCAAATAGCTGTACCAAGCACACAAAGATTTGTCGAGGTTTTGCGAACATTTTTCGGTTTTGCACAATTAAGTTAGCAAAGATATTCATATTAGGAGAATTGTTTCAAGATTTCAAGATTGTTCATCATCATCTGTTTGTGTGGATGGTTGGTATGGTCAGTTGATCATGCTGGTTCGTCTTTTCCATGGTTATAGTAAGTTCTGAAGGTGTTGGTTTGCCAAGAGCCAGTCTTGCCAGAAGTCAGTCGTTTGCCAGTATTGTTGGTCAGTATGGTTTGCTGAACTGGTTGGTTGGCCTGCATGGCTGGTACGGTTGTCTGGTATGGCCAGCTAGTAATGGTTATTTTATATAGTTGTTCGGCCTGGTCTATCGGTTGGTCTGGTCAGCTGGTACTTTGGTATAGAATGCAAATATGGATCATTCTTGTTGACTAGTCAGGTGGTTGGCATGATCGGTTGTTCTGGTTGGACTATCTTCATGGTAAATAGACAGTCAGCTGGAATGGTCCTTTGATATGGCCATTTCATTTGGTTGGCTGGTATGGTTGGCTGACATGGTTGATTTGTATTCATAGGTGGCTCGTATGGTTGGTTCATATAGTTGGTTTATTTGGTATTGTTGGTTCATGTCATCAGTACATATGCTTGTTTGGTATAGCTTGTTCATGTGGTCAACTGGTGTGGTTGGCTCTTACGATAGGCTGTATGGATAGTTCACAGGATCGATTGGTATGGCAGTATGGCATGTTCATATTTTATGGCCAGCTAATATGATTTGAATGTGTGCTTCAATCTTACGGTCAGTTTGTTGTTTGACTTGTATGGTTGACTCATGTTGCTGGTTTATATGTTTTAAATTGCCAAAAGGTATGCTCTGTTGTTTTTGCTTGTCTGTTTGATTGGTTGCATACAATGGGTGTTTGGTATGGATGGCTAATTTTTTCGGTCCTTATGGCCAGCATTAATGGTTTGTTTGCATGATTGGTTGGTATGGTTGGTTGTATGATCTGCTGGCATGGTTGGTTTATATGGTCGGCTGGTATGGTTAGTTCAAATGATTTTGTGTGATTGGTTGATCTGTTTGGATGTTACTCTATCACTAAAATTCGAAAATATTGTCAGCTATGCTTATGGAGGACCTAGAGAGTAGTCAGATATATCGAGCTGATTGAACTTATGCTTACCATGTGCATTCAATGTTTTGCAGCTCTAGCTCTAAAGGTTATTGGTGTAAAGGTCACTCACACACATGTTAGTTGCAGGTAAATCATATAACCGACACATCCATTGTGTGTGCCCCTGGCTTTGATGTTATCCAATATTGCAACCAAATCCTCACTCCTCTGCGCTAACCTCTATCCGCAGGTCAACTTATGGATGTCTGCAGCCATGGTCTTTATACAAATAAATGCAGTTTTTTTCAAATCTGGCTATTGTTTATAAATTTATAGGCGAATAAGACTGATGACCCTATATGTGCCATCTCAAGTGTACATAAGACGGCAGAGGCACAGGACATGGAAATCTGATCACAGAAAATATTAAAATATTGTACCACACAAATCTGTATTGCAGAAAATCTATACTTTGCAGGATGCAATTAGTATGGTATTGGACCACCCATAGCATAGTAATAGGTGGTGATAGTGTCGAGTATGGATGCATACAGATGTATGTTCTTCTTCTGAGCAAGACTGTGCCACACCTTGTGCAAATACCCCACCGATTCTGCCATAGTAGCTGCTGGACGATGTTTCCATCAAATATGGTCCCAAATGTTCTTTGTGTGCGAGATGCCTGATGATCTTGCTTCCCAAGGACGCATCTTAACATCACGAACTAGAGATACCCATGCTGTGTGAGGCCAAGTATTATCATGCTGAAAAATGTGGGTGTCAAGCTGCACCAGGAAGGGGAGCGCACAAGGTTGCAGAATTTCGTTGACATATCGCCATGCCATCAGGGATCCTTCAATCACCATTAGTGGGTTATAGGAATCGTAGGAAAGGGCACCCCATACCTTGACACCTTTCACTGTGGCAATGTGCCACTCTACAGTCAAGCATGGATCACAGTGCCGGCCAGGACATCTCCAGGTTATAATTCGGCTATCATATGTATCCAAAACACCACTCGTCACCAATCTATAAGCTGCCATGCTGACTGTTCCTGGAAGAGGGTCACACATACTCGGCGATGCTCAGGTCGTTATTGTAGACGGCAGATCCCGCTCTACTAGCCACCTTGATAGGATACAGGTGGACACAGGCGTATCCCCAACTATCATGACATGTCCCTGTATGGTGCGCAGCGACGCCCGTGGAGTGCTTACAGTCGGTTGTGCAATGATAGGATATTCCCTGCTGGTGGTCCACCGGAGTCGACCCGAGTTTTCTTGACGTGTGTGTATACAATTCTGTTCCTCTCTGCATGTAACAACTCACAGTGTATGCAGAACATTTCAAGTGGTGAGCAATCCACCTAAACGTCCAACCTGCCTCTCGTAGGCAGAGGATGAGGCCTATCTTAAAATCTTCCAGCTGGGTAAAGGTTGTCGAATGCTCTGTTCAGCCATGCTTAATGTTCAATGAACTTGACATTGTGGCTCACACTTCTCATGGTGCTACAAAAGTCTAATTCACAGCCTTGCTGCAATTAATGTTTGAGGGACTTGTATGTCCCCTAGTGGTACATCTGTAAATGCAAACTGCATTAAATGCACACTTTACACATGCTGGGTTATGACGATAACTGTGTGACAACATTAATTCCACTGGCGCAATTCGTTCATGGTGTACACGTTTTTTTTTGCCAGGCAGTACAAAGGATTTCTGAGGAAAAATTCACAAAATATTTACAGTAATAGGAAAATTATAAGTATTTCACGTGAACTAATATTCGAAAATATTGGTCAATTAGGCTTATCAGACTGGCCTAGATATAGTCAGATATATCGAGCTGTTTCTGTCTTTTCTGGCCTTGTACACTCTAAGTTTCAAGGGCCTAACCCCAAAGGTTATTGGGATTAAGATCAAGTTCCTCACATACAATGATTCTTGCAGTTCAATATTGTAGTAAAACACGGCAGATCCAGGTCATCGAGTATGACCCTGGCTGTGATATTATCTATTATCCTATACCCTTAGCTTCTGTTTCATGATCGACTTTAGCTATTTACTTCCATGGACTTTTCAGAGTAAATGTAGATGTGTTCCAAACCTGGCTCTCGTAATACATCAATTAAGAAACATATTTATCATCCTGAATATGCCATCGCTTGACTCATTAGTGAATACAAGCAGAGGATATGATGGTTTGTATACAGAAAATATCATAATATTGTACCACATCAGGCATGCTGGAGACCAACATTTGCAGGATGTACTTGCCACATTCAAGACATGCTGCATACATAAAAGTATTATGGATCAATCTGGTAAAGCCAAAATCCACTGCTTCGTACTATTTTTTCTGAAACATATTAACTATAAGCACGACAATCGTATTGAACTTGGTTTCTGAATATACTCAAAATGTTCCGATCACTGACTAGATTTTTAATGGCTGCAATCAGCACGATGGAGGTACTTCAATGCCAATTCAGTGCCTTTGGCTTCTATAATATGCATTGCATTACAACCGCAAAGCAGCAAAACTTCACAGTAAAGTAGTATCTGTAAAATTAGTGCTTCTGCATATGCATATACAGTCAAACAACTTTTTACAAAGGTGAGATTTTACTTGACGAGTAGATTAGTAGTAGGAGCATGTATGTTCTGGATACAGATACAAGAGTGGCCTAAGTCGAATTTAGTGCAAGAGTGGACTAAGTGCCAAATTATGATTTGTAAATGGCATTAAGGAATTGTTTGAATAAGTGTACAATTAATTAGGTTAATTAATCGATTAATTTAATTGATTAATTGGATTCATAGAATAATAAAATAATGATTTGATATCAATTTCTTAAATTAAAGAATTATTTCTTATTAAAGAATTCTTTATTAATAGGCAGAACAGGATCGATGTGTACTCTGTGATGTACTACAGACGACTGACCATAGGAGTGGGTTGTAATAGTTTATATAGGTGTTAATGTTGCTCTAAGAGTGGTATAAGGACCATTATATATTTTTTTGGTTGGTATCATGCGAATAATGAGCAGGTTGCCCTCTATAGGCATACTGAGGATGTATCTAGTTTCGATACATGATAAATGTTTTCAGCGAAGTAAATATTATTTAAAATCTATCAATTTAAACCTATTAATAAAGCAAATGCCAAACAAACATAATTACACTTCGAACAGCATAAAATGAACTATTTCGATGAAGCAAATGAAATAAGTACATCTAATTAAAAGGTTACTTTAACCAAAATACCTTAATCATGTTACATTAAAACTACTTTCGTTGTGCGATTTATATTAATATCAAAACGAAATATATTATATTTCAACTGTAACTGATCTCAACTTTAATCACATATTCGACAGAACCAAACATGTGTTCGTTAAAAAGACTTTAATAGTGCAGTTACCAAATGGTAAACAAAATTAAATTAAATTAAACAAACAGCCATCTAATATAAAATTACAAATTACCATTACTCCAGATCCCCCTCCCCTAAAAAGATGCCCTCCCAACACGAATATAAAAACACGCCCACCCCCACCAACTGTCTAAACACACAACAAAATACAGGTTAAACCATTCGAACGATCTTCCACCTAAAGCCGTATAAAACAGAATGAATACGCTAAGAAATAAATTTAACTACACACAACTTTCCAAGAAAATGGCTTTCCTCTTACTGCATGTTAAAATCGTTATTTCAAGTCCAGGAAACTCTCACCCAAACATTTTTGTTAGCTAATGTTTTCTGATACCAAACAAGTTGGTGACAAGTTGCTATTTAAATTTTTTCTTTCCATACATTTTGCTAGCTAACATTTAAATGTACATGCGTATATTTTCTGTAAACGTTTTTAAAGCAATTTTCGTATCTGACAAGTTTATTGTACAAATGCGGGCAACTAACGTTTATAACAAATGTATATATTTGAGAGAAAAACAGCATTTTAGAATTTAAATTAACACTGTAGGTTGCCATAATTTAAACCCGATAGGATTTTTGGGAACCAACAAACATTATATTTTTCTACAAAACACAAATTTTGTCTATAATAATTTAATTTAACAATTCCTAACCCACAAATATAGAAAGACAGATACTTAAACAAATGTGTAAAAAATACCACAATTTCAGGCTGTAACGAGTTTCGAAATGCGAAAATCGCCAATATTTAAATAATTTTTGGAAAGTTACGAATTAAGGCTACTTAACACAAATCTGTGGCCATTTTGAATTTGTATAGTATAAAAGGAGCAATAAATTAATTTTTCTTTCAGTCTTAAGCTAGCAGCTGTTGAAGTCAGGTTGTGTTGGGAGTGTATCACCAAGTGGATGCATTAATCAACAGATTTCTCTGATATGTACATCAGTCTACAAGCTTCAACAGCAGGTAATATGCACAATGGTCACTGCTGCGATACTTGCGATGGAGATTTTATTAGTATTTAATGCCATTTTAGCATATGGACAAAGCAAAATGTTTTTAAGCTTACATGTCGAAAAACTCTTCCTGCTACCTCTTTCTACTATGTTTTGTAGGACACAAAATTCAATGTGTATCCATTCTTCTCAGACGATTTAAGAGGCAATAATGACATAGTCTCGTATTTGCCTTGTGATTAAGATTGTCTGTATGGTACACCAGCTTTCTTCAATCAACCAAACATGGTCCATTGAGAATAGATTGTGTAATGCAAAGGTGGCAAAATGTAATGGAACTTGCTAATCATCCTGTTTTACCAAGAGACAATTCCAGCATTGATGAAATTAATTCGGAAGCCACAACTGAACTTTTGTAAACAATATTAGACTTGTTAAAACGAGATTGAAAATTGTTATTTACTGTCATGATGTGCTTCGCAGAAAGTTTCGAAAATTATCAAGACAATTCCTTTATAATTGAAGAACTCGCAATTTCTTATGAAATTGACGATAAGGTAACAAAAGTGTTATCTTTCAAAGCTCTGAGACCTTGGTATACCTTAAATCAGGAATGTACGAAGTACAGTGGTTGAAATAGGACTCTAGCTTATGAAGATCATTTCCAATATGTGAGCGAAGCGCTTCTCGAAGACTGCCCTGTATACGTGTTCGGAAATATGTAGAAAGAAATTTTAAAAAGTCGAACTAATACAGACATTGTAAATATTAGAAGATATCTTGACTGTTCAAGCAATAATTCACTAGTAAAACACAACAACACTTATCATTGTGATAAAAAATGTTCTGTTTGCAATGTAAAAGCGAAACTCTAAGAAAATATTTCTACGAGCATCCTACCTATGTGTAAAGATAATAATTCAGAAAATTGGTTTATTACGAGTTCAGACCTGCATAAAGTCTTTCAAATGGAGACATTCAGTCCAGAGCAAATGTACTCCAGTATTATTCCAGGTTACAATAGAGTTTGGTTCCAATATCTAAAGAACATATGTTCCCAATTACAAATGTGTAACGGAGATGAACATTGGAACTTTCCACAAAGTTTCGCAGGAAACAAATACACAGAACGAATATTATGTTAGGACAAATATGATTGTCCGGTTTTAACATGAGACCCAACAGCAAACTGCCCTGTTCGACATGGGATCTGTGTTTTAAAAACACAAGTGAAGATAAAATCAAGAAACCAGGATTAAGACAAAATAAATATAAACTCAGTAGAGAGTTTTTGACAGCCCCACCACATAGATTTAAATATGTAATAACAAACAACACAACATGAAAATGCAAGGAAGTAGCAGTATTAAAATGTTGCCTTGTGGCATGTGGGGATGGGAGGTTTGTAAAAGCTATGCTTGCATTTGAAAAATTATATTTAACCAATCTGAAATTAGTAAATTTTAAGATGATGATGTTTAAACATATTCAGTGGTATACTCTCAGCAGAGTGTGAAAAACATGTATTCTTTGACAAATATATAAGGAACAAACATACAGCAGCAGCACACCAGTTACGTTGGAGAGGTTAGACTCAACACTTCAATATGCTAGTGCTTCTCCAGATTACAGGAAAGTATGGTTTCAACAAAGAGAAGACAGCCCACTAGAAATTCAAATGTTTAATGGAGAAGAACATTGGCGTTTCTCATTAATTAGTCCGACAGAAACTTTTAAAGTTTTGTACAGTTGTTATGGGCGAAGATTTTGTCCTATGTATAATTTGTGGCCTGATAGTATTCTGCCTTGCAATGACAGTCAACTAGCATTTTATGTACTGTCTAAATTCATAATGAAATGCATGTCATGCAAGAAAATTGAATACTTTATGCAGAAGGGATGTTGCTATTTTTTGTATCTGCAGTGTGCAGTAAACAATGTGACAACAAGGAACATGTTATGTGTATAGGCAACCAAGAATTAAAATCTCCCTGTGGCATGTGGCAATGCAACATTTAGTTAAAGAAGAACACTTAAATGAGTGACTATACAAAGGAAAGCATTTAATATTAAATTGTCAGTCATGGCAAGCACCTTCAACCCTACAGTCGCATACAAAGTCCTGCAAATAGGCTACAAAAGGGTATTCTTTAAGCCATACTGTGGAATTCTACAAGTTCCAGTGTGTAACAATATTGAACATTGGTGCTATACTTTTCATTTTAGACTCGGCATTCACTTTGGTGAAGGCTTAGCTTGCAACAATTGTGCTGTGAGGTATCTCCACCCTGACAGTGACCTACCATCTACATTTAAAGGGCTGATGTGAGCCAGCCTTACTAAATAATTGGAGGAAGAGCACAGAAATGGGGTAATCGCCTACAAACTCACCAGACTTCATCAGGGAACCACAATACATTCGTAGGAAATGTGTGATGGGGATATCCACAACTTTATTTTCAAGCAAGGTGGTTTAATTTTTCCTTCAGTAAGTAACATGTATGCTTGTGATGTTGTAAATTCAGAACAATGTTTCCAACAATACAACAATATAAGTATGCTTTTTCTAATAGCTGTAACTTATAGCTTATTTTATTCACATATAATAGTTAAGGAAATATGTGAGTAAGACATTAATTTCAAATGTACGTATTTCTCTCAAGCTTCGACATCATGTAGAAAACCAACTAGTTATGACACCACCTTAACTAACTGGAATAGTTCTAAATATATTGTAAACCAATACAGACCTCATATAGTAGATCGAAAGCATGAGCTTAAGGGCGAATGCATTGTATCGTCAAATTGCGAGGAAGAAAAATGTTTGAAATATCTTGTTTATAATACAGGCTATATTTTACTATTTCAGTATCATAAAGAATGTGACAATAATATTCATATAGTTGTACACTATAACAAAAATTTTGGCTTCTGCTTATGCACTGGGTGTGCTCTTCGAAGTGTTATGTAGATCAAGCAATAAACTTAGCAAAATTAAAGTTTAGTCCTCAAATATATGTCAACTTGCAGATTTAGAGAGAATGAGTGTTATCAGTATACAAACATTGTTCCTGTCTAATTGTTCTCAATTGGGTGTTTAATAGCAAATGCGTATCATAATGTTCATTCATCTGGGAAATCCATACATTAGCATGAAACCAGGCAAATGTAAAGTATCATATACATTATAGTATTCTGGAATTCTCAGTGAATTTTCAGAGTCCTGTGATGGGATATTTCATTCCAATGTTGTTTATTTCCCGCTGGGAGGTGAAAAAAATCCATGAATTGATTTAGTGCAGTGATGCGAGCAAATTATATGTCTTTTATATGGCTGCCACAATGCCACTGCCATCTAGTATTGAAGATGTCTACTCACATAATGTTGAGACTTAACATGACTTGGTTGAAAGTGTCATGTTATTCCCCTGAATATAAAGAAGTTGCTATTCAAACATACATGATAAAACCAAGATACAAGGAACATTCTCTCCTCGAAAGTAGACTTGAAGAAGGGCATTTGGATTCAATTTTACAAAAATTTCTAAAATCTTTGTTTACTGAAGTTGCAAATAGATTATCACTTTTGTAATGCCCTGTACTTAATGATGTTAAAATATTTGTGTATCACCATATGTTAAAATATTTGTGGATCACCATGTGTTAAAATATTTGTGGATCACCTTGTGTTAAAATATTTGTGGGTCACCTTGTGTAAGTTTTGTTAACTATGTTTGTCCCTTAAACAAATTTTGCATATATGTTTTAATTCTTGTCAATGGTGTCATGTATTTTTTAAACCTCATATATATGTGTAATATTGAAATGATTGGTAATTTGTATTTGAAACCTTCTATACTTGTGTAATATTGAAATGAGTGGTCATTTGTATTTGAAACAAACAGTTTTACAGAAAATGGCAATATTTGCACAAATTATTGAATAAATATGTGTGTTAAAAATGAATGCATTTGTGTATATTTATTTTCCCTTTACAAAAATGTTTTGGAATACCTTAGGAAACAGGAAAATTACTCTCATTAATACAGTATGATAAATGTTTTGGTTTCCCTATGAAAAAAGAAAGAATACTGTGATTAATATAGTGTGATAAATGATTTGGTTACCCTAAGAAACAATAATAAAAATACTCTGATTAATTAAGTCTTGAACTTTTTAAAGGTGTATGGTTCTTGTGAAAAAATGATGATAAATTTTATAACATATCAAAATAAGTGAAGTTTAGCCACTCTTAAAAATCATATACACTATGAGAGTAATCAATGAACAGATAGTTCTTAACTAGAAAACATTAACTTGCATCTTACAAGTAAAAATATACTCGATTGCAATTTCAAGAAAAATACTAAAGTGCATTTATGCCTAAACAAATAGCCATTTTAATAATATCATACTATCCTTAACAGGAAAGCTCAAATGCTGTATATCAATTCTACAGGGTAGTGTTAAAAGGAATTTTATATAAAGCTCTAACAAGAGAAGTTTAAAACAATTTTTAGTACATTACATTTAAGGTTTCAGAATGAACCTTGGGTCACACATTTTATTACAAGACATGTTCGTGAACCGAGCACACTGGTGGTATTCAAGCAATGTTAAAAGGAGAATATATATATATATATATATATATTTCTCTCTGTCTCTCTCTCTCAAGTATGAGATAAGCCCACTAAATAGGAACGACATAAGTAGATGCAACATACTATTAAGATATTAAGAAATACACCCTACAATGCTTAAATAATTTCAATATATTACAGAATATAAAAAATATCACTATAACCACATTTGAAAATTTCTTATTAAAAGTAGTGTATACAGAAAATAATAGCAATATTTCAAAGAAACACTGCTGAGTGACTATCACAAGAGCTGGGGGAAAAAAATTATGTTTTGTTCGCTGAAAACATTCTCCAGCTATCCAGTAACATTTCTGGCCGAGCTTGTAAATGTTTTTCATTCGCTTCCTGACACGACACTGTATTCCCTGGTGTGGAGGCCGTAGAAAAAACTCTTGTAGCCCTGACACACAGTGAAAGAAATCTCCTGCCTGACCTGTCCTTCCCCGTTCACGTAGACCCAGCCCAACTCCATTACAAACAGCTCTACCAGGAATGTAATATTTTTAATAAATTATTTTGTAACATAAATACACCAAAACAGTTTTTTGACATCGCCAACCCCCATAGCAAACTCATATCATGTTACAATGTGGGATTCCAAGTTCGAATCCCGAGTAAGGCATGGATAATATAAGCTGGGTTGGATTCTGGGGTAAGGCGTGCTTATTTTAAGCTGGGTTCGATTCCCTGGTAAGGCATGCTTATTATAAGCTGTGTTCGATTCCCGGGTAAGAAATGGGTTTGTTTCCCAGGTAATACAGAATTCAGGGTCCTTACACAATATTATAATAATAAATTATACACAAACGCCCGCATTGCTTGTTACATAATTACAAGTCAT
Source organism: Dryococelus australis (assembly GCA_029891345.1). NCBI lineage: Eukaryota > Metazoa > Arthropoda > Insecta > Phasmatodea > Phasmatidae > Dryococelus > Dryococelus australis. The sequence goes on from CM056994.1 coordinate 201,549,894, forward strand.
ATAATATTCAATTAATAGGCATTTCAAAACAGTATGTACTGCATTACAAAGACTAGTAAGGATCGGAATTGTATTGCATAGTAAAATACATACGAAAATTCGAAATTGAATGTAAATGTTTTCACTAAAACCAAAGAAATATGCATAGTTTACATTAAATATCAACTCAATACAATCGCAAACAAGAAAAAAAAAAGGGTTATTTCGTTAAAAATCCTTTAATTTCGCGTTTAAAATATTTAATTCATTAAGGAAATTGTATTTACTATACCAAAATGATGTTTTATTATCAAATCTGATTATTTGCCTTGTTTGTATAGGTTCCACAGGGAGGGAGTGTAAGAGGGTGTCGGCTTATATATGAATGCTCCGGCGCATCGCGTCGCCATTCTTGATCCATTTGCCATGGAGGACATACCTCCTCTCTGCTCCCGTGCTTCGCCCGACTGTACGCCGGCCTGCCAAGATGGGGCTAGCCGGTAATCGACTCTCGCCAGCTTCACTCACCTGCTCCAGCCTAGGGGTGGGCAGTGCCTGACCCAGCTCAGGGTCACAGATAGCCGACTGGCCGCCTTCGCCTGCCTGAAGTGGGGTTCAGGCTTCCTTCAGCGAATAGCAGCTTCACTACTGCACTTAGGCAAGTAAAGAGTATTAACATTTAGGGTCTTTTCAATACTTTTCGATATAGCACTAATATGTTCGATAACTTTTATGCTTGTATAATGAATTGATTTTAATAATTTTAAATTTTAAATTCTTTTTATCGGAATTTCTTCAACATTAAAAAATTTTCTATCAAGATTTTATTAAAATATTTTTATTTTCTCATCAATTTTTTTTTTTTTTAATTTCTTTGAGTATTAGAATTCCTAATTACTTTTTCGCAAATGGTTTAATCTTTTAGTATTCTTACAGATTTATTTTCGTAATATCATTCTGTTTGTTCAGAATAATATTAAATAGTGCATTGTTAGTGATATTTAATGGTAATTCGAGTGCGTGTGGCCCCGCCTGTCACAAACTTTCTTCGTAATATGTTAAATTTAATTGAATTTTGCTTAAAAACATTTATGATTTATAAAACATTTTTTACAAATTGCTCACATTTCCTTCCAGTTTGTTTAAATGTTTCTAATTTTATTAGTTTTAAGTTTTAAGTTTTTTTGGTGGATTTATGTATTTTTACTAGTTTTATTCATTTTTACAAGTGTTATGCAGTTATAAGCATGTATAAGGGAGGGCTGTTGTGTGCTTGGGTATGTTTGATGGAGCAGTGAAAAACAAAGAAGCATTTTTGGAGGGGATACTAGCCCTGCCTTACTCACTGCTCAGAATGAGTTGAATGGTGATGAATGATTGTGTGATGGATAGATGGTCATTGAGTAACTCTAACGAATGAAATGTTTTGATGTGTGATGGGGTGGTTGGAGCATATAATTTATTTTTAAGAGATTTAAGGGTGGGTTTTGGTTATGATTGTGAGTATGAATTATGGAATAGCTAAAAAAGAGGAGAACTTAGACACTTGTGTGCTGCACAATTGGAAGGCACATAGCCTTAGCACCCAAGCTTGTTCAGTATGAGTTGAATAGTGAAGGGTGTCTGTGTGAGGGGTAAATGAGCCTTGAGCAATTCTAGCAAATGGAATGTTTTGATACAGGATGGGGTGGTTTGGGCGTATAATTTAAATTTAAGTAGTTTTAATAATTTAAAAAATAGGCGCAAGACTGCAGGTATGAGTGCAGGGGAATGATGATGTAATTTAGTAATTTTTATGATAGTATGTCTAACGATTGTGGAATGATTCAAAATATGTTGTGTATTTGCAGTCAAAATAAAATAACTTACTTAAAAGTATTAAATGCATTGTAAACACACAGCTCGCTTGTTTTCAAACATAGAATATTTATTTAGAAAAAACCCAATTAAAACAGACATTTAAAAAATTTAAAGTAAATTTTTCCCTGTGTTATTAACAAAATATTTATTTACAGTAACAACACAACTTCATTTCAAGATATTATAATAATGTTTTTCCTCTCTTTTCAGCACTACATAACCCTTTATATTTTTTGTGGTGCTGAAATTACTGTATTGGGAAACAAATTTTGTATTTTGACACAATTACTGAGGGAAAACGTCAGAGTAATGCCAGTTTGTGGAAAATATTTTTGTTAGCGACACAAAGTCTTAATCTACGTTGCAAACGAAAAAAAAAAGCCTAATACAAGCTGTCAGGAAGTTGTCATTTCACCTAAACGGCGTAATTTCGATCTCTTGTTTGACTTATTCTTAAATGAATCGAGCACTGATTCACACATGGAAAGACCATCAACTGCATCAGAACGGAACACGATTGTTTCCCCCCAAACACGGAAAAGTAGATCTCCTGTTAGATGATTTGTTTCAATCTCACACAGAAAATTGGAGTGATTTGGATAACAGATGACTTTCGAGTCAATTATACAGACTTTGTCTAGGGAAATGGAAAATAATTCCATTTTCCAATTCCTCTGACTCTTCATTGCCCAAATTGAGATATCAACTCTTGGCAACGGCATTCGTGTGTAGACTGACTGACGCATGAATATATAATGATCAAGTAGAGTCCGGCATGATTTTGAAAGAATTTTCTTTGTTGGAGTTCACAATGATATCACCCTGGCCAATAATGCTTAGTGTCAGCATAGCGGTTAAATATTTGAAATTCCTTTTGGCTCAGGAAGGCACTATACAGACATTTTACTTTCAGAGTAATTCACTTCCTGTCCTGCATTCAACTGATGTGGGAGAAATCTATTATGAAACAATTATGCCTTATCTCACAAACTGGTTTGAGGAATTTAGTGGCTGTGGCAGCGGCTGGAGTCTACTTCTAATTCTGCATATGGATTTTAACATATAGCAGTTTAGAGAATTCACCGCCAGTGCTGCTCACACTATGCTTCCCAAGTTCATTCCCAATAAGAAAGCCTGTATTAATGTGCAGTGTCCTGGGGGACTCTGTTTCCATAACACCATTATATCAGCTTTGTTTCTGCCGCAAAGAATAGCGATAGATTAACTTCATGTACAAATCCTTACGAGGTTTTGGATACTGAGGGTTTGTCGGATCCTGCAGCCTTACAGGATTTTCGAAAGTTTGATGAGAACAATGGTATTTCTATCAATATCTACTGTGTTGTGGACATGCACATTATGTAAATGGATTGGTAATTCTATCTTGTGGCAATGATACCCATTTGCATTTTGTTTCCACTAAGTATCTGTCAATGCTGCTTTAGTCAGTTCATTAAGAACTGTAGAAAAATCTGTGTTTACTATTGTTGTCTCCAATACTTTAGTAGTGAGGAAAATCACAAACCATAATGATCTCTGTCAGCAACATAAGACTGTTTGCAGTACTTTCCCTACTGGGGACAACAAGTACTTGCATTTCAGGGTTACAGCAAACATCATAGATAAGGTTTCGTAGCATATTGAGACACAGAGACATATTTGAAATCCTTGTCCACTTGCCTCCTCAATTATAATATGAATAATACAAATAGCATCAACCAATATGTTCCATATGCTTTTAGCATTTTCTTGGTTTTTTCGGGCAATCCAGCATTATCTGACTACTGCGAGTTTGTGGGTGATGATTGTATGAACCAATTAGTAGATAAATTGGTTGAATTGACAAAGTGGGTTGCAGGTATATACAGCATGACTGTTCCAAGGAAGCCAAAAACTCCTGCTTATGAAGCTAGGTTGGCAGCTCAGAAAAGTTGTCATATTTGTAAGAACGAACTCGGTACAGTACTGTGGTCGACCATGTCCATCTGACTGGGGAAATCAGAGAACACAAACATAAAAAATGTAATTTGAACTTCAGACTACCCAAGAATCAACTTTTCACTGTCTTAAATAACCTGGAAAACTATTCATGCTCTCTTTCTCATGAAGCCATTGGCTGAACGTTATGTAACAAAACCCGATGGAACCATGGATGTTGAAAACCTGGGTAGAATCGAGGTGATTGGAATGATCCAAGAGAATGAAAAGTCCATCACCAAACATATTCCCAATGGGATTGACTCAAATGGAAAGGCATAATATTTAAAATCACATTCCATATATTCTTTTCAGTTCATGAGTGCCTCGCTGGAAACTTTGGTAGGTAATTTGAAAACTGCACAATTGAGTATCATCTGCTCGATGTTTCCAGACAACACCCAATTTGAATTGGCAATAAGTAAGGGAGTGTTTCTTTATGACTTTGTTAAGTCCGAAGACAGTCTGATGTGCACGTCAGTCTCGCCAAAGGACGAATTTCATAATGTCATGAAAGGCGAAGGCGTTAATGATGAGGATTATGTTCACACCCAAGCTGCATGGGATGCATTCCACTTCACAAACCTGCTGCAGTATGCCATTCAGTGTTTGTGTGTGGACACTTGTTAACTGGCAGATGTGTTTGAAAATTTCAGGACCATATGTTTGACTCATTACTGTCTTAACCCCACCATGTACATCACAGCTACGTCTCCTTGCACAGGATGCTTTATGTCGATGACAGATGTGTGACAAGAGCTGTTTACTGACCCTGATATGTACCTTTTTGTTGAATGCAGGGTTAGGGGTAGCATTACCTAGGTTTTCAGAAGGTGTGTGGAAGCCATTAACATTTACATGGGTGAAGAGTGTAACTGCAGTGTGGCATCGAAATACATATGTTATTTTGACTTAAATGGCTTGTACAGTAACATTATGAAGAACAAGCGTACTATTGGCAATTTCGAGTGGGTCGAGGCTGACGTGTTTTTATCATGGGAATTTGCGAGCATGGTGAATGATGGGTATACATGCTTTTTCGCGGAAGCGGATTTGTCATTTCTGGACGAATGCCACAGTGTGCTATCAGATCTGCCTTTTGCTCCAGTAAATGGCATATGTCCAAATGGCTCGCATGAAAAACTTATTTTGACACTCGTGCTGGCGAAGAATTATGTTATTCATGGGGAAACACTGAGGCATTACTTGATGTATGGAGCCACACTTGACTCTGATCATCACATTCTTCGCTTTGAGCAGAGGGCTTGGATGGCTCCGTATATCGAGTTTAATATTGAGAAATGTGACCAGGCTGCAAACGACTTTGAGAAATTTGTTTAAACTTATGAATAATGCAGTGTATTGTCAAACTTTGTAGCATGTCCACCGGGAAAGGGATATAAGAGTCATTACCAGGTATGACACTATATATGGAGCAGCAAAACTCATTGAGCGTCCTATATTCCAGGCATGTTAGATCTTCGAAGTGAATATTGTCCTTATCGAAATGTCAAAGAGTTCTGTTATGTTTAACAAGCCTTTGTACACTGGTGTTGCCATTCTGGATCTTTCAAAATTAACCCTTTATGAATTTAATTATAAGTACACGTGTGATAAATTTCCTGCGCCAGCCTTGCACCTTCTATATTGTGATACTGATTTATTGATATATAGGAAATTACTTGTAGAGATGTTTATGAAGTAATTACCCCAGATTTAAAGACACAGTTTTTGATACATTTAAGTACGCGCTTGATAACCTGCAAGGATTCTCACCCGAGAACAAAGGCCGTACCAGAGTGATGAAGGATGAATATTCTGGCCACATTGTTTCGAATGTGCAGTGTGTACATAAGGCTAAGGGTATAAAACCTAACGAGCTGCAATCCATACCTTACGAGGATTATCGATATCGCCTTGATAATTTCACCAGAGTTCTGGGGACTCAACACCAATTCTGTTTGTATGGTCACGAGGTTTACACCGAATGCTTGACCAAAGAAGTGTTATCAGGTTTAGACGATAAGTGCTTCATTGAGCCGGATGGACAGACACTTGCCCTGCAGAGCAAGGTTAAGGAATGGCGAGCTTCACTACCTGGCATCGACTTTGTCTTATAACAAACCAAAATACAAACTTATAAATAACTCGATTTAAAAAAAAAACTTATGATTTTACTACGACTCTGAATCAACACATTGATGTCTGCTGTGAAGAGATATTATCCTTCAACTATATGCTGAGATGTATGGTATACACACATTTTTTTTCAAATACAGAAATTATATTTTTGAACAACACTTTAAAAGGACATTATACAATTTGCAAGACTAAGTCTATACTTGCTCCTCCTCCTCCTCATCTGCCATCAGAGCCACATCCACACTTAGGACTTAACACCACACAGTACCTCGCATAGCACCTGACACAGCACCTCACAGAGCACCTCACGCAACTTCTCACATAACAGCTCAGACAGCACCTCACATAGCAACTCACATAGCACCTCATATAGCTTCTCACATAGCACCACACTAGCACCACATAGCAACACATGGCACCACATTAGCACCATACAGTACCATACTAATACCACATGGCACCACACTAGCACCACATGTCACCACACTAGCACCACATAGCACCACACATAACCACACCATCACCATATGGCATTACTCTAACTCCACATGGTACAACACTAGCAACACATAGCACCACATGACACCACAACCTTCGGGTATGTTAGTGTAATCAATTATTTTTGTAAGGCTTTAGGTGGAAGATCATTCGTCTGGTGTAACCTGTATTTAGTTTCGTATTTAAAGAGCCGTTGAGGGTGAAGTACATATTTATATTTGTGTTGGGAAGGGATCTTTTTCAGGGCAGGGGGATCTGGAGTAATAGTGAATCGTAATTTTATATTAGCTGGGAATTTGTTTAATTTAATTAAATTTTGTGTTCCATTTGGTAATTGCATGATTAGTCGGTTTAATGAATATGTGTTTGGTTCTGTCGATTACATGATCAATGTGGAGGTCAGTTAAGTTTGAAATATAATATTTTTTTACAATATTAATGATTTAAGTCGGTTTAATGTTACACGATTAAAGAATTTTTGTTAAAGTAACTTTTTAATGATTCGAACTTATTTAATTTGCTTCGCCGAAATAGTTCGTTCCTTTCGTGCTTTTCAAGGTGTGATTATGGTTTGTATTTGCTTGATTCGTACTTTTAAATTAACAGATTGTCTCTTTTCACAAAAAAATATTTACTTCACCGAAAACATTTCTCCTGTATCTAAACTAGTTAAATCCTCATTATGCCCTCAGAGAGCCACCTGCTCATTATTCGCATATGTCACAAACCAAAATGGTCCTTATACCACTCTTACACCAATAGTAACTCCTATACAAACAATTACAACCCACTCCTCTGGTCAGTAGGCCTCAGGACGTCACAGAGTACAAATAGATCCTGCTCCACCTATTAATAAAATAATTCTTTAATATCAAAGTATTCGTTACTAAAAATTGATACAAAAACATTAATTTATCAATCGATAAATATAATGAATCATTATAATTAATATAATGAATTATACAATTAATCAAACAATTACTTAGTCTCATTTGCATAACATAGTTTTACACTTAGGCCAGTCTTGCACTAAATGCGATTTAGACCACTCTTGCAGTTGTATCCAGAACATACATGCTCCTAGGTTAGCACATTTTTCTTTCTTCCTGTTTCATAAAAAATAGAGAGTTTCTAATATCCATAAATTCAGAGGTTACCAACACATTAATTTCAAGGGTTTGGAGAAAAACAGAAAGTGATGTTTGCTGCTCAGTTACTTGGCTTCCGCCGCGTGTGAGTTTCGCGTTGAATTTCTAATTTGCAAATATTCAGCCACAGCGGTTGCAATTCGAAATCTTTGAATGTCTTTTCCGCATGCTGCTTCCAAAAGGCCTGACGTAATATTTTGCGGTTTAAATTCTTTTCAAGGCAATAGCCTTTAAGTGTTTTTAAGTGACAAATGTTATTTCTCCATTGATCATGAGATTTTATTGTTTATAGCATTGAAAATTTTGTTTAAACTGTTGAAAGATAACTGTCGCATACATGTTTAGTATTGCCACCTAAATTTTTTCTCCAAGCAAATTGCGTAAAGTTATACAAGAACAACGTTTGGTTTCAGCTGAAATATTTTCTGTATTCATAGGTATGCCACAAAAAGGTCTCGTTGAAACATATTATTTTGTTCGTCTACATATTAGGGTTTGCGTTCATGCTATGTTTAATTTAACCATTTTTTTTTCATTAAAAATACAAAATAATATTAAGCGAGCCACAAAAAATGTTTCATCCAAATTTTGTTTCCTTTGTAATGCTATCTCAATTGATTTGAAGTGTTACCAAAAAATGTTAACTATGCAATCTTACGAAATGTGTATGACAAGCAATGTAATATTACATACAATTTTCCGTAACTCCCATTACTAAATTTTTATACAAATCTTCAATTTTTTTTCTACTTTCATTAGACGTCAATTTAATGTAGTACTATAATAGAAATACCAAGTACGCTAAAACTATAGAAGCTATTTGGTGACAATTGAAAGCGATTAAGTGCTCTACTGCTTCTATCTCTCTCACACTATTTTATCTGCAGCAGCCATAAAACGAACCTTGCAACTACTGAAAATTTCACGTGGGAGAAATATTTCTTGCATTCTGCTCCTCTATCGTCCCTAACGGCCTTCACTAAACTGGCAGTTATGGGATAGGTCTGCTGTATAAATGGCCCATAACGAGTCCGCGTTGCGGCCATAGACTGTTGATGAGGTAGAAAGCTTATTCGTCTTCTATGCATGTGCCAACATTGACCTACCCCAAAGGAACACAAGTGTCCAAGTTGCATAATCAACAATGATAATCGTATTTGTTTGTATTTTAATTTTTAAATTACAAGCACTATTATATTAGTAAAATAAATTTATATGCTGTACATGATAAACTAAGCACTTTTGAAAGCCCTGTTTAAGTGCTATTTGTATTCATTATGTGTCTTCTTTCGCCATTTAAAATTTTAACTTTTTCATGGGCCGAATCACTTTATTCGTAAGTCAGTCAAGCGAAACTCTAAAGTTATTACTAAAATTGATATTATACAAATTTCCTATCTCCTGCATTTATGTGTATTAAAAAGTAGAAAGCAAAAGAAGTTAATTCAGTTTTTAAAAATGTTAAATTAATAATTTTAGTTGGAAGCTAATTCATGGAACTACATTATCTTCATTGTTACCAACTTACTGGGCGCATTTTAGTCAGTATGCCCATTATAATATATGCAGTCAGGGCCAATGACATTTTCGAAATGTTGATTTCAAAGGTGCTCAGTTAACCGTGAACAACCTATGCCATTCTGAATTTAATCAAACAACATTACAGATTGGCTAGAGGAAGTACAAAAACATCTCAGAGCACTTGTTTACTAAACAGTGTTCGAAATCTCAAATCCAATCCACGCCGTTTTTGCTAGTCGTAATGACATAAAAGCAGTTCAATTTCGGGACACGGAAGCTGGTTGTGCGCAGCCAGCGAGATCGAGCTACCTCGTCTTTAAGCTGGAGTCACAATGCCCCGACGAATACGACACGACAGCCCCGACGCGAGGAGATTCGAGCAGCAGCCAATGTAAAGCAAGGTCACTGTAACGTCAACCCCACGAAATCACGGCCCCGACATCCCGAAGAAAATAGATTCTAATTCTACTTTTCGTTGCGTCGGACCTACTCCGGGAATTTATAAAACAATTAATTCTTTTGAATTTCTCCAAACTTGGTAAATTTCACTCGCTTGAAAATAAAGTTTTATTGTTTCAAAATATTTGTCGTCGTGCAAATTAAACTCGCAATGGAAATTTTCTGCGAAGAGCTGTTTATTTATAAAGTTAAAAATTATAGTGAACTTTAATCGTCGCAGTGCTAACATTAACAGCGTGTTTCTTCATTCCACGGGAATACAAATAAAACAAATGCAGTTTAGCTTCAGTATATACTTTCGCGTCAAATATTCTTTGTTTATAAGGTACTATCCCGACGAAAGCTTTGACATTGTCGGGGTATTGTGAAAACCAACGACTTGTGGAGTTTGTGGTGCGTCGACCGTCTTGGCCCGACTGTCGTGTCGTATTGGGTTAGTTGGGGCATTGTGATTCCAGCTCCAGTCTATGGTTGTGACGAGTCGTTCCGGGAGAGGCCATCAGCGGCGGCAGACATGATGCTCGGCCTGCAGATGGCGTTGCGATGTCTGGGCCGCGGGTCCCCCGCAATAACATTTCTGGTCAGGTCGGACTCGTCCTGTGGGCGACCAAGGATATGATGATGTACTTGGTCAGGAGAAAAAAAAAAGGGGGGGGGGGTGTATGCGGGAAATAAACTCCAAGGGCTCCGCCACTCGAGTTAGCTCTCTTTCCATTCTGCGCGCGTGCAGACGTCTGTGTGAGCGGATACACTGACTCTCAGACTGAACGGCATGGTCAGGCTTAATGGCTTTAGCAATTGTGGGCCGGAGTTATTTTTTCCCGTTTGTGTATTCTCTCCCCCCAACCCCTCCCTATCCGACCCACCCACCGCTGACGTCACTCGCATCTTCGTTCTCCCGGGCACCATCAGCTCGTCTAAGCTTCGGGATTTGGTTCCTTACCCTATCCCCCTCCCCCTCTCCTTCCACAAGCTGAACGCGGCGCGAATATAAGTTGTTTTTTTCTCGCGGTAAATGCAATCGATGAGGCGCGCCTGCACACATTTCAATCCGGTATTAGGACGCTTTCAAATTCGCCAGAATTTTCGTCACGTTAAATTAAATTCAGTTTTTCAAATTAAATTTTTGTGCATTATTCGCTGCGCGGTGTCATCGGTTGTGTGGATGTCGTCAGCGACTTAGAAGATAACGTACTGTATACCAATGTATCCATGGGTTATATTCCAGTGGTGACAAATTTTCACAATAATAAGTTGTTGACAAAATATAAAAGTGGTCACGCAGTTTATTTAAAAAGGGGGGAGGTCTAGCCCATTGGTAGTTCACTTAACCTAGAAAACAAGCATAATATTCGAACCAAAGAAAAATTGGTAGTAATCTCTTAAGCGTCAAGCTTGTTTGGAATGAGGCTCCATTTGGGATGTATCTAAACCAACTCACAAATAGACTTCATTAGGTTGGAAAAGTTCCCGTTCTTATAACTGATCTCTGCCTTGGCACTCAGTTTGAAAAATATCAAGCGACATAAGAATCAATGAAATAATATTGTGGTTCTTCTGTCTTTCGCTTCTTTTATAAAGCACAGGGTGGAACTGAATTCTACCGCAAAACTTTGGCAGGAGATATACCATTAAATAATAGGTAGGAAATCTGTTACGAATCTATTCGGGAAGAGCATAACCACTCTTGAATGTGTTCCTGGACAAAGCGTTTATTGCTAGTAACACCCCAAAAAATATATAAATGGGTTATTGGACAATGTATTTTCAAGCGACGAATTTCAAACAATAAAATAAAAATTGGTTGCCGGTATAAACCATTTTGATAATTAAGAAGAGCTTAGACCCCCATTTTTGCAATTAAAAATGTATCTCTCCGGCAATTTTGGTCTGTTTCCCTGCGGATTAATAATCTACCGTGTATCGTACATAAAAAGGTAGCTTTGTTTCTTTCTTACCCTACACGCCACGGGTTTTGAAATATTTATGCATAACATTCCAACACTGCAAATGTTACGATCCAGAGTTAAAATACTATGCATTTTCTGAGAGCTGTTTAAGGTGTGTTTGAGATCCGTAAGTTTATTCAGATTTTTAAACGTAAAGTCTGTTTAAAGCTGTTTATAAACTAAGGGCTCTTTGAGGTTTGTTTGAGTTTGGCTTGAGTTATACTTGGTTTCTGCGTGGGGTTTGCTTGAGGTCTGTTTGAAGTGTGATCGAGGTCTATTTCAAGTCTCGTTGAGGTCTGCTTGAGGTATCCTAGAGGTCTTCGAGAGGTCTGCTTGACATATGTTTGAAGTTTGTTTGAGATCGCTTTGAGGTCTATTTGAGGTTTGTGTAACATTTGAGGTCTGTTTGAGTTGAGTATGTTTGCGATGCCTGTGACACTGACAGTGGCGACGAAGGTTAGAAGCAAAGATATTGGAACTTTCTCACTAAATATTGCTGGCAATGGTAAGCTAAGCTAAATATTAAGTAAGAGTAAATGCAATGAGAGTATGTTAAGCTAACTATGTTTATAAAAGTGCTTACACCAGTGTGCTATATCCGGCAGATTGGGCTCGTGCTGAGCTAATACATTTCAATTTACATGGACATAATTCTGAAAGTTCGTCTTTAAAGTCGGGAATGTTGCCTACATACTGAATGTCCAGAACCTTATCCTTATAGTTCCTAAATTATTAACAAATAAGCCTCTATCAGGTCGTAAGGCTGAATTTACCATAGGACTACGTACAATTTCGGTGTCAGAAATGATATATTTACAGTGGATTTCAAGTGTCTAAACCTAATGGTTCATGAATGGCAGTCAACTATGCTTGTAAAAAAGCAATGTATGCTGACCCATACTATAGAACGATTTACATAGTAAGAATTCGACTTGAAGTGAGAAGATCGGAAATGTAGTACTTCATGCACTTGATTTATAAAATTCTTTTATATGTTGGAATACCTATATTAGAAAATCCAGTATGTCATAGAACAGTGATGAAAGATTGGGTAAACAATAATTTGTGTTGGCATGTATAACGAATTAGCCTCGAAAAGATGTAGCAATAATATGCCACATGATATAACTCTTAGATATTAAAAAGTGTAAAATATTTATTTAACAGTAAATTGATATGCATATAGTAAATGACAGACACACGCTTGCAGGGTTCCACAAAACTCTAGACCTACATACAACTTAAGTAGAAATTGTTTAAAGAAAAATTAAATCGCTGGATTTTCACTTTTTTATTGAAATGAATATATATATAATATAATATATATATAATTAATAGAAACGAATTAGTTACAAACCCATACACTTTACACTTTATTCCGCCATTTTTATATGGTTGAGGAAAGAAAATTTTCTTCTTCCAGCCACGTTGAATTTTATAGACAATATAGACTGAATAAACTAATTAAGCAAAGCTAGCGAAAGGTTTGCACCACACATGTTTAACACATTGACAACATGGATGCGCCTTGATGGTATATGCTAAAAACATGAGTTATTAGCGCAGTCTATTGTGCACGGTTGTAATAATTAGTTAACACACTATAGCAGGCAACGCTGAAAACATGCGTTATCAGAGCATTGTAGCAGGCAATGCTAAAAATATTAGTTTTCAGTGTACTCTAGTAGAATAAATTAAGTGTAAAAAGATATTTTAAAACCAACTTTTTTTAATATAAATTAATTATAGTAGTTATAGAATTTGTAGATCTTGTAAGAAGTGGTCGAACAGTCGTAATAAACTTTACTGCAAATTGTTACGTTTGTGTCTATTTATATTTATTATATAAAAGAATTACGTGAATGTTAAGAGCCTTATGAAATATATGTTCTTACTACGCTCGCGCAAATGAGTTATAAGTTTCTATATTGCGAATAGTTAACATTGCACGATATGTGCTTACTACGATTGCGCTAATGAGGTATATGTTCTATATGGCGCCAAGCTTTTATATAGTAAATATAAATTGATATAAACATAATAATTTGTAGTAATATTTATTACGGCTGTTCGACGATGTCTTACAAGTTCTACAAATTCTATAACTACTATAATTATTTTTCTGTTTTTTAGAGCATTTATAAATAACAGTTTGGTTTAATAAGGTTTTTATACAGTTCCTTTATAATTCATTTTTTGTCTCACCAATTTTTATTTTATTGTTATAACAGTAGAATATTTATACAATCAGTTATACATTCGGGAGACTAAAAAGACTAAAAAAAATACAGTGAAACACTGGTGGCCCTTTCCACAATTCGGATATTTTTATATATATTTTAGTTAGTGAGACTAAAATCACAAAAAATGTGCTGTATAACACTGATGACACCTTCCACACTTCAGACTGCAACTTGACGAACAGTGATGCAAAAAATTATGTGAGACTGAAAAGACTAAAAAAGTATCAGTAAATACATTCTGTTGCATTCATTAAATGCATTTGTTTTTATTACTGTTACTATCTATATGTTACACTGATTGTAACTTTAATGTATTTACATGTTATTTCTTTCACAAGTCAGCCCTCTATGGGTCATATTAATAACCTTCATAATATTTTAACCATTTTGATAAAAATTCATTATTCTTAGCTATTGTAACGTCTAAACCTAGTAAAATTGCATTTATTACTTTAATAATTAACACACATATTCCTTAAACTAAAGTTGTTATCTCTATAACATGCTTATCACCGTTTTCGCGTAAACACGAACATTATTGTTGCGTACGAAAACCCTACACCCCGGAAGTGGGGGGAGGTAGGTTCCGCTACCTCAATTCTAACTCACCCCTTTCCCCAAGGGGCACTATCGATTCACCACTATGTACGCCCCCCCCCTTCTCATCATTTTTACATTAACATGAACCATACTTTTAGGCACAACCCTTTCCCCTGGAAGTGTGGTAGAGAGGTCGGCTACCCTAACTCGCCCCTTTTCCCAAGGGATGCTATCGATCCCCCCTAGGCCCGTTCCAGTCATCCTTCCAGTTTTTGCGTAAACACGAATATTAATGTCAGGCACAACCCCCCTCTCCCAGGGAAATTTGGGGGGGGGGGGGGGTCAGCTACCCTAACTCGCCCGTTTCCCCAAGGGTAACAATTGATCCCCCTCAAGGACCATTCCCACACTCCTCGCCATTTGCATGTAAACCCGAACTATAACTATCAGGAACTTCTCCCCCCCCCCCCAACCAAATTTGATGTGTGGGTGGTGAGCTACCCTAACTGGCCCCTTCCCCTGAGGGGTATTTCCGATCCCGTCTAGGAGCGTTTCTCCCCTCCTCTCCGTTTTTGCGTAAACACGAACCTTAATTTCGGGCACAAACTCCCAGTCCCCCCCCCCCCCCCCCAGAAAATTGTGAAGGAGAGGGTCGGATACCGTAACTGGCCCATTTTCCTAAGGAGTACTTTTGATCCCCATTAGGCCTTTTTCCACCCTCCTCACAGTTTTCACGTAAAGTGTTACACAAGGCAAATGGTGAGCACCGGACTGACACCATAGACACAAATCCGGACATACACATAAGTGAAATTAAATAAAAGCTTGTAAAAATACTGAAGCAATGGAGGCTCAATCTATTGCAATAAGTGGCGGTACAGAAGAAGGGTGGAGTGGCTGGTGTGAATTAAGCCAATGATTTATTAATGAATTGGAGGAGTTCGACTATGTAAACAATGTAAAAGTACTAGGGGTGGTCAGTCTTATAATGGTCGCAGCACTAGGGGTTGATTTGCTGCGTCATCTTAAAAATAATTGAACCCCGAATCTCCTACTTCGAATTTTTTAACAAATATAGTTTTAAAAATATTTTTCTACTTTTAATATACGTGATATACATTATTTAATTCTTAGATTACTTTCATAATTTGTATACATTTTAAATTTTTTATCAATTTTAAATAAAATCCGAATTTTGGTAAATATATATATATATATATATATATATATATATATATATATATATATATATATATATATATATATATATATATATATATATATATATCAATCACTCTAAATTGGAGTGAGAGAGTAGAAAACTTGACTGACTCAATACTCAATCCTTAATACCATCCCATGCGCCAAAGTCTCCTAACGAAAGAATCGTTAGTTAAAGTTATGCCGCATGAGCATGACGGCTTAACGTTCACACTCCTTCCATGTTTTCCCAAGGAACTGTTCTTGTTATGGAAATAAGTGACTTAAATACTACTGACTTTAGGGCTGCGTAGAAATGCTGTTAGCTGTTTCCAGTGAAATGTAATATTAAGGCGGTGGCTGAAGTATTGTAGCAGCTATTTTAAAACTAAAGAGGTTAACTTTAAAACTGTTCACTTCAACCAAGATGCTAATTCAAATAGTTGCTCCGGCTAGCTTCTTTGGTTAGCCGTTACAAAGTTATTACAAAATATGCTTACCGGTGAATATATCAGTTTAACACATATGTCTCTTTAGTATTACGAGTATTATATATATTTAAAGGAAAATAGCAATAATATTGGAATTCTGAAAGACCAGGAAATAAAATAAGCAAATGACTTGGATTTAAAAGGCATTGTCTGATTTCTTTCTTTTTAAATAAAGTAATTATATTCTAAAGATATTTACAGAATATGAAATGAAATGCTCCTTTGATGAATATTTAAAATAAATCAAAATTACAAATTACAGCAAAATACAGTGTCAATAATAATTATGGAAATTCTGCATCAAACAACTCTAGCTTTCATGCATTAAATTATCAGTAGTGGAGCGAACAACACAATTATAATGGCCACTTCAATAAGATTAGCTCAAATTCATCACTGATTCGGTTTTAGTGATAATAAGCTTGCAAAGGGCTTATCTGACGCTGCAACTTCAGGAATGGCACACGATTTGTAGACTCTCTCTCTCTCTCTCTCTCTCTCTCTCTCTCTCTCTCTCTCTCTCTCCCCGTCTTGATGGAACCTCGCGAAGCACGTCGTCGCTGCTCTCGGGTGTGCGGGCGTCGAGCTTCGTCGTCGATCCGCCGCAGAATGATCCCGGTTGTACAGCAGCTCACCAGTTGAATCTGGAATCCTCGATGAGGTGGGACTTCCCGCCGTCAGGGATCTCTTCTTTACCGTCTTGCATTTCGTAAAACATTATGCAGTCTTCTTCAAAGTATATCTGCTAACTCAATTGTCTTGCAAATTTCACGTATTTATAATTATCTTCTTCATAATTCAGATTTTATACAATGAAGTATGTCCTCAATATTCTTGCAGAACTTCCTTTAGACAAACCTTTTTCTTGTGTTCTATATTTTATTGCAAACAAACTTTCTCTTTAAATAGTCACGTCGTTCGGCCCTATCAACCAGTGTTTATGAATTCTGTGGCCAAGGTGTTTGCTCAGTTATATACGAATACCGTAACAAAACACTAAATCATCTACAAGGTATATTATAATACATTTAAAACCTATCAGAATATCATAAATTAAAATAGTGCAAAAAGAAAGAAAATATTCAAATTCAAATTAATTCATACCTTAAAACAGAGCAAAGAAAAAAAACAGTTTTTACATTTGCAGTATGGACAATATCGTTTTAAGCTCAGAAGCGCGGGAGTGGTAAAAGAGACGGTCTGTGTGTGTGTTGCGCATGAAGGGTACCATCACGCAAGCCTCTGAACTGGCGTGCATTGTTCTCGTCGTGACACGTGCAGCTATGGGATTTTAAACAGTGCCCCTGTCAATTTATTTGAGGAAAGTCTGTAGCAAAGTTCAACATACAAGCCACTGCCGTAGTTTCACTCGTTCCCGGCCAGTTATATTTTAAGATACAGGACTATGAAGGAGACATTTTTGACGACTTTGGAGGACTCCAAAATAATATTCATGGCAAGCATGTTATCTCGAAAATGTCACTCCGTCCTAGTCTGCGTTATATGTTTTCTTTTTGTAGGTAAAAATATTGGGGACACGTGTAGAAATGTTGTCAGAGAAACGCGATTTTAAACGTGTTGCAACGCAGCTTATGAGCCAGATAGGTGATCGACCTAAGGCTGATGTCTCTGGCACACTCCTGCTGTGGAAAGCTGTGTTTCTGTATTGAAAATGCATCTGCGGAGACCGATTTAACTGTACACTACTCGCTGCGGGTACGATGACAGCTGAGGCTTGTTCAAATAATATGACATGCCGTGCAAGATTCAATCTCCAGCGACCGGAAGTCAGAAAATAAATTTCATACAATTATATTCATTTGCTAATGGGGAGAGTTGGATATTATGTTGTATTTATATATTTTTGCCATTACTTTGGTGTAAGGTACATTTTTGAAAATGTGGCTTTGTTAGGGCAAAGAACATCATTAAATTATATTTTAGAGACGATCGTCCTTTCACTTCTTGTAATAACAAAGCTTCTGTATTCCTCAGAAGGTAATAATTAATTAATGGCCACTTGTTCCACATTTTAAACAAAGATACTCCACCATCGTTACTAGAGTTATTCAATCATCTGAGTTGTTTACTACGCTTTGTCAAAACAAATTATAATAATGATTGGTGTTTAAATTCTATGGCTCTGAATCTAGTAACACCACGCTGGTTTCTATCCCTTACCCTTAAATCAGAGAAACAGAGTATGATTCCTGAGAAGAAAAAAGCATCCATCTGGATATGTGGAGCACTCAGATTTTTGTCATTCAAGTGTGACATAAAGTGAGAACCTAGGATGGACGAGTAACAGGATACATTGCTGAGGATAATTGGAATCATACTGTTTCAAATACATCGTCCTTATGCAACTTCCATTAATTTTACACACATGGAAAAATATGGATCAGGACCTGATGGGAGTCGAGCTTCGATTGCTTAAGTGGGAGATCGACGTGTTAACCACATCACCACAGGGTATGAATAAAGCGTTCGGGGACTCGGCGTTAGTCATATGATTCCACGTTCCTATTTTACTTTTATTAATAATATACGATCCGGCCACTCTGAATCAGACCACGTGAAAAGATTAATTAATTTGTCAACGATTTTTCTCCGAATCTTGGAAATAGGGTTACTGAATCGTATATTTCCCACGCCAGTTTTCACTGAGGAGTTATAGTCTCAATCTGGGAAACAATCACAGGCATGCGTTATTGATTGAAGTGAACTGTTATTTTTATATCACAGGTCTTTTCAAATATATTGTTGTTGAAACAAATCAGTTTTCTTCCTTTGAGCGTCGCATTTTTATTTAAAAATAAAATATTTGTACCGCTTCATTAAAGGGTAAAAAAAAACAAAACAAAAAAAAACGGACGAAGAGTACATGGGCAGGGGCGAAGAGAAACGTATTTGGAACTGTTAGTTGCAGGCTCTCGCCGTAATGTCTTCTTTTATTGTCTGGCCGTGAAAAAGCAGCTGCGACACGCATCCAATGTTACTTTCTCTCTCTCTTTCTCTTTCCCTCCTTCCCTGTTTGTCAACAACCTGCTGCCCTCAGCGTGAGACCACATGCGTTGTAAACTTAGACGAGAAAAAATCGCATTGAAAAGTTCTTATGACAACCATCAATTCCCCATCGAAACAGACGAGAAAAACGTTTCAATCAACAGTCGGATTGCCGGTGACGTTTCTACTTCAAAGAAGGGAATTTCACGTCAGGTATTTCACAAAACAGCTAAATATTACTTAATATAGGCTGTTCACAATAAAATGAGCGCTTTTAAATGCCCTGCTTAAGATCTACTTGTATGAACATTGTGTATTCTTCCGCCATATATAAGATTAACATTGCCATGGACATAATCGCATTATTCATGCATCGGTCAAGCGAAGCTGTAAAATTATTAGAAAAGGAAATATTTTTTTATCTGTTCGTTTTTACTCTACGATGCTTAAAGAAAACAGAAAGCGAAATAAATTGTTTAACTTATCACAAATGTTTAACAACGCTTTTATTAGTCGACATTAAGATGTGGAAAAACTTTCCCTTCATCGTTAACAACTTTACTGGACGCATGTCACTCATGGCGCCAGTTAAAATATATGCAAGCAGGGGCAGTGACTTTTTTCTGAGGTTGATTTCAAAAGTGCTCACTTTATCGTGACCAGCCATTACCAATTATGAATGCTGTTCACAACACACGAACCAGTCGAGTCTCGTAAAGGAAATCGCCCACACATTTAAACAATTATTGACCATGATGAAATCGGAACGAAAACAAGAATTTTGATGTACTAAGAAGGAATACTGATCTCTGAAACAAAGGTGGTGCGGTGGCCGAGCGGTTAGGACGCTCGCCTCCCACCAAGGCGAACCGGGCTCAATCCCCGGTCGGGTCACCGGAATCTCCCATGTGGGAATCGTGCCGGACGATGCCGTTGGTCGGCGGGTCTTCTCGGGGATCCCCCGCTTCGCCCCCCCCCCCCCAATTCCGGTCCCGCCCCATACTCACCTCTATCACTCTCATCAGCTCTCAAGACCTTGCTGTTACGAGCCGTCCAAATCTCTTCACTCTACAAAGATGTCATAGGGCGGGTATTAAAAACTAGATGCTTCGGTTTTTTTCTAAATGATAAACCCACCTTTAAATTAAAATTTTTGTTAAACATTTTAAGACTGGTTCTATAAAGCATATATTTTCAAAGTTTACAATTTCTTCGTAAATAACTTAATTGCTTATAAACTGCAGTTAATATTATACACACAGTGTTTATTACTTATATGGCAGTATTTATTTTAAAAAGGCTTTTACAGGATAAAAAATGGCTGAGCGGAAAAAGTAACTTGGGCTTCAAAAGTACTCACTTTATCATGGACAGCCTTTATAAATTATGAGTTCGACTTTTTAGGGTAACGTGAAAATGTCAAATGTAATCTTAGTTACATTTAGTTATATTTTTTTAGTTTGGGACATCATTCAGTTGCGAGATTCCGAAGGATAAACCTAAGAGAGCTCTTTAAATATACTTTTTGGGCCAGTAATCACACTAAAGGCTGAAGGTGATGCTAGTCCGTCTCACGTGTTCGCTTGTTCTGAAGCTGGTGAAGCTAGGCTATATTTGTAGCCAGTAACTTAGGGGTTAATATATTTGCTTAGCACAAATACATTTTAGCCTACTTTCCAAAGGCAATATAGGATTATTAGAACTTCTTCCTGTCTGTGTGTATACATATAGGCGTTACTCTGTGTGTGTATCTGCGCGTGTGTGTTTGAACGCGTGGACGGAATTTCACCAAACTTCGTACACATATAATACTTATTAACAACATCTGACCTTTATAGTTTTTGACGACTTTGGGTACTTATATTTCAAAATGACGGAAATTTTAGAATTTCATATTTCGGGGACCATTCAACCGATTCAAACCACATTTTGTATGCTGGTGGAGCATCAAGTGAACATTAAATTATGAGAT
This sequence comes from Dryococelus australis, assembly GCA_029891345.1. Lineage (NCBI taxonomy): Eukaryota > Metazoa > Arthropoda > Insecta > Phasmatodea > Phasmatidae > Dryococelus > Dryococelus australis. Next base: position 201,570,879 of record CM056994.1, read on the forward strand.
GGATATTGTTGTTGGTAGGTGTTTTGGAAAATAGCACCAAATGAATAAACAAAGATTTTACTTTGTATCACGAAAACAATTAAACCAATTCTAAACCAATTTGATAGGTATGTAATACTATAATAGCCCAAGTAAACGCATGTGATTCCACTTGATTAGGAACTTAGTTTAAAAATGGCGCTCTATACAAATGTTTTATATTTATGTGTTATATTTATCGGTCAATTTAACGAATTTCGTCCAAAGTTTGTATACTGGAATTATCTATTACAACCGTCGTATATACCAACATAAAACCACCTTTGTCGGCCATTTTGGAAGATAGTGCCATACGAGCAAAAAAGCAATAATTTCATATTTATGTAAAATAAAACTAACCGATTACTACCAAATTTGGCAAACAAGTAGTGGTGATGCAGATGATGTTAATAATTATGTTTTAGGCTTGTCGGACACTTATTTTCAATATTGTGGCCCACACACACACACACACACACACACACACACACACATACATACATATATATATATATATACATATATATCCAAGCTTATAATGATATATCCTCGAAACTATTTAATAAATTCCAACATAATGTTGTATACTGGCAGTGTATATTGCACCTATAACCTCTATCTACATGGAGCATCTTTCATGGAGCATCTATCGTGGATAGGGACATGCAAAATTCGCGTTATTATTTGGAACCAGGCTAAACTCCACAGTACTGTATACACTCGAACCGGCGTCGTTTCTCCTTTGGCTGCTGTATATCTGTGAAGCCATGTCCTTTCTTACTGAACTGCATGTGTCTGTAGCACACAGTTGTGAACCGTTCATTTATAGGCGCGGAGTTACGCAGGGCGTGTCAAATAAAGTACGGTCGAATGACATACATGTGGCAAAGGTGCACGTGTTTGAATTTTAACTTGTCCTCAAATAATAACGCGAAGTTTGCACGTCTCTACTCATGGAGCATCTTTAATGGTGCATATTTTGTCCAGCATTTTGTAAGATAGCGCGCTGCAAATAAATAAAGTTTTTTATGTCATATCTCGGCAAACAACTGACCAATTACCAATTAAAATTTGGCACACGAGTTATACTATATCAAATGTAAAATTGCATGTTTTTAAGTACTTAGTCCGTTATTTTCGAAATATCGGAAATTTAGCTATTTTAGTTTTAAACGCTATATCGTCGAAACCATGTAATATTTTTCAACCCATTTTTGAATGCTGGAAGTAGATAATTCAACTATCAACTGTTTTTACATGGATCAACTTTTGTCCTCCATTTTGTAAGTTATGGCCAGGTGAATAAATAAAGATTGTATGTCGTATCTCAGAAAACAATTGATAGATTCCTGCCACATTTGGCAAATAAATAGTACCTCAGCATACGGTAAAAAACTATTGTTTTTATTAATGTCAAGCACTTATTTTCAAAATGGCTGCTGTACAAATATTTTAGCACATTACATTTTACAATCGATACCAATTCCAAATTTAATTTGTATGCTGGCAGTACCTATCACGAATATCAAATTTGTCTATGCAGAGCTTCATTTCTCTGCCATTTTGTAAGATAGCCCTGCTAGTAAAAAGGAAATTTTATCTCATACTGTACTTTGGTAGGCCATATTAATAGACGTATTTTTTCTAAAGTATGGCACACACATTTTCAGAATGACTGCTATAAATCATTTTAGTTTTGAGGGCTGTATCTACGTAAATATGTAATCTATTTTAACTTAACTTTTTATATTAGCAGTATACAATCATCGAAAATGCTACTATATTACTTTTTTTGGCCTCCATTTATGAAGAATGCCACATTTCTTTTTGTTTTTATCCATTATAAATATATGCATCAACACGTTAGTTCATTTCCTTTTCATTGTTCTGTACTCTTTGCAATACGATATTATATATTTGATTTATAATTAGGTAGGAGACCCAATGAGGTTTATTGTTATGGGTCTGGATTTACCAGTACGAATGTAATTTCAACTATATATCTCTTGATAGCACTTATCACTTTATTTCTTGACAGAAATAATAATAATTGTTTAATGTCCCACAATGCTAAGCACAGTTTATCGTCAAGTCCATTTAATAGTTTGCTGTTTGTCCTTAAGATTGACAACATTATTGATCCTCTATTATAATTATTTATTAAGGTGAACAGGTATTAAATGGAAGGAATGAAGAGCAGGATATAAGACTACCAAGTCATGTGTTTTTAATTAATTTACTCCTAATAAGTTAAATTCCCTTTTGAAATTTACTGTTGTAGACAAAACTATACCACAACACTAATGGAGTTTTGAGAACACTTTTGTGGCTCTCATTTTACTATCACCTTTGAAAACATAAGAAATCAACATTAAAGAAAATGCACACGTACAAGACATGAAATAAATACGACACATAATTACAACCTATGCAAAATATCGAACTTAACATTGTTCACACACAAAAATAATAATACATACAAACAATACATAAAAAAAAGAAAATGATATAGATATTCGGAGGACTATTCAAGGAGAATTAAATCAAATTTCAATTATAATCTTTCCTCTTTTCTTTCAGTAGTGTTAGTTCCCGGTGTAATCTTAAGGTAAGTGCACAGTTTATTCTATTTTCACGATTAGTTGATTAGCCTTGAAGAACGTCACTTTCAGGTCACAATATAACTATATAGAATACTTAGAGGGAGGGACAAATTAAAACGAAAACAACGCAATCCTTCGCTAGAATACTACACATAAGGTACCTCTGACTTAAGATTTTCATTTTTATTATTTAGTTTTTCATATCAGACCAAGCCAAAATCTTCAATAAGATTCAAAGTAAGGATGCTAACCTACTAATAAGTTTCAAGATTCTTTGCAGTACTCATTTGCACAGTTGAGGGAATTACGTTAACCTAGGATGCGGAGAACATTAACAGCGTGATACCTACTGAATAGACATAATTTAAAAAAATTAATACAAGAAGATACAATAACAATATTACAAGAAACAAGACAACAATGAACACTATAACACTTGAAATAAACAAAAGGCACAATAAATCATAAACACATAGTCTACAATAGCTCCTCTCCTTGCATCAATATGTTTCTAGGTTACAACTGCAAAGCTGAATCGACTTCATACTGGCTTTCCTTGCAAAATGGAACAAAATTTTCTAAAGATAATTTGCATATATTCTTCACTTACTTATTTTTCTTTGAAGGCTAATTATGGTTCTATGCAGGGCACTTATGAGTTCTAAGTTGCGTGATATTATACAAACCCGCTTCTTTCCAATCCAGCTTTTCTAACGCATAACAGTTATTGTTGATAACTCCTTTAACCTTGAAAGGTTCCTCATATAGTCTTATCAATTTTGTTTATGTGCTCCAATACAGAACTAAATGGATTAGCGCGCGTAAGTACCAAGGCACCGATTTATAACTCATTCAGTTTCGACACTTTCTGGTACCTCATCCGTTGTTCAGCGGCTGAAACTGAACTTGCTTTTACTAAATTGAATAATTATTCTTGAAGTATTTTCCTTTCCTCCTCCTTGCTGTCATGTCCTACCATTCTGGGAAGATCTTTCAGATTAAGTGACCCTTTCTAGTTTAGTGTCTCGGGGACTGAACCATCTCTTCTGTTAATTGTCGGTGGATTTTCTTGACCTTGCGTTGTGTGTGAAAATGCAGGGACCAAAGGATTCAGTGTTGCATTTCCCTGATAATATACCTGCATTGGATGCATTGGGTATGGTATAACAGGCATTGAGTTCCTAGCTTGAGGTATAAATCATGGTGGTATGGAAGGTATAATCATATGTGGATATTGCGGTATAGGTACAAACGAATTTGACTGCATCGGATTATTCAGTGTAGATCCGACAGCTTTGATGTTCGTTCTGTTTCCTTGACAGTCCTCATTTTGTTCAAATCATTCTATTTCCTATTTATACGCTTGTATTCAAAATTATACCTTGTTTTCTTTTTCCCGCTATATTTATATCTATATTAGTTATTCCAATGGGAATTTTCAGGATAGTCGTCATCGTATACTAAGTCAAGAGTATGCACACGAGGATAAGATGTAACTTGATTCTGTGTGTGATGTCATGCTTTTCCCTATAATATAATGGTGGATTTCACACATTTTGCGATTTGTCAGTATCCCTAATTTGTTGTAACCTATAGAAACGATCAAGTTGCTTCAAACGTAGGAGTTGAACTCTAAAATCAGCTAAATCTCTATAGGCTCTTCCAGACCACTTTTCCTGGTATCGCAGAGGAAATTGAGCTAAAATAACCCCTACAAACTCATCGTCCTCCATAGGCGCTGCGAGATAACGAGATCTTTCATAGATGTCTCGGAATTCTCGTCTAGAGATTTTCCTCATATAGAATCAAACTTCTCTAATGGTAAATTAGCTCGTAAATTCCCTTGTACTTTGGAATTCCAAAATTGTTTTAGGAATTTAGAACAAAATTTCTCAAAACTGTATGTGGTGTCTCGAATTACTTCCCACCAATATAATGCTGTTGATTTCAGACTGAAACCTAAGCATCTGATATTATCAACCTCAGTTAGCTCAAATATATTTGCATATTCATGCTGTCGTTTTAAATACGTAATAGTATTTTTTTTGCTATGGCCAGTAAATATCGGAATTCCCTCCGACCACTGCTTAGCAGGATGACGAATCAAAGTGGCAGTAGGATTCACTGTTGCAGACACTTGAGCATGAAGTGAGCAGTCATCATCAGTATGAACAGGCAATTGACGTTTCTTTCCTAAACTAGCGGCTGTACGCATGTGTTTTTGCTTCATTTCCATGTTGCTTATGCGACTCTATCAATGCTTCTTCCAATCACCTGTCATTTTGAGAAAGTTGCGCTTTTAGATACGAGATTTCTTTTCCAAATTCTCGCGTACGCAATGATGTGTCTTCTCAGGTTGACTGAGACGATTTTGAAAATGATTTGCCAACTAATTGAGTTGGGTTTCCAGAGCAGGTGATAAATTAATCGCCTCTACTATTGATAATTGTAAAACTACCTTCCATTTCTACTACTTTGGTTTCTACTCACGATATCTGCGGAGTGAAGTTCTCATGAGTTGCATTCACATCGTTTCTCAAATTAAGTAACGCAGCAGCATTCACGGCCGTAAATTCGTTAATTGTTTGAGCCAATTTATTTTCAAGGACTGCGTTTTGATTTACCACTTGCTTTTCTAAATTGGACTGTGCAATTCTAAGTGAACTAATTAATATCATTTTGTACGTTACATTTCTTTCCACTTTATTGGCCCAACTACAAATATTATTAACCTTGTCAATCCCGGCATCCTGGTTTTTAATTGCCTCACGCAATTCAGACTTTAACCTTTGCAACTGCGTTGTTTGCGAATCTAATCAGGTGGCTAGTGCAGCTAATTGGGTGGTTTACGAATCTTGTGACACTTTCATCTCCACTTAATGAGTGGCATGTGACGTTAATTGAGTGGTTTGCGAATATTGTGACACCTTTATATCTGCTAATTGAGTGGTTAATGAAGCTTGCAATTGCGCGAACATTCTTGCCAATATATCAAAGATAATAGTGCTACTATTGCTGTTACCAGCGGTCGATACCTGGCCTTTTGTGGCTCTAAACATTACCGTGCCATAAGCTCCTTCATTTAGTGAACCCTCTGATTCCGTGGATGCAAATGATAGACCTGATGATAGGATATCTACGACGCCTTCCTCGCTGTAATGGTAATTCGTGTCGACTTAAAGAACTGACCCATTTATATTACTCCTTTCCTCTATGCTATCCATGTGAAAACAGATGTGAAGGAAGTAGGCTTCCCTACCCTCTTTATCCGTGGTATATATTAATGTCTACGGATATTACACCAGTACAATTAATACCTTCGTGTGTCCTGTTTTAATTATCTCGACACCCTACATATACGGTATCAATTTTTAGGATTTATTATTAAATAGTTGTTATTTGTAGGAATTATCATAGATAATATAACGACTGAAATTAAATCTGCAGGATATATGGGCGCCAAAAGTAAAAATCTAAGAAGAAGACATATTACTCTGAATATACAAAAATCAACACTTCCAAACCAGATTATTCCACAAAACATCAACTCTTAATTTTAATACGCCTTAATTAATATTTTACCACTACTAAAGAAAATAACAAAGTGATTATATTAATTTAATGAAAATTTTAGGAAGAGATAGAACATACGAATTTACGAGAAAAGAGAAATTAAGATACTGCTCACTTTGGATTGGTATCAGAATTTTAAAAATGGCTATTAAAATCTCTCTGCATCCTTCCTTACAAAATGTGATTAGAAGAACATATAGGTGTTTAAATTACCTAAAATTTGTAAAAAAAACGTGTATAAATATTTTGTGTAGTTTTTTTGTTATTAATAGATTTAAAAGCAGCTGTTTCCACCGTTCGGTAAATATTCAAAATTGCAGCGATAATTATTCCAGAAATTCAAAATTTTAGATTTCGTGATTATTATTTTTGACTTTCAGGTTTTTTTCAATATTTCCCTAGGTAACTCAGACAAAAGTAACATATCTATAAACAGAATTTTTGAATAGCAAATATTAAACTGAATGGAAGGAACATAACATTCAATTGAAATGCAAACAAAATGATTTAAAATTTAATTGCTAACATATTAATCTTTGCATCCTGTACTATTCTGAAATAATAATTAGTTCTCGACAACAGCCAACTTTGGCTCGTTTCTATTCCAATTTGATTATTTCGCGTGTAAGTTATATCTTTGCATTAAAGGTTTTGTGCGATGTTGACAAATTATTTTAATCGCAGAAGTCAATTAAATTTGTTTAGATAATCACTCCAACTGCAAGACTAATTCAAACTTCATGAATAGTGTTAGCCTTATTTGATATTTGCTATACAATTGTACAGTCAATAAACACCCGCTTTTAATAGTTAATAACACGATTTCCCCTAATTTACTAATGGCGTTTGACATTACCCTCCAAATTATCACGGATAAGAGATATATTCAGGCTAGCTATCATTTTGAAAACAAAATCGCAAGAGTGTAATTAGAAAAATTCATGGGTCCCGAAATATGCCCAAGTGATAATTTTCTTTTTGTTGTAATTTGAAAGTGGCAACATAATTAATTCCATAATTTAGTTTTAAATTTTATTCCATGTCCTTAACGAAAAAAATACTGCCTGGTTTAAACATAATGCAATATTACTTCCCATTAAGAAATGAGAAGTGTTTTGAAACGGAATCATATTGCGCCATTAATTCATTGTTCGGACTCCTACATACTTCTAATGACTCCTACGTACTGCCTCCTAATGGCACTAAAATGACTCCTAATTATTCCAAATTGACTCATGATTCCAAAATGACTCCTAATTAATACAAAATTACTCCTAATTATTTCTAATGACTCCAAAAAGACTCATAATGATTCCTGATTTCGGTGCTTATTTCGATTGTGGTGCTAAGTGTAGTGCTAAGTGTGGTGCTGATTGTGATTGTGGTGCTAAGTGCATTGCTGAATGCGATTGCAGTGCTAATTGCAGTGCTGATGGTGATTGTTGTGTGGTGTTGTGTTGTGTGGTGCTAACTGTGATTGCGTTGATAAGTGCTGTGCTGTGTGTGGTGCTGATTGTGATCGTGGGGCTAAGTACGATGCATGTGTGTGTGTGTGTGTGGCTCACAAGTTAAAAAAAAATTCCCCCTTCTTTAAAATAAAATTATGTAGTCTTACCTTCGAAAGTTGAAAAGTGATAATTTAATGTAATAATCTCGCTTTAAAAAATTTATGCTTCCAGGTCCCTCGGTTCCTAGAAATACAGCAGGCTCCCACAACGTTTTGCCATTGGTCGATTCACAACATGAACTTGGTACTGAACAATGCTTCCCAGTCGGTCATTTCGTGAAAAAAGGACTCTTCGTACTGAGCGCCCTCTGATATCGACGAGAATTTTGAACAGCGGTGAAAACTCGATCGCAGAATCGACACTGGCGATAAATAGTCAGCGATGATGTAGGTTGCGGCTCCGTGGTCGTCGAGGTCACAGACAGCCCAACGTATTCGCAATTCAACTTCGCGGTATGGGAGCACTCTGAGAAAACCCAACTACTCATTCGCGCCTGATGAACACACGCAGGTGGTAAGTTAATTTTATACAGTATGATGTAAACCTATAGGTATATAAATATAAAATTGGTTTCAATTTATTTTAATCATAACAATGTATATTTATAACGGTATATATATATAATCTTTATAAATATAGTAATATAAAATAATTCAATTTATCTTATGGGCCTACCTAATTACGTATAGTTATAAGTAAATAAATACGTAAAAAGAAAATAATTTTAAACTTATTTTATACATAATTATGTGTATTTATAGGAGTATAACTGTGTAAATATAAAATTAATTTCAATTTATTTTAATACATAATTATCTATAGGTACCCTATTTTTAAGTTTGTCTTATACATAGTTATATATAGGTATGAGTATATAAATATGGAAGTTTTAAATTATTTTCAACTTAATCTATACATTATTATGTATATGTATATAAATGTGTATAAATATGGGAATATACATATTTCAATTTATCTTATTCATAATTGTGCTACGTTTAGATATATAAATATGAGAATATAAATGTTTTTCAATTTAATTCATACATAATTATATATTAGGTATATAAGTATGTAAATATAAAATTGTGTTCAATATATCTTATACATATTTTTGTATAGGTTAAAAAATATGTAAATATAAATATGCAAATTTAATTTTAGTTTCAGTTTTTTATACTTAATTTTCTATACATATGTGTATAAAAATTTGTAAATATAATAATGTTTTAAATAAGTTCTATACATAACTATGTACATAAAAATTTAGGAACATCAAATTATTTTTAATCGCATACATACTTATGTTTATATATACATGGGCATATGCATATGCTTATATACATATTTAAATGACACATTTTTATTTAAGTACCTGTGTGTGTGTTCATAAGGGCGAACGAGTATTAGGGTTTTCTCAGAGTGTTCCCATACCACGAAAATGAATTGCGAATACATAGGATTGCCTTTGACCTTGACCTTTGACCTGCGACCTGCATTTTCGCTAACTGGTTGTCACCAGAGTCGATTCTGCGATCGAATTTTCAACTGTATTCAAAATGCTCGTCGGCATGAGTGGGTGCTCTGTACAAAAAGTAATTTTTCCACGCGATGACCGACTAAGAAGAAATGTTCAGTACAATGTTCAAGTAGTGAATCGACCAATGGTGAAGCTTAGTGGGAGCTTGCTGTAGTTCTAGGAACTTTTATTACAAAGTGCAAATACAGTTTACCCAGGAAGTGATGAAATATACCGCTGGACCATGATATATAATTTTTTTAAAGCGAGATTATTAGATAAAATGATCGCCTTTCAGCTTTTGGAGGTAAGACTATATCATTAGGATTCAATCTGTAGGAGTCAGTCAGCTGTAGTCACTTGGCAACTCGGTGATTGGCTGGTCGGTGTCCGAAAAATGTATTAATGGTGTAATAAGATTGGTTCAAAGTCAATATGATGCCATAGGTCGTGCATAATTATAAATTATATACAGTTGTGAGATAAGTTAAGAGGTTTAGTTTGACAATCACTGTCGTGAAAGATACATCATCTCGTCTAGCTTCTGCATCTTTGCATAGATTTTTTCTCGAGTTTCGGTTTTCAAGGTTATGAGGTCAGGGTAGTCTGCATCTAATATGGTGTTTGTAGTCTGTAATGTTTTATGCATGCTGACTTAAATGTATTTTTTCTCAATTTTCTTGTTTAGAAGGTCATGGCGTCAAGGTTACCGGCATTTAATGTGGCAATAGTGGTCTGTAATGTAGTATGCATGTTGACTTTTATAGATTTTTTATGGTATTTACGCTTTCAAGGTTATGGGGCCAGGGTCGACCTGCATCTAATATCGCAGTAGTATTCTCAAAAATATTATATTTGACGAATTTAATGTCTTTTTTCCCTATATTTCTTCAAGGTTATTAAATATCATGGGGTCAAGGTGAAGTTACCTGCATCTAATATGGTGATGGTAGTGTATAATGTATTATGCTCACTGATTTTTATGTATTTTTTCTCGAGCGTTTGTTTTCAAGTTCATTTAAGGTCATTGGTCAAGGTCGAGATTACAAGCAACTAATATGGTGGTAACAATCTGTAATGTATTATGCTTGTTAACATTTATGTATATTTTCTCGAATTTTTGTTTTCAAGGTTATGGGGTCACGGTCATTGTAATCTGCATCAGTATGGTGGTCGTAGTATTTAATGTATTATGCTTGTTGATTTTGAATGTATTTTTCACGAGCTTTTATTTTCAAGGTCATTGGTCAATACCATGGTAGTCTGCATATAATATGGTGGTGGTAGTCTGTAATGTATTATGCTTGTTGACTTTTATGGATTTATTCTCGAGTTTTAGTTTTCAAGGTCGTTGTAGCTGCATATAATGTGGCGGTGGGAGTCTGTAATGTATTATTATTGTTGACATTTATGTATTTTTTCTTGAGTTTTTGGTTTTAAAGGTCATTAAAGGTCATGGTAGGCTGCATGTAGTATGGCGGTGATAGTCTTTGGTGTATTATACTTGTTAAATTTATATATTTTATCGAGTTTTGGTTTTCAAGGCCATTCAAGTTCATGGGGTCAAGGTCATTGTAGTCTGCATATAATATGGCGGATGGGTGATGTCTAGCAAGATGGTGGTTGCCTACAAAGATGGCGGAATGGGTATGGTCTAGGGGTGACCTCTTGTAAATTTATATTTTTAATAATTTTTTAATAATTTTAATAACACAATTTTAATAACTTTTATTAATAAAATTTTAGGTACAAAAATTGGAATTTTATAATTTTTTTGGGGTCAATGGTCAAGGACAATAGTCCTGAGTCCAGCTCCTCTGGCTTGGAGTCACAGATCCACCTCACCGGAGTCACGAGTCCACCTCGCCTGCTCCGGGAAAAATTGGAACTTTCTGGGGATCCATTTTTTTTTAACAATATTTAAAAATAAATTTCTTTGAATTTTTAGAAATTTTTAAAATTGTTTTTTAATCTATTTCAGACATTTTTTGGGGGATTTTTCAAGGATGTTTTTTACGTTTTTTCTGCAGTATTTGGGGTGAAAGATCAAGGTTATAGCTCAGTCAAAGGCCATATGCCAGGGGTAAAAGGTCAATAACATGACGGTCGGGTGATATTACAACATGGTGGCTCCCTTGGCTCCGACTCCGACGCCCTACGCCCTTGTGCGTGAACCTACATTTCCCTACTACTCTGTATCAATCAAGATAAGTGTACTAGTGACGTAGACTACGTTGTTACATCTTATCACTGCAAAAGTCTGCACGCAACTGCAAACAACCATTAAATGTCACATAATCCACGTTCCAAAAGGTCTAACAAATTATAATTTCGTGTTTGTTATTTGTTTGTTAACTAGGCGTATATTCGCGTAGCTCTGTGGAGGATTATCACTTAAAGTGTAAAGTAGCAAGGTTGAAAGTGCCGATTACTAATAAAAAAAGAATACGAGAAATTACGAAGTATGGATTTTATGTAGCATTGTTACTCAGGTTGAAGTTAAAGGCAAAGGAACTACCAAGATTATCGTGGGATCCGAATCACTTATTCACCATATTGGCGGTAATTTATTGAATACGAGGAAAGTGGTACGAGGCATTACAAGTCCGGCTTTCGTGTGACTTGATATGTCACCTACGACCCTGATTAATTTGTTGTTCCATACAGTGATAACGCTGAATAATCATTGACTGGTTCTGTTTAACTGCTCTGTGAATCTGAATACGCAAAACAAAGGTAACATTTGACAATGATAAATCATGAATGTACTTGAATGGAAACCGATTTTGAAATACTCTGTGAGTGTTTTACCGTAAAACTCACCAAACTGCTAAGTGAAGAGTGAACATACAGAAGATTAGTGGTCAGCAGTCTCAAATTTCGCTCAACTCCTTATTACGTAACAAAAGAGTCGATTTACTGCACACATTTATATGTGATTTAAGCACGTTGACTTGTGATAAGATCGCGATGTGCTACTAGCAATTCGTCCGAACTGCTTGCATTAGCAACGCAATAATACAGCCCTGTTTCGGGTGTTTATGTCAATATGTGACTGACTACATACATATCGTGACTGTTTTATTTCTGGTAAAACTATCGTCCCGTATGTTATCTTATTTTAAAATTGTTCGTATGTGCCTCTTACTGCACGCATTTGGTCCATTCATTGCATTCATACATGAGTATTACGTTTAATTAATTACACAAACAATGCCGTATGTGTATTCAATTTATAACAAAGAAATACGCCCTCATATTTACACTCTTGAGTTCACTTTACGGCTCAATTAATAAATGCCACGTATAAGTCGTACGCCAGAAAATATTTACATCAATGGGTAGGAATAAATTTTGAAGTTTTAAAGAAAACGCTATATGTGTAATGGAACTATTTTGTAGCTATTGTTGTTCAAGTACACTAAAATCCTTAGTTTTTGAGCTAATTACCATAAGTGTATCCAGACCTAGCAGTCAGTAAGCTATACATTGAATTCTGAGAAATGAACCATAATTTTCTTCAACACTCCACTTTATGCTGTAATCATTTCACGAGGCTCCAATTTAAGTTTGATTTAGCAGATATAGTGTAATAGTTGGAATTTAATTGATACAATAACCGAAAGAAAATTTCAGGTATTGCATATAAAGTAAGACCGTGGAATATTCTAGGGAACGCAAAATTTTTATCTTTGAATTGAATTTGGTTATACGGTAAACTACAATGAAATAATTAAGGAAGTAAATGTGAACAACCTATTTATGTACTATTTGTTTTTTATAAATACCAGTTAGATTTCAATTTATTAAAATCTAATTATTTCACGCCCACTTTAATTTTTACTCTACGTTCATCAGGAAATATACAGGATAATTTTAGTAAACGACTTTCATAAAATATCTCTGGATCTATTTGTTTCTGATATCCGTAACACTAAAAATGTAATTGTTAACAGTAATAAAATTGCTCCGGATTTTTCAAATACTCCCAACAGCATTTCCTCTATACTCAACAAGCAAGTTCTATATTAAATTGTATAATTTTTCAGCAGACCCTTTCCGCGAATTAAAAAAAAATAATAATTTCGTTACATCTTGGCGGTTTTCAGCAAAAAAATAATTTTCCTTTTCCAGCTCGAGCTCGAATCTATTTCAATATTAAATATTCTCATCTATATACTCGTAAAAAGTAGCCCCGTTATTTTCGAGTTTTGCATAAAATAATAAACTTTCAGTACTCCGCGCTGTGGGGAACAGTAAAAATATTTCTGCAAACTTAAAAATTCAGAAGAGTTTTCCTGGGACGCTAGCAGATGTGCTCTGTGTTCTCTAACTTGACTAATCTTCCGCGAGATATATAGAGGTATCAGGCAGTGAATTGAATCATTGCGAAGAACTCGGATAAAAGAATTCAATTATTTGCCACTGATTTTTTATGACTGATACAGTTTGGCACATTTGCAGTAGTTTACTGAGTCGACAAATTAGCGAACAATTCACTGAAACCTGGTTGTTGATATTTCTCCTTTGACATAAAATACATTCTGGTTTCGGACCAGATTTGGATTTATGATTTAATAAATATTTAATTATAATATAATTCGATATTTGAAGAGAAATAATTGTAAACAGGAATATGATTATTTATTTTGATTTTCGACAACTTGCTATTCAGTGAACTTACACTCTGGTTTTGTGATCAATCCAGATGTTAACAAACAACGAGATGAATGGAGTCAACAATAATTTGAAGGGGAACAAAAAAAGGGACTTGCTGGAATGAAGCCTCCAACGCGCAACGTACCGCTGGCAACGCACATAGGCGATGAAACTGTCAAAAAAATACCGTTTTCTCTTAAAATTAAAAGAAAATTACTTGTAATTCGGCAGTTGTATTAAGCAACTGTTCTAAGTGTGATACTAACGTTAAACATATATGCAAATAACCAATATTAACTCATATATATAATAGTAGTATAGTAAAAATAAAACTGGCCATATCTTAACAAATATCAATGGCATATTTGCTGTGTATTACTGAAAACCTTTGAAATTTATTTATTGTTTTTTAACCACACAACGAACAGGTATCCGAAAATATAAAACGAAACCAAGATGTAATATTATTTTAATTATTTTTAAGAACCTAATATAAAGATGAGTTTTCTACTATTTACAAAAAGAATAGAAATATAACAATTTCCGCAATTTTAATATTTTCGCTCTTTCCAATTTTTTCTGGCAATTATACTCTAACTCTATTTGCATAATGCTTCCTTATTTACATAGAGTATGTTATATTCCAAAAATTACTCTATTATTATTCCAGTAATAGTAAAAACTATAGAAGGCAATTTCCGTTTATTACTGTTTGACCATTGCCACTGTAAACGGGTTGAAAAATTTTTTTTCGGCATCATATCACAGATATATGCTACGCGCAAACGCTTGACTAAGATTGTATAAGAATTGCATCTCGAACTATTCCTGTAGCCTTACTGGCAATAGCAAGGATGTAAGTCAGCTTGAAGCTCTTAAATAGCGAACGAGATCTCGCAGGCCTGCAGCCAGGAGTAAACCTAAAAAAACGCAATAATGCAGCCGTGTTTCTTGGCCGTGTGTACTTTGCTCCAGCAAGAACTCAATCTGCGACCCACGCTCACAACACATTGTTACCTGTGTGTGTGTGTGTGTGTCCGGACAACAACAATGACCTTAAAGTTCCGACTTCACAGTCCAGTGGGAATCGATACAGCCAAGGAGAGACCATCCAAATCTCAACGGAGTGCCCTGCCAGACAAACAAGACAGTACAATTGCCCCTCCAGCCTCAAATTACGTGCAGTAGAAGCGGCCCGGGAAAAAAAAACACTAAACACACAAACAAATGTGATGAATAGCTAATTGAAGTTATTAAAATTTAATGATTCATATTTTTATTTCAGGTTATTTTTTCACCCTTGATTTTGTAAAATACCTACGCTGGAATTGGTGTAAATTTGAAGTAAGAATCTTCTTCAAACATGTACGACTTTCATACGCAGTCATATCAAATGTTTAAGCATATTAAGCAATAGAAATAAGTGTCATAGTTTGTACAAAAGTTATGGTATAAAATAATAAAATATATATTTAGAGCATGACAGTTATAAATAAAAAACGTTAAACTTTTATATACTTTTTCTACGTAAATACTATACTAAATATTACTATCGTTTTTAGGAACATATATTTGTGTGTACCAGATATTTCAATAAATTTCTAATGAGAATTAATGCCAACACTGAAAGATATTATCAGACCTTTGCTTTTACATTGAATTAAGAACTCTGAATAACTAAGTCTACAACACACTGATAGATAGTATTCTTTGCGACCGCTAAATGCACATTGCGAAAAGCACCACGGAAAGAGGCCAAATATATTGTTGACTGAAATAAACATGATGGATAAAACGACGTAGAGATAAAAATTGAATTGTTGTGTTGGGATATCAAAATTTCCGTTGAAATTACATTTTTATGCAACGTATAGTGTCAGACCTACGTATAGTGTCAGACCTTTCCCCCGGTGTGAACGTTTGCCCCGAATGAGGAGTTTTACAGAGGGTTCTTTACATTAATACCACGAAATCTGATTAAGCTTGTGAAAATCCTTTCCTGTGTAAATTCTGGCACGACATTAAAAATATTTGCTCATAATGGCGTACAATTTTGCATCAAAAGGCTGTAGAAAATGAATCCGTAGAGTTTTCTTTCCTAAAAGCGGCAATAACAATTTTTGTACTACTTACGACCCCTTTAATAAAAAGTGTGTTTGCCAACAATGAATTTCTTGGAGTCACCAGAAATTCAAGATGGCGGCAACACTATCCTCAGTAATAGAAAAATTTGTGATTTGGTACATACCTTAAAGTCTGGGTAGTATATTTTACATTACTGGTGTCATATAATGAAAAAACTATAGCAGTTAGTGATAGGCAACTATGTAATGAGAAATTAAATATGGAGGCAAAGAAAGTCATGCAAAAGTCAAATATTTTCAGAGAATGTAGATTTTATTATTAAAATTAATTTTTTACAGTCACATTAAAATACCATATCCAATATAGGTATGGATCACAGAAGGCGTGCTTTGTATAACTTAATAACTCACTAAACGTTTTCAAAGTGAATCCTTGATTTGGCAAAAGTGATCTTGTCATGTTACATCCCTATTATAAATAACCTAATTTGGCAATCTAGGTAATATGGAGGAGCTGATTATTGTTATCGAATTCGAAATGAGTAATAAAATAAAGCCTTAGAAAAAAAAAGTAATATTATGTGGCCTGTTAGTTTTAGACGATTTATATGCATGCTTTTTCTATTCTTGAAAGTGCAATAATGTGGTTATTAACATAGTTAATTGTGCCAGGTTTTAAGTTCGCGTCCATAGAATTATAGTATGCCGAATAGATAGAGAAAATGGAACCATTGATATCAATTTCTCATCCTGCAAAGAAACTCCCTACTGAAGATGAATTTCCTGCCCAAGCCTCATGTGAGATAGTGACTACCAGAGCAACAGAAGTTATTTGATTAGAGGAAATGTGCATGGTTTATATAAAGTCCACGTATGTTTAGAGAAACGTAAGAACTTACAATCTGTTGATGATGAATTTTGTGATTGCATTACACAACTAGAATCACACATCATCTACATCTGATGCTACATTTTGGCATCAAACTGCTACAGCCAGTTTTACCCACCAAGGACACATTGAGAGGTAAGTAAAAAAAGTAGAGAAAATTAATAAGGCAGAAGAATGTTGTAGTGATATGAAACATAAAGACAAATTTTCACAGCAAACGAGGATATCTATGGAATCAACGGTTCGTAAAGTAAATTGGCAGCACTGAATTTGTGGCCGGAAGAGAATAGACAGCAAAACACTATGTCAGGTTTTAACATTTGAATCAAGTAAAAGTATTCATAACTGAGCAGAATACAACCAAGCACTCAAATGTCGAATCGGCGCAGAAGACCTCATTGCTGTGGAAGCACACTACCAACCACCTTGCCATCGGAGTGAAGAGAGTGCTCAAAAATGAGAAGATTTTGTAGAATTACCTGGTACTTCAGAAATGTGTACACTTAAAAATACCATTCTCTCTGATTTAACTTCTGAACTTGACCAAGGATTTAGTACTGGAAATATTTACAGCATAACTGATATAGCTTCTAGGTACAGTGAACTGATTGAAGAGAAAACTGGGGAATATGTTAGTACCCGTAACAATAATATGAAAAGAAATCTGCAAAACATTTATAACTACAAAATACATTTTCAGAAACAAATTTTTCCACACCTACCTGTACTAGTCTTTCCTAGGAAAATAACTACAATGGAAGTTGTAGAAGCTTTAATAGCTCAAGACATATGAGACGGGGTTAAATTGAAAGAAATAGTAGCGGATGTTAGAAACATCTATGAAGAAAAGAAAAATTAGATCTGACCTCGAACTTCATCAGTGGATTGAAGATTAAAATAAATTAACTACCGAAACAGAACGCCAATGTGTACCAGACAGTCTGTATATCTTTCTGCAGGTTCTACTTTCTGATGACGATGATGAAGATGATGCACTTGTTGGTGACTGTGTTGAAAGCGAACTTAATATCAGAATTATGTTGTTTGGTCAGGATATTCCTTTTTGCATCATCAAAAGGAAAAAAAAAATTGACACCAAAACAAATCAGTACCTGCTTCCTTATTCACCAAGCTTCAAGATTGAAACATCTTGTAAATGTACTTCACACTGCTGGAAGCAGTGTTTCTTATGATGTTGTTCGGCACATTGATACTACTATCGCTGAGAAAACTTTGGACAAATTCATAGAAAACAGTGTTGTTGTCCCTGAAAATCTTGAACCAAATCGAGTTGTTCAATATGCAGCAGACAACATTGGCATTCTAGAGGATACCTTAGATGGAATATACACTTTCCATTCCACACAGATCGTTGTATATCAAGAGAATCCACCTCGATTGACATCTTCACCTTTGCTATTGGGGAGAAATAACTCTTTGAAAAGTGTAACTGGAGGTTTTAGTAAGCTTAGCCATCTAAATTTCCAGCACCAAAGCAATACACAGTTCCAGCAAAGAAAATAAACTCTTTGTTACTGAAAGGAGGTCAATGTTTCCACGAATTAAATACCTAATTTGACTGACTAGCCGAATATACACACAAAATGATATTGATAATGTAATTCCTTCATGGACAGCATTCAACCAGTGTGTTTCAGAGGGTTGGAAACTGAAAACCACTATAGGCTATTGTCCCATAATTCCTAATCCAGCCCATGAATATGACACACTTTGGACCATCATTACAAGGTGTAAGATGATCTCTCACTGCCTGAAGCAAGACTGTGTGGTGACAACTTTTAATGAATCTCTGTATTCTAAAGTAAAAATATTGATGTGGCTTCGCCCAGATGAGACCCAGAATGTCATTCCTCTACTAGGTGGCTTCCACTCCATACAGGTATACTTAACTGTAGTTGGGGAGCAGTATGCTGGTTCAGGCATTTAAGGCTGCTGGATGGAGAGTGGAATAATTTCAGTAACAACAGCTTCTGCTATTATAAAAGGGAAGCACTACGATCGATGTTTGCGAAGTCTCAAGATAACATTTGAGGCTCTGTGGAGAGCTCTAATGTCATCTTTCAAAGTTTGGTTTTCTAATAAGATCCAAGATGTTGATCTTGACACAACTGATGAATTATCAGCAGATATTTGTGAGGACTTCAAAAGCAAAAACTTCAATAACATTTCTACAGATGCTCAGAGAATGTCTGGTTATCTGCAATATAACATAGTTCAACTCGGTGCATTCATTGAAGATAACTCTTCAAACAATACATTCATATTTGGGCTGATGTACCTGGAATTGAATGCAATACTACTGAACTTCATCTGTGCATCTCGAGAAGGAGACTGGGAAGAATATGTCACATATTTCAAGGATATGTTAAAATTGATGGAATTTCACAACCATGTAAACTACATGTGATGGGGTTCTGCATTTCTTGTAGATATGGAGAACTTAGAGAATGCTTTTCCTGTAGTTTATGAAGAGTTTCTTAAATGCAATTTCAGCATCAAAACCACATACCAATCATTTGTGAGAATCTCAGCAGATCAAGCAATCGAGCATGTTAACAAAATATATAAGAACCCTGGAGGACTTGTCAATATAACTACACGAAGGGGTGCTCGACAGAGGTGGGATCTGACTTAAAATTGTAAAGGATAAGTTTAAAGTTAGTACACAGTCACAGTACAGTGACAATGAACGACAGGAAAATAGAATGAAGAAAGATGCGGAATATGCACTGTGCTTGCAAGATCAGTTTGAGAGATTTAAAGTGTTCAGCTCTTGTCAGGAATCATTGATTTGCATTTCGACTGGTAATGTCCTGCCCAGTGAACATGCAGAAAAATTAATTAAAGTATGAGAAATTGGGAAAAAATTATTCATTCATTGATACATGAGAGGTTTGGGTCAGATGCAAGAGAGAATCTGCAATCATTTATAAAAAATTTAAAACGAAGACTTTCAAGGAAATTACTTCCAGGTTATCAGTAAAAGGGAAAAGCAGCAGGAAGAGTGACACTATGATTCAACAACGACTGTGATTGCAGCTGTGTCTTCAGGTAGGCTAGTTGATATAAGCGAAATACTAAAACATGAACCTGTCAAAATTCCACCATCTATTGGAAGACCTGACGGTTCACTTAACCCAGCATACAAAGCACCTCTTTCTCATTTTGATGGAGTGAAACTGCGAAGACTTCATTGCTTCAAACCCTAGAAAATCTGCTTTGATTGTTGAAGGCATGTCTGTCGTTCAAACGCTTGGAATGTCAAAAATGCGAACGCCTTTGGAGACCTAGCAGAAATATATTTCAAGTACTTAACCATGAACAGAAATTACAGTAGAATCGATGTGGTTTTTGATATGTATGTGAACAAGCATACAATAAAAGACACCACAAGGAGCCATAGGTCAAGTCAACTGAAAGAAGGAAGTATAAGACGCATTGTATGAGACAGGAACACACCTTTACCTCCGATATAGGGGTGATTCATTAACAACTCTGAAAATAAATCGAACCTCATCGTATTTCTTGCTGAACAACTTATTATTCATGCTCAGGCTTACCCTGACATTGAGTTTATTATTAGTGGCCTTCCAGAAGGCGATGCTTTACATTCTAGTAATGAAGATATATCCATGCTCTACTCTCAACATGAAAAGGTTGACACACGATTGATACTGTACAGCTTACATGCTATAAAAAAAGGTTACCCAACATTAGTTATTCAGTCAGATGATATGGATGTTCTAGTGTTCTTGATATGGCACGATCTAGCACCAAACATATGGATGCAGCTAAGTACTCCAACCAGATACGTAAATATGCATGACATTGCTTTGAAGTTGGGTATATAAGTGAATAATTCTCTTCTTGGTTTTCACAGTGTCACTGGGTGTGATTCAGTTAGTCAATTCCGTGCCATTGGGGGGGGGGGGGGGACCATGAAATATCTTTGCACAGCAACCCCAACTGTTAAAGGACAGGATTGTCCAATGATGTTACTTTTGAAAATGTAGATCTATTTGTTTGCAGACTTGATAGCTCGTCAACAACTGTAACCAGTCTCGATGAACTGCGGGTGCAGCTCCTCCAAAAAGAAAACCAATAAAGAAGCTACCACCAACAAGTAATAATTTGAAGCTTCATGTCCAACGAGCTATCAGTCCTTGGTATGGACTACAGCTGTGAAACCGAACCCATCCCTTCCACTTGCCACTGACTGTGGATGAAAGCTAGAAAATTTCACTTTCAAGCCAATATTTATGACCCCAGACCCTTCACAAATGGAGTACCTGAATATAACATCATGCAGATGTCTCAAGGAGTTCGTGTTCGTGTAAGCTCACTGAATTTTCGTGTAATCCGGCATGCTAGTGTAAACATAAGCGATGAAGAAGAATTTTTATATTGAAAAATATAGAATGAAACCATACAGTACACTTTGGTTGACATTTTGACTGGGAAGAACCATTTTAATTTCATATACAAAAAATACTTTCATCCATTAATTAAATGTTGGTAATGTCGTACTCATACTGTACATATGCTACCTATATAAATGTTCATAAACCTCAGACGAAAAAAAAAAAAGTAAATTAGTTATAGTTCCTTGTGAAGTTAAGTGCAAATAAAATTTCTAAAATATTCAATTGGTTTGTGCACCCTAAACACATATCAACACCAAGTCTAACATTCTACCTTTATGTGGATTTTCACTTCTTGAATGACTTTATAAATAGTCCACTATATGAAATAACTCCTTGTGTAGGCATCGGACCTAATTTTTAATGTAATTTTTTAAATCTACCAACCTTAAAATGTAGAATATGATACTCAAGTTGAGATTATGGTGCAACTTCGAAATAATCAATTTTCAAGTAATGATATAGTCCGCCATATTGGATTTATTGGCCCTCCAAGATTTTCAAAGCTGGCAAACTCACTTTTTGCTTTGGTTGTGTCATAAGTAATATAAAAAAACACTGTTGCCACTTTTAGGAAAGAAGATTCAACAGAATGACAACATTCATGTGATATTTTACCCTACTATCATGTGTATAAACCACAAACTAAATATCCTTGCCAAAACGTATCATTGCAATGCATTTTACTTGTTTGAATTTTTTCGAAATAATATTCAATGGGAATTATATTCACAGTATACGTCTACGTAGATTTCCTAACCAAATGTCTGCTGAAAACGCATATTTACAATCATGGCTGTAATTTAGATTCACTGCATTATAAAATTATACATGTCCCTGAGGTGAAAATGAAATTGGTGCTAAACTAAAGTGTAACACTAACCTTTCACTATAATTAAGCAGGCAAAATCTTCAAGGTGTGGATCCACCATAAAACAATGACGTTATAAGTAAAACTTCCGTTCCTATATTTATGTCACCAAATGTTGATTGGCGTATGAAACTGTCGATTATCTGAGATTCCGGACTAAGCATCTGTCGCAAAGAGCTGAGGTGGAAGTCGTCAGAAAAATGACAATAAATTTGGCGCACTGAAACAGTGAGTATCATCAATGCACACTAACTTACAACGTTTCTTAAGCCCTGCAGAAGTTTTACTTCCAGGATATCACTCCATCACATGCAAACGAAGGTTAGCCGAGCTTAGAAAATAACACCAAAGGGACAGATCACCATATACACGAGTACTCAGTGTACTAATATTTTGCATAAGAACTGTTTCATGTTAGGCTAAGGTGACCAGATGTCCCGATTTTTTCGGAATAGTCCCGATTTTCGAGGTCGTGTCCCGAATTTTTTAGAGGGTCATTCGGGACGGCCTTTTGTCCCGAATGTTGGGACGTGACAGTGTTGACTCTTGGTGTGGCCGGTTTTGGGTGGATTTGGGCCTGACCAGGAGGGGGGGGGGGAGATGGCGTGGGAGCGGTAGGCCAGTGACCTTCCGTCACTAAAAATACCTGTGACTCATCAACCTATCTTACTCCACTATTTCACTTTTTATTTAGAAGTGTAACAGTACCATCCTGGCTTACACGCTGTTTAGACTGATGTTTCGAATTGAGTGCTAGTGAGTAAAACTGTATTCATCTGCAAAACATGACGAGCTAAAATATTTATTGTAACTCAGTTTTTTGATAAAATTAAAATAACAAAGAAAGTCATTGTTTTTATTTAGTGTCTTTAATCAATAAATCATACGCCTTATGATAAATAATTTGTAAAAAAACAATGGTATTCACTTTTTTTTAACAAAACACTCCCTGTAAACAGTCCATCCCCCCCCCCCCGGCCCACACACACACTCCATCAACTTCTCTCCCCTTCTCACTACCGACCATTTATGAGCCAAAACGAGCGTCCCGAATTCGGGTCAGAAAAATATGTTCACCTTATGTTAGGCATTACCAAAACAACTATTTTTTTCGCTGTTTTTATTCATATTTACAACAAATAAAATATAATTAACAGATCTATACATACCGTAGTATAAAATAAAGTCACCCGGCCGCGTATGTTTGTGTATTCGGCTATGTCTTCTAAACCGCTTGATGGATGCGGTTTTCACCATCATGTTGAGGATTTCTTAAGGGAGGTTCAGATACATAATACATTATTATTTGATGTAAGAATAGTAGAGAAATGTCGACGTTTTCTAATCAAGAAGGAAAAGGCCGCTTTTCGGGCGCTTACATGACTTATGCTAACTAAACCATAAGAGATACACGAAATTAATGTAGAAATAAATAGTAGATCTCGAAAAGGTCAACAAAAAGTTCGTGACAACATATGTTCATTTTTTTTCAGAATGACCCACAGTAACAAATTTATTCTTTTTAAAAATAGGGGTGTACTTACGAAGACTTTGTGAACAACATAGTATTAACCCTATGTTAGTTAGCTTACGCATTCAGTGTACTGTATAATTGCAGCAAACGTAAACAACGCCATATTTGTAAATCACACTCGACCGAGGCCGGGGCTAGTTGCTAGTAAAATGTAAATACATCTTCAGTTTAGTAACAAAAAAAAATGGGTGTTTTATATTATCAAATGTATAAAATTTTTGTTATACATGACACATTTTGTAAACAACCAAGCTCGTCATACATGGGATGATTTTTCAAAGGTTTGATCCAAAAAGTGCGAAGAAACGGCGAGTAGGTTGCAACGTGGGATGCGGTGAAGATGGGAACGTGTGAGCTCCGTGACCAACGCGAGTAGGCACAACTCATTAAACTCCCTCCCCTGAGCTCATTAGAGCGATGTAAGGTACGATGTTTCGGCCGTGAAGAGGGGGAACTGCAAGCCCCGTAGTGTGCATCGGCGCGTGGCTGTTCAAACAACTGAACTCCCGCAGTGCGGGCGGATGATTCTGCAAACAAGATAAAAGGAAATTTATCCCCGCCGAGGTGTGTCCCTAACTACCGCCGTCGCGCCGCGGACGGCGAATATCACACCGCCAACTTGTTAAACGCCCCAACTTTGAACCGGCCTCGGTGTTTACAGCCGCGCTCGCCTTACAACCCGGTGTATCGCCACTTTGCCTGCCTCTGGCGCCCATTTCTGTCGAGCGCAATTTTCCCACTAGTTTTCGAGTCACATATTACTTATTTCGGTTAATTACTAACGACTGTTCACAGTACACTGAGCCCATTAAGATATACTTCTACACGTATTGTGTATTTTCCCACCATATTTAAAATTAACGTTGCCATGGGTCTTGTAACGTTATTCATGCGTCGGCAAGTGGAAAATGTGAAATTATTACAACAGTAAATTTTCCGCTTTCGTGGATTTAAAAAAAAAGTATAATTCACATGTATTTACTTAAGGTCGCGATCTTCCAGTTTTTAATATGTAGTCTAATTTTTTCAACACAAAGAGCTGTACAATTTTAAATAATTATCAAATAAACGTAATATTTGTTAATTAATTAATTGGATAAAAGTATACGATTTTTTGTTTTGAAAAAATTAGACTACATAATAATAACAATTCGTAGCAAAATTGTGAGAGGATTTTACAATATGGGCTCTAGGTTGTGTTCAAAAATGAATTTTCGTTAAAGCTGTAGAAATGGAGATCGTGGCCTTAACACTTTTAACTAAAACCTCTGTCGTTACCAATTTTACTAGGCGAAGACCACTCGATGTACCATGAGGTAAGAGCAGTGCCATTTCTCCAAGGTTCATTTCAAAAGTGAACATCCTATAACTACTTTTTGCCAGGTGTGATATTAACATATTACATCGTAATTCGTTACAATTATACATGTATTGATTAAAAAAACCTACGTAAGCATAGTAAAAAATACAGGCTGAAACTATGTGTGGGCTTGCATAAAAAACAGTGGCTATGACACACGTTATAACATGCGGTCTGCGTCAATTATTCATAAAACACATAGTTGACTTATCAAGTGTCTTCGGACTCGTGGAAGTGTATTTTACTTGTTTCCAAGGGGCCGTGGGTGTCATCCTACTTTGTTGTATTTGAGTCATTTTACACGAGTTCTCTCCATTTAAATTCCAGGCTGGTTCTTAAGCGGTCACTTCGTGTTATTCTTCCCAATTTCTTACCCATAGAATTGAGGTTGTCGTTAACCTAAGGTATGAAAGCAAGATTAAATGTGTCCTTGTATAGGCTGTTAGTGGTTGACTGAGCGCTTCTAAAAACGCTGCATTGTATTTACTTTATTTTTTATTCTTTCAGCACACACAACATGAGCATTGCTTTCAACCTTCTTACTTTATTAATGTGACATAAAATGTAAATGTAAAGTTTTAAGGCACGTAAGTTTGTTATCAATAAGGCAATTAATACTCATAAGTGCTTAAAAGAAACAGAATGTAAATAAAACGTGGTGCCCACAAATACAACAGATGATATTTTACATACCAAGTTAATACCTGGAACTACTTACCCTACGACAGTGCCAACTTTACGGGAAACATGCCAGTCAATGTGTCTGTTGATGTACAAGTAGCTACGGGAAGGAATTTTGTTTGAAAATGTTGTTTACAGAATTGGTAAGTTGTATAGCCCTTCCATTTCTACATCTTCGGAGGTCTGTATCGTTAAGGAATTGCTCTAAATTTGCGCGAAGGCCCACACACGATATTGCCCAGAATATGATAACAGAATTTTTAAATACGTAGTTCGACGCTGAGTACAAACAAACCTCCCGCGGAAGTTGCTTTGCTAACAGATGAAGTATGAACGACCGACAAAAATGCCGGACAGTTCCTCCTCCTTACATGAACATAAAAAGTGTTAGGTTTTTTTGTCAAGTGAACTTTTATCTCCCTCCCTCTAGCTAGAATCACTTCATGAGAACACTTTCCTTCTGTGTGAAGGGGTATATGTCCTGCTCTAAGTTCATTAGCTGAGCCAGTAGAGTTTTGATTTCTACATTTCACTTAATTCAATCGTTAGCTTCTTAGGTCAACGTTGCAGGCGTAATCAAATGAACATTTTTATCACTGATGTAGTGCGTGGTCTAGTCACAATATTATGACTATAGACTATTAATGGTAAATTGAGCACTTTTGAAAGTCCACTCGTTTGGAATAATATTCAATAAATATATTTTGTTTCAGCTTTAGACATTAGCTTCCCAGTGCGGTGGAATATGTACATTGCGTTTATTACTTACATTATAATATTTATTTAAAAATTTGTTTAAATAAGTAAAAAAGGTCGAAAAGAAAAAGTAACTAGGGCCTCTAAAGTGTTCACTTTACCGTGAACAGCCTATACTAACTAAAATCCAGAATAACTGGCTTTGCAGCACAGATAATAGTCACACGGCATGGCAGTGATTGAACATTCGCTGAAGGGTGATTAGTTAAAGATCTATACAGAAAATTTGACTATCTAGGCGGTCCCTAAGTTGTTCGATCGATTTCGATGTCTGTGGAATTCAGACCAGGGAACTGCTACGAAGCCTAGGTTATGCACCTTCGAAAATTCTCAGACAATCCCTACCGTATGAAACGTTGCATTTTCTTGCTGAAAGATTACACTCATTTCACGGGAGACAGTCAAAGCCTGTAGGTATACATGATTTCCCGGGATGGACAGATAACTAAATTTGTTAATGGCACCATGTTCCATATGTGTTGGTACATGTTTCAAGTTAATTTTGCAAAATTCTTAATTCCATTCTAGTTTTGGTGTTACACCAATTTATTTTTTATGCCAGCGTGCTCTAGTTCTGCCTACTATTTTTGTTTACTTATCATAAAAAAATTAAAGCCAGCTTTGTTATCTGGAATTAATATTTTGTCTGAACATTTCTTTGGATATTTTTTTCTGTGTTCCTTGTTTAAAGAATATTATTCTTTATGTGAATTAATATTTAACGTATGTAATACTGTATGAAACCTTAATTTCCAATTGTTGAAATAGAAAGTTTCTTTATGAGTATCACTTGTGATACAGCTTTCTGGACCTTCGGTATATGAATCGATTGGTCGCACGGAAAACTGAAGTCCGGAGCACGCCACAGAATGCGTAGGTATGTGTGTATGTGTGTGCGCCTGCGCGTGCGTGTGTGTGTTTGTTGCTGCCTTGTTTGATATTTTCTGGCATCGACTTTTATCGTAGGATGAAATAGTTTTCATGCGTCATTTCGTGAAGTTTTTTTATCGCAAATATTTTATTTCGTGTTGTGGGAATGGTATTCTTTTCATAACTCTATCGTACATTTTGTGTTTCATATTGTTTTGTAGTGGTTTGCCGCGTGGGCCTCTGAGCTAATCTTGGCCAGCCGTTTCCTTCTCTTGGAGATGTGAGATGTACAGCCGTTTGTGGGATGGCCTTGTTGGCCATGGTGCGCCTATGCCTTTCTTTCGAAACATCGCAGTAACTTTATAAAAGGAAAGATGTTACATATATTTTTTCCCGGTTTCGCCTGCTGCATGACCTCGTGGGTATGCTCCAGCATTTTTTGGACTGAAGCACAACATTACATTTAATTGTAACGAAAGTAACATTTTAAAAAAGGAATAATTAATTTTGCTTAACATTAACAACAATTGTGGTAAAATAAATATTGATAAAACCAAAAAAAAATCATAATAAACAAATAATTAGTTTTTTGGATGTACTGTGAAAAAAAGTTAAAGTTAAACTCGTTGAATAATCATTATATTGTTGTGTTGTTGAGAAAACTTTTGAGTTGGACTATTAAATTTAAAAAATTTTATTTTTTTTTAAATTAAAATTTATCTGTCGTATAAAATTATGTTATTTTTTCTTCTAAAACGGCAGCGTTGTGTGGAAAAGTAAAATTTATACCCTCAGTGTACCTAATGCAAATTCATGATTCTGACGTAGACTAATAAGTAACAGGAGCACGCTCCTATCTTGCTTGTTGTAATCTGCTCATGCCTACAACCTGGTCATCTGGATCCCACCTTTTATTTGTGTGCTATCATCTCGTGTGAATGCGAGAGTACCTAAGGGTGCACACGATTCTGTCGCGAAGGTGGTACAGCCGTCAGGCTGGAGGTGTTTTGCGTGTCCGGGGCCATGAAGCATGGCAGCGTTAAGGGCGACCTAGATTAGCGCATTCAATATCTGGTCACCTTTACATACACGGCACTGAAATGACGCACATTCTTTTTTCCGTCGCCTCGTCTTAAAGGACTTTCAGTGTTGACCTTATCGTTTTATGGCATTATAATAAAAACGAAGTAGGCTGTATGTTCCTTTGGTATGAGGTAATGTGCACTGGACATTTCATACCTATAAATGATTCTCCACTGGAAAATTATACTCATTAGATGCGGAAATAGAAAAAGGAATCAAATATTCGGAATTCAATTTCATAAACACTATTCCAGATGTGTGAGTGGGCTATAAATTCCCAACAAAATATTTCTCAGTCCATTACACTGCCGCTACCAGAATGTACTCTTCCAGCAGAGGTTGCATGGTGTTTGCTCTAGGAGGTTTCTTACCTGTAGTTTCAGTGTCCGTCTTTTATATGGAGCAGTAAACGTAACTCATCGAAGAAGAATACAATTTACTAATCAGAAGACTTGTACTGTAGTATACACTCGAGCTGTTTCTGCCAATGTGTTGTCAGTATGGAGACTGTGACCACACTTCTGCTTCGGAGCTCCATTCGCAAGTTCTTGTACTGTACATACCAGTCGACGTTCACATCTTGCGTTACTGCAGGTGGTGCTTTGCAGTCTCCATGTCGTTTATTCGCAATAGTGCAGCATCACGCGAATAGTTAACAAACTGCGCCGTTTAAGAAATACTACCATCCTTGGCCAGAAAACCGACTACCCTTTCTGCGACTGATGAATAGATTGTTTTACTCATAACAGCAATATGTAGTACTAAGGAAATTAATAGGGCGCAAGGGCGTAGGGTGTCGGATTCGGATTATGGGGAGCCGCCATGTTGTTACATCACCCAACCGCCATCTTGGAAGTCATTGATCTTTTACCTCTGACCCATTACCTTTGACCTTGACCATTGACCTTGAACTTTGACCACAAAACAATTAAATACCCTTAAAAAACCTTAAAAAAAACCAAAATTTTGCTAAAAAATTCTTTAAAATTCTGAAAAAAAATTATTTATTATTTGAACATTATTAATAATAATTTTAAAATTATTAAAAAATGATCCCCATAAATTTCTAATTTTCCCGGAGCAGGTGAGGTGGATCAGTGAATCCGAGCCAGATGAGCACAACCAATGACCTGGCCTTGACCTTTGACCCCAACAATCCGAAAAATCCTAAACAATTAAAACAATTCACAAAATTCCACAGACTACCAAAACATATATAAATAAGAATTATTAACAACTATATTAAAAATTTATAATACAAATTTTAAAAAGAATTAAAAAAATATTGGAAACAAACTTAACGTTTTCCTAAGGTTCCCTCCACCGCCCCTCACCTAAAAAAATTAGTCGGAAGGCCTCCACCCCCATGACCATACACAGTGACCATCTTGGTAGGCAACCACCATCTTGGTAGACGACCGCCACCTTAGTAGGCGACCTCCATATTGGTAAGCGTAATTTATTTCGCATGCTGTCATCTTGGTAGGCGACCACCATCTTCGTAGATATCACCCATCTGCCATATTAGGTGCAGGTGACCCCTATCTAGACCCCATGACTTCGAATGACCTTAAAAACAAAAACTCTAAAAAAATACATAAAGGTCAGGAAGTATAATACAATACAGACTACCACCGCCATATTACATGCGGACTACTTCGACCTTGACCCCATGACCTTGAATGACCTTGAAAACAAAAACTCGAAAAATATATAAAATTAAACAAGCATAATATATTACAGACTACCACTGCTTTATTAGATGCAGGTTACCTTTATTCTGATGCAGTGACCTTAAATGACCTTGCAAACAAAAACTCGAAAGTAAATACATTAAAGTCGCAGTCATATGACATTACAGACTGCTATCGCCATATTAGATGCAGACTACCTTGACCCCATGACCTGGAATGACCTTGAAAACAAAGAACTTGAGAAAAATCATTGCGAAGATACAAAAGCTAGCAAAGGAGCAAAGTTGACCCAACTTTCACGGAGGCTGCTGTCAAACTGAGCCTCTGAGCTGACCTCCCTACTGCTTATAATATACTCATATGCATGCCCTATGTAGTCATATGCATGCCCTATGTAGTCGTACGTGTTCGTCAATACTGAAAGGAGTGAGCTATGTTCACCTAATGATTTCTAACTGTGTCAGTAGAAAATATTCACTCGGAAATTTCAGCTTGCATAAAAACGCAACCTACGAAATATTCAAAATTACTTTTAAAGTTATTTTATCTGTTGGTTCACTTATCGCGAACAAATTATTATTATGTCATCCAAAATGCTAGTCCCAGATGAAATGCTGCGTAATGTATGACTTCCTCCTGCACTATGCATGAGTTGAACTGGGCTGTAATAACAGCGGGAGAGCATCGAACTACGTGCGATGGTTGACCTTATTGACCTACTTCTTACTCACACAATCACGCCCGACCTACAGCGATTAGAACGACCGGCTGCCAATGTAGGTTCGGGTAGTAAACGGAAGAGTTGAGGCGGGAATGGCTGAGTGGGCTGGGCATGGTTAATGCACAAGCCAATACGAGATTGTCTGCCAGAGCAGACATTACCAAAACGGCGACTTTCAGCAGTGGACGTCTGGCTACCCTTTTAGGCACACGGGCAGCGGTGTTTCCATTTTTACAACGGATGTGGGAGTTTTACGTAGCTTTATACAAACTGACGCTTCATTAATACTACCGGAACAAAAATGTTATTAATGAGGACAATAATATTTTCCTTTTTAATTTGCAAAAGTTATTGGTAACTCAGTATGAAACGTGCGGTTTCTTTCCTTCTTCCCTCTCCACTTGTAAGCAATTCTGAAAACAAGTCCAGCTGAAAAGTTGGTAGAAAGAGACTGCGATGAAAGAAATACTGCAATGAGCGTGTAACTACATTTCGGGCCGAACTCACTGGAAATGCATTGCATTGTACAAAATAAAATCGTGAAAAAACATTATCGTGAATTTTATTTTCCTGGCTAACAGATAATAAACGAGATAGATTCGTAAATATACTTTTGTTCATTAAGATATAATGACTCATACGTTAAAATGTTTGCTTCTGTACCTCTTCTCTCTGATTATCTGAGGAATTGCTGACATATGGCTGGCGAAAAGATGGAGACATATGCAGATGAGTGAGTAAAGTGAGTGAAGATATTAGGGCGGCTCGTAACATCAATGTCTTGAGAGCTTATGAGGGTGAAGCAAGGTTTGTATGGAGCAGCACTAGAATTAAAAGGCGGGGAAACGGGAGACCCCCGAGAAAACCCGCCGACCATCGATATCGACTGGCAAGATTCCTACATGCGAAAATCCGGGGCGACCCCGCCGGGAATCGTAGCCGGTTCATCTAGGGGGTGGGGGGAGGGAGCGGCAGGAAATGGAAATTAAGTGAACGCCATTCTTATTTTAAGCGAAAGACGGTAGTTAAAATGTTCTGTGGCTGAGTAGATTTTCAGGCACTCTAAATTCGCATAAGTGGAAAACCACTGATTTGAAGTAAAATTCTACTGCTCGAATCAGTGAAAATAGCGTCACTTATAATCGGTAGAAACCCACTGGCTGCTTCAGTAAAACTATTTCACTTTTTGAATAGGTGACATCCAAATGCTTGCGGCGAATAAAATATTGCCTTTGTTGAATTTAGCCAAATAATTACGAGAGATAAACATACTTCCGATAGTCGCAGTTTGTATTGTGCATATTAAAGCAATTTTAAAAAATTTAAAATTAAAAAACAGCAGTTTTTTATGATTTAGATTCATCGTCCAATTTCAAGATAGTTATATTTCCAATTGAGCAACCAAGACAACGTTGAATCAAAGGGAATATGCGGGTATTATATTTATTTATCTAAAATACGTAAATTTTAATTGTTTGTCATTTCTTTTCGTTCGTAGTTTGATTTGTATCATTAGGATTGTTAAAACAAATAGAATGTATTAACTCACTCACTTCACCACATTTAATGCACTTTAAGCCTTCAAATTGAGTGTTGTGATGATTACGTGTAAACAAAATGAAATACGTAAAACGGAATGAAAGACTGAATTTTTTTTTCCCTCGTAAAATGGTATTACAAATGGCGAAACTCACATAAGTAAATATGTCGATTTTATTATTTAATGCGTTATTTCATTGATACACATTAACAGTCATCTGATAAACATTATTCAACTGAAGCAACAATGAAAAACCGAATCACTGAAAACTATCTAATAAAGTGGTTAATGAATCAGTGTAAAACACTGTAACAACAAATGAAGGACAACACATATTATTTTCACTATTTTATCAGATAATTTAACTGAAGTGACTGTTGAATAAATCACGTGCTTTTAACTGATCCAAACAGTTAAATTATCACAGTTTAAGATCAAAGAAAGGGTTTTTGTAACAGTGACCGGAGTTTCATGACTGGCGAGTTCGAGTCCGGTATCCATGAACGCGGGGTTCGTGACGGATGCTTCGTGTGTGTTTCCGAGGGGAACGCCCGTCCCCTCTAATAATGTATTTCTTCTCTTCTCCGTTATAGGGTATCATTTTTTGTCTTGCTCATGGACAATGACATCATATTGGCTAAAATTTCCCTTTTTTTCCTCCCCTCAAAATGAGCTAGTGACTACCGCCTTAGCGCGCAACTATCTATAAACATTTTATTAACCTGCAGTTCACTTACTGAATACAAATGATCGCATATAATAATTGTTTATCGGCGTTTATGAAGCTAAATTGATGAAACGATGCAAGGCAACTACTCTGTAAGGGTAGTAGGGGTATAGGGGTTTCATTTCACTTTGGATTAATCGGATTAAGAATTTTTGAATCGGATTAAGAATTTTTGATCGGATTAAAATCGGATTAATGATTAACCATTTTTCGATTAACCCTTTGATATCAAATTGATAATACGATAAATCAAAAGTGAAATGAAAACCCCACGTCCCTACTACTTGCAAGACAGTAAAATAGCGCACACAAAAGGATGTATCGGATGGTACTGAAATTTTATAGAGGCAGTGATACAGATCAGTAATGTGCACGAAAACAAAAAAATAGAGCAGCGGCGGGACAATTACATCGTCAGTAGTGAGACGTACTCCCTCTCACTGTGACACACGCTGCAGCACGGTCTAGCATGGTGTCCAGCAGACGCCGGATACTGTGGCGCGGCGACAGCTGGTCCCACTCATGCTCGAATGGTGTGGGTCAGGGGAGGGGTAGTCCACGATATTGCTTGGACATAACGGTGTACGTCCTGGGCGACGCGTACCATGTGTAGTCAGGCTTTATACTATAGGAATATAGCCCTTTCAATCTAAGGCAGAAATGGAAGCATATGGGGGTACGGAATCTCATACGCATACACTGGATCACTAATATTACCAAGTGACACTATGAAATCGTTTCGGCTATAGTAGGCTATGTCTCCCCAGACCATAATGCCTGTCATGGGGAAGTGTGGTTATCGATAGTTAGGTTGGGTTCGTGTTGTTCACCAGCAACCCTCTATACCCAGGCGCGACGATCATCTGTCCCCATAACGAAGCGGCGCTTATCACTAAAAACAACACTCCCCTGGCACCGCTGCAAACGAAGTCAACACTGTTACGTATTCAATGGCATCGCACTAATGGGTGCTGGGGTCGCAGATTCGTCTCCGCGAGGCGTCGAGAAATGGCTCGCGGGCAGTAGTATATGGGTAGGTTGAGGACAATCCCATTTCTGCATTAAAATTTCATGGAATTTTTCAATGTTTTTCAAGCTTTATACCTCCAAAATCAGGTTACAAATTGTTCCTGGTTCAATAGCTTTATTGAACTCACGAAATCGTGCACGAATACTGATCGTAATATTTCTCGAAAAAATTAAGCAAGATCAACCGATTTCACAAAAAATTAAGCAAATTTAGACCAAAAAATGCAAACTAATTCAAGCAAAATTTTTTATGGTATATTAGTCCCACAATTATGCAAATTAGGCTAAAATAAAATGGAAATATTAAAAAGATAATTGATTGATTCAAATTAATAGAATTTATATATTTTAAGAGAATTCTATGTCATGAATAAATTTATAATTTTTCATTTCTTTTAAGCCTTTGTATGCTATAAAAACTTTATTCTCATTTATTCATTTTAATGCATTTTTATCAAGCATATTTACATAGTTATCTGGTAAAGTAGTTTTATACTTTCCATTATTAATATAATTAATTTCTTTACCAAACTTAGGTTCATAAATTTTAAATTCTGTACCAGCATACCGTGTATTATTTCGAGATCTTGTAGTCTAGTCAGTTAATATAATTGTTCAACTTCTTGATAAGTGATTCCATTTTGTTTTATTGATAAAGAAAAAAAAATTAAGATAGAGTGAAATATTTTTCTTTGTCTTTATAAATAAAATGTAATCAATGCTCAAAACGGAAAATAATACCATACGTAAGCAATGAAACAAGTGTAGTAAAGTATTACACATTAAATGTTTTCCATCACATAACCACACAAAAGATAATTATATTAACACCTGTAAAAAATGTTTAACTGAATATGCCAGAAATCATTATGATTTAAATAAAGATAAAGTACTATGCGAATGTAGAAAATATGTATCTCAACTAGATCTCAAAAAGCATTAAAAAAAACTAAATTAAACATTGCAAATGAAAATCGCCATAGTGATTATTCGACTAAGACGTGTATATTATGTAAAGAGGATAAATCTATAGGTTAATTTTATCGTCATAAAGCGACTATAGACAAACACACATCAAAATGTAAAAAAAAAAAAAAATTGTTGAGAAAATACTGTTCGAATGTGAAAAATATATTTGTTGTATACATATCTCAAAAAGCATAAAAATACTACACCACACAATGCATTACTAGATATTCTAAATGAAATTCAACATGATAACTATACAACAAACACATGTACAGTATGTAATGAGAATAAAACTGTGAACTTATTTTCTTATCATAAAACTACTAAGGATAAACATACAACAATATGCAAAAAAAGTTTTAATGAGAAATATTATCATAGAAGAATATCGATATCTTTATCTTATTCCATATCTTTCTCACTCACTCTCTCATTCCATATCCTTCACTCCTTTCTTTTTCATTCCATCTCTTTCGTTTCTCTCTCTGGCCTCCTCATTCAATATCTTTCCCTTTCATTCTATCTCTTGCATATCTCACTCTCTTTCGTTTCTCTCTCTTCATCTCATTCATTCTTTCATTTCTCTTTCATTCTCTCATTTCATTTCTAGTATCTCCTTTCTTTCTCTATTTCGTTTTTCTTTTACTCCCGAGGTTTTTCTCTGAATACTCCTATTTTTGTTGTTTCGTGTCTCTCTTTCATTCCATATTGTCTTTCACACTACATCTCTTTCTCACTTTCTGTCTTTCATTCTTTAATTTCATCTCTTTCTCTCTTTTGCTTCTCTCTTACTCTATATCAGTCCATAGGTTTTCTCCGAGTCCTCCCATTTTTGTTTATTAGTTTCACTCTTACATTCTCTCATTCCATCTCTTTATCTCCTACCCTCTCATCTCTCATTCCATCTCTTTCTCTCTTTCGCATCTCTATTTCCCTATATAAGTCCATAGATTTTCCCCGAGTCCTCCCATTTTTCTGTTTCGTTTCTCTCTTTCATTCCATCTTGTTTTTCACTCTACATCTTTGTTTGCATTTATCTATCACCAAAGCACTGCAGGCACCACACTTAGAACTGCTTGGAATAATTTTTTATTTCATTAAAAAAACATTTTCAAGTAATTTTTTTTATGTAACGGAAATGTGTGCTTATGGAGCTATGGAGCTATGCAGCGAGTCATTTGAAGCGGTTAGGGTAATTTAAGGGTCATGTTGGGGTCATTTGGGATAATTAGGGTCATATAATAGTAATTTATGGGTCATTTAGGGTCATTAAAGCATAATTTGTGGGTCATTAGTGGTAATTTGGAGTCATTTTGAGGTCATCACCGCACTTAGCACTGTAGGCACTGCACATAGAAGTCATTGGGTGTCATTAGGAGTCATTAGGAGTCATTTTGAGTCATTTGGAGTCCTTTTGAGTCATTTGGATTCATTTGTGAGTTATTTAGGAGTCTTTTGTAGTTATTTGGGGGTCATTTAGGATTCATTTGGAGTAATTTGGAGTCATTAGGAGTAATTTGAAGTCATTTAGGAGTCAAGGAGTCATAAAGGAGTCATTTAGGAGCCAAAGAGTCAAGTCAAGGGTCAAAGGGTCAAGAGTTAATCTGAAAATTTAAATATTTCTGACTCTTTGTGTAGATGTGTGTTCATGTATGTGTAGGTGTGTGTATATGTTTAGGCATTTGTTTAGGTATAGTATGTTCTTTTCTCTGAGTGTCTGAAAACAAACAAATTATCATCACATCACACCACAATGGTGTATGGTCTCTACAGTTCACCTTACATGTGAATGGGTTTTTGCTGTAGTTGGTCCCAGTATATATGCACATAACATTTTGCATGTATGTGTAGGTGCGTGTATGTGTCATTGCTCATTCGCTGTATATCATTTTAAGTGTGTCACATGGTGGTCACGTGGCATTGCTCATTCATGATTTGCTGTTGCTCACGTGACATCTCAGGCTCTGGGGGCATATAAGGCGGACAGATTCGCACATCGTATCAGTTCTCTATCTGATGTGACAGGTAACGGAATGTCTTCTCTCTCCCAACCTTCTTAGCATGCTGACTGGTAAGCATTTTTTTAATGACCAGCACTTCCATAAAATTCTATAGGGAATTATCATTCATGCTTGTAAATATACCTAAGTATATTCCATTTTGTATGATACAGATCCCTTACACCCATATATTATCTTTGTGCTCATAATTATACCTATATTGCAATTTGTATGATGCATATTCCTTATACCTTTCAATTATCAGATGTGTTGATTCTATTAGTTTTTTTCCTGAGGAGATCAAGATGAAGAGTGTATTTAATGGTGTGCCTGCAAGCGACGTCTCTACTTCGTCTTTGGCTGTACTATCAACGGCCCTAGATGAGCTGCATATTTCGCCATCAATCTCGTTTGCGGTACCCTCGTCGGCATCTTCAATTACATCGGTGCCATCCACTGAACCATTATATCGTCCATCACGTCGCTTCTACGATAAAAACCTTCGTGTTCAACAACAATGCACCAAGACACAGGAAGTATGGCTGTGCGATGAATACATATCGAGTGGTACACAAGTGCACGGATTGTGGTCTATCATTTGCAAGGCGCGATAACTTGCAGAGACATGCGAAAACCTGCAAAGCTGTAGGACCTTCACCTACCAAAATCACTCGTGTACAGTCTCCTTGACCACAATGTAAGAGTGTGCATCTTGCAAAACCAAGGTTTCAAGATGTTAATCCATCTTCGTACCAGCGACCATCGCGTTTAAGAATCGTCGCTCGGTCTGGTAATGTTAATGCCAATGGTTTCGTGGAAGCTGAAACTGCTTTCCGACGTAATTTTATATTTAAACGTGGCTGAAAACGTAAGTGGTTCGTCAAAAGATATTTGTAATTTTTTGGCTCACATGAAGAAAAATATCACAGGCCAGCTCAACGACGAAGTACGAGAGCAGGGTCCAATTGAATTTAATGTTTGGATTGAGTGTAACTATACAAAGCCAGCACCGTTCGACGAAGGTACAGACAAGAGAGCTTTAAAAACAAAAAATGTTGCATTGTTCACCAATTTAAAGAATTCCTTCTCAACGTCGTTGGTGTTTGCCTGTCGCTTCGCAGTATTGAGCTCGATGTAGGGTTCTAGCAAGGGACTTTGTCCAAATGCAAATACACAATGTATTTTTGTAAGCTTCAAGCTACGGATGATGGCTTGTTTAAGGTTGTGGTAGTAGACAATAATTTTTTCTTGTCTTCTAGAGTCGTCATCAGATACGAATGTTTAGAGCCACGTGGACACTGATTGACGGGAATAAATGGTAGCTCACGATGTTCTTCGTGCAGGGTCGTGGGGTACTTGACATCCACCTCGAGAATATAACCTGTTGCCCCGTCGTCTGGAATGGACATGACGTCGATGTTGGTGTAGGTCCATCTGAAATTACGTATTGGGAGCGGTAAACTCGTAGCCCAGACGTACAGGTTGTTTCCATCCAGGTACTGCAGCTATGTTGTTGTCTTGCTGGGGTCGTATGTTTCCGGTGCATAGATGTAATTTGCTACCGCATGACATTTAACGCACTGGGTCACTCCACCCCGAATTCCATTTTCAATAAATACATGCATGTCGTAGTCCACTACAAGTTCCAGCTCGATCCCCATGATATGCAACATAGCATCGAAAGTGAACCCTGGAGCGCTGATGTAGTGAACCCAATCGAGCTTGTACGTGGAAATACAGATGTCTCTAAAGTTCTCAAAAACATCGGATAGGAGGAGCACGTCAGTCTTCAAATACAATTCAGAATGTTTACAATAATAGAATTGATTTTGATATTCCTATAGTGATAGATTTTCTTTCCCAATTGATGTTTGTGTTTTTGAGCAATTTAGGCTTCTAAAGAGAGATAAAGAAGGAGATGAGGCAAAATATGCAAAATTAGATAATGTTGATGTTTGTGCTGACTTTTTTTCCTTTCCAGTTTTCTAGAGTAGAAATCTCAAAACATTGACATATTATTGAGGCATTTGATAACACAAGTTTAACTTCAACAATTATGACTAATTTGTTAATATCCCCAAGTGGACAAAATTATTTAGAATTTACTGGTGTTGATAGTAAATATCATGTAAAATCTGTTCACAGTGATAAAACAAATGAAATAACTTATCCACTGAGATATTTGATTGGCTTTATTCGTGATAACAATGAAATTTATTGGAAAGGTGGTTATAAAATCACTTTTTTTTTCGAAATTCATCTGATAACAACTGCTTATTTGTTTATGAACGAAAAAATGCAGATGGTGCGGTTCAGAAAAACTATGCCGATCTAGGTAAAATTTTTAATAAAAAATTGGAAATTATGTTGCCAATTGTTTAATACGAATCTAACACAGGGATTGCAATAAAAGAAAAAATATATACAAACATCCAAAAATACCCATTAGTTTTAATTATTGGCAATTTTTAGAAAAAGAAGTTCCTGCTGGAACAACTGTTTTTAATTTCAATATAAGAGATCAGTTTAATAATTTACAATTTGATGTGCCTGATTTTGTAATTGTAGCCTTTCAAGTTAATAGAAAAATCGTTTTGAACAGTATGTACACGCTTCTATGTTAGATCACTGTAATGTAAGAGACATTTATGTTAAAAACAGAAGAAATTAAATTTTTCCGAAAGAAAATTGGAATCTAGATATCGAAAATGACCTTTGTGATAAAATGTTTCCTGCCTATAATGATTATAGAAATTCAAAATCAAAACTATATATCCTGTATAGAAAAAATGAACTTTATTATAAACTGACTGTAAACCCTCAAGGTGATGTTAATTATTATTCATTTTGGAGGGCGAAGACCACTATATGTTATTTATTATTTATATAAAAATCATCTGTTGTTAAAGATAAAACAAGCATAGAAATTAGTGTAGATTTTAACAAAGCTGCTGAAACAGGAACAATTTGTAATGTTGTTCTAATTAGTCCAAGAAATCTAATCTATGATTATTTTAAAGAAATTATTACTGAAGATATATAAATTCTTAAAATTAATACATGGAGGATATAAGCGATTTTACAGAAGCAACAAAATGTTTCGATAGTTTAACACACATTTTTAGAAGTATAGTTAAGTTGTACAATGGAATAAAAAATTATTTTGTTAAACCCGAATGAGTTTTTTTCTTTCTCTTAATAAATTTTCTTTCTATAAATAAAAATGGAATCGATTGCTTTACCTTGTAATTTGACTAACATTTGAAAAGGTGGTGGTGTTCAATTACACATTCGTATAGATTAAATAATGCACCTGACGAAATAAGAGAATTAATTTCCAAATTTAATCGAAATCTATAAAACCTACAATTACTACTCTTAGAAATCATTGACAACCAATTTGAAGTTTGAGAAATAGGTAAAAATCTAGAACATATAGAAGAAATAAAAAAAAAATAGAACTTCGAATATAATCTATAATATGTATTATAACACAATATTTCATTTGATTTTAGCTTAAAATTAAGGTAATTTTTTTGCTTTAATAAGCTTGCATTTTTTGGTCTAAATTTGCTTAATTTGATGAATAATCGGTTCATTTTGCTTAATTTTTGCGATAAATAATACGATCATTATTCACGCATGATTTCGTGATTTTAATAATGCTATTGAAGCAGCAACAATTATTAACCAGATTTTGGAGGTATAAAGCTTGAAAAACATTGAAAATTCATGAAATTTTGATGCAAAAATGAGATTGTCCTCAATCCAACCTATATACTACTGTGATCACACAGGAGCCTGAACACTGGTCAGTACCGTGGACCGGGTCGCCATGGGATTCTTCCGCATCTGGCGCACAATCAATCGATCGTCTCGACCTCATCTGTCCTGAGCCGGTCCTCCATGTGTGGGTGCCTTCACGTATCCACTGCTCCCAACAGCATCGGAGAGTATAGTCTGAACGAGCAGCATTGTGGGCTATACTGCGATACGACCACCCTACGGCTTTCAGCCCGATCATGAGTCCTCTTTTGAAGCCTGTCAAATACTAAAAGCGACGTCCTTGACGCCTTTCCGGCATTCGTCCTCACTCTGTGGGCTTGTTTGGTATCGTCTGTTGTTACTCGCGTTATTGCAGCTTCGACTATACGCCAGTATCTACGACCACTGGTCGGTGCTTGCAGCACAACTACCGGGTGTGCAGTCAAAAACAAGCGCATTAACAGGGAAGCATGTGCATGCCAGTCTGTACTCTCACTATTTACATCGTTTCGAGGTTGTCGCATGGCTTCTTGGTGGTAGGCTGTTTTCATTGTGCGGTAGTGTATAATCGTGGTTTACCGAGTGAGGCGGAGCAGTGGTTATCTTCCAGAACGTATTTGGGAGGACGCAGGTTTCAATTCTCGGTCCGGCCATCCTGATTTATGTTTACCATGGTTTCCCGAAATCACTAAACGCGAATTTTGAGATGGTATCTTACTACAGGCCATTGTAAACACCTTCCCTGTTCCTGATTCTCTGAGCAGCTTGTCCCTTCTCTGATGACCTAGCGATTAACGAGACTTTAAGACCTTCCTATAATCTCGGTTCACCCGTGGCGCCATCACGTGACTATTTCCTCATCCAACTGGCACACCTAACTGGCACATAATTTCTACCTTCTTAAGAAAAAGACGACATGTGTCTTTAAGACAGTTTACTTCCTGTGCAATGGCTCCATGGGCACACTCTGAAGAGATACAACAGGCAACTCTATGGGTGTTTCTGAGGCATTGTAGAGACATTTGACCACTAACTGATGTGTGTAGCATACTGGGCGTAATTTACGAGCGATATTTCAACGTCGCAGCCCACAACAACAACCACAACAGCACTCAACACCCGCTCCACTGCTACCACAACTACCACCACCACATCCACAGCTAAATTCATCACCACCGCGACCAATACATCCAATAACATTTCCCTTCCGCCACCACCAACAATATTAGCAAAATCCCCACCATCATAGCCACTACGATAACACCCACCACCATCGCCACAGCTGCCACCACAACCATCAATGCCGCCAAAACTACCACCTCACTCAACACTATTATTATCACACCATAACACCACCACCACCATCCCCACCACGATCAACACCAACATCATAACCAGGTGAAATGCCAGAAGTTACTTTAAAACTTTCATGTGCACACGTATGAACTTTCGATATTTTGAAGAAAGGGAACATAATTGGCTTCTTTAAAATGCCCAAGAATCTAAAATTATTTTTGCATCTTTCTTACATTACATATATTTTCGTTGTGTTACGAAGTAATAATGTGACAAAATTATAGAAGTGGAATGAGTGAAGAGATACGGGCGACTTTTAAAACATAGAGATCTTCAAACCTGGTTAAAGGTGAAGCGGGGTGAGAATGGAGCAACGTCGGAATGAAAGGGCGGGGAAACGGGAGATCCCCGAGGAAACTCGCCGACCAGCAGCATCGTCCGGCACGATTCCCACATGCTTAAAATCTGGGATCGCGCTGTCGGGAATCGAGACCAGTTCTCCAGTTGGAAGGTGAGTAGTCTAACCACTACATCACTGCTGCCTCTACTACCTTTAAGAATTTTTATAATACATATATAGAGTTCGTACAAAGATCAGAACTTAAGGAAACCATAACATTTTAGAATACAACTGTAAATAATTGCTCCTGTTAATTGAAAGTGAGAAATATTTCTTGTA
The DNA here is from genome assembly GCA_029891345.1 of Dryococelus australis. Classification (NCBI taxonomy): domain Eukaryota; kingdom Metazoa; phylum Arthropoda; class Insecta; order Phasmatodea; family Phasmatidae; genus Dryococelus; species Dryococelus australis. The sequence continues at coordinate 201,613,749 of CM056994.1, forward strand.
AATTTTACATTTTGTTTACATGCAATTAAATATTAACTTTTGAGATTAAAGTTAAAGTCAAAATAACCAGAACCTTTGCCGCAGCCGAAACAAGTGGCTTATTTTAAATAAATAGTCACATAGAAGTCCTACGATTTTAATTAACGCCTTAGCTGCAAGGAACCTTTGTGTTAAAATAACATCTTGAAATTTTATTCATGAACAGCTTACGTTAAAATGATTGTATTTACTCGGGATATTGCTTATTAAAATTATTCGGTATTTTATTTAGCTATCGTCGATATTGTGTCACCAAACGACAATAATAATAATAATAATTAGAAAATATTTTGCGGCTGGAACAACCTTTAATGGATGTTCCGAACCATATGGCCCTGTTGTCAATGTTGTGCACTATAGGATGTTTCCACGTGACTGACAAGAGGAACGAAGAGGGAAAAATCTGTTGTTACTTTTATCAAATGTGTGTGAAGTGATACTCATTTTTTTGTAAAGTTGAAAACCGTGAATTTAACTCCTATTTGTTTAGCTAAGAAAAATGAGTTTTTTATATCAGTTCTATTTTCGCAGTCAGGGAAACACTACAAGAAAACTGAGGCAAAATTCGTAAAGGAAATATCTTAGCGATCAGTACACTTGAAACGCACAAACTTGGCTTGGTGTACGTAGAACTTAACTCATAATATTAAAACGGGTTTAATAATATTGAAACTGGTACACCTTAATCATGTCGCAATGAGGGTAATAATTTTGTAGAAATATTAAAAATAATATTATGTCATACGTGACCGTTTTGGTGCTGACGATTATTCAGCACCAGAAGAATTTAATCAGTTTATAATTAAGTAAAAATTAATTATTATATATTATGTCAAGGCTAAAAACAACCTGGTTCCATGTTGATAGCAGCTTACTCCGAACCTTGACACGGAGTTCATAAATTCAGCCATCTCAAGGAGTTTGCGCTCGAACTGTCAGTTACCGCAGTATCATGCAAGGCCAGCGAAGACCCTACGTCTTTGTAATATAATATTTGGTAGAATTTTGTGCCAAGCAGGTGTATGATTGGTAAATATAATTTTTATATGCAATTTGGTAACGTAATGTAGTTGTAAAAAAGGTTTTATACTTTGAACTATATTTTTCTGTTCAAACTCAAACCATTTATCGCTGGGGCCACGGTGGCTGAGCGATTAGTACGCTCGCCTCCCATCAAGGCGAATCGGGTTCAATCCCCGGCCGAGTCACCGGATTTTCGCAAGTGGAAATCGTTCCGGACGACGCTGGTCGGCGGGTTTTCTCGGGGATCTCCCGTTTCCCCCGCCCCTTAATTCCGGTGCCGCTCCATGTTCACTTCAATCACCCTCATTGGCTCTCAAGACCTCACTGTTAAGAGCCATCCAAATCTCTTCACTCACATTTATTGCTTGATTGTGCAAGCAACCGAGCTTGCACATTTAATTAGTTATATGCGTAGAAAATAGTTTACATAATTTTATTACTCGTTCTGATCACAGTATCATCGTAAACTACTTTGGGTATCGGGAACAAAATATTCCAATTGCTTCCCGGGGTTTATAACGCTATTAATTTGACCTGCTCGGTTATAAACATTTTTGTCTCGATCCATAAAATATTTTGCCATATGTGTAAACTAATGGCTATAATATAAAAATAAAGATTCTAGTAGCAAATTATTTGCATTTACCTATAGTTGACAACAGTAAGAAGATTGAAACTTAAGAAGGTAAACTTAAAGATTGGTACAAAACGCTGATGCCATTTATAATGTTATATGTTCACTTCATTCGCAAAATATTTCCAACAATCCGCAGTGATTCCTAACTAGATAAGAAGTGAGGACAAGTAAATTGTTCCCTGGAAAAGAAATTCCTCTGCGGTTGTATACAGTTTTCTTCAGCCCGTATTCCAACGACTGTATCACAGTCAGAAGTTGTCGGTAGTTAGCTCCGATGAAATATCCCTGCTTAGAGAGTTAAACCCTCCTGAACACCCCCCCCCCCCAACTCCTCTTTTCTAAGTTCGGTGCTGCAAGCAGAGAAGTTTCGTAATGTTCCACTCGAGTGGTTCTTTATTGTATCGGGGTTTACGTCACGTTGTTGTGCACATGCCTAGAGACGACAGAAATTCCTGGTTTCAGTGAGCTCCCATACCATGTGTATCGACTCTCTGCTTGTATTCTGAATAATAATGTACGCTGGTTTGGAGTCATCACCATTTATACAAGTCTTTATGTGAACGTGAAACTTACGTGATACCCGAGTACGTAGGTGGCTGAATGTGTCATTGTAGCTCCCTACCAACAGGACAATATCAACTCGATTATCTTAATTAATCACTACGGCTTTTCAGTATCTGGCCTAGGATATTTTCTGGAAACTTCTTACTTCATTACTCTTTTGTCACTCTTATGAGTAGAATGTAAACATGTATGTTATATTAAATAATATTAACTGAATTTTTTATGTATGGTTTCCTGTTCTGCACTTAAAACTGGTGTTAATCCAGACTACATTTCCTGTGTAGACAATATATTAATACTGGGCCAATCAAAGTTCACGAAAAATATCTTGTAAATAAATGGCAAATCATTTTCGTTAAGCTAAGGGACAAAAAGTGTAAGAAAGAGTCATGCTTATCAGATGAGCGGTATTGCGTGTTACGTAATTTTTAAAGAAGAGAATTTCAGAGGACTCACTAAAACCGTGTTAACAAAGGTGCCATTTTTAAGGCTCAAATATTGAGGAACTGTTTAGGCTAGGCTATTCCATTTATTGTGAATGTTTCATAATTTAACTATGTTGATAAATTCATCAGAATGTAATGACCTATACACACATATAATGGAAAAAGTGTGACATTATTTTACCATCTTGCTGTCACACTACTAGTTATAGTCTATTCGCGGCTTCTTCATACTTTTTAAATAAAATCTTTCTGGAATCACCCCATGTGCCGTATGACGTGTTTGGTTGATTCCCAAATATATAATGTAGGCTATCATATATGTTTATTACTTCTGTTAACATAAGTGCCTTATTTTTTGTTCTATTTAACTTATATTTAGGCCTATATATTATTATTTAAAATTATTATGTTTCATTTATATTAAATACAAATAAAAGCAGTGAGAAAATAGGTATTTTTGTAATGCCTAGTATACACATTTTCTTACGCAAAATGTTATCGAACTGAATGCACACGAATGCGGTGCGTTGCCAGTTCGGAGTAATTTTCTACACTTAGTTAAACTTTGTTTGCGCGAGGCGAAGGACTATCCAGAAAGTATAACTTTAGCAGGGCCTCAGAAAAGATGGAATTAACCGTGAATGGACTATAGCAAAAATATAATTTTGTAAAATAATAATAGAGCAATATTTAAAGATTGTTTTACATGACAATGAGAGTTTTAAAAAGGAAGCATCATTGGTCTAATATCAAATAATGATACTTATTTTGAACTTGAAGTAAAGTGTGTTTATTTATTTAAGATTATTTCTAATAAAAGAGTGAGGCCACATAAATGGGGGGAGGAGGTAGCATTTAAGTTGGCTGCAAAAGTTGGTGAGCGTTAGGCGCCTGCATCAGTTGTTATATTACAATGGTTCTTTTACTAGATCTGGAGAAGTTTTTTGTGGTAATTAAACTTAGTTGCATAAAATACTGAACTGGGGTTTAATTATATTAGCACGATAAATATTTGTGATGAATACCAATGTTTGGGCGATGGAGGTTCAAGTCATGTTGAGCCACTCGAATACAATACACTACATGACTAACCTGTATGTACCGTTGCTGTAGGCTCATTGTTATGACGGGAAGTGACGAGTTTCACGCCTAGTCGAAGTTGCATCATCGAGGGTTATTCTTCTTCTTCTCGGCGCGCATCACCTTGAATGGGGCATTCAAGGTGATGACCAGTGTTAATTTTTTTTTGTGTCGTAACAATCCCGAAAACTTTGATCTGCTGGCACTTCGGTGCTAATATTTATAAAGTAGAATTGTTGCAATGTGTTGGGGATTCTTTCCCGTATCTAAGTACTGACACGTCGCTGCAGTTAGGTTGGCTTATAACATACTGTTGGTATTTCCCTGTTGTGCCAATATTGTGCGACCTACATTTTATGTAGAATAATTTAAAAATATTTTTGATAGTAGAGAGTGGCCTTTTTGTGAATAAATGAAAATTGTTCAAGACATGAGATCTTCTGTGTTTAAAATATGTTTAGTTGATTTTACGGGGTATTAATGTTGGGAATAGAAAAGTAATTAATATGCTTACATATTGCTAAATTGAACCAATATTCTTTATCCAGCGTTATATCAAGAATTGTAACTACCTTTGTCCTATTAAATACAACAATAATATCGTAGGTTTGCTTAAATGGTATCGGTTTTTAAAACACAGTGTAGGTGGACTGTTTAAAAATTATTAGTATTATCAACTGTCCGCTGTAGGGATTTTTTCTGGAAAGTCATTTACATATATACTAATGCCAGTAAAATAATTACCGTATATAACAGTACCAAACGAACTATTATTCCCGTGAACACATTATTTTTAAAATTAACACACTCTCAAAATATTAAAATGTTGAACTACTTATGAGCAATCAAAACTGTTTCCTATTGCCTAATGTGTATGTATCGTAGTTGCACATTTTTGTGGTGTGGGCAAGCTATTGCTTCGGTGCTTGCGTGAACCCACCAGCGAACGACAGAAGAGTGCGAGGTCGCTAAGGCGAAGTGCCTCCCCACATCGAGGACGCGAGCTGAGGAAGTTTAACAACATACAGGATAATTACTAAATATAACTCATTTATAAGGACTTCAGAGCTGCGAGCCCAGGTCTTGTCTTACCTCATCAAGCAAACGACGGAACAAGATGGACCAGATGGGGTTCCAGCCACCGTCATCGAACTAGCATTCAGCCTTCGGCTACTCTACAGGTAAAGCCGTTCCAGTAGGGTCGGCGAATGGACACATTAGCTAGATACGTGGCCGTAATGTAATAAATAATAATAATGCAGATAGTTAGAATATATTAACATAACACGCTCTCCCGGCGCAATACAAAGTAATTGAGTTAATGTAAAGTGTAGTGTGATTTATATTGTAACATATTGATTATGGTTTTAATTAAATGTCGGAATGACTTTAAATATAGCGTTCTCATCTGACTACGCCTGACCCCCAAATACTCTGTTAGGTAAACCCCTAAGGCTAACCGTAAGAACATGTTGTTTTGGTTTCGCCATCTTAGCGTCAGCATGACGACGTATCGTCAATAGGTCGCCATGGATTATAGAGAAATGTTGAAATGCGAAAAGGATTAAATTGTTTCAAAAGGTATGTTTCTAAAAAGATTTCTTACTAGTTCAAAACTGAGTTTGCTTACGTTTTCGCTGCCTTTATAAGTGATCGACAAGTCGGCGTTTAAAAACATCATTTTAGTATATCATTAAACAATGAGTTTAAAAATGCTAATATTTTGCGCAAGTATTTTGTTGTCAAGAATAACCACTATTCTGCTCTTTTATTTATTACTGATTTAAATGCATGTCGTTATACTTAATTTAAATACTAACCGGCAAACACATAACTCTCAAAAACTTCAAGCCTTATTTAGGCACATTTGAATAACTTAGTAGTTCCGTACGGATATTACTTTGTTATGTTATTTTGATATACTGTTGCTTTGAAGTAAGTCTTAAAATCCAGATATAATTCGAATTTTCTGTGTAATAATTTTACATGGTAAAGGTTGCAGAATTATTCCAGAAATGTTTTAAACATATTCTTATGGAGCAGGTACAAGCAAAAATAAACCGTCTCAATACTATAAAGCTATTTGTAAGATAACTTCATCAGCACTTCTATCTGACAAAAATATTTATATTTTAATAGCAACGTGCCAAAACACGTACCTGTGTTATACTGTAAACCGTAGTATATCTTTTATGAACCGAAACAGCGAATCTCTTTGACCTTACCGATACCGCCTATTAAATGAACATTACTGTGTTAAGAATTAAGCCAGTGCAATCAAATTAAAAAACTATTGATATACTTAACTCTGAAATAATCATACATAGGCATCTTTAAGTAGTAAAAATTTTGATCAAATTCACGGTTTACATACCATTTATCTTTTTTAATAATTAGCCACTAAGAGATCACTCATTATAGACTACATTAAGTCGATATAATACGCAGATAAAGAGCTGAAGTGCATTGCCTATATTTTGATATCTTGGGAAAATAAATTCTTGTCTTTGGGAAAATCCTAAGAGAACCGTTTTTTGTTTTCATCAAGGAGCGTTTACTAAAAATAATGTATCAATCGAGAAATTCAATATATCATTGGTATTTTTTACAGTGTTTAATCTAATTTTTGTAATTAATAAACGAAATTTGTGTGAAGCCCTGACATAAACCTCTAGAATTATACAAATACAAATAAATGCATATATAAATATATGCATATTTTACGAAAATATTTATGAAAAATAAATTGAATATTTTTATGACGAAACATGCGCCCCAATGCTAGTAGCGGTACTGCCTGAAACCGTCGGTGGATTAATCTCAAATTCGTTCCCTAGTGCTGTAAATCATAATGAAGTACGAGCGCAATGACGTAAAAAGTTGCAACTTGGCTTTTACATCGCATGAAATTGCACTGAAAAGCTGAAGACGGCAGTTGCTTCCTAACCACAGGATCATACTCTATGCCGTTTTCATAGATTAGGCACGACTCATCAGCAGCCCGACTTTCACGTCACACGAGCACAGCCACCGTAAACCTCCTATAGAAAGTAAATATTACGGTACGCAGTTACGTGAAAATCAATATATTAATTAGTCCCCGACTAAGTGAATAAATAAACTTATAATATTTTTATATTTCTTTATAATGCTATTTCTTGTTAAGTAAGCACGGATTACGAGTGGCGCTTTAGTAGTCCTAGATGTGGAATAATGGACTGTGATAAACGAGGAACTTCTTTCATCGAAATAATTTTGGACAGTAGTACCGAGTGTTGACACAGTGAATACTTGCAAGTTTAAAACCTCGAGTCATTGGGAACTGCAATATACTTACGTACAATGTATTAAAATGAAAAATCAACCAGTTCTTTTAATTATCCTCTGTGTTCTCTCTAAATTCTCTTAAATGCATACAATTAATTGCACTCCAAATGATTCATTCTTCAGTTATTTAATTACTTTAACTGTAGTATATTGTTAAATTATCGATTTGTTTTATTTTATTTTTAACTTCTGAAAATCAAAAATAGCGGAACCAAGATCGACATAAGTTGGTTATAACATGCCTTTTACCTGGTTGACGTATGTCTATATACATATGTATTCGAAAATAACTCACAAAAATAGGCAATAAAAATTAAACAGCAATTTTGTGCTTTGATCACGTAGATCAGAGAACGGGTGGTGTAGGCGCAGGACTCAGAGATCTGCGAGAGGAAGTTTGCTTGTTTGCTAGGTAAATATACGTGACTGCGGTTAGCTAATGATGCTGGCTGCACAACCCGCCTCCGCCCACTATTTACCACCGTGTTTATGCAGCCAGGTTGGGGTCTGGCAGTGTAGAGACTGGTCCTGCCCTCCAGGGAGGAAATTGAGGGTAATGGCGCACGATGCGCCCTCTCAATGTGAGAGTACACCTCGGCCCTCCCTCAGCGCGAGGGCGACTGCATAAAGAGCTGTCTACAATCGGCCGTTCCCCTTGGAAATGGATGTGTCCGAAACTCGGCGTCAAGTGACGTCACAGTGACGAAGTCCGAACATGGTCTACAAATGCGTTGTCCGAAGTGAGCTTTTGGAATATGACGCTAAGTTGAAGTAAATTCGGCACATTATTTGTCGTTACGTAGTAATTTTTTTAACTTTTCTAAAGTTTGGATAATTTAATGTTTACGAGATGCGTGATTCGAATATTTTTTTTATAACATACGCATTACCGGTTATATTTTAAATACGTTTGCCAACTGACAGCCAAATTTTCTTTTTTAAATTTTACGTTTGAAAAGTTTTAGACTTAGTATTAAATAGTTCAGACCGAACGAAGACATAATTAATTATTTATTAGATTTCATTAGTTTATTTTGACAAAACCCATCTTGCTTGTCCATTGTTTACAGTTACAACGTAAACATTCCACAAATGCGCGCGAAAGTATTGGAAGCCTTCTTTTTTCCTATCAACTTAGGACACAACATGGGACAACATTTCAGTTTTCTGAATATTTCGACTTGGTAAACAGGTTGACTTGCGACGCGGGAACTTGGGACAGCCCCATGACGTCAGAGGGTCACGTGCACCAATCAGCGTATCCTTGTCACAAGAGACAGGTTGGGATAGCCCAGTTGTAGACAGGCCTTAAGGGTATTTTGTATCTGGGCGTCCAAGTTCAAGAAGCGAGGGAGCGATACGGGCGACACTAACACGCACGCCTAGTGCCTCATCGCTCCTACGCGCAAGGCGTGCAATGTTTCCGTTGTAACGATGTACTGTGCAAATTAGATCTGCAACAGTGGGAGTTTATTACACGCAATGAAAGACTACAGGTTAAACTACGTCCGTATCGTTGGACTTTTCTGTTGCCGCTTTAGGAAACTGCATAGGTAAGCTTAAAATTTGCGATATTTGATCACTTTCATGAATTGTTTCCTCCAAGAGTACACTATATATGACAAAAGTAAAACGATAAAGATGTGGACGATAGTTTTTTTTTATCCTTTCTGTCAAAAAGTCGTATTTCGATGACTTTTTTACCCAGATATGCGTTAGCGTGCAAAGGACGATTTCACAGAAAATGTTCCCGTACATAATCCCATTAAAGGGGAAGTATCCTTGCTATCTTGGATTTACGTATTTTACTCATAAACTTTATTTTCGGAGCCAATATTTGAAAACCATGCTAGTCATGACATTGGGAACATTTTAACAGTTATGTCTAAATCCCCCTTATTTTTCTTACATGATTAGTGTCACATCTGTAATAGTAATCAAATATTATATAATTATTTAATCATTTCAGTCCCACGTGGGAAAATACAGGTTTATTTGAAACCCTACAAATTTAAAAAAAATCGTTAAGTAGTTGTCCATGTCATGTCTAGCTTTGATTTTTTCTTTCTGGTCAGACATTTTCATTGTGAAGATTTGTAAGAAAATTCGAAGATGGCGTGTATACTACACCCTTAACCGGCAGATAGTAACGGCAACCATCTCGCAAGCGACGACCGCGGCAAGACCTCAATCACGCTCGCTTCACCACGCTCATGCTGGCTGGAAGTCCGACAATGCGGTAGAGCAACGTTCCAAATACGCTCCCGTCGCAGCGGAAACCCCAGTGTAGATGGTTCGCGATTCATTCCCCTTCAAAATTAATATTATTGTTCATTTAGTTGTGGCTACGTCCAACTTTTCAGAAGACCTGCATATGTTTTACTTCTAGGATATTCATCCGCCTCATGCAAACAAAGCTTAACCAAGTCTAGAAAATTACGCCGAAGAGACCAAGCACTGCATTCCTGCGCACTCAGTCTAATAATATTTTGACTAAGAACTATTTCTTACTACATATTACCAACACACCTATTTTATCCGTGTTTTAATCCATTTAGATTATAAATTATATATAATAATTTATAAATAAAATATAAGTTAAAGTTAGATTTATCCAAAAATAAGGATCTTTCATGTTAAGACAATTATAAAACGCTCGTGATAAGTGATATATTTAGAAAATAACCAAGCATCTCATGCATAGATTGATTTTTCAAATGTTTGATTTTAAAAATTTGAAGAAACCCCGAATAGTCCATACTATGGAACATATGTGTGTTTATATATATATATATATATATATATATATATATATATATATATATATATATATATACACATACATACACACACACGCACACACTATATGGCTGCATTCGATTGACAAACTTTGTGAGGTTATTCTTTACGCAAAATCAAGTGAGAAATGTGCTAGAAACTTTCAACTTAAAATGAATATTGTGGGAAATATATAAGCCTTAGAAAATCGAGATATTATAAAATTATGTTTTTGCGAAATGTCGTGAACGAAGAGAGTATAAATTGCAATTCTCTAAGCATTATTTTATGTTACCGGGATCTTCTACTGAAGAGCAAACTCTTATTAAAACCTTCCACAGTAATAAAATAACCCGGATGACTACGCTCTTATTATACACAACTTGTTACCGTGAGGATTTATGGACGTTTATGCTAGTTTATGGAGCAGTATGACCTAATGAACAAAAATGTCCCTCTTGTAGTAAATGGCCAGGTTCCACACTTTTTGTGTAAAACATGCCCAAAACTTCGGCTGGAGCGGTACAGTGCCTGTCACATAAGCAATACAACCTAATTTCTTCTGTAGTATACTGTTGCGCTCCTTGCAGAGACGATGGCCGAGTACATCTTTAACACATTTGCCATTCATACATTAACTCCTCAAGCCACCTGTTTGTTTTTGGCGATAGTTGGTATGTGATTTCCTGTAGGAACTATTTATGTTTCCTGTGCGCCCGGAACAGTTACCGCTGATTCCGTCAATGTCGTGTCCGTTTTAAACGGAAACCGTACAACGTCTTCAACAGTTTCAACACGAGGAAAATTTTGATTAGTTAGGTAATTCTGCACAATAAACCAGCATTAAAGGTTCATAAATCTTACCTATATAACCACTGAACCACTGTATGCAATGAGGGCTATCCCTGTTAATTTCATTACGATGGAATGTACTAATGAGATATGTTTCTGTTGGTGTAATGCAGATACGTAATATGTGTGCGTGTGTGCGTGTGTACTCATGGTAGTTATTAAAATATACACTGTATGTCAAAATTCAAATTGCGAAATCTATAGGCTAGTAAAAACATGAAATCCTAGTAACAAATTGTTGGGAAAATTCATATAATATTTTTAAATTGAAAATTAATTTCACGAAATGGCACCCGGACTCCAAAAATTCACGTAACTTCGTGCACAATTTGCATATCAGGAAGGCGAATGGAACTGGCTCGTCATGCGGCGACTGCCTGTACATATTGTTATGGCCACGAGGCGATGGCCGATGCCAACATTATTTCGAGTGGCAAGGAGCCACTCAATCGGCGACTAAATAGGGAATTGGGGGCGGGACCAAACTATTTAAGCGGAGTCGCCAGGGTGGTGGCCGCTGGTCGCTGCTGCTGCTGTCCATCTACGAGCTCCAGTTGCAGGTAGATGTCATCGTCCAGGGGAGAAGATCTACACAGGGGGTCCTGATTGGCCTTCCCTGCGGCGTGGGCTTGACCGACCCAAGCTTAGTATTTAAACAGTGGCGAGTCCGAGTGAATAGCTTCTGATAACAAGGAATTTAATAGAACGCCTCCGTAGAAGCTTTCGTAGAGCAAGTTATCTTCCCTCCGATGGAAGGGTACAATGCTGTGTAGTCTTTAAAACTTAATAAATGCTATATTTTAAATAACTTGCTGATTTACGTTATTTGAGAGCAATCTTTATTAATTGAATTATTTTCAGGGAATTGATTTGAGGAACTTAAGTGTACCTAATAATTAAAGAGGCACTTAGGCCGGTACACCAGAACGTTCAATCGGGCGATAGATAAGCCATGACTAATCCTTAACTCGTGGAACGTATTTCTGAACGAGTTTTATCTGTGTCCTGAGATCGTAACGGATGTGCCGCGGTTTATTATTTGCCACCTCGTGAGAGGCTATAAACTAATGAAAGCGACACAGAAGTGCACTGTTTATTTACAGTGGCTTTTACGAAAGTAAATACCTACACGGTTTATTTATCACGTTATCTGTAGCGCTAGCAGTTATTACATACTTGAAATAATATTTCGTAGAACAATAAAAACTAATAGTTATTATTACTGCCCGACATGATATAATTATTTCGTTCTTTATTGGATGACAACTTATGGAACATTTATGGTAGGCCAATGTTTCGTGCTTGCTATGGAATAATTATATACCTTTATTTTAAATAGTGGACATGCGTTTTAACAGCAAAACTGTAGGAATAATTTTATACTTACCTGTTTATGATAATAAATAAATCTACGATATTTTACTTTGCTGCATTATAGTGCTGTATTGTATTCAACTGTATTGGTGAAGCAGGAGTCAAGGGATAAAATATCACGTCAATGAAGCCCATAACCCCCATGTGAAAATATTGAATTATAATGCCTTCTTTCATTTGTGCTGTATGTATCATAGGAACTGAATGCATAACTTTGTTTTAGGTCCGGGTAGTAAAGATTTGTTACCCGCCCCTGTGATTCACGAAAATGTATCTACTGATATATGTGCAGTATTGAACATCCCCAGAAATGCACATTTCAAACACTTTGTACTGCATGCGTCAGTTTTATTGAAGTATTATTTCATGAGTTTCACTGACTGGAATTAAGCATTTTTGCACATTGTTGAGCCGTGATTAATGTTCAAATCACAGGCAAGACAAGGCAAATTAATTCATTGTGTTTCAAACCTGCACGTAATTTTTACAAATTTGTGATATGCACATACATACGTGACATTTAAGAAATGACTACAGTCGAAACAGCTGTTCACGGGTGTAGACGTCGTTACTGCAGTTTTCGCAGTCAGGTATGAAATCAAAGGCAACACCATGGGTCAACGCCATTTCGTACCCGCACACATTTATTTTGCAATCGACACGGCACACGCTGAACTAAGCCTCCACTGAAACGTCAAAACGTTAGAAACACAACTTTGTAACTCATGCAAATAGTCTGAAACGCAACGTATACTATATTTGTAACGTAATTTTGAGTTTCACACGGGGTAAAAGTTACTTCTAAGAACTAGCGTCAACAGTCAGCAATCCATGTCGTCAGTCGTGCCAACGTATGGTCCCAATTCGTCCCGCTACTGAGGTGTAGCTCACAAAAAATTTGTACACAAGTTATAATATTTTCTTTTGCCTTGTAGGGGCTTCCCATAAAAATAGAGACGCAAAATGCCTTTTGAACGGGACTAGTGACGTTTGTTGAATAAGTTCTGGGACATGTAATTATTATCAATTAAAAAAGTCGTATTGCCAAATAATCGCAATTTCATCGTACTGTTAATAATCCATCGTAAAGTATTGTAATACATACCGCAGATATTAAAATAAATAGATTATTCAACATAATGTGTGTGAAAATATGAGCTTTCTAGTTCATATTAAAAACTAAAAAAAGAACCTGTACCGATGGAAATTCGAACCCGGAATTCCCGCTTGGTGACCGGACACGCTATCAAGTGCGCTTTACAACGCAATAAATACTGTGTATATACTGTACGTTGATTACTTGTTTTGCGTTGTTTCTACTGGTGGAGGTTTTTAAAACTTGTCGTATATATTACACAGTATTCTTGGCGACTTTACCTTTTTTTTGCAAAATAACTTAAACGTGTAGGCTGCCTTATTTTTAGATAAATAACTACATCAAAGCTTATAACGGTCTGGACGCGTCATATCGTTTATGAACGTTTGTCATGCTACCGGCTCCGGCAAAATGATATGCGTTCTGCACATGCTTAGGTTTGGTTTGCGCCAAGGATAAATCAGCGATATCGGTGTCCTAGGATTAAGGCTTTGGCTGTGGTTTATCAAGGCCCTTAGTGTACATTATAACGTTCTGGAATACTGATAAGGCCTGATAAGGCCTGGGTATGACTTGAACCCATATGAAAACGTTCTGGAATTCTGGCCCTAGCCTCCTTGTCTACATTATAATACTTTAAAAATTATCAACTTAAAAGGTAAAAATCAAAGCGTAGGACAATAATCCACCATAAAAATACGTGCAGACCCTACATAGCCAACACTGCTGTTCGTGTGTCGTTGCAAATATAATGCAATCACTGCTGGCAGCATTTACTTCTCAGTTACTAATCTCCCATTGTTCATGTATGACACACATGTAATAATGAGCATCCACTAGCAGTGCCCACGTACCTCTCACATTTATGGTGTTCTACGTGCAGGCGCTATCTGTATGGCGCGCCGGTTCCGTATGCCTTCGTGGTACACAATTTGCTGTGCACGCTGATACGTGAAGTTGCGGAGTCCTGGCGCTGTTTTACTAAGTTCAATTTAAATTAGTATTAATAGATGAATTTTCGAACATTTTTCCAGTAGGATTTCTTGTTTGTATTAAGTCCATAAATGCCATGGTTTGAATTTCGACAAGTATTTTACAACATCTTGTAAACACGGAAATGCTGTTCATTGTAAAGTGAGCACTTTTGGAAGCCCTGCTTATTTTATACTTTCAGCCCGTTGCGTATCCTTCCATCTTATTTCAATGTAAACACTGTTATGTAGCGTGTATTTAATAAGATATTCAGAAGTCCACCATATTTATTTAGATAATAATGAAACTTGTGATTATTTATTATACACACTGTAAATATGTACCATTTAGTTTCAGTAAATATTATCCATGCTGAAAACACTGATGGTGTGGTGTTTACTATTTATAAATAAATGGTCTAACCTTCGGAAACTTCTATTTTTGATTATGTTGTCTTTATATAACAAAAATATTCAAGATAATTCTCATTTAAACGCGCTTTTCTATCAGCGTTATACTATTTAGATCACTTCTCGATAAATCACCGGATTGATCTAATTTTCACCCGTCGTTAAGTATCAGCCGAATGAAACCTTCCGAGATAATACTGGGCATTTACTCCATCATATAATGCAAACAACATGTGTTAAATTGTTACATGATATGACATTATTTTAAATACCATTTACAAGCAGAATTAAGGAAAATGGCTTGCTTAAATGCTTTAAAATATCACGTAGATTAATTAAGTATAATATTAAAATATAATTCTCCCTCTGTATACATTACAATCGTGACAACATCTGCTGACGTATCAAATTTCCTGCTGATAACAGTGTACAAATTAAGGTACAAATAACTCCCAAATAAGTAATTGTTTACACAAACTATATGCAAGCTAATTGTCGGTTTTGCAATGACAATGTCACAGTCTGCTAAAAATAGCTGTCATAAAACCTCGGTGGCTGAACCCGACTGAGCCCATATTTATGACCTAATGCAATTTTCATGAAAATCTGGCGAGAAGGATTTCGTTTTTACAGGGTCTACCACACGATCACGTATATAACAACACACATCGAAGATCCAGAATCGCTTAAAAATATAGCAAATATAATTAAATACCCTCGACTTATATTTCTTCAAATTTACATTATTTTAACCAACTTTAATTTCACGAAGATACACTTGCCAGGTTGGCATATTACGTGAAAAGTTAAAAAGATATCCCACTACCAGAAACGTCTAAATACAGCAGAAAGCAATTTTAAAATGAAACGCTTCATTGACCACATTTATATAGGTCTAAATATTTTATTTAAAGCTTAAATTAATATTTTATTTTTCCGGTTACGAACTGTCACACCGTAGGGAAATATATATAGATAAATATGAGTATGAGTGATAATTTCGGGAAATATCACAGCATATCTATATGAGTGCTGAATCAAAATATATCAGCAATTATTTTTATGTGGTTAAAAGGGCCTATAAAGAATAACGAACGAAATTACCATTTTAAGGAAATCTTCGTGAGAAAACTGAATGTGCAGCATTTTAGAATATTCAAGCATCTGGGTTGAAAATATTTTAATTCCACTGAACTTATTACGTCAGTAGGTTGCGAAATCCCTGAGATATGAGTAGGTGTGAATGTCAGTGGATTAAGACAAGTAGTAAAAGCCCATATTTTCCGTACACATATCACTAAAATGATTATCAGACATTGAAACTCTCAAATCAAAGCATGCGTCAGAGAAAGAAACGCTTTAGCAATAATAAAGTAGAACAATAACACACAAAAACTAATAACAGACATTTGAAAAGTTTTCAATTTAATGAAACATTCAACACAATATCACCCTAAAGAAGAATTATAGGAAACTGTACCAGCTTATATTCTGCTTTCAGGTGTGTTTGAGCCTAAATAATTTACACTTTCGTCTTCAAAATAATGAAAGATTTGTCTCTCAAAAGAACCTGAAATTCAAGACGCAAATTCGCGAACCTTTGAATTGATTTGAAAAATTAATATTTCTTTATGGGATGATTGTTCATAAAGTTTATCTCCTTATAGAAACATTCATGACTAGTTCACTTTGTTAATTATCTCGTGGTGATAAACTCTGGACTACTGGCCTGTGCTATGATACTAAGCCCCTTTATTCTGAGAAAACAAACTACAAAGTTCTTCCTTTGAATTTCACCTGAGTCCAAAATCTTTATAAACTGCGAGCGGATATTCGAGCTGCATGGGATGGATCATCGTAGGACACCATTAGGGTGAGTGAGATAGTGAAGAGATTTGGGCGGCTCTTAACAGCGAGATATTGAGAGTCTATGAGGGTCATTGAGATGAATATGGAGCAGTGCCGGAATGAAAGAGAGAAAGACACGGGAGATCCCCGAGAAAACCCGCCGGCCAGCAGCATCTTCCGCCACGGTACCCAAATGTGAAAATCCGGGAGCGACCTGGCCGGATTTGAACCTGGTTCGCATTTGTGGGAGGCGAGCAGGCTAACCGCTCAGCGACCACGATCCCGGCACCATTAGCGATCTGTACAACTCCACGTTGCGATGTGAATATTATATGCAAAAAAATTAAGTATTCCAAATTATACATAAGTATTGCAAATACATAAAAGCATGGTAAAAAAAAAAACAAGCAAAGTGACGTTAATGTGATGAAAAATAATGAAATTGTTATTCTGTTTTAGGAAGATGTTGCGGAGAGTGTAAAATGAGATTGTAACACGGTGGCCTGACCTCGTACTGAGAGACGCACGTCTAGCACAGTACATATTGCTCATATCACTCTCAATTTGTCGTCATATCTTGAAGTTGATTTTCCTCCGGAATATCAGTACAATACGACATCTCTTTGTGAGTGCCATTATGTTTGGCGATAAGTGTGTGTATGTGTTCATATATGTGTACCCACATAGACACGCACAGGACGTTCGTAAGTTATGGATAACGTGCAATAGCTGCTAGGTCATGTCATGCCCTACCGGAATATCGCTATTCGACCTTAGTAAATGTGGCTTCGTTATTACGAAAGTGTTACGTGTTTGGAAATGTCAACAACCTTCACCTGCATACTGTGTTTTGAGCTACACTGCTATAAATTGACATACAGTGCATTGTGCTTGTGTTGTTCTCTGCACATCGCCGAATAGTTCTACTATCACAATGGTATGGACGTTGTGCGGAAAATAGAACTACTCATTTAGAAAATAATGTCGTCTTTACGTTTACATATTCATCGAGTTCTGATTGAGTGGATTTTACATTGTTTATCGTAAATATAACGTACTAAAACTAACAGGTTTGCCATGAAGGAATCGTGTATATTTATTAGTTTGCCCTTTATATATATATTTTTTTTTTGCGAGTAGATTAATCAGGTAACTGTTGGTCACGAGCCGCAACTTTCGTTAATGAGCGCCGTAAAAATATGATGGAACTAAAAACATTTGAAGCTCATGTAATCTGGTGTTGTGAGCAACATTAAATGAGATAAAGTAAATTGTTTGCAAATTTTCCAGTAAGTTTTGTCTTGAATCAATTTGTTAGCAGTTGGTATCTACAGGTTGAGACTCACCCAGGGTTTTGAATGTGAGTCATTATCAGGGTTTTCCCTCCCGTATAACATGTATTTGAAACACCTCACACTTAATTATGAGGCATTGATAAATCATATATTGTAAGCAAATAAGGTATGTTTTGACTAATAATATGGTGGCTTAGTATCACAAAATCATAGGGGTTACTTTTAATGTGTGGATATTTTATTGTTTTCAGACTTTACTCGAGGTACGTATGAAATTCTGCCGATTGTCTTCTAAGGGTCATCTTCTATTAAAAATGCCATAGTACTGACATTGAACACAGGTTAAGAAAAAAAATCCGCTGTTTTACAACCGAGCTGCATCGTGAATACTTCGCTCAAAATGCTGAACGTGTATTTTGCTATTATAGAAAAATACTGCCATTTTAAAAACGTCTTCCCCATATACAGGAAACAGAAAATAAAATGCTGTAGGTGAAACATTAATATCCATGACTCTCTGACTGCCTGGTGTAAAAATTATTTTATAAAAAACTTTAACACTGCATTACGTACAGGCGTAACCTACAGGTAATAAAAATTCCATGTGGGTTGTCGACAAGTCTTGAACTGTCCTAGTGTCACTTCTGACATGTCATGGCCAGTCCGTGTAGGTACACCGCTGTGGTCGCGAAATTTAACGCAACATGCGTGCCTAGTTCATGGAGTCGGCGAGGTCAGGCGTATATTGTGCTGTGTTTAGACGCGTTGCGTCTGTCCGTGGGACAGATGGAGCGTGCCTAGTCAGCGATTAAGTTACACGTCGTGGCAGCGTCACGAGCTAGCCTCCGACAAAAATTAAATTATTTCACTTGAATTGAAAATTTGTGAATGGAAGATGCACTTTTTTTTTAGAATGACTACTTGGTTAGAGATAATATTAACTGTTTTATATTGGAGACAAACAGATCATAAAACAATGTATTTGCTATCGTACCATTATTTATAATATTGATTTTTTATATGCTTACAGTTATTTTTATCTAAAATTCACATTCTACAACTTAATTCAAATTTTTATTAGAAAGTACCTTCAAACGACTCTGACAGCAATTTCAGTGCTGTGGATTGCATATATATATATATATATATATATATATATATATATATATATATATATATATATATATATATACAATCCACATATGTATATATATGCCATTCATATATATGCCATCCACATATATATGCATCCACACACACATATATATGCCATCCATATACAAATAATGTCGATTACACCTATATAAAGACACATCAAATGTGAAACAACACACAGTTTAAAAATATTAGATCTTTAACCATTAGACCAAAGACAACTTTTGTCATACTCTATGGGAAAAAGAAAATCTCACATGCAAGTTACCACGGGAAAAATGAGCTTAATTCGTAAATAATGAATATTTTGGCTAGCCCGGAAAGGGCCCTATCACACGAACTTAAAGGACTTCTGACCGACTCGCTAGCCTCTAACTTATCATTGTTGCCCTGCTAGTGAATAACTTCATTTTAATGTGAAAATAAAATTCGTCCTCGTGTTATCTTCGCTCAGCTTGAACACACTTAAAGCAGACAACTGACTTCTGGCAGACCGACCACTCACAAGACTGACCCATTGACTCTTGGCCTTTCCTTAACCCTTTAATTTAATGACCCTAATGACCCCCAAATGACACCAAAGTGACCCTAATGACCCTAAAAAGCTCCCAATGACCCCAAAATGACCCAAAAAATGACCCAAGAATGACTCACTGTGATGTTGATTGCAGTGCTAAATGCAATGAGTGCGGTGCTTAGTACTGTGCATGTGGTGAGTGCAGTGCTAGTGCGGTGCTGATTGCGTTTCTGATTCTGGGAAATGTCAGTTTTTCTTAAGTGGCTGAAATAATGCTAGACATATAGGACACATGTGTACTTAGTATAAGTATTATTTTTATCTAGACTGTGTTATGCTATTTCTGATTTTTTTCCTGGCCTTTGGTAGGTTAAGGTAGGTTAAGTTTTTTTCTGTTGCGGGTTGGTCTAGACTCAAAATTTACGTGGCGCACTTGGGTTAACATGGATGGCATGGTGGGTATGTTGTGTGATATATTTTTCCAGAATATCTGTTTTTCGATTGTTGGCATATGTAGAATTGTGTGGAAAGTATGTGTGCATCGGTGAGTCCCGTAATGCTAAGGTATGCTTGTGTTCTACTTAGAGGTATGGGTGGCCAGTGTATTTTGATTGGTGTCAGTCGACATGATAAAATATATGAGACGTAGTAGATTGTGTCATGGGTATGGGCAGTATGTTTGCTTTGTATGGTCTGTGTTTATGAATGGTGAAGTATGCTAGAGTTATAGTGGGTGGTATGGTTGGTAGGTATAAGCGGTGTTGGTCGGTAGAACAAATATAATGGGTGTTAGGTTATGGGATCGCCTCAGCTGTATAGATGCACGAGTAATGATGGATATTATGCTTGGTGTATTGGGTAATGCGGCTGAATTGCGTTTTTCTCTGTTTATAGGAGATAGGAGTGTTGGGTGTTCTGGTTTGACTTGGGTTATAATGGATGGTTGGTTGGTATAGTGAATAGTATATATTTGGCTGTTGTAGACCAGTAGAGCTGAAAGTATGAGCAGTAATAACATTTTTGAAGATCATTGTGGACTGAATTGTTGAGGTATGCTCAAATTATAGTAAGAGGTACGAACGATGAGTATATTTCGTCTGGTGGGTTGATAGAGTAGATGGCAGGGATGGGTTACAGTGGGGGGTATGGTGCCTGCTTGCAAGTATATAAGCAGCTGGGTTCCAGTTAGGAAGCTTAGTTTGACAGTGGCAGCCATGAAACTTTGTCGTGGAGAAGAAGAATATATGGCTAAGGGTTCTGGGTGGACGCTTGCCAGCGTAGACTGCCTTATGCTGCATATAAGCAAATTATATTCACTACATGAAAAGTAAGTATGCTGCTGTCAAGACACTACGTGAATGGTGTGGGAAATGTAATGATTCTGTTTTTATGTTTGTAGTCAGAAGCATGTAAATTTATATATCATATTTAAAGAAAAGAGTTTAATTTCTCGCTGGTGTTGTATCCTGCCTGCATCACCTGTTATAGAGAAATTATGGGCTTGATTTATTCACATATAAGTAAATCAAACGAAATCCAAGTAGTATAGTTATGCCCACAAAACTTTCGAGATAATGAATAAATAACATATACCGACATCATGTCTTGAAGATAGGAGACCTGAAATAAAATTGAGAGAACTTTTGCTTAGTTCTGCTGTACTTTACGTACAATTTAAATAAAACTTAAAAAAAAATAATTAAAATAAATTTTAACATTAAAGAATGAATACAGATTTTTTATTTGACTTACCTCTAGGCCTATAAAAAGTAATATGATAACTAGAAACAGACATACATTCCTGGACCTATAAATGATATTTGCAGACTGAAATTCATGACACTGCCTGCCACCTGAGGGTTCGCAAATTATATTCACTTGTGACTATAAGAATTTCTTTGCTTACCACCCAACTTGCTGCATAATTATCTAAAATATCATATAATAACAGTCAATTTGGGAATATGCACATGATGCAAATTTAATATTCAGACCCTGACTGAAAATTAACCAGATGTTATAGTACAGTACATCACTTGCCTTTAAATAAATTAAACAAAAACCACTATCAAATATTAGTATTCATGCACCATATATGCACTGATTGAAAATACGTATAACAAAATGTTTAATACATGAATGAATATATACCAGCGAACTGCAACTTATTCATTTGGATAATTATACACAACTTGTGAGCACTGGTTGCAGTGTGAGTTAGGTGGTCCAGTGGTCTAAGTGCTTGACTGCTGTCTGAGAGGTCTCATGTTCAAATTATGCCACTATGTGAGAGTTTTCTAGTTTTTAATGCTATCGGCTGTCATGGCAAAGTGTGAAATTTAAAAAATATAAAAATTTTTAAGACTGATTTTGATTTGGAAATACATTTTAAATACATTTTAATGTAATTATTTTTTTAGATTTCATCATTATTCAATGATAAGGAACATAAATTTAAATCAAATAACTCTACTTACTTATTAAAGCATCTATTCCTAGATGTATGGTCATTTTTGACAAGGCTGCATAGCAGTGCGAGCGATCACCTAAGTTCGCAGGCACTTGGCTCGGAGGTCGTCAACACTCGAACCCTTTTCCCCGCATGGTGCCTATCGACCTCACTGCACTCTTGGCCGCGTCTGCCTCGCGGACATGTCGGCACGTGCATGCGTGCGTGGTTACAAGGCTAGGCAACTTTATTATAATTAAAATTATTTTTTTGCATACAAGTAAAAAACTAATTGAATAAACTAAAAAATTAAAAAATATATTTATTTATTTAAAAAAAATATTGAACTGTGAATATTTTTTTAAAGTACTGCCACGAATGTACTTTACAATAATTTTATACACATTCTCTTACATGGAAAATTACATATTTAAATTCGTAAATAAATATACACACTGGTGATTCGCACACACTAGCAGGCCACGAAGGAACTATGCAGACGGTGGTGTCGAATGAATGTGAGAGACAAGAGAGAAAGAGATGGAGAGAGAAAGACAAGATGGAATTAAAAAGAGAGAACGGAAGAAAAATGGGAGGACTCGGAGAAAACCTATGTAACAATAGACAAATGACAAACTGAAAAAAACAAGATGGCAGTCGAACGAATGTGAGAGATAAATGTCAGCCGATATAAATAAATATGGCAGTCGAACGAATGTGAGAGACATGAGAGAAGGAGATAAAGTGATAGAGAAACAAGAGAGAAAGAGACAGACATCATGGATTGTTAGAACATGAAGTGCAAAACAAAATTATGGTATGACTTCACGACCGTATGCGCCTTGAGAAGAAAAATCCGGTGAACACTTAATTGTTACGCCTTTAAATGTTTTCTATATAAAAATTTATTTTAAATAAAAAAAAATGATTACTAAAATAATTTTATTTCATCGGCTCCTCAGATACCACATCTATTGCTGCCAGGCAAAACAGAACATTTTTGTAGGGAATAAAGTGATTTTTGGGTAAAATAATTGACTTCTGAAGCGATTTTTGTGCAAAACAAGTGATTATTGGGTTAAAACAAGCGATTCTGAGAAAAAACGGGAAATTCCAATATGGTTTCCTGGAGCCGCGCGCCCCATTCCCGTAACTCCTTGTGCCAGAATGCCCATATGCCTTCTACTACGGTAAAAAAAGATTTTAAGTTTGAAAAAACTCCATCGTAGCTTCAATGAAGTACGGAATCAAGTAGAAAATTACGCATGGTGTAATAATGTTGCAGAATTTTTAATTCTGTGGCGCAATAAAAATGAGTTCAAGCATTAAGTAAAGAACAAAATAAAATAATTAGTTTTAAACCGTGATTAAAAATACAATGGAAAGTCATTGATACACACTTTTAATCAGCAAGTAGGCATAGACAAACTTGTTAAACGCTGTCAAGAATTTTAATTTTTTTGTTCAATAAAATTGAACGAAATATCAATTTTTTAACTACAAAAACAATTAACTTTCTTGAAACCAGAGTGGCGGTGATATAATTGTAATAAACTGCAGTAATAAAAATATATTACTACCAATTAAAATATTTAGGAGCAGGAACTGTAGTGAAGTTCATATTTAATTGTTTCTGGTTGAGTCTGTCACGGCAGCCTCCCCAGTGGCAACTTTTAGTTGGGGCGACGCTAGCAAAGTAACGTCGCCAAACATCAAATTGAAATTCGGTTCTAAATTGGTTCATCTCTATGTTATTAGTCGGGCTCCAACCGATTTTCGCGTAAAGTGTTTCGACATTTTCCAACATTGGTAGTGTTTTGGTGAGACGTATATTGCATACTGTTGGGGCCACAAATGGGTTACCGATTGAATGGCAACGCAAAGTGCACACTCGCCAATCCAGGCCGTGTGCAAGCCACACTCCAGGAGAGGGGAATTGTGGAGGTCCGGCCCAGCAACAATCGACCTACGTCAGAGGAGGAGATCATTGTATAAATAGAGCTGCAAACCAAACCTGCCCACCCCCCCTCACCCCGGCTCGCCCTTCGGGCCAATATCGGCAGCTTCTGGCAAGGTGGCGACGATCAGAAGATGCATCCAGAGATGACATCGACGCGAGGCGCCGCTTGTCACTGGGTCGCAGGTCTGCTGGTCCAGAGTCTAGACCAGGCCGCTATCTTCCACGTCAGGAGACGTCCTTGCACCACCTCATCACTACTACACCACGCGATTAAAAGAAACAATTAAAGTAAAAGATAGTGTCAAATAATCGTAGGACAACGAAGTAAAAATACTTGATTATTGTTTGTATTTCATTTTATTGTGAATTGAATTAGTATCTCAATAAATCGTTGTTCGTACTGTTTGTTGTGCTAAGAATTACAGTTATATTAGGACGCCCGTAATCAATCCCAGTGGAAGTGCATATTACTAAAGTGACATTAAATAAGGTGATCTTAGAGTTGTGAAGGAGAGTAAGGAGTAAGTACCTCTTGCAGCAGTAAAGCAGGGACACGTTGTTCGTCTTGTGTCAGCCAGGCTTGGTGTAGTCACCAGCCTCAGAATTCAGTAAACCAAGCTATCAAGTAGGAAAGTTACTAGGCTTACTAGGCGAACGCAAAATACGTAACGTCAAAACCATTAATCCACATTCCGTCGAAATTTATTAGCAATGTTTTAAATAAGAGTTACATCTAGTTATAAGTTTGCCTACTTTTTGCTTAAAATGTATTATGTCATTATTTATTATGTAAGTATAATCCGTACTACGTTAGAATTTACTTACATTATTAAACTCGTATATTTTAACTTGCCAGTTTAATACGCTGTCAATTCCTCTGCCCTATTTCCAAGTTGCAAGACAAGTATTTTGAAATATAAGTTACAATTACTTTCAGTACTGTGTTAAAAATGTTATTGTATTAATTTTCCAACATATAATTTGTTTCAATATATATTTTAATGCCATCCCATGCGAAATAAACAGACGTAGTTAAGGTCATGTCCAAGACTTTACAAAATAGCACAATTCCATTTCTTGTTAAGTCTTTCGTTGAGTAAAGTATCGAGAGGTTTAAAATTGTGAGAAAAATCACATTATAATGTTGTACTACATATACGCATTAAAAGGTAACGAAAATTTTCCCCGTATAAATGTCTGCTAGTTCTTTTCAAAAATAAGATGCCACCATGCCAACTAAACTCCAGCTTTTAGAAATAATGCTAAGATATATTTGTAAATACTCCCAAGTAAATAACACATAGAGATGTTAGTTTTTCCAAAAGTTATTAAATTCTATTATTTTGGCTATACGTTCACATATATAAACATTTATTTTATTCAAAGGCACTCAAATAACAATCATTTTTAGTTTCTCCTGGAGAAGAGTGATGGACCATTTTAAAATAAATAATGCTATCCCGAAACATTGCCAAAATTTTTCTATTCCAACAGAACGCATTTTACAACATTGCCAGCCAAATGTCAACTGTTGGGCACGTTGGACAATCATACGAATACATAAAGGAAATACCAAAAGTATACTTTCCAATTAGTAATCAATACGCAGTCAAGAATTGACCGTTATTTTTTTTAAGGGTGTCAAACCTAATAAATTGAACACTGAAGAAATAAATATGAATCCTCTTAATTCATAAATGGTTGGTAACATCATTTGTTGAACTACCTTTCGTTAAGCAATTTTGAGGTAACATAACAATAAATCATCGATACCAACTGTTCATTGTCTCAACATAGCTATACATAGTATAAAACAAAGTCGCCCTGCCCCGCGTGTCTGTGTATTCAGCTAAGGCTTTTAAACTACTAAATTTATTTTGATACTGTTATCAAAATCATTTAGAGTTTCTTGAGGAGCTTTAGGTGTATAATACATTAATATTTAATATAAGAACAAAACAGAAATGTCGGCGTTTTATAACTAATTTGGAAAAAGCCGCTTTTCGGGAACTTACATGGCTAACGCTGACTAAACCATAAGAGATACACCAAATTACTATACTACAGAATTGTAAATCTTTAAAAAGGTCTACAAAAATATCCGCGATAGCATATGTTTATCTTATAAGGATGACCCACAGCAACCATGTTTGTCTTTCAGGGGTTCGCTTACTAAAACTTTGTGTACAACATCTTATTAATCCTATGTTAGTTACCTTAAGCATTTAGTGTATATACATGCTATAAACCTGAACACCGCCATATTAGTAAATCGCCCTAGAGCGAGGCCAGGCGTGTCACTAGTAAAGAATATAACACAGATTAAAGAAAAATCACCCTTATACAATCTTCATATTGTTATGATGTGATTTACGGTTCATCATTATACTTTAACGGGTTTCTAAGGGCGTAGCAAGTTATTCATAAGAGTTATGTAATGGCCACTTTATAACCAGAGTTATTTTAACATTAAGGTTGTACGATATTATACAAATATACTGAAAGAGTAATTTATATTCAATTATAAATAATTAACCAGGCACATTTTAAGAAAAGTATAATTGGAGAGACCCCATCTTGTACATGATTCCGGAGGCTGATCAATATGGCGGAAGCCGACACCCGAACACACCAATCTTCAGTGATCTTATTGTTCCAACGGCCCGACGACAAAAGGACACCGCACACGGGCTAAACTGCCCTATATCGTCTGTGTTGTACACACTTACTGGCCGATGGAGGGGGGTTTCTGTGGCTTGAGATTTTATAACTAAATTCAGCAACCACGGCCCTTGTCCTGTACAAATATGTGAAGGGGTGATCAGGCAGGCCGCTCAGCTAAGGCCTGATCACAACTCGTAACAATACGATATGCGATTAACATATTTAATTAAACTCTTTTATTTTCTATTTGTGAAAACACGTTATTTCCAAAGTATTTACCTAATGAAAATGTGCACACCAACCTCCAACTCATGAAGAAAATCGTTAATTTAAAATTAGAAACCAAAGTTTGAAAAAAATAAATGTAATATTGCTTTAGATCTTTATTCGCCATCGTTGCCATGACAATGGTTAAGATAATGTTGGTTCATTTGAACGGCAAAAATTAATTACCAAAAGTTAGCTTTCTAAAATTTTCAGAATATGTTACCAACTAAAACGTTTTAAAAGAAAAATATCTCTCATCTGTCGAACATTAATAATTTATAAAATGTTAGACAAGATCATAGTGTTTATTTGAAACAATTTTATCATATGTCAGATGAAAATGTTTTTCTGCATGACGTTGTTCAAATATAAAAAACCACAAACCTTCATAAAAACCAAATTTTTACTAACAGTAACATACCTAAAATAGACTGCACTTGCAATATGTTATTGGAATGGAAACAATGTCACTATTTTATCTGTTTGTATCACTAAAATTACTCGATAATTTTTTTGTTGATATATTCCGTTGATAAAACGTTTTATTAACCTACATATTGTAACCAACCTATAGCAAACCAAATGCCAACGTTGGTCCAACGTATGTTGTTGCCTAGACATTTGGCGCTGACAATAAATCTGGCTAGTGCGTGAGAGCTGTGAACCCACTTCAGCCGCTGTACGAAACTTGTGGCATTTGAGGGTACGCCTAAATGCAAACCATATGACCCAGCATCAAATTGCACTGATGACATCTTTTTGACACCCGTCAAGTTGTGCGCCCTTGAATAAGCAACTTCGTAAAGCTTCCACCAACGTGTACAGCGATGAAAGGATTGGATACGTACTCGAGAAGGCCATTAAAAGTGTCTGGAGGAAGGTGGAAAGAAAGTGAAAGGAAGGAAACTGAAGAACTAAGAGAAGCCATTGGACATCGCCAACATCTTTTCACGTTTAACAAAGGAGGGAGGGAGGGAGGGATCCGCCTTCGGCATGAGAACCCGCCTCGATAGTAATCGATACAGCGAGGTTCCGAATACACTGTGTTATTCACTTATTCTTTGAAATCTTCAGAAATCAACAGGCGAAATAACAACACTACTAATGTAATTTCCATCAATATCGTTGTACGAAGAAAACGATTTTAATGAAATTTATAGAACGGATATATTTTATCAATACCAGTTATTAAAAATAATGTCCTATTGTTTTTTAAAATTACATCAAATAAAGTGTGTGTGAATTTACGCGTGTGTGGGCGAGAGAGAAAGAGGAAGATTAAAATGGCTGGGAAAAGTAGAACACTTTATTTGTACATTAATATCTTCAGCTATCTCTTCACATTACGCCTTCCTTTTTGATCACGACAGAAATTAACTTTTAGCAACGTTAAGCGCTACCTAAAAAAAATATTCTTAAATGAAACATGAAAATGAAGGATTAACTCAGCGCTTGTAAAAAGCATTAACAAAGCCCTTGTTATAAAGTGAAACATTAATAATATATGAGAGTTGCCTTTTCGCAAGAGAGCGTCATAATTTGAAAAATGAAGGCTGTGTAGGGTAGCTTGGCGGACATAGCCGAAGTTAAGAAGCTGCGCACGGTAGGTAGCTTGGCGAGTGCTGAATATTTTATCTTCTCTTATTTTACTGATTTTTTTCTCTTCTGTTTCCGAGCCCCTCGGTAGATGTACTTGAAGAAAACATTTTTCTCCACTACTGAACAGTACAAAGCGGTGAGCTAAAGGAAGTTAATGCCAGCGTATTTTACATTCGCAAAAACACGTCTTATCTATTGGCTTTTGGTGTTCGCGTAACGGAAATGTCTGTGTTCACGTAACACCAGGAATGAACATTTCTAATATAAAAGATTAAAATTTGAAGTCTAAAGTGGTAATCATTTTCTTAGTAGTTCCTATAATATACTGTAGAACTTTGTATCCTAGAGAAGCAGCTACCGTCCATCGGTATTAGATATTGCGTTATTTACGCTGACTGAAATGAACTACTAGTGTTGCATGTTATAAATACAGCCAAAAAATCATATCTTCAATTTGATGATAGTAAACGATCACTCCATCAATCATAGACGATATTAGATAGCAAAATTGTGTCTATACGAATATAATTTTACTAAGTAACTTTATTATAGTGTTTGTGACTGACATTTAACAAAGAAAATTTACTGCAAGTACAAACCTAAACAAATCTACACAAAAGATATAAACTACAATAAGTATTCCTCTTTTAAATGGGCATTTCAATCATGAAACTAGTATAAATTGTCTTAGAGTGTTAAATAACCTCTTTATAATCGTTTCCGAAGAGCTACATGCAGCGATTTCCCTTTACATATGTGTCAGTAATCTTAGATGATGTAAATAATATCGTTTTAGTATTTGACATTTTTAATAGTAATCTGGGTTCATATTCAATAATTTAAATGCAAATATGGAAAGGTATAGTCATTATGCTAAGTATAATGGAGCAACGTAAATTCAATATGCTCGAAAGAAATTCTCATTTCTTTATTAAAATTTTAAACATATTTAAATCTCAGTATCTTGTATTGGCCTGAACTAAGGATGAGCTGTGATGAACAGTACTGTTTTGAAAGTATAACAATTACAACTACTTGGGAGCCGTTTTATTGTTATACGCTATTTTTCTTAATTCATAATTCTTATAAACTGTGTGGTCTTTCGTATACGTTCCATTATTAGTTTCTTTACAAAGATGGCCAACAGTTAAGTTAAAATGGTTTTAAATATCTTAGTACTAAGCGGAAAATTATTGCAATATTAAAATACCGCAAAAAAAACTATTGGTGGAAAATAAGAAAACTTACAGTTTACTTTTTTTTTTTATAAAGTTTTGGAAGTTACATTTTATTTTAAAAATATCATGTATTCATTTTTCAACAGCTGATAATCTCTAAATAATGAGATACAATTAGAAACTTTCATTAAATGCCCATATTTTACGCGTTTATTGATACGCTTAAAAACTTTACAAAGATGCATAATCGATGACTTTCATTTAAAAAAAAGATTGTTTCGGTTTGGAGCAGGATATACGTCTGGTGAACCAAAAATAGCCTACTCCATTGCGATAATATAAGTATTTAAAATCTTAAAATTAAACTTTTCTATACTGAAAAAATATTAAAAATAAAACTATCTGCAACGTAAACGTCTCTGGTAAGGCAGCATTCAAGCGTCATCATTGCGGTGAAGGCTTCACTTACAGTCGATACATTTCCAGAGCCACACTGAAGATTATTGAAAATTCTAATGTGCGTGTATGACTCTCAGTAGGAATATTTGGGTTTCTGACTGTGTTCATTTGTTCTGGACTGCTGACCCTGCTGTATAGTGTTTTAAATCCACACTTGCCCGAGTCATCGCTGGCGGCAAATTTTCTTGTATTGTTTCCCATAGCTCAAAAAATAATTAACACGCACCTGTTTCACTCACAAACCAATAACCTCCACAACTACTTTGCTGTATGTCAAACCAAAATAAATGACGTTCGATATGCACTCATTTCATTTCGCCAACCATCTTAGCGGTTTTTTTTCTCTCCAAATTGTGAGTTCATCGCTCAGTTGAAAGAAGATGTAGTTTGGAAAACTACTGCTAACACGCATCATTGTTCCTATGGTCTGAGAACGCGAATAACTGCTTTTGTGCTTCTGTTGGCAGGGGTCGGATAGAAGGACAGTATCCTTCTTGTCTTGTTAACTATTTACATACGTAAAAATTAATTTAAATTAAACTTTTCAGTGCATTATGGCTTAAGGTTTGTTCGCAAACTGAAATAGAATCAGCAATCGCAAAGGATCACTTCAAAAAGATTAATAGCATCACTTGAGGTAAAGTATATAATTGTGTAGAACGGTAAAGTTAACCAGGAGTCAGTGCACAGAGAAATGGAATTCGTTGTTGGTGTGTTGAAATCTCTGTGGAAATCAGTGAAATCAATACATTGTATAGAAGGAAGTCCCTGGCGCGCGTCTATCTATGACTGCACTGATTTAGAGAACCACTGAGCGGATTTGGATGCGGTTTCTTCTGTTATGGTCTGAATCTATCGGGGAAGGTTCGTGTTTATTAAAATTACCCTAACACGTATAGGCGCAGGACATTAACGGTATTAGTGAATCAAGTCGGGGAAAAAAAAGTTTGCCGCCAGCGTACTCTCGTGGAATACGCTGTCTAATCATTTAGGGATATAACAAAGAGAAATATGTGAAATTAAATGATCTAAAAATATTCAGTGGTAACATATATTTGTATTTAATAGATAAATGGTAATAAGCGTATTTATAATTTAAATTACGCAGTAAAAACAAATGTAAAATTCGCTATCTTTTCTAACCATAAAGAACTTAATCTTTATCAAAAAAAATTTATTTATAGTTGAAACTGTTTAATGTAGGTAAGAAATGTTCTGTACATCATACATATATATCCAATAATTTAAAAGTTATGAAAAGTTTTGTATACAAGTAATTTCTAAAATCGAGACGCGCGCACGGACCTAACGCGCGCAGCAGCAGGCATCAAAAATTAAACTGTACACGGGCGAAGCCGGGCGGAATCGCTAGTTCACTTAATATAGCAGAATTCATAGAAGCGATTGAAAGGATAGAACTCCACTGATTCTAAATCACATTTAGAGAGCACCATTTAATACAATATAACACGAGTAAACAATTGTTTTACTTCTTAGTGTAGTAGGGAATAAAGTTTAATGTTGCTCTTTGATTAACCTGTGGCCAGAAATATCTTGTTCTGACACTATTCACAATTTAAACTGAAAAATGTGAGTAGTTCAAATTTTGACATTGTGTTGGAAATATTTCTCACAAACGTGTTTACACAAATGCTGTTTCTGGCAGCTGGAAGCATTCGAAGCTTATGAAAAAAATCTAAATCGGTAAGCTTTTTACGCGAATTAGCTGAGTAAATCACGTGGTATGACCATCTCTGTGGAATTGGAAAACGTCAGTACGTGGATAGCATCTTGAACACTTTTTTAAATTCTTTATTGTCTCCTGGTGCTATGCCAGACGCTTTTGTAAAGAATTTATTTCGCAAAACTGCTGATCACGACACTTTCTACGAAAACTAGAGTTAATCAGTCAATTTTATTTTTTTTTTACTGTTGCACATTTTCAATGTGCCTGTATTCTAATAGAAACCGTTGGCGACCAAATAGCAACTCTCAACTCTCACGGTCATTCCGTGATATGTGAAGGTTGTCAACCAGCAAAAAGTATATTGTGTAATTGAATATATTTTTCTTGTAAAACTACAAGGTTCGTGTTTGTAATAGACCTCAGGAAATTTTTGTACTATACTGAACCGTATTTACGAGCTTCTGCAAATTGGCGGACCTTCAATAACGTAAAACCGTATAAAGCTGTTTGTACAAAGACTATGGGTGCAAAAAGAATTGTTTTGCAAGTTTGAATTACGTAAAACACTTAAAACAACTCAAATAATCGTATTAAGGCGACAAGTTCAATAAAAGGTGACCGTATTTTTCATTATTTCTTAGTGACTCCTAGCTCAACATAACTATTAAACGGACTCTTAATACCCCGTTGTTAAGAGGCGTCCAAATCTCTTAACTCGACAACTGAAATCTTAAAAAAAAATAAAAAATCTACCTATTATTCTTAACAATATAACTTTAATATAATGTATGTATTAGACGAATATTTACAGTAAAATAAGCGTTACCACCGTAAGTCAAGTTGTATTGTGGATAACGGCGAGGGCTTAGTAATACAAGGGGTGTCAGTTCTAATCCCCATGTCGGCGAGGTAGAATTACTTTTTGTAAATTATATTTTGAATATATTTTTTTAGTTATTCCCTGTTACTAATTCATTACTTTTGTTTTTTAGAAGTAAAAAAAAGTAATTTTATTTACAGTTCTAATTAATGTCAGTTGTAATACAAGGCTACCATTTTTAATATTACAAATAAATATTTTGCAGATTTTACAAGAAAACTCTTTGCAGTTTTACAAAGGATTTTCTTGGCAACTGGGTTTCCAAGGATTTTTCTTGTAAAAGTGCTAAAATTTTTTAAAGGTGCGGGTAACGAAAATTCGACTGGAAACTAGTGAATAGCACTCTCTAATAAAATATTTGAAGTGCCAAAATTTTCAGGCAGAACTAGTTTACCTAGAAACAACTAATCAGTCATAGAATAAAGCGATAAATTTGTACTAATGAAGCAAAGTTAGAATGAATGCGTAAAAATGAAGTACTTTTAAAATTGTAAAAGGCGACTAATGTGGAAAAACATGCACACACAGACAATAAATATGACTGCGGTGTGGTTTGCAATATGTTGTCGATATTAGTAGACTATTCTAGTGCAGCGCAAGCGACATCAGTGATTGAACATCAGGATGAATAACTGAAGCGCAACGTTAATGAGTAGCATTAGGCATTTATCTATGACGGTTTTAATATAAAATTAGTTCACCTAATATAGTTGAAGCGTAAATTATAGATTATATATTTATAAAATCTTAAAGTACTATAAATTTTATAAAAACAATTGAAATTACGTTTATATATAATTCGCTAACGAAAATATGTGATATAAAGACAGAAGAGGAACTAGAAACAACACATTCGTTCTTGTTGATTCTTTTGAAGGAATAATTAAGAACATTTCTTATCAAGCAGTATTAAATGTGTTATTTGTTTGAAAGCTACATCAGCAGAAAAACCAGACGATAAACACTTGATCAACAAAGAGAAGAATATTGGCTCAAGATATGGCTCTTTTACAGATTTCTAGCAAAGTCAGCTGGGAACACTTAATTGAGTGGACGCCTTGGAAATATAAAAACAGATGTGTGGCAATTTGAACTTTTGCCTCCATTTTGCTGTGACCTGTCCTGAGGATGAATCAGGCCACGCAAGGAAGGGGGATATTTGTAGCTAGACAATAGAGCTCTCAAGATACGAAACACTATATTTATTAAACTCACAGTTTATACATAAATTCACACATTACTCGCACTTGGCATTACGTTACAATTAATCAGAATATCTCAATGCTCAGCTAATATCAAATACAGTCAGCACAGTCTCTTCTACACAATAGCTTTGACTATATTTGATGTGCTCAGGACTCTGAGGGAGTCTTGAGGTATAATACGAGGATCCTAACACTGCACGATATAGGGCGCCCTACTGGGAGTATATTTACCCTGGTGCGTCGTTGTTGGACAAGACCTCCTCGACAGTGGCAGCGTCTGGCTTCGAAGTGGGGACCACTGGCCTCGTGGTCCTCCCTGGAGTCGTCTCGTTGTCCCTCGGAATCAAGATGGCCGTGAGCCACTATCGCTCCAGCTTTATATAGTTTCCCGCCTAGCCTCACGATCATCCTTGGCGGAGGGATGTTTTAATAACTGCCGGGCTGGCCTGTCGAGGTCGCGCCATCCTGGACTCTCAAGTTGGCTTTCCAGCCCTGGCTAATGGTAACCACCCTAATTTGCAGCATAGCTCACGTATGGGTTTTCAACAAAATTAATATCTGCATCAGGTTTGGCACTTGGACGTTTTCCCTTCTGTGTACTCGATTCTGGAATTATGTATAAAAGTGAACTTAACACTGCCAAATCACGTAGCAAATTTTGTAATGAAATTTTATGTAAGCAGTACAAATGCACTCACTGATCGTGAAGGAGAGGGTGATCAATTTCGTAACATACGCAAAGTATAAAACTCATGTGGTTAAATTTTTTACTTTTGGTTAGATGTAGAGAAGTGTGGGGAAATATAATTCGTATCTGAACGTTACAAACATTCGTTGTATTGAAGTAATATGGAGAATTTTCATGATAACAATACTGGATAAATCTCACGATTAAAAATAACAATTCTTTAACTGTTACCGTTTAATATAGAATAGAAAGGTATCGAACCTCAATTTACTTATTGTCATACAATATTACCTTCAGCTATGACTTACTACAACCCTAATTAAAAATATTTTCACTACAAACTAACATCCTAGAAACGTAAACGACCAATATACACGATATTCTTTCTCCCGCTTTGTTGTTCCTCTCAGTCGGACCTTTTAATGGCTTCTCAATGACACAAAACCCATTATGTTAAATTATTTCGATTATACTGCACCTTAGGACTACTTGCAAACCAGCATATTTCAGAACATTAGTTATAGTCCGAATTTTTCTAACTAAGTTTGTGGGAAGGGGGGTGGGGGCAATTTAAAACAACAATTGTATATTATAACCGAAAATATAGTTTTAATATATTACGATATAAATAATGTTTGTCATAATCTACGTTTGCAACCCCCGTCACACAGAGTGCGATTTCATATTAATAAGCATACGAATACCAAATTCCGAGTCATACTCTTAAGTATATAGAATGTTCGGAAAATCAGTGGAAAATCTCCAGACATAGATTATTTGGAGCAATAGTAACACAAAAACTATGCACATTTATATCCGGAAACGTATGTTTATATCAAAGTAGCGGTGTGCACCGCCTGAAAAACAAAGCTGTTCGATCATGAGTGTAGGATAAGTTATATAGGAAGAAGGCGCACGACACTGTGTAGGTAATGCTATAGCGTCGCGTGCGTACAACCTAGGCAACTTGCCCTACACACATGCTCGAACAGCCTTGTTCTGCAGGAGTTGTACGCCGCAATCTTGAACACAACTGTTTGATATAAAAATACGTTTCTGGATATAAATCTATAGGGCTTTTGTGTTATTATTTGTTCAAAGTAATTGCGTCTAGAATTCGGGCAATTAGTTCCGAAAATCTCGTATAAATACATGATTGCGCTGTGAGATATAGGCCCTGGTAGATCAGCTAGACGGCCAGGCATGCCAATGCTGCAAACCGACCAGAACAAGCACCAGCTACAATAACTACCGCACATTATCAGTCGCGTTCTGTATACTTCTAACAACAGACGTGCTATAGTACGTTGACAGTTACTTCCATCTTTTCTGAAGTCCTGCTGAAGTTTCGCATCGTGCAAACTAATCTTAACCAAGTTTGGAAATTGCACCAAAGGGAAAACGCACCGCATTAGTGGGCAACAGTATAATAATATTTTGCATAAGAATTACTTATTACTAGGCCCTACCAACAAATATATTTTCTCTCTGTTTGTATTTATAATAATTATATATTACATACTATAATTTAAAAATATAATATAAGTAAAATTTCAATTTTACTAATTAATACGTACTTTCATGTTAACACAAATATAAAATTCTTATGATACATGACATTTTTAGTAAACAACTAAGCACGCCATAAATGGGGTGATATTTTAAAGTGTGGAGAAACTGTGAATACACTATCCAAGCCTTGTACGTATAAGTATGAGCCATACGGATGCTTTATATTGTGAATGCAATTGTTAATCTACTTTAAACGTAGCACAAGATACAAAGTAACTCTTATTATGGTAGTAAGGGCATAATAATTACTTATTTAAATTATGAAAATATTTATAAAAATTAACTATAACGGTATTGTTAATTTTTATATATGCAAATATTACACGTTTAGTTTATGATTGTGCATATATTTCGTTTGCCGCCAATTGCACCTCACTAAATTTATATACTTTGAAGAATGAAGAAGTGATGACGTCTTGAATTCTTGAGGATAAATGGGAACATCCGACCCATTCATGCAGTCACACATTACACTATAACGCATTTGGTATACCATTTAGTTATACGTAAATTATCATTT
Organism: Dryococelus australis; assembly: GCA_029891345.1. NCBI lineage: Eukaryota > Metazoa > Arthropoda > Insecta > Phasmatodea > Phasmatidae > Dryococelus > Dryococelus australis. The sequence continues at coordinate 201,650,290 of CM056994.1, forward strand.
TAAAAACAATTTGATGTGCGATTACTGTTTATGTTACAAATTATTATAATAATTAGCCTTTATTTACTAATATTAATTAGTATTACAAATTATGTTTAAAATTATTACTATTAAAGAAAGTAAAAAATTAACATAAGTTGAGATAATACTATATATGTACCCAACATTTATTTCGTAAAATTAATAGGTTTGTTTTATAATATTATTCACTTCATTATTAATATTATTATTTTGGTTAAATATTTTAACTTTGTAACTGCAAATGCAGAAGTTTAAATTTTTTTTTGTAGTAGAAATTATGTAAATAAAATTTAACAGCCCAATTGTGATAAAAATCCTAACATGGAAGTTCCATACAGAAATAATTATTTACATGTAAAAATAAACCATTTTAAACATAAATTCATTAATATCCCTCAAACGCGATATTTGTACTAAATGAAACCGTTAAACTAGTTATACACCATTAGCATATACATACGGACATATACAGTAAATTTGGCCCAAATATTGCCAAGTAGTATTAACTGTGGCGATTATTAAAAATTAATATATTGGTTTCCTTGTTTCACCCTGGAAACTAAACAACAAAACTCAATAGAGTGCACTTGTTTGTAACGTTTAAAACAATGAATAGGCTTATCTAAAAGTTGGACCAAAGTCAACTCCAATGGCCAAATATCATCCCGCGTTACGCTAACGTTTCTCAATTTAATGTATATTTTCCGAGAAACTTTTGGCAATGCGAGTATGAAGATATGGCACGTGCTAGTGTTTGATTACTACTTTTAGCTAACTATCAAATAGTCGTAGGATTATAATTATAGTTTACTCTTGAACCAGAGCAAAGTTAGTAATACGAGGGTTGGCACGCACACGCACACACATTCACATACCAGTACACTTATTCAGACAGGAATATGACTTCATGCGTCTTTATTTCTAAAGGAAAGTTTACTAATAAATCCTCTAAGGAAATACGAACAGGAACAGACTTACTACTTTTAGTCAAATATTCTTTACCATAATTCTTTTACGTTGTGAATTACGTCAATTATTAAAAACGTATATTTTATGTGGACGTGTAACTTCATTCAAAATATTAAATGGAAGTCACATAACATCACCGCATTACGAAGATTAATGTTTATACATATTTTGGCCCGGTAAATCGTACACTTTTCGTTGTATACATCTCAGGATGTCAAAGGTCGTTGGTGACCTTGATCACTAAGTCATATCACTCTAGGCGGCAAAACCTGTTTCAGCCCATGCAATGACTCAAAATCTTTTCAACACCGATTTGTAAATGTTCCAAGCTGACTCTCGCCAGATGACAGAATATTCTCCATAAAAAGTGACTTTACTTCAAAGCATACAAATAAATTTTTGTGATTCGTTTCCAAAGAGTGCACAAATTGGCTAACAATAATTACCAACCATTCTTCTTACGTTAACTCATATCGCGACACGTTAATTTATTGTTAGAGATATTTTAATACTTTACAGTAATTATTTTAATTAATTGCTATCTTAATTTTCGCTTATTAGCGACTGCCAAGAACCCTAGGTTTCCTAGTACAACATTAAGTACTGAAGCACAAAATGGCACGCATGCATGTCCAGTTCATTTCCTATGGAGCTCAAACTCACGCATATACAGGCGAAAATATAATGTTAATCTTTAACAAACTGCTATATTAGATTTCCTATCACTTCTTCGAACTATGCGTAAAACACATCGAGGCCTAGTTCACGACAGTGAGCCATTAACTTCTATTCAGAGAATTTTACGAAAGGTTTAATTATTTCGGATCTTACGGGACTGAGACCTACTATGGCTCAAATCCCCGCAAAGTTTAATATCTATTGTTCCACCGAACTTCGAACCTAATGAGAGAATTTCGATGGAGGCATTGAATTCAAAACTTCCCCAACTTTCCTCCGACAAGGCTTCGAGTTTTCTAATAATCTTACTCCCCTTTCAAATCCAGGGGATTCTCCGCAGTTAAATACGCTATGAACCAAAATCTTCTCATTCCAGTCACCTGGAGTTTTTGTTCTCTTCGCATACAACTTTATGTCTACCTTTCTGACTACAGAAACATAAGACGCATTTCTTTTATTTAATTTTACCATGTAAGTTATTCTATAACTTAGATATTTAATAAAGACATCACAGCAAGATATAATCATAGCCACACGAAGTGGTCTAATTTAAAACCGTACAACATTCATAATTGAATAACGTCAAAATTGTATTTAAAAATTTCGAAACCATTCGACATTTTATGCTGAGTATCCCATTCCCTGGGAATGACACCGTCAAAGTACAAATTATTCTTGATCAAAACAACTTACCTTCGACCCTCTCCAATTTTAATACGAAAGTTACTGGTAGATTTGGTCTGGTTAAAACAAGCAAGAAAAAATATATCCTGTAGTTGACTTCAGCTTCATTATTATCATACATGCTCATAGTTATTATATATTAGGATTTGAGAAAACAATATTTGACACGTTTTCTGAAACATTGATGCAAACAGCCATTAAAAAGTATCAACTAACTATTTTAACTGGAGGCTCTTAATTTTAAACTATGCTGACCACAGTAGAGCATATCTTACATAAGAAATGGCTGCATACTTAAAAATCCAGACATCGTGAAATTTAACTACTATATACCAAATTCTATAAACGGCAAACTAAAGTTTCAGCAGAATTTTCAAGGATGTCGCTTGTCTTTACAGCTTCCTTCACTTACCGGGATGTCACAGAAGTTTCACTACGTCTTTGCATATATTATCTCCACTCCGAGTTTATTCAAATGGAAGTGTTCGTAAATTTTGGAAGATTTTCAGATATCAAAGAAAATAAAAACGTATTAGATTATTTTTGAATTTTCATCCTGTTTTCTAACTTTTACTTCTTGATTATTTTGTGTTTTGAAATGTATATCATACACTCGAAGTGAACACGCGCAAATACTATAAAGCGTGTTATGTACGTTTGGTACAATGTTCGGGAGATGATTCCTTATGAAAAATGAGGTAGAAGAGACATATACGACTTATAAACTAAAGTAATTGCCAACAGTGTTATGAGCTCGGAAAATGGGAAAGGTCACTGAAAAAATGTAAATGACCTATGGAACTATAAGTGCAAATGACAACCCCCATCAGTAACAAAATAAGAAAGGTTTGCAATTATCAATCCGCATTAAAAGTGTACCCCTGCGTATTTCGTGTATTTTCAAGAAAGGTTATTAACCCTTATTCCCAAATGGACGAAAATGTCACCTTCCTGTAACCTTTCAACCCTACCTATTTCCGAGAAAACTACCATTTTCGGGTGTCTATAAATCCCTAAATGATATCTTTGGGTAATAAGCCTTACATATCCTTCGTACCTCATTTTTCATAAAAAATCCCCTCCCAAGAGTTGCAACATATTTAAAGAAATACGCTATAAATATACTGGTGAAAATTAAAATGGCAACATCAAGAAGGACACACATGAAGTACCCCACATTAGAGGATTGCGTAGAGCAAGGTAGGACAACGAAGTGATTCGTTGCTCAGTCTGGTGGCGCAGCACCAATGCCAATGGCGACACTGATACGTGGTATATAAATTAAGGCCACTGAGATGTAGTGCATGGCATTGTGTATCTTCGTTATTCATGAGCACAGACTGAGTGGACATGCAGCATTGAATAACTCGATAACCACATACGAACAGGTTTCCGCATTTTACCGTAGGAGAATCGTCACCTATCGGGAACACGGATTATCCTACTGCGAGACTAGTTATCGTATCGGGAGAAATTCAACCACAGTGAGGGGATATGAGATCAGTGGGTCGAGGAGTGAAAGGGTGAACGGCGTGTAGGAAGCAAACCGCTCCATCGCACCAACAAACGCGAGAACAGTCATCTGGTGCTCATGGCGATCACGGACCGTACAGCCACATTAACGCCCTTGCTCGGGAGTTCAGTCACGTGGCAACATCAATTTGTACTCGTACTCACAGTGCATCAGGCCGTCATGTCCAGGCGCCATCTCATTACACGCCACGGTCTCCCCTGCGGCTACAATAATGCATGGGACGTCGGGCCTGGAGGGATGAACTTCATGTCATCGTCTTCTCCGATGAATCACGCTTCTGCTTGCTGCATCCTTGCAGAGTCCTGCGTTATGCATGGTCATTCTGTCTCAGCACCTCAAGTCATGGTATGTGTTGCCAACGGATTCCAGTCCCGCTCGCTCCTAGTGCGCATCGCTGGCATGCCGACCAGCAACAATTACATCGTGGAGGTGTTGCAGCCTGTTGGTGTTCCCTACCTTCAGGGCCAGCCTGGAGCTCTGCTCCGACATTATGGCACGTCACCGCATGTGGCACGCGTCGTGCGAAGGTTCTTCGTTTACGACCAGGTCAAAACGCCTCCTTGGCCTACACGTTCACCGGATCGCTCGCCTAACGAACACGTGCGTTCCATGGTCGGGCGATGACTGACCTGCCACAACCCGCGGTCAGAACAGACTAAGTTCTGGCACGGAGCAGCATGAGTGGAAATAACCCAGACAAGAAATCAAGTAATTTTCCTCTCAGTGCTGGGTCGTGCAGCAACGGTTATGGCCGCCCGTGGTGGAACCATACTATACTAATTCCCGCATCATCACTACGTCATACCGAGCCGCAAGAATTGTCATGTCACTCATGCATGTTTGTATGTATACATGCATGTATGTATGAGTTTTCTACCCAATAAATCAGGTTTTGATTAGTCACTTCCTTATTGGTGTTTTGCAATTTTAATAACCAGAAGTATATATTTGACTGTATTTTATATAACCCCTGAGATCTAGTTAGTTGAACACGAAAGTTAAAAAATAATGATTAGAGAATAACGAGAAAATTACAAGAAAATTTGGTTGCTGTACAAACAATTCTTAACTTCACAGAGTGTATTTGTTATACAACTAACGGCGACCTTATTGCATTTTTAAAATGCAATTTGCATTTTGGAAGAAAAATTACGTTATATATATATATATATATATATATATATATATATATATATATATATATATATATTATAACGGAACTTTCCAATTCACAATATTTTCTGCGCTTTAAATTTACACATTTATAACCGATGTTTTGAAATTCGTCAAGTCTTAGTCTTTTTCTAACTACGCAGCTGTTTATAAAATTTGAAATCTAGGATATTACAGGTTTTCTAAACATAATTTTGAAACCACAAAAGTTAATTATATGCAACTTCTCTAAGTAGCATACGTTTGTTTGCCTGCGATGCTGCCAGTAGCAGAACTGCCGACACATGACATTAGCCATTGCCCTTGAAGGAGAAAACCATTTTTTTTTTGCTGGAAACAGCATCATATCATTGGCAGCACCGAAATCGAAACTTCATCTGTTTCTTCCAGTTGGACCCATCGACATCTTTAATCAAACCATCTACAGTACACATCAAAAGTTTAGGACCACGCAATATGTAAATGTAAACATAAACTTTATATTATGTGAGACATGGTCAATAACAGATATAAGAAAATACTGTACTGTAGATCATATAATATTTCTTAAAAAGAGCTCCTAAAAATTAAGTAGCACACGAACATTTTGTTAGTGTTTTTAATATATTGTTTTCACACATGAATTATGCATCTGACTTCAAAAAATTTTATTTTCTTTGATACACATGCCTTAGGAATGCCCAAATGGGCTGCAATTTTTTCGTCGTGTTTTGCTGCACTTACTCATTCCTACAGTTTGCCACTTTGTTTGGTAATATACTTCTTTTCTCCCATTTCATACACAATCAAGGCACGAAACTTTCATTGCAACTGTATGTCTGAACATGGATGGCTACAATCAGTAAGCTTATAACTTCCCGATAACAAAGCTATAATGCTATCTTTTTTTTTTGTGGAAAGAGAACTAACTAACTCTAGAAACCCCATCTCACTAGCGCAACTGGTAAGAAACATATATAATTTTGAATTTCAGCGAACTTAGAGCTAACCATCCTAACAATGTAAATTCAAATAATCAAAATAAAACTCGTTTTGCGATTGGAGTAAGGCTGTTGTTTGTTTTTATTTTTCAAGTGCACGTATAAAGGCCATTAAAAATTATTGCACTAAAACAGCTGTAAAACAAGTGTCTACATAACGTTTTATACAAAAATGTGTTTGATAAATCCATATTAAGGTAATCGTATCAAAAATCTTATCTTGGAAATTATTTTACCGATTTCAATAATTTAATCATGCTAATATATGTTTTGACAAATGGTGTTACACTTTTAACGGGTACTGTATATCACCAGCAGTACCATCAGAACAACAGTAATGCCTTCGTCATGATAAGATATTCGTAGTCACACGAGTACATGAATGCCACGCATGTGTGAAGAGCATTATTTGCATATCGTATACGTGCAAGAGACGTGAGACGCAGTTTAGCCGAAGTGACAACTTACGTAACACTTGCAGAAATCATATTACCAAACTCATAATAACTTTAATGATAGTAATGCCATAGAGCTTTCACGTACAGTTCCAACGCGCGCAGACATAATATCTTTACTTATGTCCCTCACTTCGCATTATTGGGCCAGATTTTCTTTTCACTCAGGAACTTGAGAGTTCGCAGTAAATGTAAATGGTGAAAAGGACTACAGCCTCGTATCAACAAGTCGCTGCCAATGCATTTCGGGAACTGATTATATATAATATATATATATATACTTCATAAGTATTTGCGGATATATGTTGTGAACAGAATTTATTGAAATATTCGTATTTCCTTCCGAAAAATGAAGGGCGTGTTTTCATATTTCAAGGAAAATGATCTTTAAGAATTTATATTAAAAACGGTCTACTACTTCCCACCATTGTTCACTTTAAAATAAATACTGAAATGGAATTAGGGTGGTTCCAAATGACGTGTACTAATATTGGATATCCCTCATAGAAATCATTACATGATTAAAATACACTGCCAGTGTCAAAGCTGGCATAACATTCCAGCGTGTTTGACAATTCATTGATCCACACAACTAAATGGAACTCTTTATTTGTGGTTTTACATTTGCCGGTAGCAGAACCCAAGGCTACATCATTTTAAAAATTTAAAAAAGATGGAGTATGTGAATGCTAAGGTAGCAACAGTAAAGACGAAAAGGTATAGCAGAGGAAAAGGTTAAGTAATTTTTTTTTAGAAAACTGGAATATTGATGAAAATATAAAGAACGCAAAGAAAATTATGCATGACGCTATAACACTGGAATGGTTAAACCAAACATAATTAAATAAATGTTTATTTCCTTTCGAATATTAAGGACATGTTTTAATTTTAGGAATATTCTGTGTTATGGTAACCGCCAGCTGCATGCGAACTGGGAGAATTCAACATAGTGACTCCTGATATCTGTTCATTTGTGCTACAACCAACCTTTTTTTACTACTAATTTAATAAATGGAAATAATTTCCATGAATATTCGGTGAACCATAGAGTATGGAGACTACTCTTGCAAGACTTCCTTTTATTATAATATTTTTTGTCTATGAACACAGACAATATGCTGAGGCGTTGCCCTGACCTTGGTTAAAATACATTAAGAACGGAGACACTTACACACTCATACACTCTGGTGCAAATTAGGAAAATATGGAGGTTTGAAAGCAATTACAGCACTTCCCCAGAGCAGCTAAATTCTTTCCGACTGTGTGGCGAAGTTATAAGGAATCGTTTTTAATTAAGTAAATGCGTGCAACTTCGAATTGGAAAACATCATTTTTAATCTTATTGCTGCTATACCGCATTATAAAGCAGGGTTAAATACTAAAATAATAATAGAGTAAAATTGCTTTCACTTTATTTCACCCCCAGAAATAACACTTTGCAAAAATACGGGCAACCTCTTTTATTTACCTATTACATTCGAGTCTCTTAAAAAATTTTTGTTTAAAAAAAATCTTAAAATATAATACGTTTGTAATAATATAATTAAAAATGAGAAAGTTATAACTGCAGTGTATTTTCACCATATGAAACTATGAACGTGTTAATATTTTCATAGCACAAAAATGTACAAAGTTGATGTGCTGCTGAGGGTCATTATTAGGAAGTGGAAAAAAAAATTTAACTTCTATTACACTTTTGAAATATAGCATTAAAAAATATTCAAGATATTAAAAACCCCAAGTGGCGACGTCTTCACTTTTTATACCATAATCTACACATCTAGGAGAAAAAATTACAGCTTAATATCTGTGGTTGGGAATCATGTGTTCACTCATGCTGCTTCAGAAATGGTAAAACAGAATGTCTTAACGTCTTACTTGCACACTTCTCTGTAGGATAGAGTAGGGAAATCAAACATGGCATAGCGGCGTGCACTTCATAATTTAGACAGGAAAGCAAATAGTAGGCCTTACACGTCATTATTGATGTAATTTGTCCCGAACGGAATTATTTAAGGGTATGGCGTAACTAAAGAAACACATGTCCGCTAATAACCAGCCAACAAAGATAATGTTTGTGGACGAGTTCTCGTCTACATTGTCTAGAGAGTTTAGATTCAATACAGTCAGTACTAGAGAAAACCACAAATTTCCATAGTTCGAAAAAAGGGCTCGCTTGTTATTTTAAGCCTAAAGCTTGGTTCACAATTGAAAGTGTCGTGTGCGCAAAAATTGTCCTCTAAGTTTTAGAATTAATTGATTCGCAACAGGTCTCGTACGTGCATGAGAGCTCCTGACAGAGTACACAAAGGAAGTTGTTATATTTAATTTCTTGGGCAGGTACATGACCAACAGCCAATCAGAGCAAAGCATAACGTTTACAACGAAATTGCTTATTTAAAATGGAAGAACAGTTATGCTGTATAAACTTAGAAGATGCAGATTTAGAGGAAAGAAGGGGTAGCAATTTACTAGCAGAAATTTTTTAGGGTTATCCACCTGCTTACTATAGCAAAAGAAAAGATCATATAGAAAAGCCGAAATGCTGAATATTTTTAATATGTGTCAACACGAAATCAAAATCTATTAAGAACATCCATTATTTACCATCACTGCCAACTCACGTCAAGCTCATCACAAAATTTAATTGTCTAAAAGTAATAGAGAAGTATTCTATCTTTAACCCATTTCGCACAATAATTCTGGACGTAGGAATGCTCTGCTGTTATGTTGTATGATCTTTGCTTATGCATTTTGATTGTGAACACAGCTTTAACTCGATATAGACGTTGGAGCGAAAATGTCAGTCCCTTGGTAAGTCCATGACACATTTCAGAGATTTGACTGAGTGAGAAGTGACAAACTCTCTAGTTCGCTCAGAAACTCAGTCTGCTGCATGGTGGCGCTATGTTTCCACGGAATAGTTAAGTACAGAGAAGTAAAATGGCTTGGCGTTTCCTTCACTGTAGGCGAGCCCTTTCTCTGATTGACTGCACGAGGCTCTGGAACGAGTATTGCATCTGATTATCCACTTCGTGCTGTGGTAGTTTCTGTACTGGTTTGACTGCTGGGTGAGAAGTACGCTACAAAGCACTGTATGGGGAACGGAGTTCCGAAATTTTGTAATTTGAGTGGCGTGCGGTGCTAGATTTCACTGTTATAAAGGACTGTTTAACTTCTGAATTCTTAAATATTTTGTATTTTTACCATGGCACTCGCATCCCTATCAGTGGCAACTTCGGCAAAAAAAAATCACTAAATGCTCGCTTGCGTAAAGGTCTTCGTTGTCTGATATATTGTCCACAGCCTGAATTCAATCAAACATCATTATACCTAAAGGTATCTATATAAAAAGTCAAAGTTTGTATGTAAGTAAATATGATAGTTCTCTATACAATTCTACAACGTTTGGTATATCTGGATAGTTCTCGAAGGAATTTGGAAAGGATTTACTTCAGTTCCCAACTTAAAATAATGTATAGGCCAATATGGACTATCCCCAAAAACCCTAAAATGTGGTCGTTTGTATACATTTTACACATTTCAACAAAGGTGGACCAAAATTTGGCAGTGATATCCTTCCGAACCCAACATAAAATTCTGTGCAAGCCAAAATCGACTACGCCTCTCATTGGGCCGAAAACCCACGAAACTCAGTCGCGTGGCTCAAAACTCCTAAAATGGTGTTGTGTATCTCATTGCTCTTTTGTACCCGGGCAAAGCTAAGTAGATCTGCTAGTAAACAAATTTAATGGTTTCACATAGTTGTAATATAAACCTTATGTGCTTATTTAAGATCTCATGGATGTTCGAACACGGAAAAAAAAAACGCTGCGTGAGAACACTGTCATAGTTCATAAGGTCGTGAGAGAGCAGGGAGTCGGGCAGCAATCTCTTTAACTGCTCTTCAGCAATCTCCCTCGCCCTTTCTCTCTCTCTCTCCTCTCTCTCTCCTCTCTCTCTCTCTCTCTCTCTCTCTCTCTCTCTGGCCGGTCTGAGCTCTCGAGTGACCAGATGACCCACTTCACTTTCAATGAACAAATAGCAGTTTTCCAGAGATATAAAATGTAACACTTCCGTGTTATTGGATCCGCTTGAAAATACTGCTCGTTTGTGTAAGGACAAATAGCTAACAAAACTATTTCACTTCGTCCATCAGTGCTCGAATCAAATAAACGGTATAGTTACTCTTTCCAAACACGCCCGCCGTTATGCCTCCAGACTGATCAGCTGGCATATTCAACTAATGATAACTAATATTCAGCTAATGAAAATGGCACACTCATTTGTGGCTTACCCTAGGTTAAAACTCTGAATCGCATTTTTCGAAGTCAACGCCTTACCGACCTTGGCCAGGAAAGCCGTTGGAAATCAGCAAGTTTAGACAATAACCCCATCTGCATGCAGATCAGAGTAACACGGATACTCAAAAATATAATTTTACAAATTCAACTAACACTTAAGAGCTTTCGTCTAATACCTGAGAGCGGGTTCAGGTAACCACAGACACCCAGAAAAATATTCTGGTCCAACGCTGCCTCTCTGACGTGTTCCGGTATTACTGTAAATCTTTTCTTGTATCATACAATATATTCCTATATTTGTTCTGTAGTTGTCTTATATTCGTCTGAGATATTCAAACCATCTCCTTCTTAGAATATGATTACGTCATTATTGAACTCATTTTTGAAAATTTTCTCCTTTCATTTGATAAGATTGTCCTTCGCCTTTGTGGTATAACACTGAAATCTTTTTTAAACCAAGTGAATTCGCAATTTCTTTTAAAAATTATTTTAGGGAATTTGGATTTGCATCACCGACATTAACTTTGTACTCGATTGTGTTTTACTGAATTTTGAAACAGAATTTTTAAATTTTTCCAGTCATTCATTATTTTCTTCACAATATTGCTGTCGTAAAAACTATGTTTGGGTCGCAGAACGCACGATTAAGCTTAGATGCGCAACAACGTCCTTGCTGCGAGCAGTTCGGGGCTTGGCTGCTTGCTCGGTGCTGACAATTACAAGTCACTGCTCCGGGGATTGTGCTCGAAGCCCACCGGTTTAGCTTCCTCGCCGCCACATGTACGTATTTATCGTATTTAACGAAGACAGCACACTGAGAGAACATTAATTGATGTCTTTGTATGCAAAAGTACTTTTCCTATTTCCTGTAAATTCATATTTTTCTTTGGTGCTGTATTTATATACAATTAAGTTAATAAGTATGTATTTTCACATTTTGCATTTTGTAGGCATAGTGTAATGACTCGATTAATTATTTTTAACTAATACATACATATTAATCTCAAAATTGGTCAGCTACACTGGTTTTGTATATAGCATTTATAAAATTTTTTCTACAAAAATCAAGACACTGTTTAATGAAAATACATTTAAAAAAATTAACATACGTATAATTAGGTCTATATGAAAAACATGTAGAAACAATTAAATACAAGAGATTTAAAAAAATTACAGGTAATTGTTTGAAAATAATAATGATACATTAACGTGAAGACTGCCAGGTAATTTATAAAATAGCGTACTTTTTATCACCTGATGTCCATCTTAGTGAAAGCTGTCGTCTCCAGACAACCACACACACTGGAGTATCAGCACATAACGCGAAAATCTTATGACCTTCTTAAGCTAATTATCCTCCTTGTATGTGTTTGTTTCTCACACGTCTGCAGACATAGATAGAGAACCCGCGAAGTAAGACGAAACGAACAAACCTGGCCATCTACCGCTCCAGTTAAATCTACTCTGCGGATCACGTCACGTCATCACCTTTCTAATTGGTTTGTGTCACCCAATATTCCGCTCTACAAAGAGTCCCAATAAGTCTCACAGGCTCTCGTCCCCGCCCTTCTGTCTTATGTTTTCGTCATCCTCTCTCGATTTCTTTCTCGTCTCTGCTCTCATTTGGCAATAATGGAGCTCGTCAAAATGGCAAACATACATTTATATTCCACATTAATTAGCACCTTGAGTGAAATTTCCAATCGCTTCTGCTTGCTGCCATGGTCATTTGATACACGAAGGAAAAAAATTCCTCTCTGAATTTAACATCTTGCAAGTCTTACTATTGTAACTCTGGAGTAATAAATATCTGTAACTTAACAAATGTTCAATATTTGTGATTGGGCCTTCTTTCAAATAGTAATAAAAATATTTCATATGTCTGAATCCACCGCTTTCCATTTTCCTGTCCAACATATCACAGCAGAATAACACTTATACGGATGTTTCAAAAATTTTTTAAAAATAAAACTTTCAGTAAAGGCTACTGGAGATACTATGGGGGCATGTAGAATACTCATTTTCTTTATTATTACATCATAAAACTACAAAGTTACCACTAAAAATCCTATATGAGCGCGTTGACGAGTGAAAGGTTGCTCGCCACTTCAGTCAGTGTCTTACGCGTAAATGCAACGAGTCACTCGATTTTCTTACCTAAGTCGCCCTTAGAGTTCCCTCGCTTGTACCTAAGATTCGGATACGCAAAATATAGTACATCCAGCCAGACGTCACCTTTAAGGGCACTGCAGGTTAACCAGGGACAACTTAGATAATAAATAAAAGTAATATTAAAACATGAGATGGAACACTTGTACATATGACTGCCCCAAACCTCGAACACAAAATATCGTGTTGCAAAGGTAACCCTTGACTACAAGCACCTCTTGCTGGTACATTTACAGTAATTTAGTTTCATGTGAAGGATATTACTGTAGCAATGCTTGCGAGAAATATCGTTGTCAAATATTCTGAAAATGTAATCGATTCTTTATGACATAAGTGTTTAACTCTCTGATTTTATGCGTCTGCACTATTGTCAATTAAATGTTTTGTTAGACCGTGCACCCGAGAGACGAATTAAAATTTGCAACATTTGGTCGCTCTAGTTTTCGTTGACAGTGGTGTATTATACTAACTACTATTCCGTATCTATCAGTGACAGTTCACACTCTTAAATACACTGTTGAAGATGAAATGCCACATTAAGGCTTACATAGGGCCTAAGAGCAAATTTTTTATGCAGGGTTGTGTGTAATTCTATGCTGTGCACTACTCGAGTTCAGCTCGTATGCGTGTATGGAAAAAAAGTACTATCAAAATGGTTAAAGTTACTGGCAACAAATTAAAGGATTGACTTTTAAATTCATACTGCTATCACTATGCTGTGCAAGCCCTATAGTTTGTAAAAAATATAGGTAAGCGTATTTAGGATTCTTTGTTAGAAATTAAAACATTATTGTGCTACTGTTATATTCTCACATGACGAAAGATGATCGTCAAGGTCGCACGCGTTGAAGCATAATATGGTCCCATTTGTGTTTACTCTGTTAAATCTGGATGTTCGCTTCCTCTTTGTTATTTGATTTATTATACTGGCACTCGAAAGATTAGAAGGAAAGTATAAAGCATTTCTTAGCACTAAAATTGGGAATTTGGACTTTATAAATTACTCTAGGATAAAAAAAAAATGTATTTCTTTAGAGTATTACAATAACCTCCAGAAGCCTGAAAACATACACGACTTCAAATATAACAAAGTCTGTGGCTTGAAAATATGTAAGGTATGTGACAAAAATTATTAGTTGCGAGGTTTTTGATATAAATTTATCTGACTAACGCTGCTGCTAGTAGTTGTGGTGGTGTAGTGGTCAGAATATTCAGCTTTCACGATCATTAACCAGACTTACTCGCAATTTTCTCACACGGAAACGTGGTAGACGTTGTAATAAATTGGGGACAAGGGGAAGACTTGCTGTGTTTAGAGAAGAATACTTAAATATGAAAATATATGCTAGCATATGAGAGAGAAAACTGGACTGTGTTTTGCTATTCTGGGGTTAAAATTAAATTGTGTGTATATGATTTATCAACTAACTTACATTCCAATCCAGCTTCCGTAGTCTCAGGAACTCTAGACACATACATGTAAGGCACTAGCACTCAAAATACACAAACAATGTACTTTTAAATGAGTTAGCAACTCATAAGATTTAACTCCTTTAAATATGAAAAGATCTGTATCACTGAAAATAAAAAGAAAAAGGAAATAACTGCTATTAACAATATTTTTTTTTAAATTCAATAATGAAAAATAAATGAATTATGTGAAACTGTTCACGATGTGAATAATATTGAAGTAATTAAAAATATAGTCTGCAAGTAGGTAATAAAATTAAAATACTACCACTATTCAAACTAATATAAATACTCACAAAAATTAAAGTTGAAAATAACAAAATTCTGAAAAGCTGATTGTTAGAGTTCAGATTAGATTAGAGTCCATATTAAGTGAATTGCTGTGATGTGCATCAAAGTATGCCGTTTCGTTAACCTTACATATGGTGAGCTCCATTCATTAAAATTGTCCTTCAAATTCCAAATGCTTTCCCACATTAACTTGAAAATTATAATAACTTCTCAAAAAAATACTAAGTGTTATTGGAGAACTCAAATTCAATGATCACTTCCAATTAATCTCAAATTAAATTTATAGTTGCCTCCGACACAAGCTCGGTCATTTACCTCGGACCACTGGACTAATGTGACAGTTAAATACTTAGTCAAATCAGCAATTTTTTATACTCAATATTGTATTATCTTCATATTTTATTCAGGGTTCCATGTAATTTTCACGTAAATTGATACCTTCTCTGTTTGATCACTGTGCCATTTCCTGTTTGATTTTTATGCCATCAGGCAAGTTGCAAGTCTGTAATCACTTCAATCGTAAAGAGAATAATTTTCTCTACCAGAATAATATTTTGTTCCAAACATGGGTCATCAAAATTCCGTAGCTAGGTATGACAGGTCCAAAGTCTATGACCTTAAAACTGGGTAGCGTCACCTTAATTATCGTACCGTCGCACATGCTGTCTTCATGGCGCCTCGGCGTCGTGCTGCCCCACCGTAGTCGACAGCTGCCACTAACAAATCTAACTCACACTTGCTTCACTCAAGCCCTCTTCTCAAATGACCTGGTTAGCTAAATTTAAACTAACTCCGGTTACCAAAAACAACTATCTAATTTACGTTTATGTCGGGGATTTCACCTTATAAAATACCAGCGATAAAACGGCGTCCAGGACCAATAGCTCTGTACCCAGAAGCCCCGTAACTTCCAGCTACTTCCTAACGTCCTTACTAACATGGGCTCAGCTATATCCAGTCACACAAATACAACTAAGACCAACACATAAAAATCAATTAAACATTCAAACAAAAGAAAATAAATAACGTTTAAAATAAAAATAGCAAGTTCTGAAACACAAAAATTCGCAAGTGACAAATAATTAACAGAACATTTTAAAGTCATTATTACTCAGAGTAAGATACTCTCTTGACCTAGAGTAACAAAAGGAAAAGAGAACGAATGGTTGGTTCCTAAATTAACTCACACATAAAAAATAATGAAATAAATATGAATATTGCCAAAAGTGTTCAAGAGGGTTAAAATTAAAGTAAAGATCAAATAATTTGTAAAATAAAATGTCAGACAGTTCCAAACAATATATGGGGTAATTTGCATATCAGTCCTGGTAAACATCAAAATGGGCGGGTACTAATCTATCACAACGTTAGCGTTGCCCGGCGGATTTTTTCAAGTCTTTCCTGTTTTTTCCACGGTCCCATTTAAACACTCAGTTCTCTATATCAGTTAACCCACCAAAACTATAATTTTCTCTCTCAATTACTCTTACTTTAGTTCAAACAATTGTGCCTGTAATTATCCTACTAAAATTATCCTATGTAGCAGCTTAGATCCAGGCAAAAATGCTGCCAAATTGCATAACGTGGTTTCGAAAGGTTAGAACTTATGCGAAGGAAACCGGCCTTCGAGTTGTAAGGCCCAGAAATAAAAATCCCCGTGGCCTTCGCTGAATTCTTACGAAACTTTGGGTATCACAGGTATCTGCGGGCAATGCCTTATAGAAGGACAGTTGCCCCAACCAAGGGCTCACTCCCCACCCGACAACTCTTATTACACTCTAAATCTGAATCAGTGAGAATTTCACTTTTTAATCAGTCAAACGTATCTGACTGAAACAACAGTCACTTCAGTGAATTTAACTGATGAATCAGTGAAAAAATGCCATATTTCCTTCACTGATTGGTTCAATGACATTTCCCACCGATTCGTCTGTCCTTTTTTCCACTGTTTACTTAGTGGTTTATATTTTGATTGGTGGACCAGGGAAACATCTGAGCAACTTGCTCCGTCTCTAATTACTTTTGACTAATGTATCAGTGAAACTGCGTGTAAAAATGGCCGTTAAACAACGTGTATTAAATGAAATAACAACGAATAAACGAATAAAACAAATACAAAATTCTTTCTAAAATGTGTTTCGTCTTTAAGAGGTAATATGAACACCCAGCCTTTTATTCCGTTTCTATGTATTTAGTTTCGATTCGATGTAATAATAACAGCGCTCTAGATTTAAACTACATATAATGTGGTGAAGAGAGTGCACTCATATACAGTTTACTATTCTTTTTAACAATCCTAACTGTACCAATAAAGCCACACATGAAAAGTATGAGTATACAACTTCAAACTCCACGATTTCACAGATTCAATTTAAAACCTATCTCACATAATTTTTACTTGGGGTGGTAGCTCAGATGGTATGGCACCGAGCTAGAGTAGAAGAGTGCGCGAGTTCTATCATGACCACCTGCGGGACATTTATCATTTATTTTTTAAAATTACGGTAAATGCCGCAATATAAATAGTAAACTATCGTTAATATGTTTATTTCACGTAAATATTTGCCTACATTAAAAAAAATCAATACTTATTTCGCCACTGCAGTTGGACGTCACTTATTCAATCAGTGAAATGTTTTCACTGAAACAATCGGCGATTTTCCACTGATTCTAAGTGGAACCATTTTCACGGAATATAGTAGTTGAATTTAACTACGAATCAGTGGTTTCATACTGATTCGAATTTAGAGCGTAGTCTCTTAACTTTAGCGGTATTCCGAACATTTATTATTTCGTTCACGATAATCGTTTAAGACGATTCAGACCATTGTTGTTTGACCACTATGTATTTAATTTAAAGTATCTCGACAAAAGTGCTTCATAATAAATTTAAAATAAACTAGCAACACACGATTTTATTTTGAACGTTAGGTACCTCATGAAATTAAAATAAATTAGAATAAATCCTCGAACTTTGTTATTGTACCGTAAGAGTTGCTTTAATATACCACTTTGGTAATCTACGAAACACAAAAGTCATTTACTCGCCCCTTACTTTTTTATAAAAAGGCCCTTTAGAATAATTTACTTCTTTAACGAAATTTAACAGCAAAAATATACTACTCTATTATCAGTGCTGCTCTTTTAGGCAAGGTGGCGAACTTGTTAGTAAACTTCCTCTCCAGAGGGATACTAAAGGAAAGTTGTTAACGAGCTGTAGTTAGCAGGTCACATGTTCTCTGGTGGGTGAGTTTTAATTTAAACGTGAAATGCTTTGTGATTATGTTATTTCCAGTTATAAATATTTGTTATAACTTTGTTATCTGGTTGAAGCACGTGAAAGGATTGTTTTAATATTGATAACATGTTAAAGTTTCCTATGCTTAACAAATATTATTAGTTCTCTTTGCTGGAGCATTTTATTTTACCGACGTTAACCTGACAGACAAAAGTGTATTGTACATTTCTTAATACTTACAAGTGTAGCATACTCTATAAATTGAGAAGATATCTTTTGCCAATATTGAGAAACTCCGCTAAAACATTTCTTATTCGTACACGGAATTTCTTCTTCGGCACTCGTGAAAATTCGATGAGGAAATTCACGAGTTTGTTGATCAAGCTACCATCGCATACATAAAGGAATGTTAATCATAATTAAGCTAGGAGGCGAAATTCGCGTAAAAATTGCGAGGGTTCAGACAACCTCTAATTTTCTTTGGCAAAGAGCTCGTAAGACTGGAATTTACAGGCGGTGTACGTTATTAGCGTAGCTTCGTACGAGTATGACACGGGATTCATTTCTTAAAGTCGACAAAATGTGATAAACAGTTGTGAGTTAATTTTAATTTTAATTACTGTCTGCTGGAATTTGGTGTCGTCTTAAGAAACCCAACGCTAGTCCAATTTCAGCTTGACTATCTCGCACGGGTAAGTAAGCTCTACAGTACTGCGTCTCAGCTCCTGTTTACTGTTCAAATAATTGTCAGATTCCTTGACATGAAATAAAAACAAAACATTACCCAGCACTTATTTTAAAGAAAAAAATTTTTTACCTATGATTCCTTGTCTATCTAAAAGTTTTAATTGGTTGTCAATAACATTTTTGCAGCCCTGCTCTAAAATTAATTATTACCTTTCAACGCAACGAATGTGATAGTTACTGACACATGCCGAATGCAAAATAGGTTTATTGACATTTTAAGTAGTCATCTTAAATTGGTGTTACTCTTTCATTAAATATATTCCACAATTCTGTTGGATTGAAATTGTTCGTACTGATTGTAAAATGCACTGTACCCATCAAAATTCACTGAACGTCCTTTATGTAGGCCGAGTTCACAGGGCGAGCTGCTACGGGGATAAAAGATACGGGTTAATTTCCTGGCGCTGCTGAAGAGCTGAGAGTGTTACAGGCTGGAAGGGGAGATTTCCTCTCCAACGTCTTCTACAAAACCAGGACCTCTCTTCCTTCGCTGGCGACATTGTACTACCGTAGCGATATCCTATGTACCTTCACTTCTTCCAGTACTACCTCATACCCCGGCCGATCGTATCTACTCCTTTTTACTCTGAGGGAAGACCCATTAACCCTGCAGAAACTCCCCATGGAAAATCCTCTACGTCGGGACAGGCTATGCGGAAAATGCATAGTGGATGGGCGACTCTCGACCCACTCCTAGTACACATGTGTGTGTGTGCGTGGGTGTTTACCAAAGGGCTGACGCGACAGTACATGATTATGGCGCCTGCGATAGTTCAGTTCATCTTCAGCGTCCCTGTGTGTGCCTGAGATACGACCACGGCGTTAGGAAGTGTATAGAAGGGATCGACGGTATGCACCAGGTTGAGGGGGAAGGGGGAGTGGTTAGGGTGTGGCAGGGGGAAGGAATCCGCAAAGCAAATGCGGGAAGGCGGGCTGGGACACCCGCAGAGTAAATGCGGGTTTGTTTTCACTGCAGCGCCGCACCGGCCGGGCGTGTGTGTAATGGTAGCTCTCTCGCATGCGGGACGTTTTCATTACTGGCCATGCTTTCACTCGTGGCACTGGCGCTTCATTCGCATCCGCCAGCACACGACTTCTTCAGGGACCGCTTAACTTCTCCCTGCTGCACGAAGAGTTGCACACGGTACAGCGCTACAGAACTAAGGAGCGGGTGCTTCTAGGTTCAAGTCTTGAATATAAAGTTGCTGACTAATTAAGTCACATTTGTTCACCACAGGAACTTATCGTTTCATCGGAAAAATGCAGATGTATATGTATATTTTATTTAAAATGTAGTGAACTATTTATTATTTATTTCTTTACCATCTTTACCTTTTAAGATTACATTTTGAATTTAGTTCAGTGACAACGTGACCAACTGAAGATAAGAACAAGACGAAAACTTAGTAAAAGATATTGCAAATTCAGCGCACAACTTACAGTTATATATAAATAAAATTATATTAAGGAATAGTTATTTAAAATAAAAACAACATTGCAGATTAAATATAATGCATATGTGCAGTTATTTCCTTTGATAGATTTCTCAAAGAACCTAATTAGTTTGCGGGATGAAAAATGCCATAAATCGAAAAAAAAAAAAAAAAAAAAAAAAAATTAAAAAACTTTTTTGCCGGGTCGCGCTGCAATTTACTACAGCTCTCCAGATACTGTAATATTCCACGATACACTGGAATATTTTCCTGACTAGGCATCGTGTATTTTACGTGTATAAGTCCTATATTCAAATAAATGATTTTTTTTTTCTTTAATTAAGATCGGCCACTTCAAATTTTCGGGAACCTGTACAAGAATTTTAGTGTTTGGACGCAAAAGATAACTGTACTTTTATTCACAATTTTCTACTGAAGAGTCATTCATTTGGAATGCCTTAGGAAATTTTGGAACAATTGTAATAATTAACACATATAAATAAAAGTTATCAAATACTTTACGTACCTTAAGTCATTATAGATGTTCACATGTCACAGCCCATAATCTACAAAAAAAATATATCTACATATATATGTATGTATAAATTGGTGGAATATTGACATACTCTTAATTTAAAGCCATACGCGTTATTTTTAAGGATCACAAATATAGGAGAGGATTGTTACGTTAAATATTCGGACTGCTAAAATAAAGTGAGGTGTAAATTGCATTATGGTCTTCCTCAAAAGAACTAAGCATTTATTTTTATCTTCCTCAGCTTTTATAAAAAGGGTAATGTATTCGTATCTCCGCTCAAATATATTCACTACTAATGTAGTACTGATTTGTATTTCCATTTTTTATTTTGTTTGTATTACACCGCTGCATCGCTACTATCTCATATTGTTCATTCTTCGGGCTGGCTGGAACAATAGGTTTATTCTTCAATTAAAGCAGCCAGATTCACTCAATACCAGCTCCTTTATATCCATGTTGGCCGAAAGAGCAAACAATGAACATACGTTCAACAATGTTCACGAAATATAAAATAATGGGAATAATTATGATAATAATTTAGTGATGCAACAGTGTAATCCAATTTTTGTAAATTCAGTAATATTAATAATTCACGCAGGTAAAATATAAACACCTTAAATGAATTTTAAAACCTATTTGCAGAATTCGTACCATTTTTATAAATCTCGATCACATTTCTTTTTACTTTAAATTAGGATTTGTTTCCAAGTTTAATTCGTAATGTCACAATTCCAGATTTATTTGAATGTCAGTTCCAGTTCTTAGTCTTTCTCCTATTAACTACTTCAAGAAAATTTCTAGGCATGTTGTTACAGCGATAAGAAGTGACATCTCAGCAGATTTGAATTCTTCTGTACCTCTTCTAATTCACTGAAATCTGTGATTATGCGCTTGCTGTTCCATTTCCTTAGGTCTTTCTTTACGACCTCTTTCTGTTGCTGCGTGGTTTTATCACAGTATTAAGTTATCATTTTTAAGTTAAAAAAAATGAAACTTATATCATGTATGGAATTCATTTAGAAGGTAATTTTCTGCCAATGGATTTAACGTAAAATAATACGATCCTCGTATACTGGAAGCTTTAGCCCACAGTAATGTAAATTTTTGTCTTCAACTCTCTCTGAATTTCAATAATTAGAATCACTTTCAGATAAGTCGAGAATTTTGGACTCTCTTATGATTTGTCTCCAAATTTCTGTTCGTATTTAACGGAACGCTTCCGTTTAAAATGCATTGTTTACATATTTCAGAAGCACAACATTTATTTCTAAAAGCCAGTCTGTAACGGGCAGTTTAGGAGCTTCTTGGCACTACGTTGGATACCAGTAATTTCAGTATACTTATTTATTTTTGAGGTAAAATTGTTGCAAGAAAGAATTTGCAGTGTTTAAAAAATATAAGCTAAGGGAACGTGAAGTAAGCATTTTGTTAATTTGAAAGAAGGGGGGGGGGGGGGGTCGGGAGCGCTAATTTAAATCCACATAGCAAAAAAATATAGATCAGAGAGGATCAGGACGTGATGAAGTAACGCACACAACCCCCCCCCCCCCTCACCAAGTAGTAACAAATAGATTAGTCTAGCACAAGGGAATGGCGAGGCGGAACTTGGAGCTATTCCTGATATGACATTCCGGTCACCCGGCTGCCCTCTTGGAAACCACCCTTTGACAGTTGACCTTTGATATTTAACCTTAGAACTTTAAAAAACAAAAATTTCAAAAATTTCCACAATATCTATATAGTAAAATTGTTTAAAAATTATCAAAATTAAAAAAAAATTAACAAATCATTTAAAAATTCCAGCACCCCGGTGACCATTTTTCCTAAAAAATCGCCTATTTGGCACTAGAAATTTCCCTTTTCCTTAAAAAATTCCCCGTTTTCCCCTTAAAAATGCCAAAACATCACAAAAAATCATAGCAGTCAACGAGCATATTATGTTACTGACTACTAGCACTATATTGGCTGCAGGTGACATTGACCTTTACCCCAAGACCATGAATAACATGGAAAACAAAAACTCGAGAAAAAACGAGAAGTCAACGAGCATATTACGTTACTGACTACTACCACCATATTGGGTGCAGGTGACCTTGACCTTTCCATGACCACGATTGCCCTTGAAAACAAAAACTCGAGAAAAAATTCAGAAAAGTCAACGAGCATATTACATTACTGACTACTAGCACCATATTCGATACAGGTTACCTAGACCCTGATCCCATGTCCTTGAATGAACCTGAAAACAAATCCTTGAGAAAAATATCATAAACATCAATGAGCATAACATGTTACTCACTACTGTCGTCATACTAGATGCAGGTGACCTTGCCCCCATGACCTTCAATTACTTTAAAAATAAAAACTCGAGAAAACATTGTTAAGATTGGATAAATTCATAAAAGTCAGCAAGATTATTACATTATTGTATACTACCCTCATCTGGATTCAAGGTGAATTTGAACTAACCTGGTAACCTTGAATGTCCCTGAACACGAAAAATACAAAAAAAAAAGTTAAAAAATAAAAAAACATTCCCAAAATAACCCAAGGTTCAAGACTCAAGACCAAGACTGATCCATAATGAACCACAATAACAGATTAATTACTCCTTCTCCTCTGTGACCTCTAAATTATCCATAATGACCCATAAATGGCCTATAATGACCCATGATGACCCATAAATGACCCTTACAGCCATATATTGACCCAAAAATGACCACTAAATGACCAATAATGACACATAAATAACCCATACAGACCTATAATGACCCAAAAATGACCAATAATGACCCATAAATGACCCATAATTGACACATGATCCCTAAATGAGCCATAATGACCCAAAATGACCCATAATTATACATGATGACTCATAAATGACATCTAAATGACCCCTCCTCCTCCTTGACCACTGAATGTCCCATAATGACTCATAAATAACCCCTAATAACCCCTGATTATGGTGTGTGTGGTGCTTAGTGGATTGCTAAGAAATGAGCATATGTGTAAGTCACAAGTTAAAATAAATTCCCCTACTTTAAATTAAAGTTATGTAGTCCTACATCCTAAGCTGAAAGGTGTATATTTTATTTAAGTAGTAATCTCGCTTAAAAAAGTATACACCCAGGTCCTTCGGTATATTTAATTACTTCCTTGGCAAACTTTATTTGCACTTTGCACTAAAAGTACATAGAACTACAGCTGGCTGCCACCATATTTCGCCTCTGGTCCATGAACATCTTGGACTTTGTACTGAACAACGTAGCGCCATGGCAGGCTTCCACCATGCTTCCCAGTTCGTCATTTCGCGACTTAAACTTTTTACAGATTGTCCGCAGAGGAATACAAGGAAATAGTTCCAAAATGTGATATAAGTTAGAAACGAGCACCTACTTCGTTCCATTCTGCCATATGAATTTACTGTGCATGATTCCCAGGGCTTCTCCTCTACTATCACCATGAGTTTACCAACAAGTTTATTCGAATCTTCAGGAAATAGGTAGCCAGTATTCTGGGCGTCTTCTACCTTCTTCATGTCGCTTGTTGCAGCAAATTTGTAGGAGGTGTGATCTCAATGCATGGAGAAAATCACCATCATCGTCTTCAGCACTATCAGCATCTTCATGTTAATTTTAATGTGATCTTTTCATGGTCATCTTCACCTCCTGTTTTGTATTCTGTATTAAATTTTATTATCTTTGTACCAGGAATTATATGCCCATCAGATTTTAGAGTCAAAGACCGTGTATTTAGAATTTCGTAGACTACATGCGAAAGTATTGCAATTGTACGTTCCACACAAACTGACTCTACTGCACTCATTCCGTCTTTAGCATTAACTATCTCATCATAACGGCCAGTCGAATCGGTACCCATCGATGTAGCAAGAGGTAGTGCCAACAACACTTGCTGACTCCGAGTAGACCAATCCTTGCAGATCTCGATATGTTCTTTCAATTTATCGCATTGCACAATCTGCATGGAACAAATATCATATTGCTACATCGCGGGAAAAGGGCTCTTCGTACAGGCCATTCTCTCATGACAAAGATCATTTTGATCAAAGTGGAAAATTCCATCCCAGATTCGGCAATGGCGACAACCAGTTAGCGATAATGCAGGTCTCAACTCCACGATCGTTGTTGTCAAAGACAGGCCTTCGTATTCGCAATTCATTTTCGTGATACGACGAGAGAGTGCTTCCATATCAATGTTCACCTCGCGGTGTCAGAATATGAACTGTCATTTTTTATATATAAATTCGGTTCTTCGAGCCGTAAAGAGCCTAGCTTGTGCCCGCAAAAGGCCTTCCACTATATAATTTATATGTAAAATATATGGAAGCTTTCTGAGCAACGATCTGCATCGTTGCTATCTGGTTGTGGCCAGTGCTGAATCTGGAATCGAGTTTTCACCTTTGGTCAATATGCTCGTCAGCATGAAAGAACGGCCTGTACGAAACAAAAACCTTTTTTTTAGCAATGAAGCAATACGACATTTGTCTCGTGCATTTTGTGCAATGCGATACATTGAAAGAAAATACCGAGATCTGCAAGGATTGGTCTACTGGGAGTCAGCAAGTGTTGTTGGCACTACCTCTTGCTACATCGATGGGTACCGATTCGACTGGCGGTTATGATGAGATAGTTAATGCTAAAGACGGAATGAGTGCAGTAGAGTCAGTTTGTGTGGAACGTACAATTGCAATACTTTCGCATGTAGTCTACGAAATTCTAAATACACGGTCTTTGACTCTAAAAACTGATGATCATATAATTCCTGGTACAAAGAAAATCAAATTTAATACAGAATACAAAACAGGAGGTGAAGATGACCATGAAAAGAGCACTGATGAAAATTAACATAAAGAAGCTGATAGTGCTGAAGACGATGATGGTGATATTCTCCATGCATTGAAATCACACCACCAACACATTTGCTCTAACAAGCGACATGAAGAAGGCAGAAGACGCCAAGAATACTGGCATACTGGCTACCTAATAATTTCCCGAAGACCCTAATAAACTTGTTGATATACTCAAGATGATAGAAGAGAAGTACTCGGAAACACACAAGGCAAATTCACAAGGCAGAATGGAACGAAGCAGGTGCGCGTTTGCAGCTTACATAATTTCTTTGGAACTATTTTCCTTTTATCCCTCCGCGGACAATCTGTAAAAAGTTCATGTTACACAACGACCAATGGTCAAGCGTGGTGGATGCCTGCTGTAGTTCTAGGCATTTTTATTGCAAAGTGTAAATACAATTGACTCAGGAAAATATTAAATATACCGAGGGACCTGGATATATACTGTTTAAAGCTAGATTATGAAATAAAATATCCACCTTTCAGCTTTGGAGGTAGGACCACATGTCAGGCCAAAAAAGGACTTAGTACGGTAATACTCCGCACATTTTTATCCTTGCCAATATGTGATCTGAAATAACTAGAGTGATAATACTTTAAAATCATGTCCCTAAGTTTCACAGCTTCATAGGGGAATAATTCACCTGCACGATTTCTTTTGCCTACTAGACCTTTATGCAAAACAAAAATAGACATTCGGCCTTCCTTAATATTCAACACTTATTTGGCACAATCAAAATCTAACAATTGCCAATGCAACAAGTTGACAAATAACTAGGGTATAGTTTGGAGAATATTAAGGGTAAGTTCACAGTCCAATCCCGAACCTTCTTCATATGGTCCCGCCCCTGGTAGAGGACGAAATTCGGCCGGATAGCACATGCGTGAAAGTGCGTCGGTTACATTATTTTCTGACCCCTTTACATGTGAGATGATAAACTTGAAATGTGACAACTTGTCCACCCACCGACTGCATTTAACTAACTGTTTTTTCGATTTCCCCAATCAAGTCGGAGCCTGGTTGTCAGTGGATAGTTCAAATTCACGAGCGTCAAAATAGCCTGAGTAACGCTCGACCGCCCAAACACAAGCCAAAGTTTCCTCTCATATGCTGAATAATTCTTCTAAGTTGCTGTCAATAATCTACTCGCGTATGCTATAGGAAGTAACGCCCCTTAAATACATTGCGACAATACCTCATATAAAGCTCTGGCACTAGCATCAACATGCAAAACAAAACCTAAATTAAGACGCGGCAGCTAAAGAACGGACGGGGAAGTAAGGTACCTCTTGACCTTATCGAAATCCAGGACTTGCTCCTGCCCCCACGAATGGCTGGGTTTTCTTTTAAGCTGGTTCAAAGGCGTGATATTCCGCCAGATAGGGATCAACTTTGCGTAATGCCCTACTATGTCAATAAACTTGCGGATCCCTTGTACATTTTTGGGAGCGGGTAACGACAACACAGGCCGAGTACGACCGGGGTCTAGCAACATGCTACCATGGGATACCACGAAACTTAGCACTTTAACGTGGTCAGCAGCCCAGGTAATTATGTCTTCTGTCAGGGTTAACAGTAAAGCCTGCTTTCCAAAAAGTCAATATAATTTCCCTCACATGGTGTTGATCCTCTTTAACCGACTGGCTATAGATGATCACATCATCGAGGTAGTTGACCACGAATTTGCCCCGAAATGGCCAACACTTCTTCTAAAGCTCGGGTAAGGGCTTGAACCCCAAAGCTAACCCCAAACGGGATATAATTCCACTCATATAGACCCGAAAGTGTGACAAATGTCAAAACCTGCAATGCTAATTTTACATTTATAATGTACTAGAAGAGTACGCAACCTACCAACAATGTTTTTTTTTTGCAGAAAACCAGTAGCATTAGAAAAACTGAAGAAACGTAGCCTAATGATCGCTGCCTCTATACTATTGTTCTTTGGAGGTTGTTTGACAGTTAAGTTGTATTTTTTCAAGATTGTTTAGCTGGTGATTATTAAGAATAGTTTTGTCTTGTAGGCCCTGTTTTATTTTTTGCAGTGATGTCGCAGTATCAGCAAATATGTATTTTTTTTTGCTCTAACAGCAGTTTAATTCTTGAATACAAAGTTTGGTTTTCTGCTATGTGATCACTCAGAATCAATAGAGTACGAGGCATTCCAGCTCATTTGGTCATTCTCTTATTGTAAAATAGCTTATTTTATCTGGTAGCATAATAAATGCGTATCCTATGTTTCATACTAATGTAAATTTTTCCCCCGCTTTAATTTTTAACACAAGCTTAGGTCCTACATTTAAATATTTACATTAATTTTGTTTGATAATTAATAGAAATGAGTCCGAACCACGTTTTGCATATACTGCCGATACAATACCTTAATGAGAGATGTTTCAGATACTGCGAATACATGTGAATCACCGATGCAGGGCTATCAATTAGTTTTCCCATCAGGCCACACATTAATAATTATAGGCTGTTCAAGGTAAACTGTGTTTTTAACGAAATCCTGCTTAAGACATTCTTGTTTGTACATCGTGTAATTTTCCAGCACATTATAAATGTAAAATTAACACTGACATGGGCCTAATTACTTGATTCATGCATCTGTTAGGCGAAACAGTAAAATAATGATAAAATAAAATATTTTACAAATTGGGTAATTTTTACATTTGCATGCTTTAAAAATCAAAGTAAACATATTTCAGTATTTATTAACAAATACTTACTCAACACTTGGCACTAATTATCAATAATATTGGCTTTTCCGAAAATAAAAAAAAGTTCCGCGAAAAGGTATATATCGACATTTCGTATCACACAGAACACAAATTTACAAGGTGCATCACGATTTTCGTAGTACATGCTACAAATTGCTGTATTGGGAAAAGCTATGAAGATCAGGGAAAGCATGGGTATAACACGTACGATTTATGTATTTGGGTTATGTCGAGTAATATTAGGATC
Organism: Dryococelus australis; assembly: GCA_029891345.1. Taxonomy (NCBI): domain Eukaryota; kingdom Metazoa; phylum Arthropoda; class Insecta; order Phasmatodea; family Phasmatidae; genus Dryococelus; species Dryococelus australis. Next base: position 201,678,815 of record CM056994.1, read on the forward strand.
CTGAGTCACAAGTTAATTGGCGGTTAGGGAAAATCCGTGCCTCTGTCGCCACGAACCTGATACATTTTATAGTACATACGCTAGTTGTGATTAGATTAACTGTGATTTTTTTTTTGTTTTTTGATGAAATAAGATGTCTTGAATTTTGAAGACCTTAATTTGTCAACTTGAACTCGTCTCTCGTTCTAAGTTACAAGTGTATCGGCTCATAGAAAAAAATGAACCTCATTCACCATAAATCTGGTATTTTTTATAGTATGTACACTAACTGTGATTAATGTGCCGTATGCTTTTTTTTTGTTTCATTGTCAGGTTTGAAATATATAATGTCCTAAACTTGTCCCTTACAATCACCATATCGTTCTAAGTAACATGTTTATCTGCAATTAAGCTCTCAAGACCTCGCTGTTAAAAGCAGCCCAAACCTCTTCATTCATTTCTCTGCAACTCTGGGAGACAAATTTAGAGCCTTCTATTTTCAAAGCCTTTCAGTGAATCACTGCTCTGTAAACACAGCTAGTGTCTGTAATATGAAAGATACCAGATTCATTGCGACTGTTGTTCGGTATTTGTATAAGCACCAATAAACTTGAGACTCGCAATGAGAAGGGTATTCTGGGAGACAAGTTTAGGGTCTTGTGAACTCCAAAGCTTTAGTGTAACAAAAACTTGCATGCTGCATTGTAAACACAGCTAGTGTATGTATTATAAAATTTACCAGAATAATGGTTACTGAGGTCCGGTGTTTCTAAGCGCCAATAAAATTTTAATTTACAACAATAATGCGATTCTGGGAGAAAACATTAGGACCTTATAAAATTAAAACGTTTCAATGAAATAAGAGTGCATGCTCTACTGTAAACACAGCTAGTGCATGTGCTATAGAAAGTACCAGGTTAATGGATATTTATCTTGTTTCTGTCTAAGCACCGTTAAACTTGCGACTCACAACAGCATAACAATTCTGAGAGACAAGGTTTGAGCCTTCAAGATTAAAATTCTTTCAAAGCAGAAAAAAACTCACACTTTATTCTGAACATAGCTAGTGTATGCACTATAAACTATATCACAATGATTGTATCTGCCATCCAGTTTTTGTCACAGTGCATATGAACTTTTAACTTAGAACAATATGTTATTCTGGCAGACAGGTTTAGGGCCTTCTAAGTTCAAAACCTTTAATGTATATAATTGGTTTGTACTTTGGCGACTGAAGTCCAGTTTTTTGACCAATCGCTGATAAACTTGTGACTTAGAACGAGAGAGCGGTTCTAGGTGACAATTTTTGGTCTTCTAGGTTCAAAACCTTCCCATTTAGCAGAAACATTCACACTAAAATCTAATTACAAGTGGTGTATCTACTATTAAATGTATCAGATTCGTGGCTACATATGTCCAATTTTGGTCTAATGCACATCAACTTGTAACATAGAACAAGATAGCAATTCTTGGTGACAGGTTTATGGACTTATAGATTTAATACCTTACAGTGTCATAGAAAAGTGCATTGCTCCACTTTAAACACAGTTAGTGTATCTTTATATATATAATCCTTTGTGCGTGACTAAACCGCATCATCGCTGACAAACCACTGAACCAATTGAGACCATATTCACACCATTTGTTATTGAGGTGGGGAGTAAGGTTTTTAATTGTGTTTCATTCCGATAGGAGGTGCTGGAGTCTAACCTCTATATTTGTGAGCCGATTTTGCTCATACTTGCCGGAAAAGAAATGGTTTTACTGTGCTTTGCATTGGTAGCTGTTTCATCGAGATATCTCAAATGGTTTGCAAATATGATGGTGATCACGGATTTACATAGGTACTCGATTACACTTTTCTTAGAATTACTGCATAGAGTATTGTCAAAAAAATTCTGTCATTACTCCTTTTTTTTTGTCCATGGGCTGTTCTCGTTTCCTTACCAAGATCCGTAGTGGCCCAGTAGCTAGAGCTGTTTCAAGTGGGGCAGTAGTGGCTTAGTAGATATAACTATATCAAGTGGGGCCGCAGTGGCTCAATGGCTAGAGCGATCCCATGGGGGGCCGCAGTAGCCCAGTGGTGAGAGAGATTCAAAGTGAGGCCGCAGTATCTTAGTGGATATAAATATATCAAGTGGGACAGCAGTGCCTTAGTGGATAGAAACATATCGATTGGGGCCGCAGTATCTCAGTAGCTAGAGTGATCCCAAGTGGGGTCGCAGTGGCTCAGTGGTTAGAGCGATCCCAAGTGGGGCTGCAGTGGCCAAGTGGCAAGCGCTATTAAATTTGGGGCCGAGGTAGCCCAGTGGCTAGAGCGATTCCAAGTGGGGTCTTACGTGCTCAGTTGATTGAGTGATTCCAACTGGGGCCGCAGTGGCTTGGTGGATAGAACTATATCAAGTGGGGTCTCAGTGGCCCAGTGGCTAGGTATATAGGTATCTACTTCATTAACACCATAAAACATATACGATGCGATTGCAGGGTTTAATTTAATAACTCTCTTAAAATTTTAAAGGAGCAATATTTCTATCTTAAAATATAAAACCTTAGTGAAATGATGGTGGACTATATTTTAATAAATTCATAAAACCTAAGCGAAGCGAAATTTCCATTTAAAAAATTACAAAAAATCTTCCTAAATTTCATGCGAACGAAGTCGCACGGTAAGCTAGTGTACTATAAAATTTACCAGATCCGTGATAACTGTTGTTCAGTTTCTGCCTAAGCACCTATAAACTTGTGGCTCAGAACGAGATGGTGGTTCTAGGAGAATAGTCCAGGGCTGTCTAGATTTTTAACCTTCCATTGTAGCAAAAATATTCACCCTGAATTCAAATCAGAGGTGTCGTATATACTATAAACTGTAAATATTCATTGTGACTGCAATCCAGTATTTGTCTCAGTGCCATTAAACTTAACTCGGAACCATATTGGGATTATGGAAATAGAGCCACCAGTTTATTGTTTTTTAAGATAAAATATTAACAGTCATAAAGTAGGTCTATTGATGATCACAAAAGTGACACTTACACAAGAACTAGACACTCTTACCTTGAAGGGGATACACTTTATAGTACTTAGTGTGCTATGAGTACAGTATATTGCACACAAACATTTGCAAAAATATGAATTATTTTATTAATTTTTTTTAGATTTAATAATTATTCAATTAACCCAATTATGTATTTGTTTCGGCATAGCTTTATTACCTCTTCGCTAGTCTTTGAATTTTTTTAACAGTAATGCTGTAACGCCATTTTATACCCTAGAAAGTACAGTTTGCTATGTAACGATTTGGAATAAAATTTTACAAACTAGGGCACATGCGATTTCTTTGCAAGGTATTTCATGTTTAAAGGGAGCATCAGTAGTAATTTTCTTGCCAGTACGTTGAGAGGGCAATGTCAAAACTTATATTCAAATTAACTTTACTTTGATGCTTTCTGTACAATAGACATTTTTTTTTAGGGCTATGAAATTGTCTTGCAGTGCAAAAATAATTAAGAACAGAATTTGAACAATGGGGTAAGGGTTATTTAATATATGTTTGAATAGTTGTAACTGATATTTATTACAGCAATAGTTGATAGAGTACATGATATTAAAATTTATGATGTGGAAAAAATATATAAAAATATTATATCAGGTGCTTTAAAGAAAATTAAATTTGGCTGAAGTTAAGGGGGTTCATATGATTTAAATTTTGCCATACTAAAGTTATACATAATATTATTATATAAATTTAAAACAATATTTGCATACAGTATGTACTGATGTCGTTTCAATATGTTATTATAAAAATATTTTTTTAAAATCAACACATATTAGATATTGCTGTATGTGATAGTTTGATTAACTTGGATATAGAGTTAATGAAACAAACCCCATCAAAATATGTTATGTATAGTCTGTTCGAGGTTTCTCCACACGTTTTGAATTCAACCTTCCAAAAATCACCTCATATATGTTTTGTTCGGTTTTTTCTTAAATATGACACGTATTATAAACATATTATCCTTATGTTAACATAAAAGTACCGTATGTCTGGTTAACAAGAAATATTAAATGTATTTTATCTATAGATTTTAATATTATTATGAATAAAAAAAGTGTGAAAACATGTGTGCTGGTAGCGCCAAGTAAGGAATAGTTCTTATGCAAAATATCATTACACTGAGTGCACACGAATGTTGTGCATAATACTTTTAGTATAATTTTGTGCTCTTTGTTTGCACCAGGAGGAGTAATATCCTGAAAGTAGAACTTGAGCACGGCTTCAGAAAAATGTGTAGTCACTATGAATGGACAGTACTCGAAATTCACTTCCTGTTCATATATTTTGAAAATTTATGCACACAGAGACTTTTCTATAACCCTTAACAAAGATCATACTTTTAGCACGCACTACAAATACTAACTACTGTAACACTGGCTGTTTTTCTGCAGCTTTGCCCACATATACTTAACATAAACCTAATTGGTACTATTTATTTTCTCAAAGAACCTTTTTGTACATATTTTCTTTTCAGGTGCTATAAATAGATACTAATTCTGAAAAATCGGAAAATCTTTGCTAGGCAATTCTACAGTTAACTTTTAAAATGGAAAGAATTGCGATATTCATGACAACACAGTTTACTCCTTTTCACCACTGAAAGTGTAATATCAAAAAATTCTTAAATTTTATTTTTATGGGTAGATTTCTGAAGCACAATAATATGCCATCGATTATAATAAGAAAGTACCACCAAACCACATTTTACCTCATTGATCGCCCCATCCCCCCCCCCCCCCGGCCCTAGAAATCTCATGAAACATCAAGCTTTGGATCTCGAAATATCTAGAGATTGGTTTTTACACATTTGTACCATTTGCCTTCTTACGTAGAAACCGCTGAAGTATCGTATTCCTTTTTGGGACATTTAGAGTTTCATAAGACAACTTTTAACTTCTTACACCCTATTATGAATAACGGTGGTTTGAAAAATTATCAAATAGGTTTTTAATTTTTTTTGTGTGTTGTCACACAAAGCAGTAATTACCATGATAGCTCGTTGTGTGTTGTGTGTTGTATTCTCATGGAAAAAAACTATTTACTCTCTCTGGCCCTCTGATGAATTGAACTTTAAAACTATCCTGACATTTTTCTCAAGTATGTGTATAGGTAGTCTTCTTCCCACCTGCATTAAGAGATAGCTACAAGCACTGAGACCACAGCATCATCAACTCATACATGCCTTCATATGAACACGCACAATAACTGCATTATGGAGACTTTCCAACTTGTTACTTAGTCATCCTCACAATCACTGCCACGAAAATCTATCACTTTGTATAATGATATTCCAAATGTAATATGTATGTGTAGGCAACTTCTCTGTTATAGTGTCTGGAATTTTATCCAAAAGAAAAATTGCATCAGAGTTGTGGCCACGAGCTGAATAAATACTGATGTAAAATACATTTATTGGAATAATGGCAGGATTATTAAATAAGGTTATTTGCGGAGTGTTATAAGATGGTTCTGCTGTAATTGTCTCCATTAAAATCTTGAAAGCATTAACAATATTATCACAGTAGTACTGCTTTGATTTTAAAATTCATTCTTTGCTGGTATAGAAAGTGTTGGTAAATGCTTGGTATTTCTGCCAGCTAGTGTTATTTTTGCTATCGTAAAGTGGGGTGAAATTAATCAGCTGGGATGGGATCAATAACATGACAGTTTTCTCTAAGTGTTTAGATTAGGTACCATATCTGACAGTAATATTTACAGAACATTTTCTTTCACCAATCTCACATCTGTTAAAGGCGGTTTACGATGAAGTCAGCACTTTTTAAATCAAACTTAGAAAATAGTCGCTGCTTCTGCCTGCATATATTTCGACGGGCGCACTGAGTGACATGCGCCTAGTAAAGTTGGTAACAATTGATGGAAAGTAATTCCATTTCTTAACGTCGAAAAAAAAGTGTTAGGTAACCATTTGTGATAACTTACTCGATTTCTTTTGCTTTCCGTTTCTTTTTATGCATCGAAGAGTACAAATTACCAGCTTTGTAAATTATTTACTTTTCAAATAGTTCTACAGTTTCAGCTGACCGACACACGAATAAAGTGATCAGGCGTATGACAATGTTAATGTTACCTAAGGTGGAATAATACACAACGTGCATAGAAGAAGGATAAGCAGGGCTTCCAAAAGTGCTCATTTTACCGCGAACAGCCGAAAATCAATTTCACCCCACTTTGCAGTACCGAAACTTTATGAACAAAATTTAGGAATTTCATGTTGTGGGTAATGCACAGGTCTTTATCCTGTTTTAACTCATGTTGACAAACAGTGCCAGCCAGATATTTTCATAAGCCACCATGGAAATATATCTGCAGAATGTGTATAGTACATGTGTATTTTAAACACACTATATTATAAACCTATGAAAACATGTTCTAAAAAATGCGTGTGTTTTGAAAGGCTGGTGTTCGTACGTAAATGAATACAAGCACGTTAAGAGGTATTCTATCCCACTGCACGATAGCTAGTTACATGGATGCTGTGGACTGAGTTTTGCTTTTTCTTTTGTGTAGATGATGTTGCGCAGAAGCTTACCTCTTGAGGTTCCAGTGAACAATATATATATATATATATATATATATATATATATATATATATATATATATATATATATATATATATAACATATATATATTTATATTCATTTCATACAGTATGTATATACTGTATTTGTTTCTGAGTACTGCCTATTGTGGGACCGGCAGAGCGAGTGTGTTATAATGCAGAAGTTTCAATCCTTACAAAAAATTATAGCAAACGGTCAGGGGAAAAAAGGGTACTCTTGTCTGTAAATGAGGAAAATGTCAGGAAATTTCCCAAACGAAAAAAGGTGGCGACCCTGAAAATACAGTATAAAAATGGAATTTTCGTTTTAGGTACATTATATGGAACGTAACAAAAGTAGTTGTAAATCGTAGTAGTCTAAGTTCGTGGATTATTAAAATGGGGTTCCACTGAACTTCATACTTTTGAAGCGACGAAAAAATAGGGATTTGTAGATGTGCTAACCCGATCATGCAATTTTGTTTCAAATTGGAAATTGGGTAAGCTACTTCATACAAAAACAAAGTTAATCACTGGTACTGATGTCCTACATGCCACAACAATTTTTTGTCGAAGCTGTACATTAGCCACCATTTTAACAGGTGGGGCTTCTATTTTAAATATGTGAGTTCTAGCTTGAGCATTATACAAATATATGTGGAGCACAGTCCATATGCAGAAGTTGCTATAAACAAAATAGAAATATTTACTTTTAGAATTGGGATCTTGGATCATGGTAAAGTGTATATCTTATCATGGTATGCCATTACTGTAAACTGCAGCTTTACGTGCTACTTCATGTATTGTATACATTATATGTGCAGGTTTATACTGAAGAATAATAAAAAATGGAAGTAAACATGGGGAAAAAATAATTAGATGTAATCCATGCAGGAAGCATGTGGTTAACAAAAAAAAAAAAAAAATTCAGATTTTTTTTAAATTGATAAAATAATAATATATTTTTTTTTTTATCGCGTGTGTGCGACATTTTATTGATATTAAATACCAGTTTTAGATTTAAAGAACTTCTGTATCTCTTGGTATGTAGTACAATAAATTATCATTCAAATCTTGTTCTCCTGTGTGTGATTTCTATTTAAAAAATGGTGTTACACAAAATATGTTACAAATAATTCATGAACAGTTATACAAAAAGTAATTTTTTTGTCACGAAAATATTATTCATTGCAAAGTGAAATGGAACCCAAATAAAGATTTATTTCAAATGTATTAGGGGAGGGGGAATTAATTTAAACAATTTGAATAGCAAAATATCGATCTTTTATCTCCAATGAATAAAGATTCTATGGATTTAATTTTTTTAATGCAGCCTGTTTTTTTTGTATACATTGCTATACTTTTCGGCGCGTGTAATGCATGTGCCCTGCACACGAGGGACATGAATCATGGCGGTAGCAGGTGATTGGGGCGGGTTGTCTGACTGATACATCAAAGTCTTCAGGTGAGGCCACAAAAGGAAGTCCAGTGGAGAAATGTCTGGTGAACGCGGTGGCCACGCCATAGGCCACCCACTGACAATCCACTTGCCATGCCATGGTGGTTTATCAATACTGAGCCCTGCTGCTTTCTGCCACCTTAACACTTCCATATGACCTACGTCACAGTGTTCCAATACCACCACACTCATCCCATTTAAACACTCTTGATCCTACTCGTTCCAGACATTTCATGTCAGTTTCCTGAGACACTGACCCTCAAATGCAATTTCACTTGACGGTATTTTCGTCTTGCATTTTGCCATAGAATCGTATGCCACATTTTGTATTCGTGAGTTCCTACCCTCTTGGTATGTGTATTATGCAGTATGTTTTGTGCCTTTAAGAAAATTCTTTTTTTGGTGACCTTCCAGTTGCCGTAAAGCTACGCAACATGTTATGCATGTTTACGGGTATTCCGTTCTTTGCTACAGCCTAGCTATAGCTTCCATCGAACAACACACTGGTACATGTACGGAAATTATGTTGTACGTTTAACTGAAGTTTCCGTGAAATAGGGTTGTTTATTCCGTACAATTACGGAAATCGTGGCAATTTTAAGATTTAGTTTCCGAGAAATAAGGTTACTCTTCCCTTACATTTGCGGAAATTCTGTCATTTTTTAAATTAATTTTCCGTAAAATTCAATTATTTACTCCGTATATGTACGGAAATTATGATATTTACTATCATCAATTTTCCGTGAAACAAGGAGGTTGTTCGTTACGACATAAAACGAAGTGCCTGTAATTTTACGAAGAAATCTGGATAATTTTTTGCCAGTAATTTTTCCGTGATTTTACAGGAAGTTTTTTTTGAACAGCTATAGTTTTGAATAGAAAACAGATAATCGCAGTATTCAACAAGCTTACCTATTAGGACAATGATATAATTTACTTCGGGACACCTAATTGACCATTAAGACTGAAGGAAGCGATGTAAATCCAACAGTTATCCTAATGGCCTGGTCCACAGTTTATAGGGCTGATTGACATAAAGACAGAGCCCAAGATTTGTTACGCCTGTCAATCAGATTTTGTCACTGGAGTTTCTGTAGGAAGCAAGGGTTACTCAGTCCATTCACAACTTTGGTCACTGACATTTTTCAATTTAAGACTTAAAACGCTGTAAATCAAGACTTTCAGAAAGTGCGTACTACATATTACTGACAAAGAGCTAGTTTAGTGTTCAAATTTTGCGGACGACAGACACTTGCACTTAACTGCCACTCTTATACCGTAGTGTGCAATTGATTGGAACATTTTAAGCAGATAAAGTAATTATGACGCGTAAATTTTAAGTGTCTTGGATGGCTCCAAAATATTTTACACACAAAAACATCCTTTTGATGTCGACACAACCAACTCAGTTACAAGTGGATATTTTGTTTTACATTAAAATATGATGATTAACTGATTAACAATCAGTTTTATAATTTCAGCATATATACAGTGCTACAAAATTTACTGCGATTTGAGTGTAGTAGCTTCTATTTTGTTTCTGGCTGGGGTGATTTTTACGATTACCGTTTCAGAAGTTCTTTCGTTTGCTGATGTATTGCTTATATCTGTTTTATTTCAACTTAATAGCTCCCGATATTTTAAACTAATTCTTTCCCATTATATAGGGAAAATAACCGCCTTACTGACAACTTCATGCCAAAAGACAAAAAAACATTTCAACTTAATTTTTCTAATGCCGTCACCTTCCAGCGGCTGGAACACACAAGAACACGTTTTTTATAAATAGAATGCATGGTAATTGAAAAAAAAATTGGTTTCTTTCAGTATATCGTTGAACACCAATAAAATTGGCAGGAAATAAAAACTTTATCCCTTTATCTTCTACACAAACATCCTAAAGGATTTAGCAGAAGTTTAAAACACCGAGTAGAATTTGAGGAAATTTGATATTTAACAAATTTTATTTTATTACTTTATAAGTAATAAGTTATTTAAAATTTTCAGTATTTTCTTTAGAAATATGGACGCTGTAAGCCCTTGGTACAGTTCCTTCTTGCATTATTGTTTAATTTCAGTTACTAATGTGATATTGTTTCTTTTAGCTCATAAACCTTTGTACTGCGTGAAGGCCGAACCGTTGATATTAGATCCCACTCTTCGACCCGACGTTTCTCATGAGCGCTTCATTGACATTCAGATACCTACGAGTTATATATAAACTGCTTGAAGTCGCATTTTTCTCCTAACCGTGTGAGGTTAAATGGACGCCTCTTATATCTTTTATTGCACCGCGAGTTTTCAGAGAGCGAGAGAGAGAGGAAGGGAGGTTTAGCTCCGAGTGCCAGTGAAGACTTGGCCACTACACATCGGTAAAGAGAGGACTTCTCGCGCCGAATTAAAGAGGACTTCTTCACCCTTCCCCTCCCCCTCTCACCATCAACATAAGGTGGTGACCTCTGACCTGCCTCATGGACTAACACTCTTCTGATGCCTGCCTACGAGGAGTCATGCTTTTCGCACAACACACCCGTCAGGCGGGTGGCCTATCTTCCTGGAACTATCCGTGTACCCGTAATACAATACCTACCTTACTTAAAAAATAATATTTGGTAGGAAAATTGAAGAGAAACTTCGCAGTGGTTGAGTATGCCGCTACGTAGCACCGTACTGTAATCATAAAAAGGACAGTTACCCTATTTGTGATAATAATCAAAACCCGTTTAAATAAATATACGCTTTCTCAATGTATCGGCTAAAATAAATATACCGGTCACCACACTTTGATTATAGAATGCCTTTGGCTGTAAAATTCTGAGTGAATATTCTGATTTATAGCCTACGTAAAGACGGACGTTTTAATTCTGGCAGACGTGTTTAATAGCAATGCACTGAGACTTGCATACTAAACATTTTAATTCTAAAGGGCTTTTTAACGTCCCCGGTTTTATGACCGAAAGGTTAGCAGGGGACGGCTTACTTACTAAATTATAACCTAACTTAAACTAAGACACATGCCTTACCCAGGATTCGAACCAGGAAACTTCGCGCAGTAAGCCGGCACTCAACCAACTGCTCCACGCAAGTCGGTTGCATGTTAAAAACGTTTCAAAAGGAACGTCTAGTTGGGGAAGGGGTGGAGTAAATATTCCTGCATTATCATAGCAAATTAAAGTAAACCACGTTTGTAGAAAATAGTAGAAATTGTTACTACTTCTCCGTGATCGCTGTCCATTTCGTGTCACCCGTTAACATTCCAGTTTTTGAGAATCCAACATAAAAAAAACACATCCTCGGAACAAATTGACAAGAAATTAATAACATTTTATTTTTGTTAGATTTTTACTATAGAAACTGCGTTTTTACTTCTGTACTATTTGTATTTCCGCCTCTGTGCCCTAATTTATGGGATCTATTTGTTATTAATGAAAGACTGATACACGTATAACAAAAATTCGGAAAACATAACTATAAGAACTTTTGTATTTTGCAAAATATATTTTAACTCCCAAATGCTACAAAATTAATACCCATAAGTTTGTGAACTTAAGTGCTGCAGATACTGTCAAATGCTTAACATAACCGCAAGTAATTTTCTTTACGTTACTGATCATTGCTTGTTTACCAATATACATCTACTTCCGTTATGTATAAAATATTTTTATCATATCTCTGGAACCAAAAAGTTGTTGAATGGTTAATGTTTTGCATATCTATTATCCCTTGTATACCGCAGATAATAATTTGTTTCTATTTTATGCAATTTTCATATTTCTTAGTCTATAACGTATTTTTATTTGTGAAAGTATTTCTTCCTATAGTATTAATACTTTTTGAAACTTGTCATTCACACTTACTCAAAATGAATTCATTTTAAACTTATCTAAAATATTAGTATTTAGTCTTCTACATTCCGTGAATCTGAATTAGAGGTACTCGTATTTACAAATCATAACTGTGATAAATTGTATTTTAGAAAGAAAAATAGTCTAATTTTCAAGTGAAATCTGCATTTGTGTAAAGCACTTTCAGTTTAATTTGCATACAGCTGGAATATAATAATTAATTAGAGAGAGGTAGACTTGGTCAGCGTGTTAAATTTTAAGCAAGTCTAGCATATAGTGAGTCCATTGCATAATATGACGCGTCCCTAGCTACTGTTGCTATGTTCTCCGTAATTTAGAGAATATAAAGAGTTTTCATGAAACACGTTTCCTTGAATATCTTGTAAAGTAATCATGATCATACTTTTTTTGCCCACGTGGTCCAATAGTAGGGACATGAATTAAATTTTATTTGATATTTTGTGTTTGTTATGTTTTGTTGACCATTAGATTATATTGATTTTACTCTTATAATATTATGCCAGAAACCTTGGTAGCCTTGTTGTATTAATTTGTACACTTGCCACAGTCAATAATACAAGAAAATATTTAGCTGCTATGAAATAATGTCTTACAGTTTACCAGCGCCCAAATACCGGTTTTTTAAACTCCCCTTTTCAGCTTTGTTGTCTGTAGGCAGCAGTTCAGCATGGTTACTAAACCGAATGGTTTGAAATTTACTATTGTTACATGCGCCAGCGATCAAATCACTCTTTCGCAACATACACGAACTAGGAGCCACTTGATTAGTCACAAAACTTCTAATATCTCTTGCAATCAATTCTCAAGATCATTAGTTATTTTGGACCAAGTGGAGTGTAACAAGAAAGCGCAGTTTTAAAATAACCACAGCAATATTAGACATATCACCAGATGCCGTAAGGGTACGCACGCTCGGTATTAAGAGTAAGGCATAGTTAACTTTGTGTATAAGAATGATTTATCGATTACGTATAGCAGAATACCGTACATTCACAAGGAATATTGGAAACTGCATCCAGAACACGTTTCAGTCCTCATACTCTAAGAGCATCGCGTAGGATAGAGGATATGCGGCATGATCGGGATCGCTATTCGTCGAACCAGAATTGCATTCCACGGATGTTTCATCATGTCGTGCTATTACAAGTACACATCTTCCTTCCTGTGGCACGTGTGCGTACGAGGTTACACTAATAATTACCCAAATAAAATAAAAATTCAGCCGTTACCATAGTCGTCACTGCACTCTACTTCAATCTCCCCTTGTAAATAATTGCGATTTTTATTCTCATATTTTTTATAATATAAGCTTTTATTTTCCATACTAAGTTCAAAGTGAGCTAATTTATTTAATGCGAAAATGTTAAACATGACGTGTTCCCTTATATTCGTCTGAATGGTCTATTAGCTAAAGGATACATCCAAGCGCGTCGTTGTTGGTTAACGCACACATTTTCGTAAGAAATGCCAATAGATCCCTCATCGTGTTAACTACCACAGTTAATGATTCTCCTAAAAAATTCAATGGTACTAAGGCACTGCCTTCTTATACGGAAATGTGTAAACAATATTTGTATCATAAAACCTATTTTGCTGTTTTTATTTAACTACGATATTCTTACGATTCTTAATATAGAGTTCCCAAAAAAGGCACAAATTTATCGAGGCGTCTACTTCTATCCGTGGGTAGCTGTGATGAATGTTATTTTAAAGACTCTTATTATAAATAGATCATTGAAAATTTAATGCAATGCTAGAAGTGTGCTTTTAAATTTCACTAACATATAATTTGTATACAAGCAGTTTAACTTGCAATATTAAATAAGTAACCATAAAATTCAATTAAGTGTGTTAATATCAAAAAATAATAAAACATGACATTTTCAACACATTTAGTAGGCATAACATATATAAAACTTCTAAATAGTTACAAATAGAGCAGTTACGTCAAGATCTGCCACATTCAGGTTCACTTCGTTCTTCTTTCTGATGCTGATTGGCCGAAGCATATTTCTCTGTAGATCAACAAATAGTCAGGCAGAAGACGCTCGTTAGGTTCAAGATGTGTTGCCACATGCGAAATAATAAAATTTGGAAAACGTCATCGATTTACTATAGCATATTACTTTTATCAGACAAGGAATCCTTGAAATTTCGCCTAACTTTTAGATACCGTCTGACAGGAATTTTAACGCTAAAAAAGAGGATATGTGCGAGAAAAACCGGGCATATGGGAAATGTTTTAAGTAATTAATAATTTTAAGTTTATTTGTCCTACTTTTAATTTAACCAAACTCACTTTTCAAATCGACACGAAAGCCTACATACTTTGTTACCTTTGCACTGCTAACGAGATAAAAATACACTGTGATAGTGACTAAAAAGTTCACAATTTGAGCTACGTTCGGTTGCTGTGGCTAACAGCTGTAGACAAAAAGAACATGATGGCACGTCCTTAAGACCGCAAACATGTCAAGATCATAATATTTCCGATGGGAAACTGGGACGATTATAATCCACAGTTTTAGCATTTGTGTGGAATAGGACTAATAAACCACTTGGAGGAAATTCATCTTTAATGTAGTGGGACCCAGAACCTCTACGTTACGACTACAACCACACTGGAAAAATTTACGGTTCTCTACTCAAAACTCGCCTGGACTGTACTTATAGGAAGAGCAATCAAATAGGTGGTTGGTACCATCCAAATATGTTTAACGTGCCCTAATAACAACAAAATTGCGCGTTGATGTCCTTTATGAAGTCGCGTCTGTCACTATACATACAAACTATGTTCCTAGTACAGAACTACACGATAGTCGAGAATACAGAAGCCAAAAAGCAGCCTGTATCAGGAACTGTAGCCGCGGACACAAGCGAGCGACACGTCGGAACATCGTTTACCAATTATCGCCTGATATAGTCTATTCGTGGTTTCATGCATACGTTTTCAATCAAATATTTAAAAAAAAAATCCTTTGTAGACAATCAAATATTTAAAAAAAAAATCCTTTATTTCCTAAGTAGCCTATGTAGCATATTACATACACGTTATACTTGTACTAACATAAAAGTATTTAAATTTGGATTAAATTGAACTTCTACTTATACTTTATCCATAAATTATAACATTAAATTTACAAATAATATGAATGAAGATATGGTAATGCTTATAAAGTAGTAGTTCTTATACAAAATATTGTAACACTGTATGCGCACGAAGTAGAAGTTTAGTAGGGTTTCATAAAAATTGTATATAACCGTGAATGGAGTATAACTTACTTGCGGCCAGTTACAGAGACTCGGACAACCAATCAGAGAAGGGGTACATCGACATGAAAAGGAACCTCACGCCTTCACACTTAACTATTTTTAGGGACACCCGAATTTCGCGAAAAGTTTTCCGCACAAGTTAGAATTCAATACACTACGGCCGCACCGGCAGTTTTCTGTTGCTTATTGGAGGCGTGTCTTTGTGAGAAGATATTTTTCTACTCGGATGGCTAACCAGACTATGTGACTTCAATACTGTACACCTGTGATCCCCATGCACACACCTAATACGCGTAACACGAAAACCATCCAATCACTAAAGTGGATCTGAGCTAAAGTGTTGTGAAGTAAAACTGGTCGTAATATATTTTCGCGAAAATCGGATGTCCCTCTATTACGTGAGAAAACAGTTGAATCGTTCAACTGAACAACTTCAGCAACATTTGAATTGTTTGCGCAGCAAACAAAAAGCAGCCACGAAACACGGCTACAGAACCTCTCATTATCAATTCACTCCCCGATGCTCTAGCTGATATGATTTACTTGAAAAAGGGGGGGGGGGGATAATTCGCCTGAGTTGAAGAACGATAGTGATAGCATAGAGGTAAAATTCTTGATAAAATAAGAATGTTCAGGTGGCAGTGCAGCTTGAAGGCCCGCCGCTCAGCGCACTGAAAACATGCAAAGTTCCGTGTCTGCGGGAATTACGACTGAGGGATGATGGCGTTCTGGCACGAACTCCCTCAGCTTCTACCTTCGTGCATAGCGGCCCCGCCTCTTCTGGTCACGAGACGGGGAGTGCAGTATCAGTAACATGGCAATCATTCAGAAACTTATCAATACTTTTGATTGAGTAGTGGACTGAAGTGGAGCTTAAAATATCATGTTGATTCCAAGATGATTGCTTCGTATTATTTTGCTGCATTACAGAAAGGTTCTTGTTGAGCAATTTTCCGATATTCCTAATTGAAATATTATATCGTCGTATATCATACGGATAAATATTAAGTATTGTCTGATATATTTTGAATGGAAATCAGTTGCTACAGGAAAATTTCAATAACTATTCTTGTTCCCTTAGTTGCGTCTTAATTAAAAACTAGCAATAACAATTTTCGTAAGTAAATTAAACACTAAAAATTGTGTTAGCTTATTTTGTTTAATCGTAAAACTACTAGATTTTTACATTTTAACAAACGTTTCACGTCTCATGCAAAAGTTTTATTTCTCAGCTCTTATAGGCAGCGTATTATAGTAAGGAGTAAAGCTGAAAGTCACCATTTTGTGATTACTTCGAGCGGAAAAATGCATATGTATAATGTATTTTTTAAATATCAAAAATTACATGATGCATAAGTGTGCTTTAAAACTCCAAATGAAACTTCGTATGCTTCAGATACAAACTTTAAATTGAAGGGTCCAACAACGTTCGTTGGTAATATAAATATCACTGAAGATGCACTGGAAAAAGCACGAGAGATTGATAGTACAGAAAACTAAAGGAAATACAGGCATGTACACTTCCTTTTCAAGACTTCGATTGGAAATGCTTGTAAAGGTAGAGGTAATGGTTCATTTTAATTTCAGGCATGGAAAGTAGAATAATTTCAAAGTGGCCATTGAAAGAGATTTGGAAAGTTGTAGTCAGGTGACCAATACTGATAAGGTCGTTTCATGTTGTGGCAAGAATTGTGGGATAGGCCGGATGTAGTGTGTGTGTGAGAGCGAGAGAGAGAAAGAGAAGAGGAAATTACTCGTGGTAGGACTGGCGGAAGACTCACAATTTTCTAACACTGAGAAATTACGAAATGGAGGAAAAAATTATCAGGTCACATCGCTAAATATGTCGTAAGGTTGAATGCTGCATGAAACTTTGATTCGTGTAAAACTGGAGCAAAGTTCGTTGTACCTTGATAACTAATATGACCTCAAGTAAGAGTCCATCTCAAACATTTTAGACGGAGACGCTAAATTTATTTATTTCCTGCTGGTTTGATTTGGCCCCATTACACTCCATTGCATGTTGAATATTCTCCGATTTTTTTAAATTCTCTGCGCTAAGCTTAAAACTCTACGAAGTTTAAGGTTCCAAGGCGGTAGTATATAATCTACTATTTCAAGTTCGTTTTCATTTATTGAAGCCAATTATCTGGTAGAAAGATAACATCATCGCTAAAGGAAATTAACCGTAGAGATTATGTTAATTAAGTTCCTCGACTCTTCCACATTTCACACCTGCTCATAAATTTCTTCTCGAAGCTCCCCTCTTCCATCCAAACCAAGTAGATGGTATGTGTTGGAAATGCTCTGAATTTGCAACAAATTCCTACGCCTACTGTACCGAGCTGAATGAACTACATACATATGTATAACTTATTCTTTAACCCCGGTGTCAAAAAAGAAGGAAAACGTATAAATTTACATGTCAAGCTAGTCGATCCACCCAGAACCTTAAGACCGGGTATGTAAATTACGCAAGAAATGCAAGCCCGCAAGAAACGCAAATACGCAAATAGTCGAACGTACGTTTTTCAAAACTATAGCTTATAAATTACGCAGCAGGACGGAAGAACGCAACGCAAGAGTTGGTCAACTTTCAGCTTCTTACGTTTTTGCTTGCGTCTTGCACCTTCTAAATTAGTAGTGATCGATTACAGAATCGATTAACACTCGTAGAAAAGGCTGTGGTTTATCAATTATTATTTTACTATTTGCGTAAACAATTAATTTATGCCTACAGTTATACGTTGTCATAAATAAATACAATAATTACTCATTAAAATATTTTAGTATCACCATCTTGCAGAAGAAAATTAGTAGTGTTATTAGAAATTCGTTTCTAGGCATTCAAAAACAATATACCAGTAACTTTACAAAGCTCAAAATTTAAAAAAAAAATTATATCTATACCAAACTAATATCTCTGAAAAAAGAAAAATCATGTTCACCAAAATGCATTATCGAAATACATTTTTGTACCTGTTTGTTATTTTCATTTTGCAATGTTGGTGGCGTGCTGTGCCGTGCGATGTTTATAAACGATCGTCATTTTCTTCGGTTGCGTCGTTGTGTTCTTACGTTTCCTGCGTAATTTATAAACATGGCCTGAAGACTGCTCAGCGCGGTGAGATCTTCGAGTGTTCTGAATAAGCGGGCGTGATTTATGACACGCATATGTGTAGTAAGCATGAAATACGAGGGCGAATGGAAAGCTTATTACAATGACAGGTACGTGCGCAACATGACGCCATCACCCATCTCCGCGTGTATGAATGACACTTCCATAGCCAAGATTTCGACCAATATAGCGTAATGTGTCACATGCCATCAATTCTAAGACGCCCGTTAGGTTAGTGAGAGTGCATGTGGTTTAGGGTCCGTGCGGGGACTCAAGACAGCCTTCCCTCGGCTAAAAATAAACTATTCTGCTTTCGAATACGTTTTTTAAATAAAGATCATGTTAGCTTCTAGGTCCTTGTTAGTTGCCTGCACACTTAACTTTTCTTAGTACGAAATTATTATAGCGGGTATATTATAAAACAAAAGCTACCGCATTATATGGACGCAAGCAAAACATTTTTTCGGAGAAATTATTATTTATAGAGTGTTGTTAATTTATACAATACGAATTTTAAAATAATGAAGACCTTAAATTTATTTAGCGACAGTATAGTGAAATCGTAAAAACCCAGTCACAAAAGAGGCATTTAAAATAAATAATTGAAAATTGACTCTGAAAAATAAACAAACTTGCCTAAACATATTTTTAAAAAAGTTGAAGAATAACATCTTAGGAATATATATATATATATATATATATATATATATATATATATATATATATATATATATATAAACTTATAAATTTCAACCAATATTAAATAAACTTTAACAATTATGTCATTTTAAGTTGGCGATTTTTAAAATAAAATTTCATATAAAGAAGAACTCTCTTACTAAGCACAAATAAGTATTTACTCTTAATAGCGACAGAGGAAAGAGTTCATTATTAAAAACTTTGTTAACTTTACTTACTATTCGTTTCCTATAGTTGGCGAATGAAATGGTTTCACGAGAGAGTGAAAACACGAAACCTTCAAAAATTGTGATGAATGACACAGTAACATAATACGTCGATGTCGAAGATGTGTTTTGAAATATAATAATAGACTACCTTCATATGTTCAAAACTATAAAATCCTTCCAAAATAATTGCATATTTTAAATATATTATATTTTCAGAAATATGTGTTATGGTGTGTGTGTGTGTATATATATATATATATATATATATATATATATATATATATATATATATATATATATATATATATATATATATATATATACAGGTGTGTGTGTGCGCGTGTAATTTGTTTAATTTCATGCATTTTTCATATTTCTTAGTGTATGACGTATTTTCATTTGTGCAAGTTTTTTTTTGGCTGCAGTATTGATACTTTTAGATACTTTTTAGAAAATTGTCATTCACACTACTGAGTCACAGTTTAAATATGGTTTCGAATTCATTTTACATCAAATAATATTCATTCGGCCAATAAATTGACTGTTATTGAAACGATTTAGTTTATAAATTAAAAATGGTTGGACATTGAAGAAATACAGTATATTTAACATTGTGTTGTGAGCACTGGGACCCGAACCTGCGGCACCTAGGTAGGTGTGCCTCACGTCGGCCACGCTGTTGAGATCATGGCTCCGATGGCGGAAAGCAGGGCGAATTGCAGAGCGGCAACGAGGTCATCAGATGCACTATAAAACGGTGTTCAGTTCCAGGTCAGCCCCCACTGTACGATACTCAGGCGTGACGGACTCCAGGGCAGGGCGTCTGCAAGTCGGTGAGCAGGAGACACCGGACGACGGAGGATGTCAGCCAGTCAGTTGCGAGGACATCTGGATCATCCCACGACGGAGGAGCTTAGTGCGTGGTCGATATATTATTCAGTGGTAGGCGAATCTCGTTCCCCAGTGCAGGCCAGTTCAGTTACGGAAAGCTACGCGTCGCGATTTATGAGTACAAATTAATGAGATTTAAAGTACTATCTCAGCTATAATACTTTGTCCTTTTGCTTGCAGATATATTCAGAGGATTCCAACCAAGCAAATAGTTAAATTTTGTCTTTATAATATTCTATATTTTTATTTCAATTAAAGCTGAGAATAACTGTATAGTTATGTAAATTATTTGAATTATCATTTGACGCCTACCAGCTCGCACACCAGGTAATGATTTAGTTAGCTGAGAGTTAACTTAGTTGAGTTTGTGAGTAGTAGTTTAGAGTCTGGTTGAGGGACCAGAACAATTGCCAATAATTGAAACTAGTAGAAGTTTTCGGGTTTCATCGTTACCTGCATTTAAAGTGATTATTCAAATTCAAATAAAAGTGACATTATGGTTTCTAAATAGTAATCTTACCAAAAACTGCACAAAATTTTGTAATAATGCCTATATTGCCCTTAACTTGATAAACATTTATGCACGAATTATCTGATAAATTTAATGAGAAATAATTGTATAACTACCTTTCCCATATAAATGTATACCATAAAATTCAAATAGAAAGGTAAAAAAAATAATAATTTCATTACGTATTTTCTTTGTGAAATAATTACATTTTTACACCATTAATCTCTAAATAATATTTATGCTGTCATTATTTACAAAAAATTTGCTATCGTAGAAGTGATACCAGGATTATTTTAACCATCAGTAATGAAACCATGAATAGAAATTTGAATTCCTTAAAACTCGAAGTAAAAAAAACTACAGTGACATCTGTTATAACATTTTTAGAATAATATCCTAAATATTTCATACTTATAATATCTAAATTGTTCAGAAATACGTACTTAAAATACATTTAATATGGTTTAAGCAGCATAATTGTATCAATTCTAGCTAGCACAAACTCGTGAGAACAGAGCAGTCTGGAACTAATTAAAAAATTGTGCGTCACGGAAATAACGAAAGTAACTAAAATTAACGTTTTAGATATTTCATCATTTGAATTGTACTGGGATACAAATTAATTAATCCATTACATGGCAGAAATTAAAAATATTAATTTGCAAAAAAAAATGATCACAATGAACGAATCGCGTGAGTATAACGAAGGTTGCCACACAAATATCGCCATAGCCCAACATTTGTCCAATTTGCGTGTATTGAGGTTTGCTTCCGCGGATGTGCCAGTAAGGGGCATGAATGTCCCTCCATCATTCATAGCTGTAAGACACCGAGTAAGGCCTTAGAAGCAGCGTGAGCCCAAAGACAAGTTCAGTGAGCACGCAGCGTCCCACTACGGCGCATTTGCAAGCCTTTACCCAGGTAGGCGAGTGTGACAGAGGTCACATGGTCGGCCTCCAAGAGGCAGGCAGGACGTTTCGGCGCGTTTCTCAACACTTGGTCCGTTTTGCCTACACTGTAAGTCGGAGGTGGACGCAGTGGGGACAGCAGAACACTCACACTTGTCAAGAAGACCTGGGTCGACCGAAGCAGACCACCAGCAAAGAGGGTTGTTTCAGTGTGCAGCAGGCACAGGTGTCGCAGCGCACCATACGGGTTCATATCACGGCAGCTGGGGATACGCATGTGTCCACCAGTACCTTATCCAGGGAGCTAGCAGAACGGGACTTGTCATCGCGGCATCCCTTACAGCGTCTACTATTACGACCTGAGCACAGCCGAGCATGTGTGACCTTCTGCCGGGAACAAGCAGCACAGCAACTTGAGGATTGGCAACCAGTGGTGTTAAGAGACGAATCTAAGTTCTGTCTGCATACAGACGACCGCAGATTTTGAGTCTGGAAACTTCCTGGCCGGCGCTGTGATCCGCGCTTCTTTGTAGAGCGGCACACCACCCCAACGAGTGGTATCAAGATGTGGGGGGGGGGGGAGGTTGCCATTTCCTACGATACCCACCCTTCACTGGTGGTGACCGAAGGAACGCGGAAGGCACGGCGATACACCCAGAAAATCCTGCGACCATGTGCGCTCCACTTCCTGGTAGCCTAT
Source organism: Dryococelus australis (assembly GCA_029891345.1). Taxonomy (NCBI): domain Eukaryota; kingdom Metazoa; phylum Arthropoda; class Insecta; order Phasmatodea; family Phasmatidae; genus Dryococelus; species Dryococelus australis. Next base: position 201,701,045 of record CM056994.1, read on the forward strand.
AGCTTGACTACCCCATATTCCAGCATAATAATGCCTGGCCTTACACAGCACGGGTATCTCTGACCTGGCTTCGTAATGTCAGTACGCTTCTTTGGCCAGCAAGGTCTCCAGACATCTCTCCCATCGAGAACGTTTGAGACCACATTGGACAGCAACTTCGGCCAGCGACAACTTCGGCGGATTTGAAAGGTCAGTTTCGCCAGCTGTGGCAGGCTCTTCCTTAGGAGAACAGTCGACATCTGTATGCCTCCATGTCCGACCGTATCGTCGCTTATATCCGTGCTACGGGTCGTCCAATACAATACTAAATGAATCCTGCGAGCTTGTCTCTTGCAGTAGATGTTTAATATGGTACAATATTTTTATGTTTCCTGTATACTGTAGTACAATAACAACACATTATTTTGAATATTTAATTAAATGATAAATTTTATACTTATCACACACATGCTATTTTTATTTACGTACATTTTTTATCATTTCCATAATTTCAATATTTTAATTGCAGGGTTTTTAAAACTGGATGTTATGATGGCAATCAATAATAAATGTTTAATTGTGTTAGTTTAGCTAGCATTTTATTTTTGTGTGCGTTAGAGTAGTTGGAGTGACTCGTTCATGTAGTTCTAAATTTGTAGCCTTCCGATTGGCTGGCAGGTAAAAACCCTGCGTTAAGATAGGCTGGCATTGTATTATAGCAGTAACGTTGCCTTCAGTATTGGAGAAGGACAGAACTGCTGTAGGTCGCTCGCCCGAGTTGGTGCAGAGTCGTAACTTTTTAAATTAGTTATTAGGGAGTCCGGTACTGCCACTGAATTATTTTGAGTGTAAATGGAATCCGCGAGGAAGATGAGACGGCCATTAAGCCTTCTTCGCGCGTTAGATATTCAGGAGTTAGCAGGTATCTGTAACGATGGTTGGTCCGTGATCTGCACGTTCCTGTAATAGAGACGCACTTATATGCTGATTTGTCCCTGATGCGGGAGGCACCCGCAATCCTACTGGTTCCTGTCCAAATAAAGCAATATCGCACGAGAACTACAGCATTTCCAGATAAGACAGAGTTGTGTTTTCTACATTAGTTACTGCAGTGCACGTAATTTCTATTGGTTCTGGAAGGTCCAGTACGACACCATTATGATTTCCCTTATGAACGCATATCCCAGCATCCAGTTACCATGCATAACCTAAGACTAAGTCTAGTGTTTTCGCTGACTTTAACTGACGAGTGTTATGCAATATTTTAAGTATTTTTCAGAAAGAGAGAAATTTGTGGAATTTTACATTTTTTCTGAGAAATAATTTTGCGAAGCGGTATGTCGCGGGTCGTACTTCTTTATGGCGCTCTGTACGTTTGGCGAGATCTTTGGCGAGACTCGATCCCTTCCCAGCTATCCTTCTTATCCCCTTTCCCATTCCCCTCCTTCGCTGCAATTTTCGTCTATAAATAGGGGTGTTTGCCTGCCTCTCCCGCTTCTTCTACTCCAGCTGCAGTTAGTTGTGGACATGGGACGTCTGCTTCACGAATTATATATTGTCAGAAATGTTGAAGTGCCGAAATGAGATTTCGGTTTTGTGGTCTATTTATCGAGCAGCTTGAGGTGAGTTGTGGACTTCGGTGACCTTTGTGTATGTTTTTATTCAATTTAGCAAATGGCTTTAAGAATAATGAATGGGCTTTGGTGTTACGTAATTTGTGTGACCAGGGTAATTTTGTAGCTGTTTGTGTGATTTGTACAGCTCGTTTTCTTACGGTTGTTTGGCCTTTATTTTATTCTGGCGTGTACGCGAGTTTTGAAAGCAGTTTCAAGTTTTTTTTGTTGTGTTACCCACTTAGTTGTACTACTCGGTCAGATGGGGCCACGAGTCACGGTGGCTGGTGGTAGAGGTTACTTATTTTTGTATGGTTTTATGGATCCCAAGCTTTGGAAGGGCTACTCGCCGCCTTGGAAATTCTCAATTTTTTTATGATAAATGTATAATTTAAAATTGTCTTTTTATAAGATACGGCTGTTTTGGACACGCACAGCGTGTTGCCCGTTTTGGCATTTATTTTTAAGTTTATTAAACTTATGAGAATTATTGAATTGATAATAATTTTATCTTATTTTGTTCGCGCAATTAATGTCAAAAGGAAAAGCATAAGTGAATTGGGAAAGGTTGTATAGAATGCGATTGATACAATGGAAAATGCATACGTTTTTAAATATTATTCTGTTCCACAGTTGTGGGGAAACGAAGTATAAATATGGGAAATGGTTTGCTAAATTTTGAAAAAAATCGAAGATTTATGTCAGTGTAATGATTGTCTAACTCGTTGAGAATGTTTGTCGTCGCAATACCCTTTCTAGTCAAATGAGTTATGAATCCTGTCTTGAGGTCTTTTAATATTACGTGTTATTTACAGAGATATTGCATAAATGAATTGTCCAGCTAGAAGGTTGATTAAATGTGAGAAGCGTAAATTTAATTGTGTAGTAAATATTGAGATTTTATATTTTGAGGCATAGAGACTCTTTTTAATATGGTGCTATATTTATTATACTGATGTCATTGAAAGTTTTGAGTCATATTGTTAACCTCGGGTAACTGGGTAGTGTAATTGTAAAATAAGCACCCAAATGTCAATTGGTAAAACACTGTTGGCCTCAAGAGACTAAGGCTATTGTAAACTTGTATTGAAGTGAGCCAATACTCAAGCGTTGTGAACTTTTTAAAGGAAATATTGAATGCTACACCTTGATTTAAAGGTTTGCGCCAGAATTTTGTGTTTGGTATTTGTGAACCCGTCACAATTCAAATATATCTTCACGTTTTCTCACACTTAGTTAATGGGCATAACTACACATACTAACGGCCATAAACCTACGGTATTAGCTTGTTTGATTTAATTTCAGTGGTTATTGACATCAAGGAATTTTAATACAATTTTTTCTCAGCATTTAATTCTTAAAGTTGAACATTAGAAAAATTTTACGCATTAAAATTTTAATTCTGAAACTAGCCGAGTTTTGTGTTATGTTCTTTCAATAGTGAGATGCTTCATACAATTCCTCTCAAGCTATTGGTAATTAACCTTGTCTGAAAGTGAATAGATTTAAGTTGCGTGCCTGCCCGCATGCAAAGTGCATGTGCACCGGCTGAGTTCTACGGAGTTCATAAGTACTAAGGGTGCTTGCTACTCCACTGTCTGCGAGGTACCGGGCTATAGTTGCCCTATAGGTTGTAACCAGCTCGTTATTGATTGTTCATATTTGCCCACACATGCTTAATTACCTCACAGGAAACTTAGTATTAATGATCCAGTTCAAGGCAGCTATTCATGGGACAGACACTGCGCAGCTATCTTGCTATCTCTACTGAACTACCTGGTACGGCGTTCTAGTTCATTCGAAGAGCTTGCAGTGATCTGTTTCCACAGGCCTAACACAGTGTCATATGCTAATTACCATTTTCCTGTTGATTGTTCACACTTCCTCCATACTACGTTCTGCACAGTGTATTGTTGTACTATGCACCTACACGCCCAGTGTTAACAAGGGGTCCCGGTACGTACACCGTATATGTGCATATCTAATCATGCAACTCATCTACATATTGATATCTGGCTGCTGTACTGTTTTACATATTACATAGGAAGTGGCTTACCAACTGTGTTGTGTATTGCAATACATACTACTATGTCCTGTGCCTTTATAAACAGGCACGTTTCCTCACACTAGTTAGAATTTACTTACGTATATGTTTAACAAAGTTATTTAAAATTTAAGTGGGTTAAATTAAGGTGAATTTCTATTTAGTATACTTTTGAAATAGCAGTTTGCAAAAAAACCACAATGATTCACGTTACGTACGTTTATTTTAGTTATAAAATGATAACTTCTGCTATTGGGCCTAAATAGATTAGATATGAATTTGGATAGTGTTAGTTGTACTATAGAAAATAAATAGTTTTAATAATTTTCTAGGAACTGTTACTGTTAAACTGCGAAGTAAAAGTTAGTGTCTGCAATCATCCATAGAAATTATTTAATATCTATTTCCCAGCGATGCTACACGGCAAACTAACAAGAGTGCACCATCACTGTTAACATTAGTTTACCTACTATAACTTGACTGTGTCAACTTTTGCAGCAACACAATTTACAATCATTTTATGGCTGAAAGATTGATAATTTCAAGACGCCCATTAACAACGGGATAGAAGCAATTGGAAGATGCACACTAACAGGTTTCTGAACTCTTGGCGGTTGTCTACCCAGAAACTGACCGCAGGATGCAGTAACGTTGAAATTCATTACATTGAATTGTAAACGGGAGTGTCGTGAGGAAATACTCCTGCGGTCGACAATATCCATGGAGTTTTTCACTTGCGAAAATCCGGCATCTGCTCTACAGATCAGCGAGGACGAATGAATTGGTAAAACGCCTGTGCGTTGTAATTTACATTGTTTTATGCTGTTTGTATAGCGATTCCCACTCTTCCAGGCACCAGTGCTCTGTGCAATTCTGGTGATATACCAGTTGCCAATTGGCGGCAGTTAACAGAAGTGCCATTAGAATTTCACTAATTGTAGTAACAGATTTAGCCTAACAGTTATTGTTTCGAGAAGAAACTGCAATGAGACGGAGAGTTGCTCGGAGAAACAAATTTATGACTAATGTTAACAAACGAGAGTTGTTTACTAAATAAAACCTAGAGAACAATAAAACAGATTTTGTTCGGACCACAAAGTGCTTAGTGGAACTAATTTGGTTTTTTTTTGGGAGTAATTTATATGTTTACAGCAATTTAATTATTAGAAATAAGAAATTTTTGGTCGTGACAGTTTAAACGTAATTTTTAACGTAAATTAATATTTATCTCAATGTCATGTTGTACCTAAATTTGTTTTAAAACAATGCCTGAACGCATACAATTGCATAAGCTAAAGTACCACACTTTCTAACTTTGGAAAATGTGCAAATTTAGTCCAGAAGTTGTTGTTCAAACCATGGTATCACAGATATGTGATGTCTTGTGGTCTACGGTTCATCTATACTGTTATCCTTTAAAACAACTGTATTTTTTTTATCTCAATAGTATCTCACGTGCGCATCTTTCGAGTCTAGCCTGACATGCAACCAAACTGAAAACATTCCAGTCTTCATATTGTATTGAAACACCTACGCACGTGCACGCATGCACACACATACACATACAAATTTTTCATATATGCTACTTCTTGTTTCATATCTCAGTGAAAGTGAACATTTATCTGTCGCACATATTGACCGTTTTCCATTCAACGGAACATAAACACGCATTGCCGGGAATACCCACAAAGCGAAGCAATAAAAGGGCAGGGTTTATTTGTAAATAAAATAAACTGAAAATAACTCTTTATATGCCATAAAGTACTTTCTTGTCAAACAGTGTGAATCTGCGGGTTATTCACTATTAATACCGAGGATTATTTTTCAGTATAGAAGAAGAGACGCTCGTTGAGGATACTAAATACACCGAAGTTTATTAGGTTTTAAAAAATACGGTCTATTTACAGGGTTTGTAGTGTGGTCGTCGAGAATACACGTATTAATAAAACTTTAAAATGTTATCTAATATTTTACCAAATTTACTAGAACTAAGCAAATATTATGGTTTGTGTATCTGTTCACACTTAGATTAAAATTTTCACAATGTCCTACCATATACGTAATATATTTAGTATACTTACCTCAATGGAATAATTTGCTTATTTTGTTCTCCCTTACATTAAACTGTTAGTATTAAATGTAATAAAATGTTATTTATTGTAACGATTATTGTTAGGAAACGTTTACTTATTAACATTTCGCAATTTGCAGAATAAAGTAAGAATTTATTTTCAAATTTTAGTCATCTGTCTGATTTTAGTCCAGTTCATAGCCTTTAGGCTGTATATATATATTTTTTCGATGCCACTCATGTTCATGAGCTGTAGATATATTTTAACGATATCCAGGTACACAGATTTTGTTCGAAAGCTAAACAGCATAGCATCAGAATCGACATAAGCACATGAGAGAAACGGCGCCTGTACGACTCCGAATTCACCGAGGAGACTGCGTTTTTTTAAATATTATTTTAGGAACCCAATCCAAGTCTGTAACATTTGCTTATATCTGAGGATCTTAAAATGTTTCTAGGACATTAGCAATGAGCAGTAACGCACCAAATGTGGAAAAATTAAAACTGAAACACTGAGGCAGTGCAGAATAAGTTTTGGTCATTATTTGAGTTATACTTACACATTAAGAAGGTCTAACATAAGTGACTAATCAAAATATGTCACGTCCAGGAATGTTGATATGTTTACTCCTTGAGGGAGTTATTTTAACTCGCACTGTTTATCGAATATAAGAATTGGTTTTATTCGTATTATTGTGGTTCCCGTATAATAGAACTGAGCAAAATATTTTTCACCTAATTTTAACTATCAAGTCAGATATTACTTGATTGATAAGCTAAATACATTTAATACGATAAAGTTATTGATTATCAATCTGAAACATCGTAAAATTAGCTTAGAAAAATTTCTTTAAAATCAGTACACCAGTATTAGATTTTAGTAAATAAGAACAATTTCCTATAGCTTACGCCAGAAAAAAAAATGTTGATGTTAATATCAGGTATATAAGACAAAAAATCACGTAATTTACGTGTATACTATTTTTATTCCAAATATTTATTGTAATCAGGAAAACGAAGGCAAGTTAAATTAGATTGGTATAAAATAACTTACGATACATTTATTTCACAGAACTGAATACTTCTGTAGCAACCTACGTTGACCCAACAATACGAATGTGTTTGGGAATGTTGGCTATATGATGAGCTGGATCACACATATTAGTACAATATTGGCCCAATGTGGTATGTCAACGAAAATTTGCTAACACTAAAACAGAACATGACACAATATAACGCAATATATTGTAATAGTGTTGGGAACACAACGGATGGTAATTGGCGCTTAATGTTATGTTGGGCCAACATCGTGTATCCTATATTATGCCAAAAATGTATATATATATTTGATGGAAGAAAATTATAATTAGACATATTTTAATCAAATATATGGCTTTAAACGCACAAACTATGTGATATTTAAAGTTTACTCTGTTGGGCATTTCTTGGTTATGATGGAAAATATGCTGTCGACATTTGGTATGTACACTTCAATTAGGCCAGCTTTGTTGAACCATTTTAATGTCACTTATATAAGGAATCGTCTAATGTGTGATAAATATAAATTTTCGCAGCGTGTCAAGTTAACCGAAAGTAATTTTCCTTTAAATTGGGTTTTGTTTTTCTTGTATTGAGACAGTGTCGTGACATAACAGTTGATAATGGGTATATTTTATTATTTTAATTCCGCTTGCAAAGCAAACATTATGGTAACATGGGATATTGTAAATAAGTATAAAGTTTATATGATGCTTTTACTTGTTCGATTGTTCAGACTTTATTTAAACAAGCGATCCTTTAAAAATGAACAGTCTATATTTGCGTGTGTGTTGGTTATTGGTTGAAAAATATTACTACTGCTCGATGGTGTTAAGGTAGAAGGCTGTAACCCACATGTTTCAGGAGAACCAAAAAACTGCTTAGTATTGACTGATGAATATATACAAACTTTTCAATTTGTACCTACAACTAGAATTCTCATTTACACGACACAGTCAACAGGATCACCTATCCATACATGACATCCTTGTATTTTGTAAAACGAACATAATTTTGAGGGTTACGTCCTTTTACCTTAACACGTATGAGGGTTAATATATTTTTCTCATATGTATAAAAGAAATAAAGATTGACTGTTTCTACCTACCTAGTGTTCTCAATTAAAAATGCAATAAATACAATTACAAATAAATTATAGTAAGGCACCACGTTAATTGTCCCAATGGCAAGAGTAGTCAGAATTACACTTTAACACTAATTATTGACACTGTTAATTTCATCATCTTCATTTGTCTTATTTAAACATTCTGGAACATATTTATATTAATTTTATATTTGTTGGAAAATTTATATTCATATCCTCACTTCTGGTTTTACAATGTGGTAAAATGGTTTCTTGAAGCTCTCTTCAATTTCTGAATGTGCTGTTAGTAAGCACAATCACATTGTGGGGTCGCAGCCTTATCCTACTATTTTGTAATATTGTAGGCCATTCTGATGGGGCCCAGATGGTTTTCTTCCTTGTGAAAGAATCAATGCATACATGTATACAGACAACAGGCATGCACGTGTGTCCTGAAATAAGGAAGCTAATGCTCACTCACACAACGTTTCTTGAATTGAAAAAAAAAAAAAACAGAACAATGTAGCCCACATCTGCCTATTCTTGTTTTGTCCAGGGCAGCTATCGCAGCATATGGCTACTTCTTTTACATGTCCTCTATCATCAATAGTACATAAGTACTTAAAAACTAAAGAACATATTTCGTTTGCTCCCCTTTTACCATCACATTCTCCCCATAAATAGCATAAACCTTCTTTAGTTGAGCTCTCATACAAAATGGGGTTTATACACGGCATACTTCCTACTATAATGCAGAATCATGTTTTATTATCCTTGAGGCGTGTTCAATACCGTCTGCAAATCAAAATACACAAAAAAACTCATCTTATCTGGCACTTGTTTGATCGCATTCAAATGCTTTCATTGCGCATTTCTTATCGCTCAAATGTTTAGCAAAAACCGTGTCACTGATTTCTTTGTCCGGGATATTATGTTTCTCGTATATTACTTATTTATCCTTTATGTTGTAATCTGTGCACCGAATATTCGTGAATACTTGTTCTTTAAAAGGGACAAAATTGTTTACCTTCGCATACTCACGGTATAATCTGTAAATATTACTGATATTTTTTAATTCCGCAGGAAGATACAGTCTGTTGGTACTCTGATGACAATAGTGGGATGTGACTACTTGAAGAGATTAATGAATTTTTCTACTTCTTTTCTCTCTTACGGTGTCTTATTTTAAGGCGATTTTCTGCCTCTCATGTCTGGCTTTGGGGTATGTAGTTCGCTTTTATTGCCAAATGTGTAATCAAGCATTCGCTGACTGATGTCAAGTTTTTCATTTTAAACTGTAGATAGAATTTAATTGTTGTTTCTTCCTTAGGCAGTTAATACGTCAAAGTTCTGCTACGTCTACTGTGGTGTTACTTTGTATAGTCTCATTTCTTTTCATCTTATTTTATGCAGGATAGCAAGAACGACTTTTTACCTTCAATATTTAGTGCTCTATACATGTCGAGGAGATGCTGCCTTTCACTTCCAAAATGTGCAGAGCAATTGTTTTGGCATTTACCGGTGCACATGGGTCAGGTTTGACGCACAAGTGACTTTGGAGGCATTTTGTGTTTCCTATTCCCTCTATCACCAACAATTTCATCTAGGAGTTTTGTCACAGCTTATTCAATTACTTTGGCCACATCTTGGATACTTCTTCCATCCATTTCAATAGCGACACATTTTTGCACATTTGTAAAATAATTTGCATTAATAGTTATGTTTTCTACAATACCCACAATGATCTGTTGCACGTCATTAGGGGCAGAAAATAATTCATTAACATCAGATGACACTGATTCAGTTGTGAGTATGACATCTATACCGTCAGCTTTATGGACATGTGAATTTTTTGTGCGATTACTGAAGTTGGGATCAATTACAGAATATACATTTTCCACGACACTATTCTCTAATTGCAATGTCACTATTACTTCGTCAATAGCTTTACACTTAGGGATACTTACATTACAACTGTATTACCTCCAGCTACAGAAGTATATGGGTATATATGTGGGTTTGTACTGACACTGGCCGTAACAATATCACATTCCATTTCTTCAGTTGGTGATTGCTCAGGAAGTCCACAATAAATTACACTCATGCCCTTAAAATTTCCATTTTGAGGTTGCACGAGACATTCTTTTGTATTATCACTCTTCTTCCCTTGTACCTTCTATATCACAGACAAATCTGTATTCAGATAATCTGCAGATACCTTTTTGGCAAGGTCTAAAATCCTTACTGTTCTTTCTGACATGATGTGAATTTGTATCACAACTAACAAGTCGCGACATAACTTCTGTTCATAACGTAAACAAAAATCAGCATTCATTATAGACACCACCTATCAATAGAGAAAGTAACATTGACAAATGCAGTAATTGGAATAACCCTTACTCTGAACACTAATGTAGTAAAAGTCTAAGAATTAAAATAATTTACCCACTATGATCAAGGTTGTAACCCTCACTCCAAATCGTTGTGCAAAAGATCTCGCTATGGTAAAAAGGCATAACCCACATTTATGTGGCATACAACGTTTTACCTCTTTGAAACATGATTATTTTGAGGGTTACTTCACAAAACAATACAGTATATCTACCATGCAAAATGTTTTTAGGGTTACGGCATTTTACCTACACATTAAATTTAACACAATTTCAATGAGTATAGTATCTAATTTTCGGGAATTTGGAAGGTTACATCTTTTTACCTTAACACCATCATGCTGTAGCTGGTAGGTGTTAGTATATGTAGTCGACGCCTCTATCTGTAAGCATTTGGTTTGTAAGGTTGGAAATATGTTCTACTGAAATACATATAGTTAGTCAAAGTTTTGGAATGAAATTAGAAATTTAAATTTGATCCAAAATTACTCTCAGAAAAAATCCCAAATAATATTTACAGAAGAGACCTTGCTCAAAAGAAGTTAAATGCATGTATGCAAACCATATTCTTTAAGGGGCATACGAAAATAAATTTAGAAGCACAAATAACATATTTTTCAATATAAACATTGTATTAATATTTAGTACCAGTTGAGATACTTACTAACACCTAAGTAATGTATTAATTTGAAAGTTATTAATAGTGAAATTAAGTATTATATTTAAACTTTTGAGTTTGTTTGGAATGTTTATAAGAAAAGTTATGGTGTTTTGAATTTTATTCTGGAACAATAATTGACATATAGTAATCACAGAAGATTTCTTTACAGGCTTTAAATGAAATACGCGCCATACTAGAAAGTGTGTAGGGATAGCTTTTACTGCATCAGTTATTTCGCATGTTAAGTAAAGTTTAAAATTGGTGAAATGTGGTGTATAATATGAAACGGTAAATAACAGTGCAATGAACTGAAATGAAAGCAAATATTCCATATAACTCCTTTGTTTATACACACTTAATAAGTTGCAGTGGCTTGGTAATTCAAAGTGCGTGAGTTTGAACCCACTTTCTACCACATAGGTTTTCAGAATATAGATAAAAATGGGAAATCAGAGAAATGCACACAACAAATGAACGGGTTTTTAAATTTTCAAATAAAAGTAAAATAAAATGTTTTTAAAACATTACTAACTAATTATGAAAAAAAAAAAAAAACCTTTATTGTATGGCGTTTTGTACGTGACAACATACATTGTTAACTTACTGCCGATTGTGTAAAATTTCAGTACCAGTAAGCCTTTGGTTGTTAAAAGACTGTAAATTGGCTGATGTCTAACTATTAAAACGTCGTGGAGGCAGCGTAGGCTCAAGTGCAATTTTGATGTTCAGCCAACGTTATTTATCCAACGTTGGCCCAATCAAAATTATCCGTTGGTTTATATTGTTATGCCTATATCAGTTGTATTATTTTGCACATTTTCTTTTCGGCCTTAAACAAGGTAAGCATGGTCTTACTCTGAGGTAGATAAACATTGTAGTTTCTGCTGTTCATTTAATTATAGGATGTTCTCGGTAAACTCAGCCCTTTTTAAAGCCCTGCTTAAGATGTACTTGTATACACGATGTGTACTCTTCCGCCTTATGTAAAATTAACACTTTCATGGAGCTCGTCAATTTATTTATGAGTAAGTCAATTTAAAAAAATTATTTTAAAAAGTTAATATTTTACAACTCTGCTAATTCTTACTCTTAGACACATTAAAAAACAGAAAGTGAAATAAATAATTTCAGCTTTTACAAATATTTATCGAATACTTTTAATTCAATGTCATATTAAGGTGGTGAATGATTGGGCACCAATTCTGTTTTAGTGCTAATTTTCTGACGCACCATGCTTAATATACAAAACGATTGGTCATTCATATTTTCTGTGGCGTAGAATTAAATTCAAATTGAATTTAACTTCTCAAACGAAATTATCCATCGAAAAATTACGTTTACCAATGATCACACACAAACATCAGTAGAATGGCAAAACAACGAACCATAACTAGTAAGATTATAACTTTTACTCGGAATGGAAACCAATTTTACCCCGAATTATTATGTAACTCTTTAAAAAAATATATATTATAGAAAAATAATTAACTTTAAATCTTACAAATATTCATTGATGATCTGATATTTTCATTTTATAACCAACTCGACAATAAATGGTAACAAATATGAAGATCAACAGGTTGAATATTAACACTTTGTATACTTTATAAAATTTCCTTATTTATTTGGCCCGACTTTGGCACTGTGAAATTCTATCTCGGATAACTTCTGAGTTAAGCTATTTTGGTTGATTCAAATTCGAAGTCTTTATTACCATTTATTGGTAATACCAGTATATAAAAGCATTACTGAAATAATTCTTACCAGAACATCATTTCATCAAATAATGATACATTCTTCTATAAAGAACTTCTGGAAGTATAACTCAATTTATACTGTTTGTTATTAACATAACATTTAGACCTGTTCATATACTCTAAAACATAACTTACTGTATTATGCATTGCTGATATACAGGATGTGTCTTAATTACCATAACACATTGCAAGGGCTTGTAGAGGGAACCAAGACGGTTACATTATGCATATGATCTTATGCACGGAAACGTACCGTTTCCCCGCGACCAACACCACCACATCACATGTTGATCTCTCCCACGTCTGCAAAATACTATACGTTGTTTATCTCCTGGGCTCACTTACAAGAAGGGCTCAATGTGACGACGACAGACGTCTTACACAAACACGGTACCTTAGTACTATGTACTCTTACACACGACCACCAATACCTGGACGTCCAAGATCCTGCGCAGCCATAACCCGCACCAACAGTTCTTCCTCTTATTCCATAGGAATCTGGTAAATAAAGCCCCTCATGTAGCCCCACAGGAAGTAGTCTAGCGGAGTAAAATCGGGCGAACGTGCAAGCCATGCAATCGGGCAAGCGTGAGAGTTTGTGTAAGACGTCGCTGGCCGTCACATCAAGCCCTTCATTAAGTAGACCCAGAATAAAAGTAACGCACAGAGTGTTGCAGACGTGGGGGAGGTCAACTTTGCGATATGGTGGTGTTTTGTTAGTCGCGGGGAAACGGTACGTTTCCGCGCATAAGTTCCTATGTAAAACGTAACCGTCTTGGTCCCCCACTACAAGTCCTTACGATGTGTAATGGGAATTCAGACACGCCCTCTATTTCACATTTCTTCAAGGAATGTATGAAATAACTCGTAGTGTTATGTATATCTTAATCACTGATAGTCCTCGAAAATTTCTGTACCATATAGGCCTTATCAAGAATGGAGACTTAAATTATTCTTCTCTTTTTTTGTACGTAGTAACCTTGTGAAAAGAGTTTTCAGTTAGTTTGAATTAACATAAAATAATATTGACCCTACGCAGCAGCATAGACTAAAGAAGCAAATTAAATAGCATACATACAGTAAAGTGTAGATTGCATTAATTTAAGACATACCATAAGTTATGTAATATTATTTTTATAATTGCCAAGGGACTGTAAGACAACCATATTCACTTTAACTTCACTCCTTCAGTTAAGAAATGGAACTACTTTCCTTCCCTCGATACCAACTTTACTTGGCGCATGTCACTCAGTGCGCTTGTTAAAATGTATGCAGATAGGAGCAGTGTCATTTTTTAAGGCAGATTTCAAAAGTTCTCACCTTATCGTGAACTGCCTTTACTGTGACGTAAGAGTCATTTACTCATTCAAGTATAGGTATTATTTGTTCGTACTGAACATATGGCCAGACCCGATTTGATGTCCAACTGCGCAATGAGCAAGGCCCCGTCCCCTCCTCTACGTTAAGTGTTCAGATCTACCAGCCTTCGCTCTCACTGCTATAGGCTGTTCGTGGTAAAGTGAGCAATTTTTTAAGACCCTTCTAAATTTTTCCTTTCATTCGATTCCCATCTTCTTGCTACGTTTTAATATAAACATTGCAATGTGAGCAATAAACATAGTAAATACATTCACCGCACTCAAAATGTAAAGCCTAAGGTTGCAATAAGATATGTTTACTGGTGGTTATTGCCTGTTGGAAGGGTCTTAAAAAGTGCTCACTTTACCGTGAGCAGCCTATACTATAATTATTATGTGCAAATATAAATCAGGGACGTATCTTGCAGTTGTACTATATTACAATATTTATTCAGGACTATATATTAAAAATTCTTTGTAATTTTCTTGCTGAAACATTGCGCCCCAAACCTCTTGTGCCCTTGGACACGAGCCCAGTGCACCCGTTTATAAAATCGGGCCTGCATCTAAACCTCTAGAGCCGAATTGTGAATCTCCAAATCGCTTTGAGGACGGTGGACTCGAACTATTGTTGAAACCATATGAAAATTTTACAGAAATTCAGTGTACATCATACATGTATTTAGGACATTGCAGGTTAAAATCACTAACTTAGTATTCAAATTTTCGAGTTGATTCCTTCCATAACCAAGTGTTTTGTTGCAGGGTTGTTAACACCTAGTAAAGCCTACCATGTGGATGGCACTAATTGTATGAAAACTGATCGGGATACTTTACATCTTCTATGTAAATCTGGAAATAATGAAGCTGGAAAGTGATGAAAGAAAATCGCTCTTGAGTTTATCTTCTACAGTTTGAGTATCTTAAGAGATAAGTTGCGGTCAACAGCTGAGATCTTCAGCGACCGAAATGAGGATACTGGGGAGGGAGCAATGGCGGACTATAATGAAGGAGGAAGCTAGAAGGTCTCTCAAAAAAATCCCACCTGCTAAATGCAACGTCCGTCACGTTTCTCATGTGTTAAAATCCGGGTGTGACTATTCCTCCGGGAATCGAACTTGGTTTGCCGTACTGGGAGGTTAGTTGTCCTACTACTACAACAGATAGTTACTCTCTCTTACCCCGCACTACACACAGTACGCGATAGAAAAGATTGTAAATTAGTAAATTATAAGAAACCGCGGTCAACAAGGGCACTTACACCAGTGTAATACCGAACATTTTAAAAAGGGTTTGCCACTAGAAATGGCAAATACAGCAACAAAATTACTCCGCTACAATGTAGAGTAGCCTAATTAGGAAGAATAGATATTCATCTAAACAAATATAAAATAGCCATAAAACCGTAGTAAAGGCTGTTCACTGTAGAATGAGCACTTTTAAAGCCCTTATTAAGATCAACTTGTATGCAAGTTGTGTATTATCCCGCCTTATGTAAAATTAACACTGTCATGGGCCTCATCACTTTATTCGTGCGTCGGTTAAGTGTAACTTTGAAATTATTAGAAAAGTATATATTTCGCAAACTCTTTTTTACACTTCGATTCATTAAAAAAAGTACTAAGGGAAAGGAATCATTTATGTTATTACAAATGGATACACAGCACTTTTAATCTGACGTTAATATATGGAACTAGTTTCCATCCATCGTTACCAACTTTACTGTGCGAAGTCTTTCAGTGCTCCCATTAAAATATATGCAGGCAGGTACAGTGACTTTTTCTAAGGTTGAGTTCAAAAGTGCTCACTTTATCGAGAACAGCCTTTAGCAAATATACTGCAGTCAATATCTAACCTAGCGGGACACCCTTCCAAGGAAGTTTAATATCGAGTAAGCTCGTACAAATTCTTACAGTGATGATGGAGAAAGTATCATTATTGGCCCCAAGGTGGCAGGAGCATGAAGCTCAAATCTCTAGCGAAGAGCATTGTGTAAGAGGAAACGATAAAAGAAATCAAACGTAGACGTATAAGGAAGAATAAAACAGGAGAAAGAAGTCAGAAGGAGAAAAACCAAAGTCCAATGGCAAAGCCAACAATAAGGGAAACGAGGAAGGAAATGAGCTTGTCAGAAAATTGTTCGTGACCCTTAAAAGAAGAAAGAAAATGCGAGTACTCTGGGCAGTAACACGTTCCTGAGAATACGCACAGCTACAATAACACTCATCCTCGTTTCTGTGCTCAGAAAATTTCGCTAAGCACGTAGCCATGTAAATGTAATCAGTAACTAGAGCTGCAAGACTTTTACAGGAGGAAATTATAACATTTACATGATAACAAGTAACGGCATATTACAGCGACTCTGCAGTAAATGGGATTTCATGATCTGAACAAATGCAAAAAAAAAAAAAAAAAAAAGGTATCGTAGGGAAATACAAATTTTGAAACTGTGCATTAAATATGCGGCCTTCAACACTACAACAGTACGAAGTAAAAAAAAAAGGAAGACTCCAAGCAGAGTAAATAATACTTACAATGATAATATGAGGAAACGCAAAGACGCAATGCGATATAACAAATAGCTTTAATACCATACAGCAACGAAAGTGCGAGATTAAGATTGGATTGGTAAAACATGCAAATAAGATGGGAGAAAAACATATTATTTAGAACGAAGTTGGTGAAGAATTGACGAATTTTAAATCAAATTTATAATATTTAATACATAACAAATATAATAAATTAATTTATATTTACCAAATTGATATTTCTTTATAAGCTCAGTCAGTAATTTAGTAACTTACCATACTCAATTTCAAAATTATAATTGAATTAACACTCATATTATTTTAGAATATAACTGGAAAAAAAAGGGTGATCTATTCCTCAATAATTTTATATAATTTTGTGTGCATAACAACGGTATACAATAAAAACGCTGTTATAAACAAGAGAACAGAACGTACTACATGTATGACTATGTTATTCTCGAGGGTATGTATGTTTCTTCCCTCGAATTAAACACATATCTAAGTTTGTTTCGATGTGGATAAGCGTCACTTACTTTAACTCTTATAAGGGCCATGTCTTGAGACTTTAACATAAATGAATCCACTTTCAACGGAGGTTAGTTCGTAAATATTTGGTTGAAATTCTTACTTTTATCCAACTCGAACGGGGTCGGGGTGGCTGAGCGGTTAGTCTGCTTGCCTTCCACCAAGGCGAACCGGGTTGAATCCCCGGCCTGGCCACTCCCGCATTTTCGCATGCGGTAATCGGACCTGGACGATACCACTGGTCGGTAGGTTTTCTCAGGGATCTCCCATTTCCCTTGCCCTTTCATTCAGGCGCTGCTCCATACTCATCTCAACCACCCGCGTCACCTCTCAAGACGTCGCTGTTAAGAGTCAACGAAATATTTTCACTCACTCACTCCGACGCAAATACGAAACATTTCGAAACAAGCCAATTCTTCGTGGCCAGCCGTAGAAACCGTATAGGTGCGCATTTCCATAAAGTGCAGCACGGCCCGGATAGAAAAAAAAAAAATCTGCTATTTAAAAAAAAAAAAAAAAAAAAAAGCAATAACCACTCGAAAGTTAACATTAATACTATTTTAATTGAGTATCATACATCTGGGGTTCAACTTACACTACTAATCTATCGGCACTGAAGTTTCTTGCGTGTGCAGATTTTCCACAAGGACAGGTAGTATACGAAACTAAACTCGTGCAACCTCATCCCCACCATAAATTAAACCAGCAATGTCATTGTTGAAGATACGACACAAGGGTACATGTTATGTTAGTTCTAAAAGAGCTTTTTCACGATTATAAAATCATATCTCGGGGAAGAATTAGATTCTTTAGTGAAATACAGAGGAACTCCTGTATTAAACCTCTTGATTTTATACTTTTCTGCATTTTACACACATTTTTCTTGGTCCCAATGTCTGTTTTTACAGCATAAGTTTCCCTCCTTTTACACTTCCATGCATTTTGCAACATTTTTTCGCAGTCCCTTCAAAAGTGTAAAATAGTGATTTTACTGTAAGCACACGTCTGTCCACATATTACCTTGTTTTAATCATTCTTCTGGACGCATACCGGCGCCACTACTTCAATATTTCGTAATATGTTTGAAGCGAGCCCCACCCCAAGAAAAAATATTCTTCACCACTACAAATTTATGTCTAAGCATAAGACAGGCTTGACGTTACGTCACTTAAACAGCGTTTTATATCTACCGCCGTAAAATTGGTACATAAAAGGAGCGAGGCACAGAAGGCGTAGGGATGGGAGAGAGTGGATGAGGGGATTTGGGGGAGAGGGTATGGGAAAAGGGGAAAGAAATATTGCGGGTGGCTGCTCATTCTGCCAGCTAAAAGCCATGAAGTCGGTACATGTTACACCCTTCCCGACAAGCGCTATGGCTAATACCACAGAAGCCGCTGGCGGGGATCTTTTACGGTGCAGCATTTGTTTGCGATTCTCTTCGCTATGTCTACGCAGATCGATTTTACATGAACCAGGTTTTATTTAGATAACTCTATACACAACTACTCAAGAATATAAAAGATCGTGTGCAAATTCATGATACTGTGGAAAATGTAATAAAAAATTCTCATCACAATGGAAACTTGATTGTATTAAAATTACACAGGAAAAAAGCAACAGTGTACTCACTTTGGTGGCAAGATGTATCAGAGAATACCCGCCGACCAGCGGCATCGTCCGCCACGGTTTCCACACGTGAAGGTCCGGGAGCGACCCCGCCGGGAATCGAGCCCGGTTCCCCTAGGTAAGAGGTGTGTTGTCTAACCACTACATCACCGCGGCCCCAACACGGCGAACATAACCTCTGTTCGATAATTTTCAATGAATGGGTCACTTGAGCGGGACTGGCGAAATTAGTCCAGAGCATACAAAATGTACCGGTATAAAATTACTTTGTTTTTAAACATCCTTCGTGTTATTGCAAACCGTTCGGCGCTGAATTAATTCGCAAGCTTAAGTGTTGTGATCGTAAGATATTTCGGTGCAGCTGTACTTGTGACGAGCGAGCTTCTCACAGCCAGTGAGCAAAGTGCCAAGTGCTCGGCGTTATAGGCTACTCACGGTAAGCTGGGAACTTTTGAAAGTTCTCTCATTTGGAATAATATTCAACAAATATATTTAATTTTAGCCTTAGGCGTTAAATTCCGAGTGATGTGAAATATACACACTGTGTTTATTATATACTTACATGGCAATATTTATTTAAAAGGTGGCTTAAGGATAAAAGATGGCTGAAAGGAAACAGTAACCATGGCGTCAAAAGTACTCACTTTACCGTGAACAGCGTATATCAGCAATAACCCTATATGCACTAGAGTTGCAGGAGCTCTGGCATATCAGATCATTCGCGAAGGAAATGCCCAAGACACTGAGCGTTGATACCTTGTTGTATACAGTACCGCCCATAGTTATCATTCGTTTGCAAAATGTCCATGGTCGTGGGCACGGAGTCTGAATGGGTTGATATAAATAAATTATATCTTCAAAGGTTGGTTTACTGGACGTTTTAATGCTACTAATTAGGAATCAGGTTTTAGTGTAGCTGGACGACTGGCCGTATACTTGAAGGAAGCTGTTTCCTTTCAAAGGTGGTCGTGTGACTGCAGAGAGACTATGGAGCAAGTGGAGTAACTTAGTTGAGGAACAACAATATTGGCTGTCAGCATACACAGGAGTATTATCAGAATGTTCAGAAAGTGCATGACATCGCTCAAGCTCGCTACGATTGTTTGTCCCTGAATTGTGGTTCCTAGCGAACCTGGTAACTAAGTGTGGGCGAAGTGGCTTAGTACCTCAGAGCTAAGTTGTTCAAGGGCAAACCTGTGTTGTCAACCGCAATCGAATTCAGCTACATGCAGACTAATTGTATTTCATATAGCCTGTAGCAGAATAAGTGTAATCGAATGTCAAAATTTAGGCAAATTGAGTTTCGATCTAGTAACCATTTGTTTATAATTTTAGTACACCTGTATGGCATTTATTTTCTCTTTATCTCAAAAAAAGAGAACAATAATGCTCCGACCTTTCAACTTAGTATTGGTACTATCGATTTAATTATTTCTCAGGAAGAACGTTCTCACAGTGTGCTAAAACAAAATGTTCACAATGTTTTGAAAAAAGACTGAAATTATTTTCGATGTGTTTAATTAAAAATATGTGACTTAAAGATGTGTATAAATGAGTCTCAAAAATTTGCAATAATGAGAGGAAATCTTATTTTATTATGAAAAGTAATAAACCAACTATTTACGTTTAGAGAGTATCTTAGTTTCGTCATTAGTTGCCTAATTTCCGAGTGCATGTAGCAGACGTGATATTTAAAATTGGCAACACCAGTACAAACTCAGTACAGACGTGGTGGTACCGTTACTCCTGCGAACTAGACGCCAATCCTCGATCATCGCAACCCGGTCTTTAACATCGCATTAACAGAAATAAACACCATGTTAATTATAAATTCAATGTCATACCTATGGCGTGAGAAGTATGAGCATTATTTTCCACGAATGTAACATATTTTAATTGCGCTGCAGGCCGCTATGTATGCTTTGGAAAGCTTGTCATCTCACCGTACGTTGGCGCAGTTGTGAAAACATTGTCCCGCTTACAAATGTAATGTCGTCTCCAGTCCTCTTTATTTCTGTTTTTAGTTTCCTGTGACGCGGATGTTGTGGAAGCGTTCCTGCACGATAAAAACGCTCCAACTAGAGGATACTCGCCCCTCCACACGTTACTGCCCCGGAGCCGCGGCGGAGAGACAATCGATCAGAACTCGTGTCTGGAGTAATAATTCTCCGTCCGCTGTTGTTCACGGTCTAATGCCCGTCGTACGGCAGAACAGGGATCATGTTCCAGGCTTCTCCACTGGAGGAGTAACTCCATATCGGCCAGACATTGTTCCGCCTTAAGCGATGCGATGTGCAAGCGACGAACTTCATTAAGGGTGGCGCACAGTGGGAGGCGCGTTTCTTTGAGTGAAGTTCAGAATCAATAACAGCATGAGGGCGACGGTGGTCAGTGCATCATAAGCGGTATCGCCTCTGCGCGCAAAGCATTCACTAACGCGCGTTCTTGTAATTAATCAAACTTCAACTATGGCGATGTAGCAAAGGAATATAATAGGAAACCCTACAATCTTTTAGTGCAATAAAAAAGACTATACTGTGCTTAATGTTATATATACCCACCTTGAAGTGGCAATGGGCCAGCCATGTTGCTCGGACTAAAGATGAAAGACGGACAAAAACAGTGTTGGAATGGAGTCCAAGAAACCATCAGAGACCAAGAGGAAGACCATCGTACGCAGGGTTGTGGAGTTAATTAGCAGAGAATCACCCCAAGACCGTTCTACCTGGAGAAGAAGACTATTGAAATTCTACCTGAATTCCTAACCCTAAGAGGCCACATCATTTCATTATATGTATATATATATATATATATATATATATATATATAATATATATATATATATATATATATATATGTGTGTGTGTGTGTGTGTGTCCCTTGAATTTCTGCATTTTAAATGATATTTAAATTCTATTTCCAAGAAAGCAAACATTACAACTGGTGTAAATATATTAATAAACTCTATTTAAATGCCACCTCTCATAAATTAAGAACGAAAAAAATGTTTTCGAGCCTTTATAAACTCATTGGTGGACATCTCAACATTTATCATATTACGATCATTGGAAAGTTGAATTTGAAAAAGTCGTTCAAAGTTCTCCATTTTGTGTGCCAAAGAATGACTAGGCAACGCCTTAAATACTAATGTATCTTTATCATAGAAATTACAATAACACAAAAATATAAATTTTACGGTTACTCAGAACTGTCCAACCGAAAGCCAGGGAGATGGTTTCACTCGCTAGCAATATAACACGGTGCAGTTCGCCAAACACTGCGTAGAGAAGAACCAGCCAGGCGCTAGCCGGTCCAATAGGAGGCCTTAACACACAGCGACGATGCCAATCAGAAGCAATCTGAGTACCGTGTGGCCAATCAGACGGTAGGTACCTCTACAGTAATGTAGCGCCGACACCAGTTCGATATTTATTTCTCGCCTACTCATCCTGTCTCTTCAGTTCAGCTCCACTTGTGAATTGAACCAGCAAATACTTTAGTAAAAAGTCTACTAAACGTATTCCATTTAAATGTCAAACTTTTTTAAAACAAATATGATATACAATTTCAATTATCTACACGCTTAAAATATTCCTATAGCACTTACATGATTTCTAGCAAGGGATATAACACAACTCAGCCACAATATACCATCAACAAAGATGGATATTAAAATGTAATTTCTAACTTTAATAACTTCTTACTTACCATAATTATGTTACAGACGAAGTCATTATTTCCTTTATCCCTGGGAAAGATTCCCAGGAAAACCCATGACGATTCAGTGCATACCTGTGATACTTAATTTAATAATAATAATACGACTGGTGGTATTATAAAAAACAATAGAAAAAGAGTGAATGATAATTCCTCCCTATTTAGCTATCACTGAAACTTACAGTGCGTGAGGTGAAGAACACATGTGGTAACTAACCCTTTCAATAAGACACACAAATTAAAAACTTCCAAATAGGAAAAAAACTATGCAACTCGAAAAAACTACACAAATAACAACCCAATGGCTAAGCAAGAAACTGTAATTTCAGGTGATTTAGGCAGCTGTCTCAAGATCTATAATCAGGATTCTGTAGACGAGAAAATTTAATTATGCAGCGTATTAAATTCTCTAATTGTGTATAGCAATAATAGTAATAATAATATCAAATGAATTTGGCAGTTGGCAGTTAAATGTTTTTAAAAAAAGTGCAAAAATTGAAATTGTTGCGTTTCAAAGTTATGTTCACTCTTAAAATACCACACAAAACTAATTTTAAATTTTCCCTGTCTTACCTCAGATAATAATATAGGGTCACAAATAAACTGTTATCTGAGGGATGTGTAGGTTCAGTTCAAGAAGTATTAAACAGAAAACATAATTGTAGGGTTATTCGACACTGCCTCACCCAAGTTTTTGCTGCGTATTAAGAACTTCATGTTACCTATAATAATTCACCAGTAGTAATATGTTGAAAAACACATATACCTTCTTTTTCTGCGCTCCTGTGCTCGCGGTCGGTCGTAATTGAAAAAATTATTATTTTTTCACAACGTCTATACAGTCAGTTTGCTTAATTTTACAAACTTGTCAGTAATCTGGGTCAGTATCCCTGGCTGACCAGCTTGACATAGCTTAACATACAACTTGTCGCCCAAGTTCGTTCTCAATCATGCATTTCCACAGCAAAAATTCCAAATTAAAAATGACATGAGAAATATAGGGTTTAACTCAAGGGGACATTAAAAATGTCCTCTCTACTATATCGTCATGCTAAGCTGCCAACTTAAGAAAAACATAAACATAACTGGTGTTAACAATTACTGTCAAATTATAAAAACATACGCTGATTTTAAAATTAACTTTAAAATAAAATGGTTAACACACAAAAAATTATTATTCTACCAAATATATACATGTTACTAACAACATACATGCAGTGACACATAAACATAGGCAACTGTCAACATAATTGTACCCTAGATTAATAAACAATCCGTCACACCTGTAAGTATATGCATGTGTACATTTTCATATCATAAGTAAGTAAATCATATTAGGAGGCTTGAGCGGTTTATTTTATATACGTGAACTTGAAGCCATGTATAGGTGTCTTGTTGAAAGTGATATTTAAAAAATAGAAACATGGTTTAAAGTTATTTTTAATACTGTGCGTTTCTAATAATTTTGTAGAAGAGAAGCAAACAGTTTACTAACATATCATCAAACTACGGCAGAGTATGAATTAAATATTAAGAATTGTCAAACAAGACTTTGTTTCGTGTGTGATGTTTATGTAATTACATGTGCTTTCCTTGGCTACGTAAGACCCCAGGGCTCTCCCTTCCATTC
This sequence comes from Dryococelus australis, assembly GCA_029891345.1. Classification (NCBI taxonomy): domain Eukaryota; kingdom Metazoa; phylum Arthropoda; class Insecta; order Phasmatodea; family Phasmatidae; genus Dryococelus; species Dryococelus australis. Next base: position 201,725,072 of record CM056994.1, read on the forward strand.
TCTTACATTAAGCTGTCGAGAAGATGAAATATGCCTTTCTCTTTATGAGATTTTATGCTCTCATGTTGGCTATCAACCCATTTCTTTTTCGTAAGCGTAGAAGAGAGAAAAGCGCCTGAACCAGGAAAAACCTGAAAATGAAATCTGAGGAAGAAACGTATAATTAACGAAAAGAGGTATAGAAGAGGTAATAATGAGAACTTGAAATGAAAAGGAAATTCAACAGACGGATGTGATTAAACGCGCAGTTATTAAAAGAGGGTGTTTCTGACAACAATTAACTCCGAAAAAACTGTATATGAAATAAAAATGGTTTGGATATTGCACTGTATAAAATTTAAATCTATGAAATACATATTTTCGAATGAACCAGACTTGTATTTAATGAAGTTACCGTTTCTTTATTTAGTAAGGTAGTCCCCTCCCCCTTTTTTTTTAAAGATGTTTATTAACATAAACTACTAGCTAAATGACATTTTCTTACCCACTGTGCATTTGTGTAACACACCGGTGGTGAAAAACAATATAAGTTTTGTCACACTATCAAGTTGCAGTCCGCATTCCATTTTCAACGTCAAGTTCTTTCAAGAATAAAACAAACCTTCCTACCGCCACTAAAATGCATATTTCATTTCGTTTAAAACCTTTAGTAATTATTTTTAAAATATCACCTATAATTCAATAGCTAATTACAAATTCTAAAATATTTACATAATATTCCAAAACAAATTGGACAATAAGCGTTAACATCGAAATATTTTCTGGGGATAGCACATATTTGGCTAGTAGTCAGAATTAAGGCTACGGAGGCGTTTATCGTATAACTTTGATCACAGTAATTTTTCTAAAATACTTAAACCCCTCAACAATTTTTCACAGCCACCAGATGGCCTACAGATGTCTAACCGTGCTTCTACCATATGTCAAACACTATTTCTCAAAAAAAAAAATTATTTTTGCATCATACTCAAAATATTGTGCTTTTTAAGTTTCGTTTATTTCACAATTAAACACATTACAGGACATGTAAATCTTATGCTTACCTGCGATAGGTGGGGGGCGCGATCTTATGACCCTTGCAATGACAGCCCAGCATGCTAACCATTACACAACTGTGTATTCTTATGTTAAAATGATCTAATTTAAAATATACTTGTAATTAAATAATTAACAATCAATAATATTTTATAAATGACACAAGTTATTTCGAAGCCTTGATATTTACCATTCGAACAAATCGGTTTTTAAAAACGATGCTGATAAAAAAAAACTGTCTTTCAGCGAAAACTTCCTACCTGAATCGCAATATTAAAACAAAATCTTGCCTGTAATATAATTTTTCGCAGTATGTAGGTCACATGGATTTTATTCATTTGTTTTTAAACGCAGTCGTCATATATTAATAATTTAGTGATGTGAAACAACAAAAACCCCTCAATGCTAATTTTCTAAAGGTGGTTCAATATATATATATTTTTTTACTTCTCACTGCAATTATACACATTCGTACATTTAGAATAATACATATGTCAAATTATTCAATACTAGTCATGAAGTCACACCTAATACTGTATTTGCAGAATTTTGCATAGATATTTCCAGCACTATATATTTACAAATAATCTCCTCATTGAATCATATTATCCAAAATTATATTATGCACATACAAATATACATACACGTGTGTGTGGGAAGTTTGAAAAAGCTACCTGCGAAGAGAGAGAGAGACATTAAAATTTCCATAATAGGCCAAATCTCACAAGCAATGGTCAATCGATGTACCACTTCACAGCTATCAAATGGCCTACAGATGGTTACTCATACTTTCACTAGCAGTAGGCCTACGTATAAGTTATGTGCGGCCATTGCTAGAATACAGTTGGTAAGCCATTTGTGGGTCATTAGGAGTTCATCTACTCTCAAACATCAGTTTCATTTCTATCAACATTCCATCAGTGAGCCATAAATGGCATGCCAAAATGTCCTGGTACCAGTAGTTAATAATAGAAGGGTTAGTTGTGTAGATCCATAAGTTTTCTGAACTTTTAATGGCCCAAAACTGGATAAGTTAGGTGCTACCAGTGCTGGAATACAGCTGGCTAGCAATTTGGGTATCATTAGCAGTATACCCACTCTCAGCCATAAGTTTCATCTCCATCAACATTCCATTAACGTGCCATTGATGTCATGCCAAGTGCCCTGTTACCAGCAGTCAGCCATAACAGGACCATTTGTGTAAACCCATAAGTATCCAGTGCCTGTAGTCATTCAGTTGAGCCAGCAGTAAAACCACAGTCGGCCGACTGTGGCTTGCTACATGGGTATCTTCATGAACGTATTATGTCCTATGTACGAATGTATTAGTGTAAGGGCTTCGCCTGGCTGGCACATGAAATGCGTTATAGCGGTTTGGTAGAAAACACATTGTTAAAAAAAATGTTACTGATAGCTAACGAGCCTACAGTTTTCTACGTGGGGTCAAATAAATTTTAGTGAAGTTCTTAAAATCTTAGATGCTAGGTAGGCGTTGACATATCATTAACAGCAATATCATTAGAGACAAAACAGAAACATGTGAATCAGTATCAAGACAATTAAAATACATGAGTGTCTTACCCGGTATTACATTTAAGAAAATTCGTACAAGTTTGCTAGCTTGCAATCAACTGTATCACAGAGGTAGGATTCGGAGCATCAACTTCGGATATAATAAGTCTGATGTTTTGAATGATAGGGTTCACTAACGTTAAATATTTACACGGCCATCATTTTGAAAGTAAGAGTCTGAGCTACTAAAACACATAAATTTACATGGCCTACCATAATGCTACTTGTGTGAATAATTTGGTGGAAATTGGTTTATTGGTACCCGAGATACAGCATAAAACTCCATTCTTCATGTGACAATCTTCATAAATAATAGTCCAAACTTATATGTATTAGCACATCCCATGATTTCTATAGGTACAATATACAAAGTTAAATATAAAGCTGTTACATAGTTTGGAAGATGTAGCACACTAAGCTAAAATATTTTTATAGACGCAAATCAGAAAATAAGCGACTCACACACTTAAAATATATAAATTAATTTGGCCTACCACAGTACAAATACTTCGTCAAATTTGAATGAATTTGGTTGATTGTTTCCAGGATAAAAACTGTATAATTTCATGTGGGGATATTTTCCAAAATGGTGGAGAAATTATGCTTTGCATAAAAGTTTTGTTGTATATAACTGATACTGCCAGCATACAAATTTAAGTTCAGAATATTTTTTTACGATTTCATACATAAATGTTTGCCCAAACGTTTATGTTGCTACCATTTTGAAAATATGTGTGTCTGACCCTCTCAAAGATTATCATTTAATATGGCCTTCTATATTGCTACTTGTTCGCCAAATTTGTTATTAATCAGTTGTTTATTTTTCGGATATCACACATAAATTTTCCACGAGATAATTTTTTACGAAATGGCGGACAAAAGAGATAGACACATTTGATGGTTGGAATATATGCAGCCAGCATAGAAAAATTCATCGGAATTGAGTACATGGTTTCAAAGATTTAACGTATATAATTAAAATAGCTATATGGCTGCCATTTTAAATATAAGTGTCTGGCATACCTAAAACATATGTTAACATTACCTACTACAGGAATCCATCAACTGTTTTTCGAGATATGACATTAAAACTTTATTTATTCGTGGCACTATTTTACAAAATGCAGGGAAAAACTTGCTCCATATATACATATTTGATGGTTGTTATATATTCTCGCAGGAAACAAAGTTATGTTAGAATTGATAAAATGGTTTCGAAGATATAGCATACTATGATATAATTAATAGTGATCGCCATTTTGAAAATAAGTGTCTAACATAATTCAAACATACTTTTACATGTTAACTGCCGCAGTGCCACTTGTGTGTCAAATTTGGTAGGAATCTGACAATTGTTTCCCGAGATATTACACAAAAATTTAAATAATAAATAATGTAGCGCTATATTACAGAATGGAGGTCAAATGTGGTTGTTTTTTTAGCTTACATGAGGCTTGTAATAGATACAGTAAGCGTACAAAATTTGGTTGAAATTGGTAAACCGGTATTATAGTTATACCAAATAAACCTCATATATTTTATCACAGCCATTCATAACATAAGTAGCAAATAAAGTTCAATTACTTATATTTATCTGGCCTATCGTAGTATTATTTCCGAGCCAAATTTGGCGAAAATTAGTTGAGTAGTTTTCTAGGTATAATGTAAGATCGTTATTTCTTCATGTGGTGCTATAATCCAAGATGGCACACCAACAACAATATTCATCTCTGAATTCAAGGCGTACATTTTGCGCTGTCAGAATACAAAATTTGGTTTAAATCGGTTGAACGGCTTCCATGATATGACATATCACCCTAAATATTAAATTGGCCGCCTTTTTGAAAGTAAGTGCCCAGTGTGGTACTACAAACGTCAGGTGTATTTACTTAGTACTATTGGTGTACCGAGTTTGGTGAAATTATGTTTACGCGTTCAAAAATTGTTGTGCTTGAACAGACGGTTGGGAGCAGCATGCGGGGGGGGGGGGGATGGCACACACATTCACACACACACACACATACACACAGCAGGCAAACAGGAAAGTGATTTCATAAGCCTTTCTTTCCTTCGGAAAGCATTTTCAAATTTGTTTTATATTATCTAGTGGTGTCTAAAAATTAAAATTATTTTATTAAGGAACGTTTCGTTGACAACGAAATGACATGTCAGTAAAGTTCTAGGAGGATTAATTGAATGGGCGTGAAAATAGCTACAAAAGGGTACCACCTAAAATAACGTTCAAATGAGTCGCTGAAGGAAAGACAACACGCCATTGAGCTCGAAGTATTTAGACGTGCATAAAATTCGGGATGATACATTAATTGTTATATCAGATAACTCCTCTGGCTAGAACAAAAACTATAAGACATGATAAACTTTCGGATGTGTGTGATTGCATAAGGCCGTTTTCGTACCACTTAACATCGATTTCCTCTCTCCGGACACTCTAGGTAACCAAGTGATCAAGATTTCAGAGTCGTGCAAAGGTATGTGCTTTGGCATGTGCAGTATTTGTACACACCCTAAGATTGGGAAAAGATCCTTATAAATGTGTGGTCGAAAGAAAGCACTTTGTCTCCATGAAATGCATTAGGATGATTTGCTACAGTTTAGCATCATGAAATTGTTATGCGAGAGAAATGTCATAGAGGAAGGATATAAACTAGTACTCCGAGATGTTCTGTGACTCACTCTTACAACATAAGCCCCTGGGATCTTGTCAATCTCGGCGATAAGGTTATCACCACGGTAACTTAGAATTTAAGTGTGTTTTTTTTTTTAGGGCGGCTGGTAACACTGCCCAGTAACCTTTTTATCTAGTTAAGCAATATATTTTATTGACCGGCCCATATACTATAAACATGCGTGGTGTTATGTATTATTTTTACTTTGATATTTGCAATAATAATATGTAGTTGTATATACTAAACTGTTTGTATATTGGAGCGCGAAATTATAAGGAGCGGCCACCGTGTGGCGTTACTGACGATGCCTATGACGTCACCTGCTCGGTGCTGATGTGTGTGCGCCGATCAGGCGAACAACGAGTTTGTGAGAGACAGCCGCGCAGGCGAGAGCGGTCGCGACCCCGCGAGTGTGCGATGACGCGGTCAGCTGGGGAACATGCGCGAGTCAGTTGGACTGCCCGCTCCCTGGCGTCTTAGTATCGCGAGTGGAAGATGAACTTAACGATTATGCAAAGTGGACGGCGTGTTCCCTGGGAGCCGCAAGTATAAACGATGTTTCGTCGGGCGATCGAGCGGCGATGAGCCGCCAACTGTTAACCTGGCTTGGAAGGCTATCACAGTATGTGGGTATGTGAGGAGGCCGGAACGAAACGTAGTTGTTGTTAGAACAGAGGAGCAGCGAATTATATGTAATCATGGGAAACATTTTTGCTCAGTATTTGTCTTGTACTATATTCAAGTGGATTTTGTGGTGGAACAGTTCCACTCGTTAATGTGTCGCGTATGTTACAAAGTTACGCAAACAAGAGTGACTATATAGTTGAGCCCAGCAGAATATTTTATTCGATGAAATTTTTATTCCGTTGTGTAGTTAGTTTTATTCCCGTTCGTGTCACATGTTATCTCGCGTGTGTCGCGCTGGATTATTTACCCGACGCGATATGACTGGAAGAATGGTTAGTGCGATTGACTCGTTGGGAAAATCGCGTTGTGGAAACGAAGGAAGATTAAATGTTCTGCCAAGTGGTCTGACTGCCTTGTGGAAATAATTATTGTTATTGTCCATTCAGGCTTTCTTCGGCCTTTTGGAATCAAACCTTTGAAAAATCACCCTAGGCGTAACATATCAACCTGTTGTGTTCAATCACTTGTATTCCAAAATTATATAACCCTGTGATTAACGTTAAAGTATAGATGAATAGATTAATAAATAACTTAGTTACTTCTATAACTTGTAATATACGTTTCGTATTAAATACGAATTAACAACAGCGAGAGCAACGACGTGTTGACAACGGCCGATAAGAAATAGTTCACACTTACAATTTTTTTTAACCTCGTTTTTATGTATTCTATTTGTAAATGAAACGTTGCCAAATGGTATATTTGTATTTTTACGTAGCACTGACGGAAACTGTGTTTTTTTTCCGTCCGGAAGAAAAGTTTAAGCGAAGCGGATCGTGTCGCTCTCTCTCTCTCTCTCTCTCTCTCTCTCTCTCTCTCTCTCTCTCTCTCTCTCTCTCTCTCTCTCTCTCTCTCTCTCGGGAAGTTCGTACCACCCTTGGGGCAGGAAAAGTATAAATCTTACTATTTGTAATTTCAGCAAATTTTATATTAATTACACCAACAATAATTATGTTTGAAATTGTAATTTACAACAAAAAAGAGATTTTATTGTTTAAAAACCTATTATATGTTATTTAGATGCGATGCTATGGCGCGAGGCTTACAAATCCAGCAGGTTGGCAGACGTGGTGTGGAAAGGAGAATCTAGGATCACGCGCTTGTCCCAACCCAACCAATATGGCGGGCGATTATACCCATTGCCTTACGACTGGCAGTGATGTGGTGACGTGTCATTGACACGGCGTGTTTCTTTAACGAAGCGTCAAGTTCATACTCGTGTTTTTTTAAACATCCTAACAAGTTACAATGTTGTGAGGAAAATGTGTTTTCACGACATCATTAAAAGTGTTGTGTTGTTATCGCTGTGTTTGAAAGGGCGTGGTGGCTGCGTTGTAATCGTTACGCAGGCCAAGTGTGTGTGTGGATTTCAAATATGTGCAAAATGTATACGTTTTAATCATGAACTGATGTTATGGCGATGTTACTTATTAAAATTCACGTCTCTTTATCACAACGTTGTACCTTTGTAGTAGGTGTTTGAAATATAGTTGTGTAACGAGCTTATGTTTCTGTGATTTGAATGGTTGCCACGATCCCCTCAAAATACTAAGCCCAACCAGATGAATTTAAATAAATAATTCAATAAACCTACAAACCAGTAAGTACCAATGCATGTAAACATTAGCGGAATAAACGTTACGGTAGGCCTATATGTTTGCATGTTCACCACTGTATTTTACGTTTGTCGATGCTACAAACAATAAATACGCGACATGAGTTGTGACCCTTCGTTTGAATTTTTATTCCAAATAAGGCCACCCTTTTAACGAAATAATCCAACACACATTAATAACAACAGGTTAAATACTACTGTCGTTTCCGCCACAGATGTAACAAACACTGTCGTGGCAAAATATTAATGTGTATTATTTGTAACGTGCTATATCGTGTGCAACAAGTAGTTATAAAGCCGACCTAAATATTGTTATAGGCCTAAATTGTAAATATTCGTAGGAAACGACAGCATTCTTTGAACAGCAACCAACGAATTAGACAGTTATAAAAGTAGACGTCACACGGCAGTGTTTATGTTTACGTGTAGCGGAAGGAGACTTAATCAGTAACCAAATATATATATATATAGCAGGGCTTCAGAAAAGGCCGAAGTTATCGTGAATCAACTGTAACTGCTGGCGTGGGTCGATCAGCTGAGCAGACTTCCGTGCATACGTGCTGGGCCCATTCTACGAGTCGTCGTGGCGCAGGGAGCATGCTGTTGTTGTCGTCATTGCAGTTTTCTTTAAGGGCGTTTTGTTTGCTACAGTTTACAAGGTGGTGACTGATTTAAAACTCTGAATATACATATATGGTTTGTGAACTCAAACGTTTAAGACAGTTATGGGTACTTTAGTCGCGAGACGTCAAGGCACGCGAGCCCCTCCTATTCACCAGACTGCGGCTCTGCACGGACCGGTCTGTAGCGTAGCGGCAAGACAACGGCTAGGCAGTATACGCACGGACATAACATTCGGTGTTGTCCCTTGAGAAACGCAAATGCAAAAGTGGACACGAGGACCTGTGTTTCTGAAAACAACAGATATCAGTGCGCTTGTAACAGTGTGCACTGGATAATGTCTTTACCTTCTGCATGTGCTATTCGACAGTAAATGAATTTATACCATAACTGTCATACTGATATTACATTTTATAATAAATTTAAATAAAATAAACCAACACGACTTCGAACCTGCAATGTTTTGAGCACGAACGTGTGACCTTAACTTAACCGCCAACAAACAAACATACTTATTACTATAACGATAGTGATGTTTCGAATCTGTTTGTCCACACACTGCAATATTATTCGCATCATCCCGGGTATGGCACGGGTTTTAATTTAAGTTAGGTTATAAGTCAGTCTGTAAGCCGTAGTGCCCTAATAAGTTTTCCAGCTTAAAACCGGGGGACATTAATAAGCCCTATAAAATACAATACAATATTCGCAACATTCTCATATATTTGTAAACGAATAGTGGGAACTTGCGAATGGTAAACTATTGTCACATATATTCATGATACTGATCCTACATGCGCTCACTAAACAGTCAAATGCGTAGGGACGTCCCCGACCTTGTATAGTAATGACGCTCGACATTCCTGTACTTGCCATCTGCCACATGGTATTATATCCGTACAATGTATCGGTTAAATGCTTCCATTAAGAAGCAGAAAGTTTACAAGGTAAATATTTTACAGTGTAGTAATTTGGAAGGCATATAATTTCAATCTGCTAATGTTGCTATATTTAATGCTTTTCAAATAGGATTCCATAACTTATTTGAACACTCTTTGTTTAATACTCTCGAAAACGTTTACTCTTAATAAATGTTGCGTTTGGAATAGCTTGTACTGGCGTAAATCAAAGAAAATTGTTATTACGAGCTGTTAACTAAGTACAAACTATTTTATCGTAAAGGCTACAGAAAGGTTTTACAGTGATTCTACCGTGCTGCCAAAGCCAGAATTATGTGGACACTTATCTTTACGGGTGACATTACATTTGCACGTGATTCGGAGGTTTAGAAATAATACATTAACCAACGAAATCCTTAATGCTTTTGTATATTAATCTAAAACTATTTACTGTGATTTTCATGGGCTTCTTAATTTGAACACCTAGGAGTATGTAAACCACACGTTCAAATAACCTACCGTTACACAAGGTAAGAATGCTTTTATGCTGGTTAATTGGGTGGATGTTGTAAATAAATGGATATTAAGTTGTATAGCATAATATGTTGCAGCGGCACCATTGTTTAATTTGTATTGTTTTATTTCTTTCTCTCACCGACCGCTGTATATCTGGCTGCTCTTACAGTTGGCTTTGAAGTGGCTCACGTAGAAACCGTTCTCTTCGCCTCCTCGTCACACCATGTAATGACCGACTTCATAATTTCGCGTTCTCTACTGCTGACAACTTTTCCGTAACTCTGCGAACGTTCTTCGTCCTCCATTGCCTCACGTAGTATAACTGAGCCCGCCGTAACTGATGTTTGTGGAATAGATGATAGCACGGCCAGACTTGCGCGCACATGTCGTCCCCTCTTCCTTGGCTTACCCCGCTACCCTCGCTGAGACATGCCAGGACATCTCACGGCTGTAGTAAGTGTTGTGAGTTCGAACTCTTTTTACATCGTGCAAAGTTGGAAACGACAAGAGTGGGTACACTTTTGGTTGGCTGTAGTTTTATAAAGGAAATATAGTTATTTAAACGTGCGTGTAAATGTAGTATTGCCGTCTATATTTTCATATGTTTTAATGCCAAACACGAACTGAAAGTTGTGTGAGCGATGTATTTAAATTTGAGCAAGTGTAATTAAACTCATTAAATTATGGTACTCATAGATTTGAGAGTACGTAACCATTATTTGATGACCACCTTATGTAAACCTGGGAAAGTATTCTGCTGAATATTTCATTCTATATCATGTCGAATATGAATATTTATAAGTGTAGTAGTGTTAGTATTGGTGTCGTGGTACGGTCAGTGCGGGTTTAAGATGTGAGCGATTTTCTTCCCCCGTGGTGTTGGTAACTGTGTAAAAATTTGCGTTTTACGAGTGAGGCAAATTTGAATTACCGGACACCTCCTTTGCGGGCGCTGAAGAGTTTCATAATATCATGGACATTTACTGGTGAATACTGGGATAAATTAAACTTGAACAGGAGTCGCCCTACCATTTTAGGCAGCATATGTATTAGAAAAAACTTTGACTGCCACTTCCAACAGACCACTCAAAAAGAAAGACATAATGCCTGTGCTTAAGTGGATACTATCTGTGCACCTTAAACTCAGCTAAGCCATGCTGTCAAAGAACCTACACACACTCAAAGATTACTATTTTGAGGTATCTGATGATGAGATGTGACGCGTGTGTTCTTATGACAGATGGCAGCAAATTGATTTGCTGTGACTGATCCATAATAGTTTGAGGAAGTGAACAATATTTTTCTGTAAAAAAACATAATTTTTTTTATAGCAGTATCAGTATATAGTATGTTTAAAAGTTTACTAAACGTATTATTTTATGTGGCAACAAAGTCTCTCTCTTGAAAACAATAATAATTTTTTTTTCCCCAAGTGATACAATGGATAACAGTAATTTTATTTTCAGCCGATATTATTGTTTAAATAGTTGTTTTTATAATAATTTTATTATTAATTTTATATCTTATGCTCTAACATATTGAATTTATTGATGCCATGCATGAGAGACGTGACATAGACATTCCTGAGTATAGTTAATATCAATAAAATAGAAAACAAGTAAATAATTTGGTTTACTTTTATTCTATCAATTTTAGGGATTTTTTTTTTTCTATTTTAATACGTTATAGCATTTTATTTCCTACCTTGTGGATATCTTCCGTGTCTACAAAATCTAACAGCATTTTAACCATTGTATACATACATTCAATACTGTTTGCTCTGCACATGTAAACAATGGTAACCCACACATTCTTTGCACATTACATATATAAATAAACAATGAATATTTAATTTTTGGTTATTTATTAAGTATTAGTTTGTTGGATTTGCTGTACAGTAAAATAAACTAAATTATTGAAACTATAAATATTATTTTTATTGATTTAATTCCAATGACATATTTTATCAAACCTTTACATATGCATAACTCAGTTGTGATAAAGCGTGAGTTACCATTGTATCTCATCATACCATTCATATATTACAGTGTATTTGGATCTTTGCAATGGAATAGTAATTTGCATTTAAACATTTACACTTACTACATTTTGTATGTTGTCACGCAGAAAAATAAAATACAAAATTTTAAATAAGAAGAAAGTGAATCATTTTTGTGAGAAATATTTAACCCCTATTCCGTTCTAATATTTATTCAAAAACATTCAGGAATATAGACGAATTGATCTGTTATAATATCAAAAAGCATCCATTAAAGAACTCTCTTTGCTTTGGTTTTAATATATTCAAATGGCGATTCACTACCTTAGGTTCACAACTTGCTATGCCTTAGGGTCCATATTATATATATATATATATATATATATATACATATATATCCAACTCGTTTCACCGTGTTGTGTAGGCGTTATATTGTACCAGCAGAGCGAACTAGAGAGTCTTATCACTTGTAAATACAGCTTCAGTCTCTCAGCTTCAGTCAGTCATTGACCGCCATTTTACCAGAAGATATATGACATATCGACTTTTAATGGAAATCAGCCATTCAACCACGAAAAATTTGCCATTGATCGGAACTCTCTAGGGCTTGTTAAATCACCAAACGTAAATAAAAAAATTTACCACTTTATATTTTGGGCGAGTTTCCGAACAACATATATACAAAGTGATCCTGAACTACAAGTAGAAAAGCTGTGAGGTGATTACGTATGCAAAGTGAGATAAAAAAATTATTCGACCAATGTTATATAGTGAGCCATAAGGGGGGAGATCCCCTTAGTAATCAAGAGGCTTTAAATCAAAATAATGAAATTAACTTGAGAAGAAAGAACAATTCCGTGAATACTGTTGTCTTCAATCGATACCTGAAATCTCTGCACTGTTGTTGGATAACATCAACCCCATGCATTGAGAAAATAGGGCGTGGAATACAATTATTCAACATTTGTGTCCAACCCTTGGGTGATTATCGCTTTTAATGATATAATAACATGAACATTAAAGTACAATAAAATATTGCCTTGGCGTAACTCTCTGAGGCGAATGGTTGAGAAAATAGGCAAAGTTCGTAATGTTTTATAAATTTGATACCCAAAGTAATGAGAAATGGGCCTTTAATTGAATTAAAATGTACGGTATAATTCTTTTCGCTAATACATAACTAAATTTTGAAATCAGACCAAGAATAAAATTATTTTTATAAATAAAAATTTTCATAACACAGTGTTTATTTAAGACTATACCATGTTTTATCCTAGATGGCTGATGTTTCCTCGGTACCTACCTATAAAGCCTCACTTTACTTGTTTTGGGACTTTTTTGAGATTTCGAATGTTTTCTGAGACTTCGAGTGATTAGCATTTTTTTGGTAAGAAATATTAATAGAATACAAATATTGGTATTGAAAAAAAGCCTAATTTTAAAGGAAAACTGAAATTTTGAGTCAGTATAGCTCCTCGAAGATGGGAGTGGCATGGCCGATAATCAATACCACTTATAATTGTAAAAAATATTGAAATCAGGAAAATATATAATTATTTAATACAAACATACTTTATAAAATTTTAGAAGTAGGGTAATAAATTTTATGTAATGTTTTATTCTTTTATACATTATTGAAACATCCACATTGTACATGGCTTGGTAGCTCGTTCTATTAGGGCACATGTCTACCAATAATAGGTCTTGCAGTTAGTGACTCCTCCTCACAAAAGGATTCTTATGTTAAATAAATATACATGTGTCGATAGTGGCAAAAGTCTCATGTATGGCAAATGAATTTTCGTCCTTAAATTCAAGGTGGAAGAAATAAATATTTACACTAGCGCCCCTAGGAGGAGACATTGAAAAAATAAATAGAATTATATCCACCAGTTGTGCAATCTGTCATTCAGTATCGGAAACAATGGTAGACAATATGACTGCCGAAAAACAAATGGCAAACAGAATAACACAAGCTTGTGGCTACCTTGGCTCACTATAGCAGACGACAGCCAAACGAATTAGAAAACAAAGATGACGGGCAAATGTCGTGGTCAAATCCAAAATGGCCACTTCCCTACAAGAATGACAGATTAGGAGAAAGCACACATGGAGGGATCATTGAGCAATCTAGCTAGTCCCACTTGTCCCTCACGAGGAACCAGTTGTTATCGGAGCCCCCAAACCACACTAATCACATTCACCTGAATTTATAGGATAAAATTTTTGTTTCTAATAGTTGGTAGAAAATTCTAGAGATTATTCAGATTTTAAAAACAGATCGGTTGTTAACGGTTTTAACAAATTCAGCAAGGTTTATAAACCCAAATATGTTTCAAGTTAAAATTAAATTTTAATTAAATTTTCAGGAGCATAAATTTCTCAAATAATTTGATTTTCGTTTGTTTTTTTTTCGTCTTTGATTAAATCAGGATAAAAGTTACCGAATAAGCAAGAACCTAATGAATATGTAACATTTAGCCAGACGGACTGACGAACAATGAGGTAGATGTGTAACGCGATGGGTTCAAATTGTTTCGTCCGTTTATACGCTGTTTCCTGCGGAGACATGAAAACACATACGCATATACACGTAGAGGTGCTCACACACACACACACAGAGATATATATATATATATATATATATATATATATATATATATATATATATTATATATATACATGTGTGTGTGTGTGTGTGTGTGTGTGTGTGTGTGTGAAGTGATACAATGGATAACAGTTATTTTATTTTCAGTGGATATTATTGTTAAAATAGTGGTTTTTTATAGTAATTTTAGTATTATTTTTATATATTTATGTTTTAAAATATTAAATTTATTGATGCCATGCATGAGAGACGTGACATAGACGTTCTTGATTATAGTTCATATCAATACAATAGAAAACAAGTAAATAATATGGCGTGTATATATATACACTTTTTTTTTTCAAGAATATTGTCGTTTCTGTGGAAGAAAATTTACTGTGAGAAATTGTGAACGAGATCAGTGAATGATATATGTATATATAAATAAGCATTTGAACGCCCTCGGCACGCTTAATGGAGTTGGCCAGCTGCCTTGGCTGGAGTCTGTGTTGCTGGGTGTAATGGTGGTCGGCGATGAGGGTATACGAGGGGAGGGGAATCTGCATCCGCCATGCATGGGAAGCAGCTCTGCTGGCGGTTGTCGCGGAACGCGCGACTATGAATGCAAATGCGACTTCGCCAGCTGGGAACACCACCCCGGGGGAAGCTGCATCGTCGCCAACCACATCTCCAGACACGACACCCCCTGACCCTCCCACTTCCATTATCGCTGCGGTTCGAGCTACATTAAACACTTACCCTCGTTCCAGCGTGCAGACTCTCAGTGTGTACCACACTTGGCGGTGCATGTTCGAGTATCCGCCAAGGGATTCCCTGTCTAATATCTAAGAGAGTAGAAACCATCTGTGGGAACTGTAGCCTCTGGGCTTTTCACATTCCATGAGCTTGGTTTGAGTAGCTGGCTGCAAATTTACAAAATTACACTGGAAATGACCCGCGAGTATAACTGGTTTGCAAAGACCTGTCAAGTATTTTCGGAGGTATTGTGTGCGTAAAATTTTCGGACATTATATTATTGCGTGTAATATATTTTCGGAAATGTGTAGTAAAACACACGATATGTATATGTTACATGGACTCGGGAAATCATTCTTCCCAGTACAGATGAGAGACCAGTAAAGAAATAGGGCGTAAAGACGTGCCGTAAACGATAGCCCAGTACACGAGCGTCTCGGACCCGGTAACTCAGTCAACAATAAATACCAGTAGTGTGGTCCACAGCACGAACTTGAGGTCTGGATTTGGCCCCCACACGAACAAGTTTGTCCCACCCATAATCAACTGTGAATAAAGGAAGGAAAACCTCTATTAATCAGTGTGCGTTGGGATGTGTTATTAGTTCCTAGTAGCAAGCACTTTGCACTGTATTGGGTATATGAGATTGGGTCTGTTTGAAAATGAAGTATAAGTCTACATGATGATATGATGAAATTATAATATGATATTATGATGGTGATGATGAAAGCTATAGTTCTGAAGGATTTAGTTTTAATATTTTTCCTGGGCGTGTTGGTAGGAATTTTGTGATAGTATGAATTTTGGGTAGCTGCTTAGTTAACTAAACTGTTCATAAAGTGGGTTGGTACAACTATTCCTAAATAATGGTTCGATATCATGTGTGTGGTTTGTTAGTATTGTTGGAAACATTTGATTGTAATAATGTTTTTCTACTGGAACATTATAAATGTTGCGGTTAGGTTATATGATCTATTGGTAGGCGATTTC
Organism: Dryococelus australis; assembly: GCA_029891345.1. Lineage (NCBI taxonomy): Eukaryota > Metazoa > Arthropoda > Insecta > Phasmatodea > Phasmatidae > Dryococelus > Dryococelus australis. The sequence continues at coordinate 201,741,036 of CM056994.1, forward strand.
GTTAAGGTTGGATCGTTAACTATGGTATACTGTATGGGTGATAGGAATATTTGAATGTGCATGTGTTTTGTTACTACATGCTGAAATGTTTTATTAGAGTAATTCGTTAGAACATTTCTTGGAAGGTATGAAGAGAAGTGTATGGTATAACCTATTTGATGTAATGGAATGGATTGTAGGTGGTATTCAGGTATTTTAGGGCAATACAAGTAAGAATATTTTGGTTGGAAGAATGGTTTCATGATAATGTCTGCTAGTATGGTCTGCTAGGCGTGTGTGTGTGTATGTGTGAAGGTTTGTTTGTTTGTTCGTAAATACGTGTGTTTAACAGTACTTGCTTTTAATTGTAAAAAAATGTTTCTAGTAATCTGCAAAAATTTTTCTATGAGAGGTCATACTGTATGGTGGGAAGTTTAAATGTTTGCGAGAAAGGCAAATATGTTCAGTTTGCGATTTGATAATTTCTTAAAGAGTTGTGTATGTGCACAATGCTACATTCGCTTGGAGTGAATTGGGAAACCAATGGGGAAAAAGATAGAACTGAGAATGAATTTGGTTAAAAACCAATCCTATGTCCTTCCGAATACGGAAATTTGCCTTGCGTGATATATGTTGCTATTTCTTGTATGTATTATGTATATGGCGAAACTTTTTGAAAGTTTTGCATTAATATTTTAAGCTTGCATTATAACACTTACAATCTATTTAATTATGCAGGAATGGTTTTTAAGTATATTTTCTTCCCTCGTACGTTACTATATTAGTAAAATGTAAACATATCCTTTTTTTAAACTTTAATCTTAAGAATAGTTTCATGTTATATGATATGATTTTTCATACATGTCATTTTTTCTCGTTTACCTATTAGTAATTTTGACTAGTGTGTCAAATAAAGTTAAAGTGTATGGACGACTATCGATTTATTCATTCCCTATTTATATTAAACGTTTAAGTCTAATCTAAGTTTAAGGCGAATTGAAGATGGTATTCATTTTATCATCAAATCTACATTTTTCTTCTGATGATTGTATATGTAGTGAATGTCTTGATACATACAAAATAATTGTAAGCTATGATTGTTATAGCTATCGAGATGTAGTTATCTGACAAAATTTAAATGGTAATTGGAAAATAAATACGAGAATTTTGTTGAAAGTATTTTTTCTGCAAATAATGAAAGGAAAATCTTTATTAATTAATTAAAGTGAGATGTTTAGAATACAAGTAAAAAAAAAGTTTCCTCCTACTTACTTGTGAATGTCTTGAATAAAGAGATAATTGCATGATTTCAGTAAAATCTCAAATGTTATCCACCTACAGTAGCAAGGGCTTTGACAGTAGTTAGTGTGTAGGATATTGTATATGTTTGAAAATCAAGTATGACTCTCCGATGATGTGAAATCGAGTACTGAGCTTATTCGATTATTTTAACATTAGATTTGTTTTAAAAATTGCCTTTGTTATAAATCTTTTAGTAATAATTGTTGTTGAGTATCGAGGGAATATTTGGAAATAGTAGTACTGACTTCCGAACTTCTACCATATGTTGAAGATGGTATGCGATTTAGTAGAAGCATTAATTTTTTAATATGCAATAAAGTTATTTAAAGGTAATGTTATCTTGCCTGGATTGTTTAGTTGGAATGTTTTGGAAATAAAGTCCGGTGGTATGATTATAGTATTATAGGTCGAAATGGTCTCATAATATGATCATGACTGTTGTTTATATTATTTGAATTATTCATTTGACTTGTACAGTATAATATGGTGATATAAACTTTAAGTTATTAGTTTTGCTTGTAAAGTTTAATACTATGGGGTTTTGCAAGTGTCTGGTGTGGAATGTTCAAATGAGTTGTGTGTGTGTGTAATCTTTGTATATGTGTAAACTCTCCTCACATGCGAAGCTGTTGCCCGGAGCAATGTTTTCTGGATTATTTGTTATGCAGTTTGTAATGGAATAAAAACAACTTGTATTGGAATTAAGAGTATGAGTCTGAAACCAATATGTAAATACTTTTTCGTGTAGTTGTTCATTACTTATTACTCACATCTGTTCACCTTGTCATTCGTTCCAAACACCTACTCGCTAGAATTTTAGTTTCCTTTGCTCTGAATAGCGCAGGCTTGGTTTATTTAGTGTTCCGACTTTCAAATTAATAAGACTTGAATAATGGCAGTTGCGATGCACGAACCTAAGCAAAAATAGTGATGACAATGCGATTCGTAGTTTGAAAGTAATATCTATGTACAAGTATTTTTAAACGAATATATATGAGAAATTATGTTAACTAGCAAATCCAGACATTTTGAAATGAAGAATGCTGTTGTGTTGAGAGAGAGAGAGAGAGAGAGAGTGTGTGTGTGTGTGTGAGAGAGAGAGAGAGAGAGAGAGAGAGAGAGAGAGAGACATATGTCTGGTGGCACCCTCTTACGGCAGGGACATGAACTACCCACTTCCTTAGCCGCAGCAGAGATATGGCTGCTCGCTTGCTTGCGCTACCCTCCGTATCGAAAAGAGGGTGACGATTGAGTGTAAGTAAGACCTATTTGTATATATCTGCCCCACAGAACTCACGTTCATAAGAATCTTAACAATAATACAAATGTAGTTTTATTACTCAAATATTACTTTTTACTAAGTTATAACATTTTAAGATGATATTTCAAATAATTGAAAAAAATAATAATTTGATTGATCAAATATTTTAACACAGAAAGTGATAAAAATTAAAATAATACTTACACGACTATGCACAACTGAACACTAAAACAATTAGGAACACGTTTTAACAGTAATTTATAATTTTCTTTATAAATTTAATTTCTTTTAAATTTCAAACTTGAAAATAAATCTAAGGACGTAGGTTGCAATACATGATTGAGCATATGGTTTCTGATGGTAGAGTAAATAATATGTAAGAACTATATACAACCTCGTAATTAAATAGTTAGTTGGTTTTGCACTCAGTTAAGGCTTGCAGGTGTTAGAGCTGTCATCTGGGGTGGCCCAGCAAGAGATTTGAAGAGGGTGAATGAGCGCTGTGTCCGGCATAGTTTACAAAGACCATGCACTTTGCAGTTCAGCTGGTTACAGTATCCGGGTGTTGGTTTGCATTGTCTCTGGAGTACGCTTACCCGTTATATATTGCTACACCACGCCTAGTATAATACATTCTAGTTTACACCTAATAATTAAATGTTAACACGAAGGAACATATCAGACAGTCTTTCTTATAAAAATATTTTTTAAATAAATATGTTACGAGGTAAGGTAGAATGAAATTTAGGTTACAGTAAATAATACTTATTGACGTAGTGAGAAGAAACGTAACTAAGTATAGGTTTGTATAGTGAGAACAATTCCTGGCGGGTCAGCAGGCGCCATGTTTGGCTACAGTATTCAGCCGGCAGTTGGAGAAAGAAGCAGCACAGAGTTTAATAGTCAGCATGTCCTGCATAGTTTTCAATATTAGTAGTAGTACTTGTAATTTTCAACCCTAAAATATTGTTTTGGTAATAATATATATTCTAACTTCATAGGAGTTGTGAAATGTGTGTGAACACTCGCAACAGGAGATGTAGTTCACTTTGAATATTAGCAGGAATGCACTTTGCAAGCTCTGAGTTGGATTTTCCCTATTCCAGCCAGATCACAAACCCTTCCGAAATAAAGGCAAAGGGGAACACAGGCAATGTGTGAAAGGAACATATCAGATAGCCTTTATATAATAAGACGAGACATTAAATTATATAACGATAGCATGATTCTTACTGAAATGTTGGAGAAAAATGAAGGAACAATCTTTATATAATACTACGAAAAATTGGAGAGTCTTATAATTCAGAAGCTCGGTAGTTATATAAGGTGGGGAATATTATAAGAATATATGTGAATTTAATTTGCACAATGCATTACTTAACTGGAATTGGTGGGAAACACGAATGAACATCTGAAACAGTGTTCATTAGAATATTACAACATAAAATTAACAGCAGGGATTACATAATACTTAACTGAAATTGGCAGGAAACGCGATTGAACATATGAAATAGTCTTTATTCGCAAAATAATGCTTTACTAACATAGTATAAAAATGCGATTGTACATAACATCAGACAGAGTATCAGAGGTCGTGTTGGAATTCTCGTTGGGCTGAGACGCAGCAAAGCATATCCATGAATGCAGTCGAGCGAAACGGATTGGTACTCAGAAATAGCTGAGGCGGTGTGCAAGTCGTTGGTCAGTGGGGTTTGTAGTAAAAATTTATACATGATCTGAGTTCAGGCAGCGGCTCTCGGAGCTACAATCTCCGTGCATGCAGAGAAACTGCTATCTAATGATAGCATGTGATGTGCCTGCGAGTCACAACACAAATATAATACGCAATTACACATAATTTTAACAAATGAAAACAGTTTTTGCTTATACAAGGTGGGAAATATTATAAGACAATATGTAAAATTAACTGTAGAGCTAACATCACATGACTGAAATGTTGGGCAACATGATTGAACATATGAAACTGTCTTAATTTACAAAAAAAACACTTTACTACCATAATATACGTATATGATTGTACATAACAAGGTCAGGTGTGTTAGCAGAGGTCGTATTGGAACTCTTGCAAGGTCGAGAGTCAACCAAGTAGATCCATGAATGCAGTTGAACCAAGTGAACTGTTATGCGGTGTAAGGCCAGTGCACGGGCTATCGGTCACTGGGTTTACAGTGAAAATTTTTACACGAACTGAGTTCAGGCGGTGGAGTCACGATCTCCGCGCATGCAGTGAAACGGCTACCTAGTAATGGCATGTGGTGTGCCTGCATGTTACAACACATTATTTTATGTAGTTTTAACAAGTGGGAATACACTTTGCTTACATAAGGTGGAAAACGATGTAAAATGAAGAGATTTATGAACCAGAGTTTTCAAATACACGGTGAGAAATTTTATAAGAGCTGATGTAAACTTTACCGAAATATATTTTCCATATAATAAGATTTAAACTTTACTGAAAATTCATGCACTTCATTTAATAAAATATTTGAAAAAACAGGTGTTGGGAATGTTGGACTGTTGATTATGGTTGATATAGCTAGGCGGCGGTTGGGCTGGGGGTATACCTCTTGTTTTACAAAAAAAATCTGAGTTTAGTCTGCAATTAGGAGTGGTACGGAGCGGATGTGCATTTGGGGTCTAAGTAATTATGCAAATTATAATTATTCTCTCAGTACTTATTTATACCACTTACTCTATTTAATTATTGTCTCAGTGCTTACTGTTATTATTTAATGTTGAATTGCTGTGTACTTCAATTGTAAAGATATTTGTTTGATATGAAACAGTCAAAATTCAATTCGTAATTTTTCAAACACTAGATATGTAATGGCCATTGCACATCCAAACCTTAGTTGCTTGGCGACCATTGAACAGGCAATTTCTATGCTTCTCTCGACCTCTAGAGCTTAGTCGCGTGCTAGACACCGAAGAGGCCAGAACTATGCTGCTTCCGACCCCCAGAGCTTAGTCGCACATCATACACCGAACATGTCGTACATAGTCTGAGTTCAGTCTGCAGTCGGGAATGATATGGAGTGGACATCTAAATGAGGTCCAGGTTCTTGTGCAATTGGTAATTGTATTTAGTAAATCTAATTATTCTCTTGGTACTTATTGATTTCAATTATTTTTAATTATTGTCTCTGTGATTACTGTTATCATTAAATGCACAATTTATCAGTACTTAGAAATAATTTATTGCTGTATTTGTAATGGTCAATATTATTGCTGGATTTGTAAAGGTCAAATTTAAATTCATTTTATTTACTGCTGGATTTGTAATGGCTACTTTTTTTAAAATTCGTTAAATGTTTCTCTAATTGTAAAATTCCGAACATAACACATATGCTGCTCCTGACCTCCAGAGCTCATCCGCCCACCAGACTCCCAACAGTTAACATCTACTCTCCCCAAATGCCCCCTTTGTGATTTCTTGCTCCAAGAACCAACAGACAAATCACAGTACACCTACGGGGAAATGCGAGGAAAGGAGTAGAATGGAGGGGTAAAACCAACAGCCAATCAAGAACACCTAAGGGATTGAGGGAGGAGTTAAACCCAGTCACAGCACATCTCACGGGTGGTGAGGGGGGTGGCTGAGCTCCACTTTGTAGCCTCTCCTACAAAAAGGGGTATTACCTGCTTTTGTGCTCGCCCTCCCACCCTTTCTCCAAGTTAATCTTAGGTCAGACGAAGTCCATTCTTGCTCCTTGATCGTGGGAAGCCCCTGCTCTCATTAATCACTTTATATGATATCATAGAATATAATTAACCAACTCCATCAAAATTAAGTAAACAAGTATTACCAAAGTATTCAATGTGAATTTTTATATTCTATGTATGTCACTTATTTTCAAAATAATGGAGAAAATTATATTTTATGTTACCACTCATGTTTATTTTACTTAAGTCTATTTTAGATCTTACTTAAGGCTGTCGCCTATCTGGTGCATGAATTCCGTTGCAGTGTGTTCAAAATACTCGTTTTTATACGAAGCTATTAAAAAGGCCGTCCAATGTGCTGTTCTACGAAAAGAACACACACATCAGACGAGGGCTGTTGAATCCTTACAAGGCGCCACGCGCATTGGAAACAACATTTCAGAGTATATAAATATGGCTAAAAACAGCTTATTCAAGGTGCTGTGTCTCAAAATATACGCTTCGGATACATAGAAAACTACTTGAGGGCATTGCATTGAACCTTCTTACAGATTTTCCACCAATAAAATAATAGGTTCACCGCTGACTGCCCCATAGGTACACGCAGTGCGACGAGAACACCGCGCCAGTTGAGAGATTTGCACTTACCGGCAATGGCGCACTTGATGTGCGTGGCAGTGTCGCCCTTATTATTTTTCAGGCTTCTCGGCCTCAAAAGCGAAAAAAATGTTATTTGGCGGGGGGAACCGTAATTAAATTTACTGCGTACACATGTAGAGAAACCTTGTCTGATTAGTTATATTGGCATCGTCTTGTATCACAATATTTTGAAATTAATTAATACTAACGAAATACTAATCTCAATTTTTTAATTTCGGTTTTACATACATGATTTTGTTAAATAATTATTTAAAATGATGTATTCACAAGTAATGAAACTAGTTGAAGATCAAACAATCAATATATAATAAATACATTTTCCTTGAAGTCGTGTCGAGTAAGTTCTCCACGGTCGTGAAAAACGTAACTGCCAGTACCTGATAAACAGCCGCGGTCTGAACTGTCGTTTGTTGATGACGATAAAATAATGTCACGCCTACCTTTATAACAAGAAAGCAAGGAGATACAGATAACGTTATTAAATTGCAAACTGCAAGAATTTAGATAAACCACGTCTTACGTGGTACACAACAAGATGATGATCATGCGTTTGTGGAACAATATGACACATAATATTGCGTGATCGTAAAACTATGTTAAACTGCGTATCGACAGTGAGTAATATTAATAAGAAATATGTTTTCACATTTTAAAACTTTCACTGAAATATTTAACCTCTCCCAGTCAAAATAAACACCACAAGCATAATTCACGTCTGTATAACTACGAAGCCATTAAACGGGTGTATACACAGTGTAATCCTATATGAATTATAACGGCAGGTCTGCAGGGCAAAATATATGGGGCAGGACGCAACCTACATCGTCGTAATTAAGTGTTCTTCTCGAATGTATCCAAGAGGCTCAGTAAATACTGCTTGTTTCAGAGAACATCACAGTGTGGTCGTATAAATTCACTGTTCATGACATATATATAGCGCACTCTGTTTAAAGTTTACGTACCAATTCAATGCCGTAAGTAGACAAACCAGCTAAGCTAAATACACCGTCAGCTCATTTACAGTTTTGTTACTCTCCTTCGTGCGTGACAGCTAGCATGGTGCCCAAAATGAAAACTTGTGAGTGAAGATGTTTTACTGCTTGAAACTACTTCCGGATAATGCTAGACTAGGTAGCTATTCGGACAGTAAGTATTTGCTATATAATTCTGATGTGTTGTTTGGTCATGATTCTTCGAGGTTTTATTTATCAGTTGTGGTGTTAAAATATAACTAGCATCTAATAGCAGACAAATTTTTCGTATTTGGTTTAGCCTACTATCAAGTAATCACTAACCATAGTGTGTAGAGTGCGTGTGTCATAAGGTCGTACATGGAAATACAGCGAACATATGTAGCGCTCAACATTCAGTATAGAAAGACAACTATACGAACATAACACTTTCTTGAAAATATTTTACCTATATCAATAAAAAAAATTGGTAATAAAGACAGATAATTCTCTACAAACAAACATAAATTATCAATTGAACTTTACCTTTGTACAGTTGGCTTAAGTTCAGTGCAACACATAAAACATGCATATGCAAGTTTCCCATGCAAAACGTGTTGAAAATTTAAAGGCAAATCCTTTTGTGCAGAAATATTGATACATATCATTGAATAGACATGTAAATCATTTGAGAAAATTGAAATCATTCAATTAACATACAAGATCATATTACAGTTTATTGATCATTGCATGCAAACTTATTCATAGATGATTATTTTAATAATTTTTGGATGACACTGGTCCAACTATAGATGAATTTCAATAATCAATATTCCGAAACATTAACAGAACTATAAAATTTACCCTTAATCACATCACAGCGTCACCATTTAAAATATTGATCGAGTCATTAAGTTGACAAAAATTAATTAGAGTTCTTGTTTCCCAAAAGTAACACTTTTAAAAAGTGAATATTAGGTTAGTCAGCTTTTCAGTAGAGCACTAATTCTAAGACAGGCCTCTGAGAGTTATCATATGCCCTATAGACTAACTGTGATGTTCTGAAAGTTCGAACACTAAACTCAATAATCTTAAAATTTTTTACGTAGCAAAATTTTGTAGTAATTAACTATTTACGAAATGTTCATAACATTTTTAATCAATCATAAATGATTACCGGACTGACGAAGCTTACTTATTTCGTTCTTGGTCGTAACTTCTTTACATATGCTGAGTCTAAATGGCGTACTTATCACCCATGTATGCAGTAAGTCTAGTTCCATTCTTCAGGGCACCAATAAACCAAATTTGCATAATTCTAAATTAGGACAGTAGACCACCAAGATTACAGCAAAATGCATTCTGGAAATTACAACGATCTGTCCTTTGTCATGATTCCCAAAAAAGATTCTTCTATATCGTTAAAAAAAAACAATACTACCACATAAAATTATTTAATTGTGTTGTAATTTGCTTGTCAGACACACACTCAAAAATCTAGATAAGTTAACAACCTGCTTTTGTCTGTTTTTTTAAACTGTAAATTGTATTTGTGCTAGGTCATGCAATAGTAACACTATTATTACCATTGAATACACTATTGAGTTTTGTTACAAAATTTATGTAGTTCATAAAACCAGAGAATAATGATAAAACACAACTTTGATTTAATCAAAAAAATAACTTTCTTACTAATATTACTAGTCAGGTGATAAGGATTACACTTACAAAAGTTAAATAATTACCTAAGAGCTGTTACGTATGTTTTCAGTATCAAAATAAAGACAATAAAAATATTATCAATAAAAAATTACATCAAAATGTAAACAAACAGAGAAAATAATAACAAACCAACTTTCAAATTAAATCAGTGCTAGGATACCGTCACAACAGTAATATTAGTGGTAATTTTTCTCCTGTATTCTGGCAATGAAATGCTTCTGGAAAATACATTAATTCCGACTCAAAACTAAACAAAATTACAAAGATCGATTTTTATGAAAAATTGATAGGAATTGGTTAAATAAGCAACAGAGACGAAATTAGTTGGCGCTAATTTATTTTCGTGTATCAACAAGGGACTAATTTCTCAGAGTTTGATATGGTAAATTATTCCCCGTGTAAATCACTCCCCGCTGGTATTGTTTGGGACACTTGCCCGTCGGGAGATGACGCCACCATCATAATTGAATTCTTGGTATGAGAACATCGTGAGAGAGTTCACAGTAGGGATAGGGGAATCACACGCACAGACGGCTGACGAGGAAGATAAATTGTCACTGCTGACTAGTTGCACTAACAAGACAGGTCATCACCCCGTTGCGAGTAGCGTGAAATATTGACTGCTAAATTGACGATCTATTTCCTGGACAAACGTGCTGGCTGTAGTTTAAGCGAAACTAGTTTTCCATTGTCACTGCAGTTAGTAGTGTTGTTACATGCTGAGCAATTTAGACATCCGTGCTCTCTCGTGAGCACACCTGTTGGCTGACAATGTGAATGAATATGATACAAACTATATTTGATATAGTTGCCGTAGAAAGTATCTTATATTTGTAGTAAATTAAGCATTTACGATTTTTTGAATACATAACAACATATTTTCAACACAAAGGTAATAATGCTAATATTACCACTTTATATTTTAAATCATTAAACCGGGTACGGTAATTACTAAAGAAGACGTTATTCTCGAAATTACGAGTTAAAGAACAATATCAAACATATAAAATAATTTAAGTAATGAATATTATTTATATTTCAATATAATACTAAAAACATCTCATGTAATTATATGCTTCAAAATAATATACTTATAAAAATTCAGTAGTAGTCAAAGTCATACGGTCGTATTGGCGATGATTTTTAAATGTGACAAGTAGGAGAAATGCACTTAATTGTGGAAACCCCGAAAAATTAGAAATCTGCCAGTCTATTAGCACAGCAGACATATTGCAGGTTTACCAGAATATATTAAACAGGGTTCTTGGGTGGTGGTTAAAGTACTTTTCATTAATATTAGTGCCCTGCCCCTTTTTATGATATACATATAAAGGTAAGTAAAATTTTATGCCACTGATATTTGGCCTTACTTAGTATCGATCCGACTCGCCAAATTTGACTCCGGTGAACTTGGCGCCCTCTTCTCGGATTTGAAGATCCAGCTCATTTGACAACACCACATAGATCCAACGCGAATCGCAGATGTACGACGCGCTTCGAGAAGCAGACTTCCAGGACACATTCCAGAAGTGTCAGGAATGCTTGGAGTACTGTATTGCTGTGCAAAGGAACTATTTGAATGTGGTAGTGTGTAAGCGTTGATAAATAACGTACCTCCTTGTAGAAAGAGAGAGACTCGAAAATTTTTGATACCGTCTCTTGTTCCCTCGAGCACAAGGTATCGCATTGATGAGGTCTGCTTGACATAGATCCTTCATACCACACGATAAAATTCTGTACTTAAAGTAGTTGCATCTCGCAGTAATACGTACAGTACGAAGTTCACGAGATAGCTAGGCTGAGAGGTTAAGTGGAGGATAGCGGTATACAAGCCTCCTTTACTTAAAGCGCGCTTCCGTAGTAACCTAAGGTGCTTCTACTCTACTGATAACCCCAAAAGCAGTAGGTCAGGCAGTTGCAAATTTAATTCCTTTAAGTGTGAAGATGGTGTATCAACGCGCTTTCAGAAAAGAAAAATAACCGCAGTGAAGCTAGCAGGGTAGTAGTGCGTTAACAAAATGTTACAAAGTTGCTAACGAAGAACAGTAAAAAATTGCTTAGCTCAGAAAACATCTATATATTTATACAGAATACATTTGCAAGATTTATTGCCAGAGTTACCAAAGAAGACATCGACGCTTCTAAAACGTAACAAGGACGAATTAGATTACAAAAAGTCCACCTCGCCTTACTTAACACGATCATAGGAGTTGCCGAAAAAAATTGCTACGTACTTCTAATAATTCTTAGTTATTAAAAACATCCATAAAATAATAAAAATCCATAACATAATTGAGTATATGTGTAGGCCTATGTGTATTTGTACATTAATCCCTGTTTACAAATAATGCAATGGTAATGAATGTACGGGTATACATTCGTGAGCTATTGAATTAAAGAGACCTGCCGTGTTGACAAAGTGGCGCTGTGGTCTCCTGGTCTCCGCGTCGAGTAGAATAGTGGCCCAGCCGCGCATGGCGTGGATATGGTCAGACTATGCTCTGATCGTTTGAGTAACAGTCGAGTAAGTATTGAATGGGGGAACAAACAATAGTTCGCCATATTTTGTAGTGGCAAGATAGCTGACGCCTGACGTATGGGACACATCTTCTCCGTACATGCACTGGAATTTCCACATGCCACTGTGTCGAAAATGTACCGCGAGATCACCATTTTGGGTAAAGCCACCACCACCGTATGTATAAGTACTGGAACTTACAAATTATCAATGACAGGGGTTGCCGTCTGTTCTCTTGGTTGGTAACAACGGATAAACAGACCACAGTGCAGCAGATCACTCGACCAATTCAGTGCTGGACCACAGCAGCCTCTGAGCAGCCACACCATCCAGAAACATCTCCTTGCTATGGGGTGCCACTGTTTTCCGCACGTCATAAGGCTCAACGATTAACGTGGGCGCGCGAACAACGTCATCGTACACCTCGACGCATGGGAAAAAAGGCACCTGAACGGATGAGTCGAGGTACACATTGACACATGCCGATGACAGGGCAAGTGCGTCGCCAAACTCATTAATGTTGGATCCCTCGTTTCAGCAAGGCACAATCCAAGGTTGCTGGTGGTGGTGATATCCTTGTATGGAGCTTGTTTACGTGGGATGAAGTGGTTCCTTGGTACACATGCCATCGTCCCTCACCGGCGAATGATACAGAGAGCTGCCGGCAGATCACTTACACACATCTCTGCGCCTGCAGGATAGCTGTAGCTACAGCAAGGCAGTGCACTGACCTACTGCTCCCGGGTTGTGACCGAGTTGGTAGATGAACACTCCGCGGACTTGAGGTTACTTGCCTTGCACCCGAGGTCATCAATCCTCGGTCATACTGAACACAGTCATCTGGGATGTTGTCGAGAAGGCTGTGCACGCCGTGGATTTTGCTCCGACTGATCTCCGTGCACATACAAAGAGGTCGTGTATCTGAATGGCTCTCGACCGCTTCCGATACCCTGTGGAATCTATGCTACGCCGAGACACCACTCTCATCAGAGCGAAAGTGTATGATACATGATACTATACGCTGTTCATGGTAAAGTGAGCACTTTTGAAAGCCCTCTTGTTTGGAATAACTGTAGATATATGTGTTTTATTTTAGCCTTAGATGTTAACTTCCGAGTGAGGTGGAATATAGACAATCTGTTTATTACTTACATGACAAAATATATTTAGAAAGGTGGTTAAAGGATAAAAGATGGCCAAAGAAAAAAGTAACTAGGGCCTCAAGAGTGCTCATTTTATTATGAATAGCCTATAATCAGGTATCTTTTATTCAAATGCTCTTTGTACACATTGTTTATGGTTGAGTATTGTTGGCACCCCTACTTAGGATATACTTTTCTGATTAATTTCTATCATTCCACGACGTATAAAATTTACATTGTCATGGACATGGTCACTTTTTAAATTAATACATCAGTTAATTGAAATCATAATATTTTTAAGAACGTAAAAATGGCTAACTTATTCTTACTCGTACATGAATTAAAGAAACAGACACCAATTAAAATAAATTCAGGGCTATCAAATATAAACATCAAACTATTAATTTGAGTACAGAACTTATTTTTCCTATAGGCTACTGTGCTGCCAACTTTTACTGGGATCTTACCTCTGTGTCTGTTAAAAGACGTGCCATTATAACCGAGTATTTTATTTATGAGTTTAATTTTAAAGTGCTAATTTTACTGCGAACAGGCTGTGCAATGAAACATTTCTTGTAACCGGTAGTTTCATTGAAAATAATATGAACCAGGGCTTAGTGCAGCGACCACGCAGTCCTCTTTGTTTCCGTCGTCAATGCCGCATTGCCTAGCCCAGAATATTTGTTAATTCAGAGGAGAAACAGTCGCTTGTTTTGCGAATTACAGTCGTATGCGCCGGCAAATTGGTGTCACTGGATAGCAACTTGACAGACTGCCGTTCGTCAATCAGCGATTTGTATCCAATTTTTCAGCTGGTAGCATGGCCAATAGGTAGAGACATGAAAGATTCGCGAGTTCAATGACCTGTAGGCTAGACTCTACATTCTTATGTACAAATATACGGATGTCAACTGCACATTGGCTGTCTGCTTTCACAGTGGAAATAGACGATTGGGCCAGGGTTCTCCAGGAGGTGTCGTAAACCGTGTGTGGACCAATGGCTAATATTATATAAACAAACGTGTTTTCAATTATAGCTTGTCCCATAGTGAATCCGCGAATTCTTCAAGTCTCTACCAATAGGGTACCTTCCTCAGCACACAGTAGTAACCTAACGAAAATTCCTTCACCGCAGCCTCGCGCGCGCAATGAGAGAATGGGTACGCCTGCATCAGAAAAACTGCCTTGACATTTCGTCTCTGTGTATTTATCTATTCTGCGTCTCTAACCCTCTCGTGAGCTTTAGACTGTAGTTCACTGGCGATTCCCTATCGACCCACTGCGTACAGTATTCTCTCCTTTAGTACCTCGGCGGTCGAAATTGTGTCGCTGGTGTGCGAATAATTTCTTATCACTTGCGAAGCGCCAGACAGTCTGACTCATCACCCAATTTGTCCGGGTACACCCAGAATAAGTACACGATTTTATTGGTTTATTTGTTTCTTCATACCTTTGCCACTTTTCACAATAGTTTCCTGATAGTCGGCATGAGTGTCGAATTTTTTGTAAGAGCTATCTTGAGCTCGTTACCTTGGCGAAGTGCCTGCACGAGTACGAGAAATTACGTACATTCCTGCAAGTCGGATTAAAAATGCTATTTAGAGGTATTCTCGAAAAGTAAATTTGTATAGAACAGGGGTGTCGCGCAATGTGTAGTACTTGTTGCTTTCGATAATCTCACCAGGAAGGAATTTTTTTTTTGTAGTCTAGAAATTATTTTCCACAATATTTTTGCGTTTAATACATGATTTCACTATACCGAGTTGTGAATAATTTAAATTTATGAGAAACTGAGGCGGCTAGTTCATAAAATATCTATTTTGCATTTCTCTTGTGTAACAAATCCCAATTCGGTGTAACATCTTGACCAAAATGTAATGTACGTCTCCAGATTTTCCTCTTCTTCGCAGTTCCTTTATCTTCCTGGGTAAGCTTACACTACTTCATAGAATTTCCTGAGAAGTCAATATTACTAATAGCGCACTAAAAATTTTCCTTGATTATAAGGTCTGAAGAGCCTGACTCTTTAAGCAGCAGATATTTTGAGCAAACAGAGTATATAATTTGCTTCACAGTGAAAATAAATGTTATGAAATTGCTGTTCATGATAAAACCAGGGCGAATATACTAGTATTTATGCTAAGAGGTGGTCGCATCATGACCAGCTATGATATTGTTATAAATATATAAGTTAAGCCTGAGTTAAGGTAAAATGAAAATGGGTAGGAAAATGCAACTGCTTCATAGTGCTCTGGCGACACGATTGTGCCTGTCATAATTATCGCAGTCATATTACTTCGAACATTTATTGAAGTTTGTTCAGTCCTCTAAGCGCATGGCTTCGATATTGGGACCATACAAACTGCAAGTTGGAACGTCATGGACAGGGAAACCATATGTGAAGCATTATAAGGTTACGTCCAGGATTCCGTTAAAATTCAGACTGAGAAAGTGTCTAGGTGAAAAAGAAATCAGAGGTTAATTCACTAGATTTTGTTGAGTTCCAGCCACGAAATGGGCTGCTGACGGGGATAAGCCCATGTTGCGAAAGGTAGTGTCCACACTATAAAAAATAATAGGAAAATTACCTGACAAGTGTAGGGTAATATTCGCAAAATTGTGAGGGAAACATAGTTGTCCTCACGGGTAAGGCAAAGATACCGCACTCTGGAGTAAAATTCACTTACATTGTAGTGGAAAATCTCATACATAGACGGAAAAATTACCTTGCGACGTGTTGATCTCCTCGTCCTTTTGTAACTATTTGATTGATGTATTTTAAATAAATTTTACTTTAAATTAAATTTTATGTATTCATACAAGCTGTCCAACATGGCTCTATAAGTAAGGAATATTTACCACGCTGTGGAGTAAAATTCACGTACATAGCGGTGGAAACTCCCATAAATGGATGAGAAAATTACCTTATGATGCGAGCATCTCTTCAATATTGTCTGAACAATTAAGGAGGAGGACTGGCGGAAGAAACCATCCTGCAAGACGCTAGTATTCAGTGACATTGTCATGCTGTCGTCTGGGTGTAATATATAGCACATCGGCTTATTATGGTAAAGTACTATGGATCGCACCCAGTCACCAGTAAGTCTGGAAGATTTCAAGGTTGAAATTTCGGTTATTATTCGTCTGAGGATATTGGTAATAACGAAATTAACAGTACTAATAGTCCGCGGTATTTTATATATGATTTTATTAAACAATAAATTTAATATTCCCTTTACTTTACTTGTTATCTAAATTTGCTCTACATTTGAGAGGTAATTTTACATTACACGTAGAGGTAATTAGCTTGTCTTACATGCCAGGGAATTTTACCTCAATTATCTTTTAGAGTGCAGGTGCTCCTACCTCATCAATTACACGTGTTCTTCAGGCCAGCTTTAACGACACCGTTGCACATACTGAGGTTCTGACAGCAGGCTCCGCTTCGATCCATTCCGAGCCTTCTCAGTTCGAGAAACGGCGTTTAAAGTGTATTTTTATGTGCAATTACAAAGTAATTTCTCCCACCACTTTGTTCAGTGAACGTGAATTCGATAATTAAAATACACCGCTAATTTTTTAGCATAAAACTATGGATCGAGACAGTAAATTTAACATTTTATTGCTGATACATAAATTTCCCACACTGGGTAGGTGAAATAGTAAGAACAGTCATGTATTATTTCATTGCAGCATGTTTGCACCATATAGGAATATTACAGCCGTTGAGAAATAAATTTTATAGCTATAAAAAAAAAGAACTTTCATAAAACAACCTAGTGAACGTGAATGGTCACAAATCACGTTGTTATTTTTTACTGTCAATTTTATCGGAAAACAGTTAAGCTTTCCACGCCGCCGGAGATAATCAGCGAGTGACTAATGTGCTTCGGTAGGACGCTAAGTGTCCTGTGCTGTGTCGCTGAATAGGCCAACAAGGTGAAGTCAAGTGTAAAAATAGGAACAGGCCCAGCAATTTTTCCTGCAATGTTCACAGAATTTTCTCAGTAAATTTATTTTAAAGGCCACTGATAATACGTAGGTATCAAATACTTGGAAATTGTTAGTGTTAAAAATTTAACCAACAAGCACTTATCTAAATTTCCATAAAACATGTATATTTCACTCCAAGAATATCTTCCATTGTGTGGCTATACTTCCAAAACGGATGTTTAAATAATACTTCTACTAATGCATTAAAAAAAGTCTCGTCATTTTTTATACTACCTAAAATATTAAACGAGGTGAAATTGTAAGCTACATACAAAAAACTGACTAAAATATTTTAACGTTAAATTTAACAAACTTAAAAGCTACAGAACAACTATCTGAAAAGACTGAGTCTATCTTAAAAATACTACACATACTGACCCAAGCCGCCAGGAAGCCAACATAATTAAATTGGTGTCGTAATGACAGTCGGGCACGTGTATTATTGTAGAGAATGTAAAGGGAAAGATTAGCTCCCTTGCATTAAATGTTATATATGAATACATTTAATAAGCTTAATATACTACAGTGGATGCAACTGAAAAATCTTTCAGAATTATAGAATAGTAAAAATGCTATAGCCATTACAAAATATCTTGTAACAGTTTATTTTGTTAAATATTCTTTTTGGCATTGCTATGTAGTAACTAGGGACTCTTTGATACTGATAACATAAAAGCTTGGTTATTTTATAATAAGTGCTGATAATTTTTCGGAAACTGAAAAAAAAAAACAAATCGCCAAAATTTTTAAGAAAGGTTTATATTATGTGTATATGTAAGATAATTCAATAGTGGAAAATTTTATTCCAGTGCGCTCTTTAATTTTCGATGCTTATAAATCGTGGAAAACCACCTTCGTTTGACATGAACGTAATGGGGGGCTATTAGCGATCTTCAAAAAAGGCGATTTTGCTTTGTTACGTGCTTCATTTACAAAAACAGAAACTTGGAACTGCAAATAAAACAATATGTAGTCATAATATCATTACAATGTGCAGAGTAGTTGTTGTTTGCATACATGTATAGGTAAAGCAAAGTAATTTGTTCATATATTGGTTTTGGTATAGCAAATTATTTCCTTCGTAAATTGGTTTGGAAATGACGATACATATATATGTACATTACATATGAAGAAGAGAAAAAAGAGGAGAGCTATAATTGGTATGATTTAGCCTATTTTTTAAATTTATAAATTTAAAACCCGCAAACATATTTCGTAATTATTTTTTACGTTTATATAGAGATCAGCTTTTAAAGGTTTAATTAAGAGAGTTCAATTTTTTTTTTTTTCAAAGAAACCAATCTTGATTCCATTATGTTTGAATGTATGAGATAAAAAACGAATTCACATATTTTCAATGTTCGGGTGTAAATGCTCTGAGAATTAAAAAGGCTTTCCCAAAAAAAAATTTAACAACGGGAACTTATTGACTCACGCCGATTTCAATATTAATTTGAAACATAAATTTTGAGTAGCGGGAATACTCATAAAACAATAATATTCAAAGCTAATATATTATTATACGTTCAAACAAATTTAAGTTAGTCTTAGAAGACTACTTGATAGCCCATAGCATAGATTATGAGAATAAAAAATTCCACATCTTTAAGTAGTTTATATTTTCGTATTCGTACATCATGAAATCACATTTTTAGTGATCTAAATATCGCGCGGTAGAAAATTTAAATCACAATTTTTTCTAAAGTAGAACTATTCTCTTAAAGTGCGTGTGAATTGACGAGCGTTTCAAGTTGCATCAAATACTGAAGAAAGCAGCTTTCATGGAGATAAGAGCATGGATGACTTCACTAAACTATAATGCAGATATTTCAGTAATCAAACTTTTATAATCAATGCCGAAAGTCATATGGTTGCTGTCTGCGTGGAGAACTGTCTGCACATGAGTTCGGTGACGTCACAATTGGACGTGTTCTTGCTTCGCGACTCTAAATCACAAAATAACTACAGGTACGTGCGAACTTCAATAGAACAGATAACGATCAGGAGTTGTAAGTGCTAGCTGGCGAACAACTGGCGAATATTATCAACTGAGAACTGCGCGGGCGAGTTACTATAGTCCAACCCCCGGTTACTTCTAACTTTTCTGAAGTCTTCCTTGCTTTCAAACTTTTCCTCCCCTTCATGGTAGGTCTGGGAAATTACACCAAAGTGACCACGCGCCGCATTTGTACATTCTCTCTTTAATAAGATTTAGCAAGAGAATTATTTCTCACTAGACATTGCCAACACACCTACTTTTTCTCCGTTTTATTGAATATTAATTACAAATTAAATATGTTAAAATATAATTTTAATAAAAAGAAGACTTATGTTAACAGAACCATAAAATGCCTGTGATTAATTATATACCTATTTCGGAAACAAGCAAAGACGTCATAAATGGGATGATTTTTCATCCACCTTGTTTGTCAGCCGGAAACTGAATCCCAGTCACCGTGGTCTGATGAAGTCGTCATGAATGCATGTACCCTAATATACCTCTGTTTATCACTGCGGTTAGTGTGTGCACGACTACGCTCTCTCTAGGAAATAGTCTGCAAATTCTACACTACGTTGTGCGAAAGATTAATATTGTAACATCCGTATCTATTGGTAGCTAGCAGTTAATTACGCACCATTTTTACAAGCTTTATTTATCCTTTTGGTTCTCTGTATATAGTTGTTTATATTGTAAATATTTTAAAGCATATAAATGATGATTTTTCAATGTCAATCAGACGAAAAAGAAATTAATTTGCTATTTAAGCGTACGTTAGGTACAAAACGGAGACACAACACTATATATCAGAATAGATTCTTAACTTATTTAAGTACTCCAGTCATTCAAGAAGGGAATGGGCATAACCTAACTCTAAATACGTCAATAAAAGATTCACCTGTTTTGTGAAGTCAAAGTAGAAACAATTTAAAAAAAGCAATCCTATATAGTGTTATTTGCCAAATTTATGAGCAAAAAGTAGTTGTATTGGAGTATTTTCTTTGCATAGTATTTTGCGCTGCGATAACATAGAAATTTGCGGTGGAAGTAATATATCACTCTGGTAAAATATTAGCACACATGTTTATAGTAAAAATAATTCGTTAGCTTTGCCCATTCTTATTTCTCCATTGGCTTGTATAAAACTTTAAAATACGACTGACTTGTATAGCGTTATCGAATGTCCCATGCCCCTCAAATCAAAATACACGCAAGTACTACTGCACATTTTTTTTCTGAAAGGCCGATTTCAAAAGTTTTTAACAAATCGTAAAATTGTTTCGCAACATGTCGCTTCGCTATTACACTCGCGATTCGAGACTGGCGAATCTTCAAAATGTGTGACCAATATTTCTTCGCATTGTAAGCTTTGATGAAAGGGGATTGGTGCAAAGCAGTTCTTTCCAAGAAACTTACCTGTTCGTAAGCAGATAAAAAGGACTCCCTCGCGAACGAATCGTAGCAGGACTGGATTATTTTTATTCACGCCCGCTTTACACACGAAGTGGAGAGAGAGAACGCGCACGTAGGAAGTGAAAGTAATTCGCAGTGCCGCGACGCGCCTGTGAGAACGCAACCCGCCCGCAGCGTCTCGGAGCGCCGACTGATAGCAGCGGAGGTTCGGCGCTTTCACGCTGTCATCCCCGCTCCCTCCCCTCTTGGGACTGGACACCCCCACCCAGCCTACCACGTCCCTCCCTCGCTAGTGCAAGGCCTTCCATTATCGTCCACGGCCACCCCTTTCGCGCGGCCACCACAAGGCGTGGCGCGCCGCGCCGGGAAAAGCTCCACGGTGGCTTACATACTTCGTGGCGCCCTTACCTTTCACAGGCGGCGCTCGGCGGGACGTGGTGAGCAGGTCATTACTGCACAAAGTGGTTTATCGCAGCAAACGATGGCTGTTTGCTACAATCAGTTCGCAATGTCTTCAAACTTTCAGATGTAAACCCTCGAAATATCACCCCAGTATTGTGAAGTGTTTGGTTATTTCCAACCATGTTATATACCACAAATGGTAAAGGCTGTTCACGATAAAGTGACCACTTTAGAAATCAATCTTAGAAAAGTCACTGTCCCTGCCTACATATATTTAAACGGGAGGACTGAGTGACATGCGCCCAGTAAAGTTGGTAACGATGGATGGAAAATAGTTCCATATGTCAACGTCGAATAAAAAGTGTTACTTAAATTATTTCATACGCGTTCTGTTTTTTTTTTTATGCGTCGAAGTGTAGAAATTGAAACAGATCTGTAAGATATTTATTTTTCTAATGATATCACAGTTTCACTTGACCGACGCATGAATAAAAAGACGAGGCACACGGCAATGTTAATCTTAAATAAGGCAGAAGAATACACAACGTGCATACGTGTTGATCTTAAGCAGAACTTTCAAAAGTGCTATTATTACCGTGAACAGCCTATAACAAAAAATTATATATTTTGTTATGTTCAACGTTAAAGTATATGTTATATATACGTTATAGTATATATGGAGGGGAGAGCGAGAGAGAAAATATGCTTGTTGCCAGTTTATAGTAATATTGTCCATTCACTGGTACTTCACACTTTTCTGAAGCGCCGTTAAAGTTGTACTTCCAGGTTATTTTTCCGCCTCATGCTAACTAAGCTGAACCTAGTCTAGATAATTACAAAGGGGCAGCGCACCGCATTCGTATGCACTCCGCGTAAAATATTTACATAAGAACTATTTCCGACTAAGCATTACCAATACACCTATTTTCTTCCTGCTTTTATTAATACCAATTATAAATGAAATATTATATTTCGTAAATAAAATATAAGTAAAAATTCAATTTAATAAAAATAACGTACTTTCATGTTATAACAAGTATGAGACACGCGTGATACACGACATATATATGAAACAACCAAATACATCACACATGGGGTGATTTTTTTAAAGGTTTGGTTCACAAAGCGTGAATAAACAGTGAATAGACCATAAGATACAATATCGTGTATGATGCGTTGTCCGTTTGGTGTAACTTTCTAAATTTGGTTGAACTTTGTTTGCATGAGGTGGAGTAATAGCGTGAAATTAGAACTATGCCGAGCGCTTCAGAAAAGTTGGAAAATAGCGTAAATTTATTATAGTTTTCTATACATTACGGTGGGTTCATACACTGCGTATGGCATTTTGGTCAAGATAAATGTACGTCGGTAGCAGATGGTGTGGAAATCGATTAGTTTACACTTGATGCTTAAAAAACAACGAAGGAGGCGGTGGTCAGTTCACCCATTAACAGTTTGCGGCTAGAAAGGGGAGTATTTTACACGTTAATTCATTAATTTTAAGAAGGCAGTAATGAGTTTTTTAGTTACTTTCGTATGTCTCAGGCATCATTTGATGAGCTCTCGAGCAATGTTAGATATGCTGTGAAAATAATCCCGCCTTGATTAGTGGATTAGCCTATGTCCCTGAAGAAATGTTAGCAGTGACACTCGGGAAGGGTAAATATATTCATAAAACATTACAAATGTTTATAGCTATAATTTTTTAGACATATAGCTTTAACTAAAATTGCATGTCAACCAAAGTTTTATTTCTAATTAGGAAGAATTAAAAATTCTACGTTTGTAATTTCGAGAAAGTGGCCCTTGGTAGTGTTACTAACATAGTTAGCCTAATTTAGATTTTGTTGTTTGAAGTAACTTGTTCCACATTTTAAATCATATCAGAACCTTCTTTACAAACGAATACAGTCCTCAATGCAACTTCATGATCAGAGCATTTCCCAACATAATATTAATTGTGAAAAAAACATTACAAAATGTAGACAAATTCTAAGCCACTGTTTGATTGTGTAACATCTGGTTATTTGTAAATATTTTGGATATTTGTTTTGTTAATTTAAGCTATGATAAGTTAATAATTTATTGCATTACTTTATGTTTTCAAAGATATTATAATTTGTTGTTGATGCAGGAACGTTTGCTTTCACCTCTATGAGCAAATGCATATGTAAAGAGACGACACTTCTTATGACAATCTGCTTTTGTTTTGTTTTTTAGGAATATGATGATTCATTTTTCAGAAGGGCAAAAAGAAAGTTCAGAAGTCGGCCAATCTAATATAGAAAGTTAATAATTTTTTTCTGCTCTCCAGCCCTGATTTATAGAAGTGCCATCACTTCTATAAATCACTATAAGATATAATTTGTCATCAAGATATAATTTGTCGATAAGCATATGATTTAGTGAAGGACTGTGAAGAAATAACTTCACTCCAGGAACTGATGATGGCCCGAGGAAGGAAGATCGTATGCCACTGCTAGGGATCCATCGCTGCATCCAGCCACCGCAGAAGTCCAGGGTCCGGTATTCGAGCAGAGAGAGCTGGAATGATCAAAGTACACTAAAGGAGGATCATCGTCATCACATGGACGTATAGTTAGTTAGCTACAGGTTAGTTGAAAGTTAATTTAGAATTTTCTACAAATGAATATTTTTTTCTTTCCTCTCACTGTGTTAGGTATATCATTATTTTTAATCTAATCTTCAAGAAGAAGTGTCGTCTCTTCATTGTTATTTTAGAAAAATGTTGTTTTTAATGTGGCTTAGATTGTGAACATGTCACTTTGTTCGTATGAATATTTGATAATTATGACACAATAATTTGTTCTTTTTTATATTAATTAAAATAACACATTTACTTCATTCTAGCCCTTGTTGTTGGTAATTTTAAGAAGGATTATTAATTATGTCGTTTTTGCAATTTAGTTGTATATTATCTTTTGTCCTATTGACGATTTGTATGTCTAGTTTACATGGGGTTAGTGATACCTACACTTGAATGAGGAATTTATTTTCTCACTATTGGAAAGTTCCGACGCTAGCCGTTGCAAAAATATATAATAAAATTAAATTTGTGACGTTTGGGACGTGAAAGCCAAAATTATTCTCTTTTCACACCACAATTGAAAAAAGTATACTGTGGTATAAAGTCGCATAATATCTGTAAGTTATAAGAAATTACAAGTATATATAATTTACATAGTGTCATTAATTGTAATGCTGATACAATAATTGTAGATAGTTATATTACAATATATAATTGTTATCATATATATTATGTTTGTTACAGTAAAGATAAGGTGTAGTATGGATACAAATTAATCTTCATGCGTTAAAGTAATAACAATGATCATAATTCAATTTTGACCATAAACCATTGCACTAGTGAGGTATTGGACAAAAAAATAGAAACAATAACAAAACTTCCGTCTGCTAGTTCATATCACTTGTAATGACATCTTTGACGCTATAGTAACATGTTAGGGCAACAACAAGGCAAACATTTAATTTTAAAGAATGGCAAAACATCTATAGTAACACAGCAAGTAGTATTAAGTACATACGATGATAAAACACAGGTTTACAAACAAAATAAAGTAACCTCCAATAAATTGGACCACATCAAATGGCCACCAATAAATACATTAATCTAACATCCAACGTGATACAGTTAAATCATAATTTCATTGGCAGTTAATCATTGACAGTTTACGTTATGGGAACAGTTGATGGAGTGATAACAAGGAAATCACATCTTTATGTTGTAAAACGATGTGTTGAGTTTGTTTTGACAACACATCAGTATGATTGTCTAACTTATCTTCCATTATCTTCTTTTTTTCTTCTAAAAGGTGTAGATACTAGTAGATGGTTCATTGGATACATTCATATCCTGTTGAAAATCTGGGGAAGTTTCCAGATCGCCGTTAGGGTACTTGCTTCCATTGCCGAGTTGGCCAAGGAATCCTCTGCCTTGTTGTGGTTTGGGATTGCTGTTAGAAAATCAAACTGTCTTGCATACACATATATTTTATAGTTTTAGCTGCGTCCCCAGACTACTACTTCCGTATGGCTATGTGATTTCTCATGAAAGTGTCACTAATGATTCTCCTTTAGAGCAGCCAGCAGTCAGGTCGTGGCGTGAGCATCTTCACTGTTGGCGTCATTAGAGTAGGTGAATCTAGAAGGAATATGAGAAGGAAAACCTCGTCAGTTCACGATGACAAGTTTGGCGAGTGTGTAGGTCCATGAGAATATTTACTTCTCCTAACCGTACAGTGTCTTAAGTTGGTCTCAAACGGCTATCTTCATGACATTTGGTATCGGAGCTGTTAGCAAGTGTCTTGCTGCACTCACTTCCCAATGAACAGCAAACATTACCTTTGCACCTCATTTTATGACACTGCAGCTTTTCGCTGCGGTAAACACATCATCGCAGTTATCACAGTAGAATATCTCGTATGCTGGGCTGAACAAGCAGTTGCTACCTTCATGCCGACGTACATTACCAAGTTGACTACCTAAAACATATTGCCGCAATTGTTTCATTGATACTTTAATGCTTGCAGCGACTCTTCAGGACCCCTTGCTGTTGAAACTTTATTGTCTGATGAGTGAGTAGGCCCATGCTAGTACTTAATTTATTTCTTCTCCTAATCGTGAAATGTCTGTCGAGTGCTTAAGCCAATATATGTTTATACACTATTTCATCTCCTAACACTTATCATGCAGTGGTGGTAGTGTTTGGTCAAGGAGTCGGATTGGTAACCCAAGGGTATCCGGAACAAACCCGAATGCCACCTGCATTTTTCAGTTGTAGGTCTGTGTGACTTCAGGTGATGAACTCTTCGTAATTCATCCCTGGGGTGTAGTAGCCTAGGAGGAAGGTCCTTGGCATGAGATAAGGTGTGGCAGTACTATGCTATAGTAGGGAACCAAGTTGCACCACACTTAACCCATTTAGGGTGGATGATGCGTCTCTTATAGCTCTCTTTATTTAAGGTGTCCCAAGGCTTCCGTGTCACTCCTGATTCTGTAAATTTGGCTATGCCGCCTGTTCCCTATGGGTTGCCAGTTTTCTCGCGACTGGCTAGGGGTATCTGCGGTAATGGCTTGGGCCGACAGTTGGTACCTAGGCCCGACCACTTGGCGAGGTGTTGGACCACTGGGCATTCAGGCCGTTGGGGTCCAAGGCCTCGACTTCAATGTGTGTAGAAGTCAAAAGGCATGGATTGGACTGTGGCCAATGCAACCCTCTCGAACTGGGCCTTTTCGAGTGGATGGACGTGGTGGCGATTGCCCGGAGGCTGTGGGACGTGGTGGCGACTGCCCGGAGGCTGTGATGAAAACTGATGAATAAAAAGAGCTTGGTGGTTGTAGGGCAGGTGGGCAACCGACCTCTAACTCGGGTGTAAGGCTTATGCCCAGTAGGATTTGTCCTCATCTGCAAGATTGGGAATGAGCTATCGAAGCTTGTCTGTCTCTTGGCCCCGAGAGTGAGGATAATACTCACCAAATCACAGCAAGGGCTGCTTTTCCCGGTGTACTGCTACACTGGTGAGACAGCTCGCTGCTTCCCAGTGAGTTGGGCACCAGGGAGTATGCTGCTTTGGTATAGTTGTAATCACCTCCTGTCCGCGAGGGGGTCCTTGGCGGGAAAGGCAGGCGACCGGCCATTATTGGGTTTAAGGCTTATGCACTGTGAGGCATTCTCAACCACCTTGGTAGAAGGTGTGTCTCTGATCGCTAGACTTTCTACCGGCTGGACGATTGGTCACTGTTAATCTTCTAGTGCCATGAAAATTTAGTGGTAGCACAGGACAATTGGTTGGCCCCACTGGAGGTTCTCTCTGGTGACCGATCACTGTGGTTGGACTCATGCTGGCACTGGTTAATTCCTTAAGCTTGAGGAGGACTATAGAGATTCCTGCTCTTGTGGAAAGACCGGGCAGTGAGCATCAAATTGCTCTGGTTTTGCCCTGGAGAGGCACTAGGGGTATGAGCAGAATCCCGGCCAGAACACATGCTTGATTTCTAAGTGTAAGGGTCTCAGAACCTCTTTGTTAGAAGGGGGGATGTGCGGACGTGCCAGGTTTCGGCTTACGATAAGGCCAATGGTCGCATTAATCCTGGTCTCTTTGTGAGAGGACGTGATTCCTTTTCCCATCCTATTGGGAGGCCGAAGCACTGTAAGACCCATGCCTTAGAATGCTGCGCCAAAATATAAAAGTACAATGACTGGGAGGTCTTACTGTATGCATGCATGTATTTGTATCTCTAGCAGTTAGGAAATTAGAGCTCACTGTGCTTATAAGTGTGCTTAGGATATACTTATCCCCACAACTCCTTTTGTTGTCAGGGGTGAGCTCATGTTCTGAATTTTGTGGCTATATCTTAAATGGTTCGGAAAATACGGTCAACTATGCTTATTGGTACACTTAGGACATACTTGGCCCTAAGATACTTTTTGATTCTGGGAGTGATGTCCATGTCATGAATTTGGTGGCTATATCTTATACAATTCGGAAATTACAGCTCACTATGCTTATAAGTATGCTTAGGACATACTTGAACCTGCGACCCTGGCCATGATGATAGTAATGTCTGTTGATGGGCAAAGAGTCTCGAATTTTTTTGAGATTCTTTTTTGATGCTTGCTGAAGCTGGTTGACACAAGTATGCACGTGCTGCATTATGCTGCCCACGTAGGACACTTCCATTTCTCAAAGTGTAGAATAATATTATTTTGTCTGCTTGAAGCTGACACCCGAAATTGAATCCCGCGCAAGACATGGCCAAAAGCAGAACATTTGTTATTGGTTTGCAAAAACTTAGCAGAGCCAAAAACTCGATCATCCAGTTACAAAATGATAAACTAAAATAACTGTTATCGAATACTGTATCTGTTGGCTCAAGATTTTTTCGTGGTTTTATAGTGTCTGTAGTCATTGCTCTAGTGTCACGAAAATCGAGAACACTGGTATGCAGCAGTGGCGAAATGCATTTCGTATGTGGAGGCGGAATGACTCTGAGAATTTGCACAGGTTATATGCAGCATCTGCCACATTTCTTGCAAGTGAGAATCCTTAAGTGGATCGCTGCAAATGGATGCAAGAGTTCGGCATGCTGATAAGACGACCACTGCTGTAATTTCTCATTTACTTGAAATAATGAGGATACACACATGTAGTCCGAGATGGAGCCAGATGTCTTACCCTAGTGGCTGGAGTAACAATGGCTCACTTAAGGTTCCTGAAGCAGATGCTGGAAGCCATGTGAACAGACTCTTAAGGGGGAAAGGTGCGAGTGCGAGGGGCTGTCGGCTTTGATCACCCGGGGGAGACTGTGGTGGCTTTAGGGTTAGAATAGTCTCCTCTCTGGCTGAAGGTACTGGAAGACCGGTAGTACAATGGCCATTGTATTAGCGGCTGGATGGTTTTAGTCTGCATGAGGAACTGGCCTGTAGTGATTGTAAGGCTGTCTATGGAGATTGTGGTTACCATGCGGCAAATGCCCGGAGGTTTTGTCGTGACCTGTGAAAGGAAAGACTGAACACACTCTTGGTGTGGTTGGCTGTATTTGCACAGTAGAACCGGCTCATAAGGGGCATAAGAAGAAGCGATGTTTAGTGTGCAGTGGGATTGCCAGAGACTAAGAGATTGGACTTCCTCTGCTGATGCGAAACAGTCGACCAGCTGATGAGAAGCATATGGACGATAAAGTGTCGGGACTACTGCCAAGTCTTAGAATTGGAGCCCATATGCAACATAGTTACAGAAAGGGTCAGATATGCATAAGACCACAGTCTCTATTGACCTAGGGACCCACACATCTCCGTGGTACTGCTGGGAGACTCATCCAGTGTGAGTCAGCAAACATGAGCAATCTGAGGGATTCCATAACCCTTGTTTCCTCATTAACAGGGGTATCTGCCTACAGGAAGGGCTTAACTATGGTAGTTAGTATTGGCCTGAAAGGAAGGTGTGCTGGTCGACTCCTTTACAGTCAGGCCATTGGGGCACAATATCAGAGCATTAGTAAAGTGCCAAATTATATCATAATTGACGAGAAGTGAGGAAGGTCGGGGACCATGTGAGCCAGTCTTATGTACGAGATTTGGTGTACATGGTGATTGATTAGCAGAACCTCAGGAAAACCCTCAAGTGCCATGAAAAGGAAGGAGGAGCATGGGGTGATCTTTGGGCCCGAGTTGATGGTTATCCTGACCCTAGGTCATGGAGGGAAATGTCTCATGCTGGCAGTTGTATATTCGCACCCAGAGGCTAGGAGGAGCATTAGAATATAGCATAATGCTTATAATACATAATCCTAACTGGGAGATAGTGCTCTGTACAGCTAAGGAGCAAAGACAATCCATGTATAAGGATAAGGGAGTTGTATCTCCATATAATGAGGAAGGCATAGACCATGAACAGCATACTGATCCAGTATAGAAGAAAAACTGGAGGTCCTGGTGGCTATGATGGTTCCAAGTTACCTTATTGAGTATGTCTTACTCAGCTGTCTGACCCTGGTTTTCTCTGGGCACCACCCGAGTAAATTCAATTGAGTGAAAGTCCTAAGAAAACTCACACTGCTAGGGTGAGCAGTGCATCTAAAGAGTGATGTAGTACCACTTCAAATGCCAAAGGATATGGACACATAAAGAAGAAATGAAAAAAGTGAAATGGTGTGCTCAGGCTGTGCTGAAAAAAGGAATAAATATACCAAATTCACAAAGAAGGGGTAACCAGCTAAGTGTGCTAATTGCACCAAATAATAAGAGAAAAGATGTGAGTCACAAATTCGGCTCACCAGACTGCCCTGTTCACCAGATAATTTTAGCTCTGGAGCCCGAAAGGACCAAATATGACTAGTCGTCTTGCACCACTGTGGTTGGGGCAGATTAACCTGCAGAGAGGTGTAGTGTCTACAATGACACTGCACAAAGTAAGGGTGGAGCAAAATATGGACATGGGGTACTATTTCAGGAACCCTACCTACTCAGAGGGAAAATACCAAGTCTCCAAGGTCGTTTTGCTATATATGGAGAAAAGGCAATGACAGGAATATTGGTATGTAATCTTGAGATAAATTACATCCCAATGGAAGCTATGTCAAACATTCATCATTTATGTATAAAGCTGAAAATGGGAGGGAGGAGTGTGATGATTGATAGTCATACTTCCAACCGCAAGACCCAGTTGAAAGACATCTAGACCAATGGGATCTAATACTAAACAGAGCTACTAGAAATATCATCGTATTTGGCACTGATATCAATGCCAAATCGCAACTTTGGAATTTTCCACTGACAGACGACCGAGGGGAACAGGTGAACTGGTAGCTATTGGCGAAAAACCTGCAGGTTAAGCATACACCTGGATATGCAGCGACTTATTTGTCGCCTGCCCATGATACCCAGTCAGATCTTGATATAACTGTGGCGACAGCACGAAAGGCTGATTGTGTTGGGTACTCGAGAGTCTCAGGCGAAGTGACAAGTGATTCTGTATAAGATGGTGAAGGGCTTACAGAAAAAATTCAAGAGATCTTATCAGCACAAACTAAGGCAAATGGCAGTGGAACGGAACAATGTTGCGAGAGGGGTGTCCATATCATATCCGAGGATATGGAATGAGATGCTAGCATTATTCAATGACTGCTTGGAAATGGGTATATTCCCTGAGTGGAAGAAAGTACTCCTTGAAGTACTGTACGAAGTAGGAGGGAAGAATCGAAGAAAAGCAAAATATTATAGACTGATAACAATCTTGTCGGTAATAGGGAAAATGCTGGAGCGTCTACTGAATATGATTTTGATGGTGTTTTGTTCCAAGACAGTTCAGTTTTTTAAACGAAAGAGTACTTAGAATACGATCATTGGCTTGGTGAACCATAAAGAACATATGTTCAACTGTATCCTTGGATATATCAGGAGCATTCGACAATGTGTGGTGGCCGCAGATTCTGTGACAGCTATGACTGCTGGAGTGCCCCAAGAACAACTACAGTGTAAAAGTAGTTATAAAAATCCGAGGCTAGCACAATATGTCAAATTACTACTAAAGAACAGGAAAAAACTATCAAAACTATATTCTGCGATTTTTAGGGAAAGTGCATGAAATATAAAAGTCAGAACCTGAAATTCGATTTAAAAATGCAGAACTAAAATTTGTGCTAGAAACTGCATTAAAAAAATTAATAAAAATTCAAAGAAAAAACACGAAATGGAATGAAAAAAACCATGAAATTAAATTTAAAAAACACACTTTTGAAAATGTGTCAAAAAAGTGAGTAGCAAAATTTTGAAAGAAATAAATACAGAAATCCAAAGAAAAATTCATAAAAAGCAAGAAAAAATGTCAAACATATGCAAATGAAAAGTAAAGTGATCCAAATAAAATTGACACTAAGAAAAAATCTAATTTCGGGTTAACAAAATGATTTTTTTTTCGATAAAACTCAACTGTACTTCTAAAAATTTGAAACAGTTTTAAAAGATTAAACAATTTAACTATATGTCTTAAAATTTGTATTAAACTAACGAAACATTTTGTTGTTTCCATAAATTAATGTATTTCCTCCACTTATTAATTAAAAAAATTTATGTCTTCAGTAACCCTTTCTTTCAAATAATCATAAATTAGATTCCTCTGGCCAATTACAATAACAAAAGTTATTCTTCCTGCTTCAATAGCTTTATTAAAACCCATACTAATTTCTATGTTCGTTTTATCTTTAAATAAGTTTTGTTTTTCTATTATATAAACAATCTATCAGAAATAATGGTCTGCACCCCCAAAATTAATATTGATGGCTATCACCATGAAAGTTAACAGTTAGTTAATAATAAAGTTCATTATTTCTGTATATAGTATCTAGTTATGATTTTTAATTTCTAAAATAATTATAAGCAAGAAAAATGTATGGCAAAGGCTATATTCAATATCTAGATTCCAATTTTCTTTTGGAATAATTTAATTTCTTCCATTCTTGAGATAAATATTTCTTACATTACAGTGATCAAACATAATAGCATGAAAATACTGCTCAGAATAGTTTCTTCTCTTAGTTTGAAAACCTATAATTACAAAATCAGGCATGTCAAATTGTAAATATTTAACTGATCTTTTATATCAAATTTAAAAACAGTTGTTCCAGCAGAAACTTCTTTTTTATAAAAATTGCCAATAATTTAAACTAATAGGTATTTTAGGGTGTTTGTGTACTTTTTCTTTGATTGCAATAGCTGTGTTAGATTCGTATTCAAAAAGAGAACACATAATTTCTCATTTTTGAATAACAATTTTACCCAGATCAGCATAATCTATAACACTGAACAAACTATTTTATTAGTATCGTAACATATAAACATTTGTTATGACATGGATTACGGAAAAGAGTAATTTTATAACCACCTCTCCAGTAAACTTCTATGTTATCTACGATAAAACCGAATAGATATCCTCACAGGATTGTTTATTTTGTTTCATTTATCACAATCAACAGATTTTACTCGAAATTTATCAACATCAGCAAACTCTAAATAAATTGGTTCACTTGGAGATCTTAACAAAGTATTCGTCATTGTTTGCAGTTATTCCAGGATTATCAACAGACTCAATAACATTTCCATGTTTTGAGATATCTTCTCTAGAAAACTGAAATGGAAAAATTTAGAACAGACATCAATATTATCTCATTTTTAATATTTTGCCTTATCTAAAACTTTATCTCTCTTTAGTAAGCGATATTGTTAAAAATCATAAGCACCATTTGAGATACAAAATCCATCATCTACAGCAATATATAAATCAATTCTATTATTGTAAACATCTAAATTTCCCCTAATTTGGTTTGCTGGAGGGAAAGTTTGCCTTTCAAAACTCTCAATGCTTTTATAACTCATTTATAAAAAAAAATCATATCTAAATGAAAGATTCACCAAATAAAGCTTCTCGAGTTAAATTGCTCACTGAAAAATACAAAATTTATAAAAATAATCGTGAAGCAGATTATGAAAGAAATAAGAAGCAATATCTACCTTCAATTTACGGATTACATAATATTAGTAAAAAGGTAGAACAAGTAAGTGAAAAAAATAAATATCTAATAATGATGCTAGTTCCTGTAGCAGTAAAGAATTTGGATTATCCAATAACACCAGATGAAATATAATTTGAAAGAGAATTATTCCCAGATAATAAATCTTCTAATTTGGAAGAGCAAATTGGAATCATACCCTTTAAGGATTGTTCTATAAAGCACAGAAAAGAAATTGCTGGAAGAAATAATGTCATTAATGACCAATATGGTTTACAAGGAGATGGACATAATTTTTACATTGAGGATACAAAAATAACGATATATTATGATAAACTATTTGTTAGCATTAAAGAATATAAATTAACAGAAAGGCTTTATTTATTAACAATAAACTAGCATAATAATATTGAATGTAACTTCACTGATAATGGTTATGAAAATTACACAGAAATTAAATAACTGCATTTGCTGCATTCCAAAAATATAATCCTAATGAGCAAATAAACTCGATTAGAAGTTGGAAGTACATAAACATAATTGAACCAATTTATGATCAGCATATAAAATATCTACATTCAATATCACAGCCAAACACATCTGAAATAATGATTTCTTCCAGTGCTCCTAGATCTGGAGAAGGAATAAAAAATTAAACAGTTTATCAAAAAGAATACATTTGAATAGATAATATAAGGAAATTAAATGATATGTTGTTAGTTATTAATGGCTAGGATGATGTGGAAAATAAGTTACTACAGTTAAAAAGTAAGCATAATGAATATATTGAACAATACATTTTCTGAATTTGTTAATAATAATCCCAAATTAATTCCATATCTTACAGGAGTTTTAAACGTAATTCCCCAATCATTTTGGAATTCCGAATACCATGGTAGAGGAATAATAAATTGGGCACAAAACAACTCAAATCTGCCTGAAATGAAATTGTCAGGCTATTATTATTTTGGACCATTTGCAAAATTGAATGAATGACTACAAAGAGGTGAGACAGAAATAAATAAATTGGATGAAGTCTGCAGACATCACGGCATTGCTTACAGAGACCACAAAGATTTAGAATCTAGACATGCAGCTGACAAAATTTATCAAAAAGAAGCCAATGAGATTATGTTAGATATAGATACTTACTTCAATCTGAGAAAAAATTCCTTCTGGCGCCATTGCTTTAACCATGCTCACAAAAAGAAAATTAGGTTAAGGAATTAACATTTATAAATTAATAGGGAATTTCTTCCTTTATAAATGAAGATAACGAACATAACGTTCGATATACCCATAGACCAGCTGAGAGAATCGGGTAATGGAAAATTTTTAACAAAATATCAGTTTGAGAGAAAAAATAAAAAACTGAAACAAAGAAAAGGTTTCAAATGAACTTTGCCCCTATCACCAATGTAAAAGATACTCAAAGAAAAATCTGGAAGTGGTTTACATCATGGCGGATTTCCACAATTTTTAATTCTAGTTTTAGGTGCACTTGGAGTTTTAGTCGGAGGAGCTAGTGTGATTTACTATTCAGTAAAACAAATGAGAAAAACTAAAAAACACTTAGAAGAACAACAGAGACAAAACTTAGCTACAGAAAATAAATCAGGAAATAGTGTAGTTACAAAGAGGAGGAGACCATTAAAAATTTTTGTTTATCACCATTATCTAATTTTGATATTGAAGAATATGTAAAAATATAAAATATAACGCATTTCGGAAATGTTTATATGATTGATGAATAATCAAATAGAATGTACAAAATAAATGTACCATGGTTAATTTTGACATCTCATAAAATCCTGGCACTCACTGGATTTGTTATTTTAAAGAAAATACTAATGATACTATTTTGATTCATTTGGAGGTAATATTCAAAGTAACTTAATTAATTACTTCAAAAAGAGAAATGTTTATGACAATGATAATCGAGTTCAGATTTTAAAATCTATGTATGTGGACATCTATGTTTAATTGTATTATATTTTTTTCGAGAGGATTTGAGTTTTATGATATAATTTTGTTGTTATTAAATGACAGATATTTTTTGGGAAACCATTAATCAATATTTAAATAAAAACTTTGATGCTACCGCTTGTGATATAAAAACACAGATGCAATATACAATACCATTGTCTCTGCTTTAGAAACAGATGCAGATTCAATATACAATAATAATGTTTCTGCTTTACGAAATCAACTAAGTAAAGAATTTGTTTATACAAAAGATTATGTTTCTCTTCCAAAATCCAAGAATTGTCTTGATAAAGAAATAGCTTATAAATTGTAAAATATAAACCGATCAGTTTTGAATTATTGTGATGCCCTTGTAAACTCGAAGTTTGAAAAAAGAAAAGAAGTTTTTAATAAAAAAGTAGCTGATAAATTCCAATATTTAAAACAACAAGTTCTGAATTATTGTGATACGCTTGTTAACCCGAAAGTTGAAAAATGCAAGGAAAAAATCTTATGTTAATAAAATAAAATATAAATATTTTTTCACTTTGTATAGTTTTCTTTTCTTTTTTGATTGTCTGTACAGTTTATAAAATAGTTACTGCTGATTTAAATTTACCTGATGATACTGTGACTGTTATTAAGGGATCTAAAAAATAGATCACAGTAAGCCTGTTGATGTTAACAGAGGTGATATTTGAACTTTTAATATATATATGTATATATATATATATTATATATAATATATATATATATATAGTTATAATATCCGAATATGATGATAGATTGATGACTACAATATGAATATTTGTGAAATAGAAGTAATCAATATTTTTTAAAAATATAAAATGGAGAACACTTGGTGCTTGAAATGTAAGAAGTTTACTAAAAAATAATGTAAAAATTGAAATTACAAAAATGGCCAGTTAGTTCAAAAAGTAAATGTTCAATTTGTATGTCTAATAAATCCACTTACTTAAAAAAATTACTCGAGGTAAGAGAAGGAATAGGCAATGAATTATATAAACCTGCAAGAAAGAATTTTCCCAGAAGAAAATTAATATTGCGTGGAATTGACAATTTGTCAGATTGATCTTTTGAGATGGATACTGGTAATTCGAAGAAAAAAATTCAGATATAAATAAAGGATACAGGTATAATGTTACAATTATTAATGTTTTTCAAAGCATGCATTTGCTATACCTATTAAAGATAAAATAGCTAGAAATGTAGTAAATGATTTAGAATGTATATTAATGAAAAAAAATCTATATAATGTACAAAGTGATAATGGTTCTGAATTTTATAATAAGACATTTAACGATTCTATGCAAAAATATAATATGAATCATTATTCAATATTAAGTGAACTGAAGGCTAGTATTGTTCAAATATTTAATTGCACAATGAAAAATAAAATCTGGAAGAAATTTGCTTAGAATTCTAAACATAAATGGCTAAATATATGAGAGTATGTAGTGAAAGAGTACAATACAAAAAATAGAATCTATCGGTATGAAACCCCTTGAAGTTAATAAGAAAAATGAAAATAATTAACGCAACCAGATTTTGTGAATATGTTTACTAAACCAAAATGCAAAGTCGGCGATGTTGTCCGTGTTAGAAAACTCAAACAATTTTTTGAAAAAGTTTATACTCCTAATTGGTCAACAGAATAAGTTACTATCGCAACAGTTTGAAATTATGATGCACCTACTTACAAACTGAAATATATCAAAGGAGAAGAAATAAAAGGCAGTTTTTATGAATACAACATTATGAAAACTTACTACCCCAATGAATATTTGGTTGAAAAAGTCTTAAACACTAAAGGTAATAAAATCAATATTTAGTGGCTAGGTTTTGATAATTCTCTTAACTCTTGGATTAATAAACTTGTTTTGTAAATTTTAAATATTTTCTGTAATTATCTATAGTCCTTAAAGGGTTAGTTTTTCTAAATCATTAAGAATCTATTTCATTTAATTTATAATCCTGTTATTTATACACTCTTTGTACCAAACAAGGAAATGTTATTTTTACTAACTCTAGCCAATTTGTTCGTAAATTCATTATATTTATGAACAGACTGTCAGAAGATTTATAATTTCAAATGCAACATCATTTAACAATCATAACTCACTTTCAATGCCCATTCAACAGCAGTTTATATGTGTTCAATGTTCGTTCAACATTTTGTGCGACAGCTGTTTACATCCGTTTATATCCATTCAACAGCCATTAAAATTAAAATGAATAATTTGCAAAAAAATTTTAAAAGCAATTAAGTTTCGATTTTATTTCTGCACTTTCCTTTTTTCATGTTTTCTACTGAGATCTAATGTGATAAAACCATAAACTTCATCCCTACACTTTGCACGAATCTCTTCGAATTTTTCAAAACAAATATCTCCACCAACAAAATCATTATAAATGTGCTTTAAGTTAATATCATCAGGTTTAAATATACACAGAAATGTTGTACTATATCTTACCATTTGCTTAGGCACTTTCGAATAAGTTTGTGCAAAATAAAATACATTTATATTTTTATGCCTTCTTCTAATGAAATATATTACAGATTATATAGTGGTTGTCTAAATAACATCATCTAATATAATCAGAGAATAATTTTAACATTGATCTAAAGGAAGCATTGCATCATTATTGCAAAAAAAAATATCCCATTTCTCTTTAACGTTTAGCTTTTTGGATAATGCATCAAAATAATTTTGTAACTGAATATATTTGGGTTGATTTAAACTTTTTGAGCAACCATACAGTTTACTAAATTTTTACCATCTTTTCTTATAAATTAAATTTTTCATCAAATTCGTTTTTCCACATTTACTTGTACCCACTATTATAGTCCTCATGTTACCAGACAATGTCTCCTTTTTTTTTATGTTCTGATATTTCTTCGGAAATGAAAACACCCACACCCCAATCAACTTATTTCACTTAATAAGATAATTTTTTGAGTATTAAATGGATAATAAAATATTTAAGTTAAAAAATAATAGTTTCATACTAAAGAAGAAAATTAATTATATCATCCATAAAGATAAATCGATTGCTTTGATTAGTTTTTGTACAAAATTTGTAACACCTGATATAAACAACAAAACTACAATATTGATTGATAATAATGAAGTTATAAATAACCTTTGAGGCCAATACAATAATGAATTGTTAAAGGAAACTACATTCAATTGAACAATTTTCAAGTAATTACAGTGAACTAACATCAAACAATGTGAAAAAAATTGAATATTGGTTAAATGTAAGCTTGGTATTAAATTTGATGAACGATTGTCCGATATCCCTGGTTTAAAAGAAATATGATTATTGAGAAAGAAAAAAACTGTTATAGGTACCAAATTACCTAATTTTGACCCACTTAAAACAAATGTTCATTATAACTTGGCATGTTGTATGGACATAATTGCCTGTTTTCCACTAAAAATGGTGTTTGGTTTTAGATATTCTATTATTTATGAACCTACATACCCAACTTTTCATAGAATTAATAATGAATGATTGTTTCGGACATTAGAGATGAAAATGGATTAAAATTATACATTTTGATACCCATATTGTAATGTATCAATTTTATTTTCTAGTATAATGTTTTTCTTATCAGAAGGACTTAATGCTATTTTAATAACTTCGACTGTATATATTTCATGCTTCCCCTCCATATTAAATTCATTGTTCTACATTGTTAATTCTCATTTGACACACATTTCGTATAGTCATCTAATGTAATTCTATAACTTACTATGCATTTCTGTACTCCTTCCGAACTTTTATTTACTCTATCATACATACATTTTCTATCATAAGCTAACAATTTCTTTAATTATTTTACCATTACATCAATCTTTCATCTTACCTAACACCTTATTTACTTGTGGTATGTAAAAGATATTGTCCTTTGGAAAAATCACTTCTATCAAAGGTATCTATCATTGTCTTCGTGTCTTTGTAAAAATCTTTTGTTTTATGTCATAAATGTGTGAATTAGTATCTTTATAACTTAATTCAATATTATCTGTATACTTTGGTTATATCACTCTTTTCATAGGTCTAAAATTGGCATACCCACATAAATAGGCTTATTAAATTTTATGTTTGTTTTTTCATGTGAATGGCTGCAATATACTCATTAAATATAGTACTTCTTTTGAATTTGGTTTTTCCTCATAATTTTTCATGAACATGTTTTTGATACCTGTTATATAGGATCCCTGGACCTTATATTTTCGTTTGTTGTACCAAACACAGCATTATTCATCAGTTTATAAAACACATTTTCAAAGTTGTTTTTAGCATTAGTACTCGTAGCTGTATTTAAATCCATATACTTCTTCGACAAATCGCTCTGAATAAGCTTCATAATTTTTATATTTTAGTAAGTTTTAGTCCATTATTTAGGGATGGTTTAAAACAACCATACTTTATGATATAATTTTATTTGTTATGTAAAGTTGTTAACAATTTAGATTGATTCGTTCCTGGAACTGCCTTATTTT
Organism: Dryococelus australis; assembly: GCA_029891345.1. Classification (NCBI taxonomy): domain Eukaryota; kingdom Metazoa; phylum Arthropoda; class Insecta; order Phasmatodea; family Phasmatidae; genus Dryococelus; species Dryococelus australis. The sequence continues at coordinate 201,780,609 of CM056994.1, forward strand.
TGGGACAAGATTGAAGATCTTTATATAATTTATGTAGTTCTCGAGGATATTCCAAATTGACTTCTAATTTGTACCTGTGATCTGAATCATACTTCATATTTAATACACATTTCTGCTAGAAATCTAACTTAAATTCTGGATAGTTAATCCATTCGAAATCTCTGCATGGCAAATACTGAGACATTGCCCAACCATAAAGATTATTTGTATCGAGGTAAGCTAAATAGTTGGGCTTTTGATTAGAATTAAAATCTTCTTAATTTTATTGTTTGCTTTAACATATCATATAAAACATGACGATATTCCACCCATAATCCCCTTTTCTACCATTAAAACCATATCATAGTAGTGTAATTAATCTAAACGTTGTTCAGTTATTTTTAACATGGCATCCTATGATAATCCTGGTGCTGTAAAATACAACACTGGATTTAAACCATATGCTTTGATACATGTATCTCTAAAGTTTTGAAATATATCTCCCAACAGTAATATGTCACTTTTTAAGTATAAGCCGCAATATTCCCCATGGTTCTTCATATTAAATTTGTATCATACAAGTTTTTCATTTTTATAGTCATCCTCACTTATGTCAGATTCATTTAGCTTATTTTAGAATTCACTCTTTGGCAGAAGTTCAGTTTCTTGGAATTTCTTCCAACTGTCCATATAATCTTAGCTAAACACATTTTCTAATAACTAAATCTACTTGATCTTTTGGGAAAAGCCTTTCTGTATGCTTCATTTATTCCTTGGTTAATTAGATGCTAATTTATCTAAACTACTAGCCATAAATTTATGTGTCTATTAACCTCACTTTTAAATGTTGTATTTGTTTCCCAAAAGTAATAAACTTTTCTTCATTATTTGCAATTCAATTTATCCTTCCTTGGTCATAACGTAGCTCCTTAATAAATGAAAGAACATCATACCCGGCTAAGATATGAAAATAAATTGGAACAAAATTGGATAGTTTTAATTGTATGTACAATTATTTCATACAATGAATTCCCCAGTTAATTATGGCGATGATTTCTTTTATTTTCCTTTGTATATTCTCACTGGCATAGGGAACATTTTTTAGATTTATCATATAATGCTCTTTCTTCTCCTGTTATCATATGCATTGGTTATATTTCTGAAAATATTTCCTCAATATCTTCTACCTCACTTTTCATTGCTTGTACAAACTTCTTATGTGCATTTGGACCTCGATATGTAACAGGGTCCTTATAATCACCTTAACTACATACAAAATAATAACAAAACCCAGAAGCTTCATGCAACTGATATTTAATTGTATATGATTCATCATTCAACTTTAAATAAATGAATTTTTTTGGTTCATTACTAAGTTTATATCGTTCTTTAAGTGGCTTCTTATAAAAGCCATTATCAACATCATCCCCTGTTAAAATTGGATTTTTAAAAATTAATTTAAATTGATTTTTTTCCTTTCGATTAGGCATAGTGGTTGATATTTCCTTTAGAAATGATTCGAATTTTGCTATTATTATAAAGGAACTTTAATTGTATGTTTGTAGTTTTTGAATGTTATTTTGTTCAGCTTTCGAAAGTAAACTGATTCTTACTGATAATTTTTTAAAGCAGTCATCTGTATGTATATTTAATTATTCTTGAGAAGTAAAAAATTGAAGGCACATATCACATAAATAAATTTTATGTTGGTGATCACTTTTTTGTGCTGAAAGCAACCTCGATAAATCTTTTATACAGCTGTAATGCGAGTTTTTATCATCTTTGAAATAAAGTAAATGTTTATGATTTTTGAGTTTTGTAAATTTTAGTGGATATACTTTGAATACATTATCAATAGAGTGTACATTTATAGGGACTTTTTTTTTTTTTTTTTTTTCTATTTTTGGTATATCATCAATTTGAATAGGATATTCTTATTTATCTATCACTTCATATTTATTAAGCCCCACACTTTTATATTCAGTTACTCATTGCGGATCTTTGTTTGCTGCAAACAATGCAGACTTGTTTGTGCAAAGAAAACATTATTGATCTTCATTTTTTACATTAATGCATGCTTTTTTTCTCAATCTCTTCTGGTAGATCAATATATGATGATCCATTTAATGGATTATACTTATTTATAGCTAACTGTGTTCCAATTATGCCATCTAAAGTTCAATCTGAAGAACTTTTTTCAATATTATCTATGTGTGTATATAATAAATTTTTTTTATAATTTTGTAAATCCTTTAAATTTCTCCTAAGATAAACATTGTATGGGTTGTTGACTGAATGTTATAAAAATATTCATATTTTACCTGTTTTTCGGCTTCGAAAATAGGCAATGAATATAATGTGAGCTCACCCCTCTAAGGTTCCTAATGTATACACGTATTATCTCATATACCTTAGGTTTTACAGAATTTAAAAAAAGTATTTGGCTTTACTAATTTTGTGCTATTTTCAATGTTATATGTTAATAACTTAGTTTTAAAAACTCTATTAACTCTGTAAGCTTTAGTGGTGATTATCCTATTTCTTTTGTTTACAAATACATCAGTAGAAAAAGGAAAAATTTCATTTAAATGCTTTTTATCTTCTTCATTTATTTATTTGACATTGGCATCTGAAAAAGGAAAATTTTCAAAATTCCATTTTGTTATTCGATTACTTTTATATCCAACTTGTTCGTGTTCAGCTTCCTCGAACATCTAATGTATACAATTTTTTAAAAATTCTTCTTGCTTTTTATTATATTTATCTCTGCTTCATGAAACAAATCTTTTACATGTTTTAAAAAAGAATCTAGTTTTTCTTTTTCTAATTTCTAGATTTCTTTTATTTTATTTTCCAGTTACTTCATATTGTATTTTAGTTATAGTCTCTTTAGTAGAGTTAAAAATACATGTTAACTTATATATTAAAGCTTTCTTAAATGAACCAAAACAAGTCATTTTTATGTACAATCATATTTCTAGTCTTTATAAGATAAGAAATATATAACTAAAATAAAAAAGTTATTGATTTATTATATGTAATTGTTTTTATATTTTTGTTTTCTTTCTAATCTTGAAAAATGTGTTTTAGATTTCAAATGAAATTGTTTGCTAAAAATGCTTATTACTGTGCCACATTCAAAGATAATATCGTCTTGTTCATAATTATAATAACATTTCTTAGAAAAATAGTTTACCTAATCTTTACAAAAATAGGTAGTGGAAATCGTTGCTATGACTTTTTTTTTATATATTTGCTACATTAACTGATTTGTGACAATATTTCCATACATTTACTAGATTCATTTTTGTAGATATAATTTAATATAGAAAAATGCTACAAATTAAAAAAATTTCTTACATTTTTTCAAAATAAGTTATCTAAAAATATTTATAGAAAATAGCTATTGTGCCATCTATCGAGACACTCCATATTTTGTTTAATTACTTTGTACCTTTTTTTTTGTTATTTATGTTCTTTTTCTAGGAATATATTAATTGTTCAACAAAACCCATGTCTGGTTTGGCAATTTAATTCGGCTTAGTTTTTGTGTGGAACAAAATATAATTATTTTTTAATTCACTGTTAACTTCGATAGTCACTGTTACTGAGACCCAGTATGTTACTCTAGAATTCCTTTGGTGATTCAGATAAAACATATTTACTGTCTCATTAATTTGTGTTAAACTTTGTCAGTCAACATAAATCGTCATTGCTGTAATTCATTTATTGATCAATTCATTTTACATGTCAGAAATTTGGTTAAAACCTTTTATTTTAGAAAAGATTGTGTATGTCATAATAGTTATTGTGTTAAAAATGTTGCATTTTCTAGACAAAATTTTAATTACCAATAATATTCATAAAATATTTTGGTTATGTTTACAATAATATAGTTTGATTACTATACTATGTGAGTTTGTTTCAACAAAAATTATTTCGCAATTTTTTAATACAAATTATAGCACCATGTTGTACATCAATTATTGCGCTAACTGCCTGAATCGATATCTCGGCTATGACCACTTCCTTCTTGTTCACCTAAAATATGCCGTGACACTTAGTAGTTAGCTTGGCCGCAAGAAAATCTTCATGACCTTCGTTCAAGGTTTTTGTTTCGCTGCAATTGGTAAGTTTGGTTTGTAGCCCCGTTTATGTGCCTCGTTTGTGGCAGTTCTCATTTTATCTCGTTAATTCTTGTTTTGATGATCGATTTTTGAGCCATTACGATATAAGGGGTAGCGAGCTGAAAATTCGGTTCCAATGTCACTTTGACATGGACAAACTACTTTGTCCTACTTTGTCAGGGGCATCCAATTGTGCGGGCGTGTTCCTGTTTCTTCGTTCAGGCCATAATTTTATTACTAAGCATGGATTTTGACTAACCTACCGCAATTATGTAAAAAAAAAAAACTGTCTTGGCCTTCGTTTTCAAGCCTGCAACTCTTCTCTTTCCTACATACTTCATCTTTTCACATCGATTCAGGACGTTATGAATTTAAATTTCGTTTTTTAAAACTAAAAGAGCAACTCTGAGAACATGCAAAATTTTAATATTTTAACTTTGTAATATGTCTCAAGAGGCATATTGCCATCTCTACATTAATTCATGTCGCTAACCTCCGTAGCACAATTGTTTTATGTGTTGGTGTACAGGTTGGAGTTTCTGGGTTCGAATCCCGGGTAAAATATGGATGATATGAGCTTTCCATTCTAAGTTTTCACACATAATACACGTTACATAGTAGTATAACATTCTTTCATGCAATAATGCACGACTCACCTAATATTTGATAGTTTAATATTTCAATGGTTACTCACCAATTCAAAACAGAAATACGTTCGTATACGTAACATATTCTAAAGTCTTTAATAAATAATTCGATTCATAGTAGTTTTAAAAATAAATCTTGTAATTCAATACATTCCATATAAGTTTCACGGCTCGTATTCGAATAGAAATTCGTTCGTGTACAAAAACGGTATCTAATCATGTAATTAAATTAAGTCTAATCGCTATTACCAATTAAATTGCTCCAGGGGTTTGGGAACCCTATATTGCTTTCGTTCGCGTGGTCACGAAGTCTGTACTGAACACGTGACCAAAGTAGTGTTATTGTGGTTGGATGATAAGCGCTTCATTGAGCTGGATGGAGTATCAACTTTACCCTGGGGGTACTACAGAATCGCTACCAAAATTTTTCCGCAACTTGGCACTCAGTACCATAATAAATACAGCCCTGCCACCTGCAAAACTGCCAAGTCAATGATGACCACCTGCAATATCATCTGCTGCCTAAGGATCCCTCATCGAATTCGAAGTAAGGAACAGCTCCGCTCGAGACATTTCTACTCACCCTGCATGCTTTGCGTGTCTATTTGCTTGACTACAGGGCACTCAACAACTGCCTGGCAGCAACTATTCTCTTCAGAAACCATCAAATCTGACTTCGATGCAATTACCCCTGTGGTCCTATATATCTTAATATCATCAACTTAAGAAATTGTCTTCTATACATTACCCCCTGTTTTCCTTTATATCGTCACAGTGTGGGGCTGCATGTCATGTGATATTTTTTAATCAACAAATATACAGTGCTATAAATTTTTCTGCATGTGTTGAAGGTCATCAATGGTGTGTGCTTGGAAAATCTTAAATAAATGCAAATTTTACCTGGATGCGACCTATTCCGCAGATTATATATATATATATATATATATATATATATATATATATATATATATATATATATATATATATATATATTAAGATAGAGACATCCACCACAACTCTGTATGGCGAAGGTTTTGTAAATATTTGTTGTTTTTTTAAAGATATGTAGTAATGATTTTGTAAACAAGAGATTTTGTAAGTAATTATTTTAAAATGTTTGTAAATAAGTTGGTTTTAAATACGTCTAAGATTAGTGTTGAAAAATTGTGTGTGTTTTAGAAGTAATTGTGTTTTGTGATTATTTCAAGTTTTCATGATGTAAAACTTTTGGTAAATATGTTGTTTTTAAAAATGTGAAATTGCTTTCATGATGAAACAATTTTTATATATAAGTTTTTTGTAAGTAACTGCTTTTTAAGTTTATGAAGATTTTGTAAAAAAATGATAATTTTTTATGAAGTGAGGTGTTTTACTAATAACTAATTTTATCTTTATAAGAATTTTTTAAAGAAAGAATCTAAGCAAATAGATTAATTGCTAAAGGGAATTTTGTGTATTATTTGTTACTTTTAATTCCTTATGTCGTTTGGATATAATATATTGTGTTTAAATATGAATGAATGTTGATTGCAGGAATGTGAAGATGAAGTATTTTTGAACGATGAAGTGCCTACTTATTTCTTTTTTATACAACACTAAGATGATTTAGACAGTTTGAGAGGTCTTGAGAGTTGACGAAGGTGATTGATTATGGAACAGTGCTGAAATAAAAGGGCTGTGGAATGGGAGAAACCTGAGAAAACTTATTTTTCAGTCAACAAATCTGTTGGCGAACCGGCTGGAGATTGACCTTGGAACGCCTTAGTGAGAGGCAAGCAGACCTCCTAATACTTAATTACAAAATAAATTTCACAAATACAATACAACTGCTCTAATCACTAAAAATAAAGAAAGGACCAAGTGTTTTGTTAATGGAAAATGCGTGAACATCAGTGAGCTTGCTAGTTGCCAGAGATCGAAAGTGGTTTGGAAGAGAAATACAGTTACAAGTAGCCGGCCAGATTTAACATTTAACGACCTCTTCTCTGGACAACGGGACTAAGGACTACTACTGCTCAATGATGGCCACCGCCCTGCATCACTAAGTGACGGTGTACAGCGACTTTGCTTGTACGTTTTAACAAATTAAAATAATATGAAACTCTTTTTAAGAAAGGAGACTTATTTTATAAGGTAAGACTTCAGGGTTAAACACATAATTGTCAATCACTCGATACATCGGGCGTTTTTTGCCTTTGAAAAAATTGTAACGTAAAATTTACTACAATTGTGAGTCAACATGGGGTAGTCTGCTGCTATATATGGTGTAACACAAATACTTTCGTAAAAGCTCCGAAAATCTAAAGAAATTTACTATATATGTTGTAGAGCTTATGAGGGAGGAACGTAATAAAGTTGTACGTGGAATCATTTTGTAATGTATTAAAGAAGTTGGTTCCTTCATTCTTTTGTTAGTAAGGTTGAGGGTTTTCGCCTTATTTTGCAATTCGTTCTGTGTGATTCCAAATTAGGTTGTAGATTTATACGGTTGTTTGGCATAACTTAAATTCTAGGGAATTAATTTTGGGAGTTCTTCATATTATTATTTTGTGCTCCATTTGTAAGCAGGGGTAAATAATTTGAATTTATTTGTGACGTTGGTGAGTGAACCAATTTGTCTCTTAGATTCCTTCGTATTTCGAATTTTAAGTCTGCCAGAATTCAGAGTGCATTAGTAATATATCTGTTCTGCTGTGTGTCAATCATGGTAAATCGTATTCATCTCTCTTTACGTTTTATTGATTTGTAATTAAACATGTTCTGTTTGTGCTAGTGGAGCAGTGACTATTTCATTTGTGTGATCTGTATTTTAAGTGTGCGTCATAATTGTCAATAAGAGTAAGTCATTTTTTAATTGATTTGTGATAAATTATATAATATTTGTGGTTAGTGAGTTGGTTTTTATTTGCTACAATTTTTTAATGTCGTGTAGACATTTAATGACGTATGTTTGGTATATATTTGATTTCGCCGAAATACTATACTTCGTTATTTTAATACACTTGTTTCCAATTACACATTTCCGACCTCCATAGTTTGGCATATGTAGAGCTCAGTATACATTAGACACAGCCCGCGGCGGGCGTGCCTTGGTGCTCTTCCCCTCTCCCCCCTCTCAAAGCTTCCCACCTCGGTCGTACACCGGCTTCCCAAGTTAATGGATGTGTGCCCCTGCTCCCGACACCACCTCCCCTCGCCCAGTCAACAACCTCAATAGAACATTTAACACACTCTTCCCCAGAAAATATAACTTATGCCACTCTTGCACCAAACTCAATACATATATGCTGCTGACCACACATGTGCCTACCTCATCCGCCAGCAAAACGTCCATGGGTGAAGACCGATGCCGCTCTCCAAAAATATAACCCAAACTAACAGTACTACACATACCACAAAAAAAAATAATTCCAAAATTTTCCAAAAATGGATTAAGCCATTAAACCGATACATCTAATTTGCAACACATTTTTATCCGATTCGCAAATTAATATGATTAGCCAATTAATCCGATTCGCACACTAATTGGATTAGCCAATCAATACGATTCAATAATTAATTAATCCGATAATCCATCAATTAATCCGAACGGTCATACAAACTTCTTTACCAGTGTTATTGTGAATTATTTATTTATTATATTAACTTGACATTGCATAGTTATCCTAAAAATTTATACAAATTAAATATATTGTTTTTTTTAACTTAACTACAAATTAAATAAGCATATGGCTCTAAGACGACTGCTGACGAATGAGCTATAAAGAATCCAAAGCGATTAAAAAACGTATGCGTTAAATTTCTTTGGGTTTTCGGAGCTTTTACAATGTATGTGTGTTAGACCAAATGTAGCAGTAGACATCTTCGTGCTGACTCACAGCTGGAGTCATGTAGGAGGCACATCTCGGTACATCCATAGGCAACAGACTGCGATCATTCGTTAAACTGATAGAGGAAAGTAACTTCTTGAAGTAGTGATGGAAACATACTTAACAGTGAATGCTCTGTTAACGAAGAATTTCACTAAAAATGAAATATGAGTTGGTGTTGGTTCTTTTAAAAACTCGTACGAATGTCACTGTCATTGCTGAGGAACTCGCCGACATTATAATAATTACAATTCATGATGTTGTTTAGCTGGAATTTAAAGATGATCGAAATATTAAGATTCTGAAGAATATGTTGGATGGTGAAGACCGAATGACTTTCTATTAGAGAGTTCTTGAATCTTGTCCTGGTTTGCCTTTTAATACAACATACCATTTGAATCACAAAGTTTAGTTTCGTTATCAAGAGACCAAGTCAGGCTTCAGACCCGGAGACAGTTCAATATAGAAACGAGATATTTGTAATAGGATTAAATCAAGTACGCGCCGAGTATATATCTTCAGCTGACAGATTTTCTGATGTATAGAGAACGAATACAGTTTTGGAAAAATAATTACCTGCTCATACATTTTAAGTAAAAAGATTCAAAAAGTGAATTACAGATGTTCTTACTTTTTATCTTTGAGCTCAGACAGCTTCAAGGCTACGACGTCAAATATGGTATTTCAGATAATTTAATATGGTATCCAGACCAAGTTCTTAGAAAACTGCCGTAGTTACGTGTGTGTATATATATATATTTTATATATATATATATATATATATATAATAATGTATGTATATATATGTATATATGTGTATATATTATATATATATATATATATATAGATGTGCACGTGTGACATTGTTTCAATGGCTTTCGAGCATCGCTGTCATCAGCATGTTATGTAGCCTACACTATTTACAGAGACATAGTTTATTGGTTATCTACTAAATTTCTCTGATCCACGAGGGTGGTGTAAATATTCAAGCACAATATTATTTTACGTTACCCAACGGAGACTTTAAAAAATAATAATAATATTAAATTATTTTTCTGCTTTTCCAATACTGCCTCGTCTTGGACTGGTAACTTCATCAAGTGAGGAAATTCTGGGAGGTTAACTAATACAACACCCACAGGTTATTATTTACGTGGTATGGACCAAACAGAGAAAAAATGGTTTCACGTGAATGAAGATAAATATGCGGTGGATGGTACGAGCGCGGTAACTCTTCATTACCGAAGTTCATGGAAATATACTACAAGCAGCTGGAAGAGTAGCAGCATTACATCCGTGACAAGTCTTTAAGTGTAAGGACCCACACATTGTCCTTGACTAAAAGTACTTTCCAAAAACTTGGATTTGGGCAAGTTTACAAGCGAAGTGTTCGTGTTGAAACATAATTAATCTTCCAAAGAACAATATAGTATTTAAAAAACATTCAATCAAACAAAAATATTAGACAAAAATTATTTTAATTTTCAGGTAAATTCCTGAATTTTCTTTTCACAAAATTATACTTGATATTACGGCCTGTTACCAAATATTATCAAAGGCAACATGCTGCCACCTGTTAGAATAATTGCTTGTATTATTGCGAACACGAATAAAATAATTTGTCGCCATATAATCGTAATAAATTCATTAAAGTATGGACGCAATGAACATTACTTTAGAAGTGCTTATCGCCTTGTTAATCCATTACTTTTTTTTTCATTTTGCGTTTTTTTGGTTACGATCTTATTACACATTTATCAAAATTCTACCCGTTATGAAAGTTGTAGGGCAGAAAGAGACACCGTAATCGTGTATAATGATATGCTACACAATCCAAATGAGACTATAGTACACCCAGAATCTCCCACTGTCATGCTCATGTGGAGCAACTACTGGAGTAACAGGTGTGGCAACTATGGGTAACTTCATTTGTTATAACGTCAACTTATTATTATCAATGACCTCAACTATTTAAAATTTGATTTGCCGTATGAAATCTTCAAAATACATTATATGAGAGAACAAAGCGCAACAGTACCATAATGTTTCAGCAATAACAATTCCACTAATAGTGCTGCATAAACTGTATACATGTATGCACATAATTCAGCAACGCTAACAATTTGTATTCTGCAAAGATCATGTTCAATTTTTTTTATTTATTATTGTTATCCATTATCACAGTTGAAACAAAACTGTCAAATAAAAAAATATAGTTTTTATTTTTATTTTAAGTTTTTAGCTGCGTGCGTGGAGGGATAAATTCTTGTGTCTTCCAACACGCAAAGTCTGCCTGTCTCGAAGTACAATTTTCTTTAGTGTTTAGCAAATACCCATAAGATATTTCTCATCCGTAAACGGACTGCCTGTTCTATGTATCTTGATTAAAAGATCTCCTAATATGATTATTTCTAGAATAAAAACCCTACATTCACTTTTTAAAGCACTTTCACTAATTTATGTGTCTGTGAATGTCGTAATTCTGTCAATAAAAATGACTGCATTGAACCTTTTAAACTATTCTTTCTCAAATTTCCCAATTTTTGAGGTGTTTAAACCATGGAAAATGTATTGTTCACACAATAGACAAAGTTTATTTTGTTGACAAATAAGAAAGAAGTTACATTATAGTCTCAAATAGAAGATTAAGAATTTATATGTCTCACCGTGCACAACTAATGGCAGTTGAAGCTGCATTTAATGAAGTCGATGTCCATAGGGTTCCGTTCAAATTTCAATCCACATAAGAAAATCATATTTCTCTTTGACGTAATTCTACACGAGTAAAATAAATCGTTTAATTTCAGGAAAAATATTAATGATTCACTAAATTTACGAAATATTGGTGATGGGAGAGTTGCCAGTAGTGGAAGCGCCTGTATATTGGCGTATTTTTGCCTTTATTGAAATTAGCTGTATTTGATTAACCGGGACGGGGTCTCGGTCAGGATAGGAAAAAGGTTGCTTCCCGTTATTGGCATTGGCTGCATCTGTTCAACTTGTGAGAGGTTCCCGGAGGCGACAACCTCTGAGTAGTGTAGGACGTACTAAATTAAAACCACATAAATGTATTATCCTACTTTTTTTCCATACATGCAGTTCTCTGGTGTTAGGAGATAATGCTTTAAATGTGTCATTCAATGTAGCCCCATTATTTAAGTACACCAATGATTGAAGATATATTCTTACTGTGCAAGCCGATTAAATGTCTAAGTCAAACACTAAGTTCACTGGGATTTCCAGGACATATGTAGCGCACATTCTTGTAGTCTTCTGCATTAACGACATCACTTTTTTTTTTTTTTTAGGAAAGCCAGTAGGGAAATGTGTAGAATCGTTTTCTTCAACACTATTATTGCCATCATCATTGCTGTCTTCACTTCCTGCATCATAATAAATATCACGTTTACTTTCCTTTGAAGGACTCGTATCGTTACTGAAGTTAATCTTCGCAGCTACTGGTGGAAAAATATTTTTTCGAAGTTCATGCATTGCTTTAGAAAATTAATATTTCATAAAATTCGGCTGTATGTCAAACTGTTCGTTGTTTGTATTGGAGATAGATCACTCGCCTTCTCTGATATTATGTAGTGAAGTCGTGACATGTTGTTTCTCAGTAGAAACATTATATTTAACAGAATTTAGCTAGTGTATTCAAGATATAACCTCGTGTGAAATGTCTAGAACGGTTTTTGCAACTAAATATCACACGAGATGGATTCTTTTGATATTCGCCCTTCTTATGATGTCGTGAATTGTAGTCGAGCCGCATAAACTTTATCGCAATATCTACACAGGTAGCGATTCGACGATGATCACGTCTCCATTTTTATCACTGTCAGTCGTTTGAATATTATGATGTATAATATTCACCTGCAAATCGATGTTCACCTCACACTGTCAAGTGACATAATTTTTGTATAAATGTTGATCTATTTAACAGTAAAGAGCTTAGCTTATGCCGAACAGAAGACTTTTTGCCATAAAATGGATATGTAACAAATATATGAGAGACAACCTGCATACTTGTTCTGCTTCCCATTAACTATGATATGCATCGAATCGGGAAATAAAACTGAACACAGATGTGAGCAGTTAGCACTTACAATCAAAGTAATTAACATTTTGCTAACAGTAATTACTACTACACAGATCTCTACAAGCATATCCTATTTATAGTCAGGAATCTTAAACATAAACATCTACATTGGAATGTACTTCATGGTAGTTCTGTTCCATAATTGTATTAGGTTAGTGTGTTTTTAAATAGCTGCATATTTCAATTGTAGGACGTAAATCACCAAAACTATCATAAAACCATGATTAATTTAGATTTTTAATTAATACAATCCAGTGTTTTCCTTCGAATGGTTTAGAAGCTAAGTTAAGAATCATACATTCACAAATGTTTGGTTTCGTCGGTAAATTATCTCTTATATGCACACCTCGGAAATATGGAATATTCAGTTTATTTACAAATAGAATAAGGCCTCTGTCTGTGAGTGCATATTTTGGAAGTTTATTTAAGACTTTCTGTGCCTCTTTCCACGTTTGGAGTTTTCGATCTTTTCCAACTTGATGTGGTTTGAGATATATTCATTTTTCAATTGATTTAACTACTCAACTGAATGCTGAAACTCAACACATTAGAGCTCCAAGGACTAATAATGTGGGTAAATGAATGGCAATATCCCACCTTTCTTAGTTTTTCACTTGGTCTTGCATTTTAGTCCCATACTTATTTTGACTTTTACCTGCATTAATTTGTATAGGACCCAAGCATCGAGCTTTTCACCTGTGGACGTGGATGGATTATTCCTTATATAAGCTGCTTTATCAACTAGAATCGTATCTGACTTATACCCTTGTTTCAAATAGTTTGCTTGAGCATAAACTATATCGAGCTCTTTACAGGCATTACGTAATGTGTTTATTCGTCGAATGTTATGTTCCAATCTTTATGTGAGTTTCATCCTGGTCCACAGTAATTTAATTTTGGTAATTGCAATTCAAATGATAGTTCATTAATCAATTTGTTTAAAACAATTTATAATTTTTGATGTGTTTAGAATGAGACATAGTTTACAACTGAATGCTTTCCTATATATAGGCTATATTTTATAGTTTCACATCAGTACGTTAAAGGAATGAAGGTTGAAAAAACAAAACATCTAACTTCACATAAATGCACCAAAGTATGAAAACATAATTGAACAGAAATATGGAATTCTTTTACCACCAAATATATGGTACATTATTAGTGATCCATCATCGTGTGGAAAGACATGTGTATGTGTTTTCTAAAACATTACATCAAGACAAGTATAAACATTTAGTACGTATTTTGTCATCAATTGATGGTATGCAATATTTCCCCTTTACTAATAAAGACATTATATACCCAAATGACACATGACCCAATTTTGTATTTATATTTGACAATGTTGGGAGTGAGCTTCAAGTTGAAATTCAGCAATATTTTAGTTTTGGGTGTAGTTCAAATGCCGATTTTTTTTATCTGTCGGAAAGTTATGCTCGAATTACAAAACCTAATGTGTGCAATAATACAAGCATGTTAATTGTGTCTAAAACAAATAATTCATTTTAATGGGTTCATATCATGCTTTCACACCCAGTGCCGACCCCTATAATTTCCTATTGGTCCGAGCAATGACTATAAATAGGGTGAAATTACCGATTATTTTGTCATCTGTCTTCCGGCCTCCCAGCTGTGCAGATGTCTCCACTCATCAATTGATCCAACATTCGCTCTCCACTTTTGTTCCAAATCCCAGTTATCGGTGAGTAAGTGGAGGGAAAAGTTTTGTATGGTATGTCGTTCCCCTCAAGTTCTAAGCATAGATGACTTTATTCAGGGTCAGAAAGTAGTAACAATTATTTATTCGGATACAGATATTTGTACTACAACTAATATGAGCGGGTAGGTAAATGATTCAACTTCCGAGCAGGTCGGAATATGATTCAACTTCCGACTTGTCCTCGAGCAATGCATCGTTGTTGTTTCTAGAACTGCATTGCGATCTTTTAGATATGTGCATTTGGAGGTAGACTCATAAACTCACATATTCCTAATGATAGGTCCTAAACTGATGCAGATATTGCAAAATTTTTGAGAGGTGTAAAACACCTATTCAGGCATTAGTTGAGGCCACACCCTGGCCTTTTAAATACCACAGCTTCCTAGCGATTAACTTTGTAAAGATTAGGCCAGTTGAGAAAGACATTAGGAAGACATTTTACTTTCACAGTAAAGATCTTCTCATCCTGCATTCATCCGATGTTGGCAAATTGTATGACAATGACATCGTCCCTAACCTTTCAAACCGACTTGGGTGAGTTCAGTGTTAGGGACAGTGGCTGGGTAATACAGCTTATATTGTTTATGTATGTCCATATCTCACAATATAGGCAATTTACCATCGATGCCTCGCACATAGATATACCAAAGTTTATAGTAAATAGGAAAGCCTGCATTAATGTGCAGTGCCTGGTAAACATGTGCTACCTTTACTCAATAGTGTCAGGTTTATTTCCTACCACAAAGGATGTTGACAGATCCTCTTCATATCCAAAATCTCACCAGATTCTGAATACTGATGGTCTGTCGAGTCCTGTATTAATGCGTGACATCAATAAGTTAGAGAAGAAAAAATTTATCTATATCAATGACTAATGTATATTAGACAAAATAGTACTAATATTGACGAAACATTCGATAATGCACAGGAAGAGTTAGTCATACCGATGCATATTGCTCCTGTACGACATGCTTGCCATGCAAATTTGCTGGCCATTCGTGCAAATGGTAATATCGCATATTTGTATTTTGCATTAATTGAGAATTTGTCCCGATTGCTTCATAGTCAGTTGATTAAGGAAAACCATAAAATCATGTTTGCGATTGTCATCTCCAATATTTCAGAACTGAGGAGAAACTTGCAAACCACACAATCCTCTGCCAACAACACAATGCTGTTGGCTGTACTTTCATCACTGGGGACAAAAAGTAACTTGAATTCACTGATAATGCCAGAAAGCAAATATTGGGTTTTGGTGCATATTGCGACACTGAATGTGATTGAAACCCCTGTCCACTTGCCTATCCAATAAGGACATAAGTAAAACAAACACAATTAACAAGCAAGTGCCATATTCTTGCAGCCTTCTGCTGGTCTGTTCATACAATCCTGCTTTATATCACTATTTTGAGTTTGTCGGTAAAGATTGTATGTACCAATTGGTGGGTAAATTGGTCGAACTAACAAAGTAGGTTGCAGGAATATGCAATGTGACTGTTCCGATGAAACCAATAACTGCAGCTGAAGATACATCAGTGGCACAAACAAGGTGTCATATTTGTAAGAAAGAGCTCGGCACAGATTCAGTGGTTGACCATGGCCATCTGGCAGGTGAACTCACAGGCATCGCACTCAATAAAAGGAATTTGAATTTCAGGCTTCAAAGAAAAAACTTGTGACTGTATTTGATAACCTGCAAAATTATGATGCCCATTTTCTAATAAAGCCTTTGGCTCCAAGACACATCACGCAATCCAACGGAAGAGTGAAAATCGAAACACGAGTGATATTTTGGTTCTTTGATTGACAGTGGAAAAACATAAATTCATCACCAAGCACATTTACAATGACACAAACTTGCAAGGACATAAGCAATTTGTGAAATTTGCGATGCATTGACTCTTTTCAGTTGATTAATGCTTTTATGGAAATTTTTGCAGGTAATTTCATGCCTTCACAGCTGGGAAGCACCTGTTCACTGTTTCTTGACAACACCCAGTTTGAATTGGCACAAAGAAAGGGAGTGTTTCCTTACGACTTTGTCTAGTATGTAAGTATTTTATGTGTAGTTCACTCCCACCAAAGAACATTTTTCATAATGTTGTGAAAGGCAAAGGAATTAGCGATGAGGACAATGTTAATGCCCAAGCTGAGTGTAATGCATTAAATGACATAAATTTAATACAGCACGCCAACAAACACATGTGAACATGTGTTTGTTGGCAGAAATTTTTGAAAATTTCGGGGCCATATGCTTGGCAAGTTACGATCTTGACCATGCCATGTATGTCTCAGCTCCGTCCCTTTCATGGGATGCTTTATTTGTAAGACAGGTGCGCGGCTAAAGCTGTTACTGCCCATGACAAGCACCTTTTTTGTAGAATGTGGGATTAGGGAAATTACTACCCAGATTTCCAAGAGGCACGCAGAAGCCAGCAATATTCGCATGGGTGAAAAGTATGACCCCAATGTGGCAGAGAAATATATTTGTTACATTCATGTAAATGGGCTGTACAGACATACCATGAAATGCCAGCTTCGCATTGGCAATTTTGAGTGTGTTGAGCCAAACGTGTTTTCGTCATGGGATTTTGGGAACACAGACAATGATGGGGACACTTGTTTCTTCGTGGAAGTTGATTTGTCTTTTCGAGTGAAATTTATGACGTGCTAGCAGATCTGCCTCTTGCGCAGTGGCTGGCATACCTCCGAATGGCTCGCATGAGAAATTACTTTTGACACTTGCATCACGGAAAAATTTTGTTATACATGGGGAAATACTGAGGCACTATTTGAAGTAAGTATCCAAACTCGATGGTGTTCATCGCAGTCTGTGCTTTGAACAGGGTGTGTGGATTGCTCAGTACATTGGATTTAACATTGAGAAATGTGCCCAGGCTGCGAATGACTTTGAGAAATAGTTTTTTAATTGATGATTCATTACACATATGCAAAAACTATACAGAATGTCCGCCAGGAAAGACACTAGTCGTATCGTGGTACAAACCATTTAGGGGGCGACAAAATTTATTAGGCTTGAGACTTTCAAGACAAGCCGAACCATCGATGAAAATATAGTCCTTATCGAGATGTTAAAGAGTTATGTTGCGTTTAATAAGCCTTTATACACTAGTGTTATCATTTTAGATTTGTCAAAATTAACCTGTACGGGTTCCACTATAACTATATGCGTAAAAGCTTTCCTCAGCCAGGGTATTGGGGTCCCAATTCCAGTTCCGTTTGCATGACCACAAGGTCTACACCGAACATGTGACAAACGTGACTTTGTCAAGCTTGGATGACAGGTGTTTCATAAGCTAGATGACATGTCGACCTTGTCTTGGGGGCACTACAGCATCACAACCTAAATTTTTCCCCAATCCTTACTCACCACAACGACAACAGAGAGTCTACTCCTAAAACATCAGTGTGCCTGTCAACATCAGCTAGTCAACTGCCACAACTGCCTGCCTTCATTATCTGCACCAACACCAGCGAGACAACTTTCACAACAGTCTGCCTTCATCAATAGCTGCTCCAAGAACACACCTATATCTTCTGTTATAACTGCTGTATTTGCAATTCATGCTAGCGGAATAACAAGTCGCCAGAATCGAAACGAAGACCTGCCTCACTGTGAGGTCAGTCCGCATCAACATCTGTTACAGCTCCTGCGAGGGTGCAGCAGAAATGCCAGTAGCCAGAATCGAACTGAATACCTGTTACAGGGCAACTCGCTATCTGCACGACCGCACCTCTATCTGCTTGAGCGGCCAGCATGCCCACTTGCCTGTATGTGAGGGGGCGTTCCTGCCTAGTACTTCGTAAACAACATTAATGTACTACTCCATGACAAAGTCAGTTAAACTGGCTTGCTACACGGTCAATTAGGCAAAGATCCAGCCTGCTTCGTCTCTTCTGTTCCAAGTCTACATGTTGTATGTGTGCTTCGGAAACCCTCCGAATACATGTACAGTCGTGTACTTTGAAAACCCACAAAATATGACAATATTTAATGTAAATAGAGAAAACTGAAGTGATAACGACATGTATAGTATAAATAACTAAATTAATATTGTAAATATATTTTTTATGTCAAAGTTACAAATATTCACAATACAAAAAATATCTTAGAAAGAATATAATGGTTGTGATGCAAAATTTGATTGGTGTACATTGTGTCTTGGAAAATGCCGAAAATAGTAAGTAAAGAAAATTAGTTAAAGGAATATTTGTGTGTGTTTATTTTAAATCCAAATGTCATTACAGAGTAAACATGTTTAGTAATGCTTGTGGGAATACAACAGTGGGAACAGATATATCAATAGCCCACCCACAGTGCTAAACAAATACCCATTTTAACTAGCATTTAAATAGAGTGATTTCAAAATATACTCCATCAAACAATTAATTTTCTTTATAAGCTGTACAAATCTGTTGATTAACAGAGGGCTTACATACTAACAACTATATAAGATTAGATAATCAGTTTCCTACAGCTGTGATGGAACGAGCCAGAGAGATCTACGTGCTTCTGCTGCAGTGTGCCTGGCAGACCTATCAAAACTGTGTCACACGGAGGAATGGCTTAGGCCACAATATAGTACTATAATGTACATTTATATATAACTTTAACCGTGTTGTGAATCATTTACACAAAGTGGGGATAGTAATATGAGGTGGGAAATGCATGAAATTATAACAGACTATCATTGTGTGTGTGAACATTTACAGATCAGTTTTCAAAGTAATAAATCAGAAGCGATTTAATAGGGTTTTTATTTAAATAGTTGTAAAAATTTGCAATTGGCTGGTACGTTTGTATCGGAACTTATTTTTACAGATTGGATTTTTTAAATTAGTATAATTGGCTTCCTAGCAAATCGAAACACTAAAGAAATAGGAATGTGATAAATGCTTCGTGGAAAAACTCTGGGATTTTTTGAAAGGGCAAAGATTCTTACTATTTGAATCTGATGTCGTTTACTTGTTCCTTAATATGAATTGTGGTATTCAGTGTTAACATTGAGTGGTGTCGGCTGCGAACCTAAGTCGTGTGGTATTAGACTTGTATTATATGTTTGAGTAATACGTTCATCATTATTTTTGAGTAAAATTTACACAATTTATAGTGATGCCAACATGAGTTTGCTTAAAATGAATATATGGGATTTTATTTCTAAACATTTTTGTATAGAGAATAGCTTTACATAACATCGTGACTGAAGGGTTCATGTCCACAGGGGAAATAAGAGAGAGAGCGAGAGAGAGAGAGAGAAAAGCGAGAGAGAGCGAGATGACCTATTAGCAGTCATTGCTGGCGGAGGCCTGAACTACTCAGTTTAAGCGCTACGTCCTGCGAGTGCTGGAGTGGTTCTGAAGAGGGTGAAAGAAACACTTGAATATCTTACCAACTGCTAGTGCATGCTGGAGTATGTTTGTGAGCGACATGAGGTGATGAATTTTCCTATACTATACACTTCTCAAACTCTCCCGAGTTAAAGCCTTCTGTTAATTCTGAGTAAGTGGGAAATATTGAATAAATGAAGCAACATAACAGAAAGTATATTTCATTAAAATATTTTTTAAACAATATATTACGAGATCACATAAACTGAAACTTACACTAAAAAAATATTTTACTTTATAAGTGTTTGTCTGAGATGATGGGGTTAAATTCATATGAGAACTAATTTACTGATTTATTGATACGCAAATAAACAATAAGACAATTTGGTGTTATTCATATATTACATTTTTTTTACTACACAAAGTACCTTCAGTTTGCAATATACGTGTGAAAATTATGTAGTATATTCTTGCAATATATAAAATAACCACATAATTAAATAATTAGTTTCTTTAGCGCAGGACATAGCAAGTAGGGCATAACAGAATACAGGCTGGAGCTTAAGAGCTATTAGGGCGGAAGGCCAAAGATAACTGCAATGTGCCAGGGTTGTGGCATTCGGGCATGAACTGTTTTCTTGTGCTATACGAGTAGTATATTAGTTAACAAGGTTGCATGCTTTTCCTTAAAACTTACACTTCAGTGAAGGAAGATATTAAACAAATTTTCCTAAATTGAAATAATATGAAAACAGTTATAAATAGTGGGAAATTTTGTAAGACCCTTTACTGAAACAGACATTTTATAAAATATAACATACAACTAACTCATACTTTATCAAGTGAAATATGTACGAAGGAACATGATACACTCTCACACAAACTGGTGTATACATTTAATAAATATTCAAGCACAACATTTAATATTTGAAATAAAAATTGTTGCGCTGGAGGCGATGGTTGGACTGGGCTGGGGATATATTTAATGACAAATACAATCAGAGTTCAGATGCGAGCAGACTGATAAAACCATCACTTAGGGTGTAGGTACTCATTTAATTTATTTCTCCTGTTGCACATACTTAGTAATTGTTTAATTAATGTTTCAATGTTTGTGATAGAGTTGTTTGATTGTGTCGGTGCTGTTTTCATTAACGTCTAGGAGCACCTGCTTGGGAATTGTTTAATTATATTTAATGTTTAATTGGTAATTCGTTTTTATTGTGCACACTTAGTAATTGTTTAGTTGTCTCAAAGCTTGTTTAAATTATATTTTTTCTGGAATATGTTTAATGTCTCGCTGTTAGTGATTGATTTGTTTAATTTCATCTCAAGTCTCGTTGATAGTTCGTTTCTTGGAATATATTTTATGTTTCGATGCTTTTAATTTGTTCAATTGGTAACTATTCAATTCGTAATTATTTTAATGATACAGGTTTCGGTCAAAATTTGTTATTTTTCAAATGCTGGATTATTACAGTTCTCTAATTGCACGATTCCGACCTCAGTTGCTCGCCACCCTTCGGCCTAGCATCACTCTTCTGCTCTCAGTTGCACGACAGACAGCAAAGAAGCAGCAGCGACTCTCCTTCCTTCAGAGCTCATTCCCTCGCTGGCCAATGACTAGGATGGAACTACCCAGCTGTTCTCTACCCCTCCCACCATCTCAGCTCATTCCCTTGCCAGCCAGAGACCAGGACGGACCTCTGCCGCTCCCGACATACCCCTTCCCCTCACCAACCCTTCGAGCGCATTCCATAGGCAGCCAGCAACCAGGATGGACCTACCGTTCTGCTCTCTCCCCCCATCCCTCATCTCACCAGCCACAGAGATCATTCCCTCGTCAGACTCCGACCAGGATGGACGTCTGCCGCTCCTACTTCCCCTCCCCTTTTCAAAACCACACTCAGAGCTCATTCCGTCGCCAGACACCGATCTGTTAGCATAGAAAATTATCCTTATGGCATTATTGCTCCAAGTAAGGGTAAACCCATATATGCTGCTGCTTCCACCCCTCAGAGGTCAGTCGTCCAACAGACTCCGAAGAGGCAACATCTACCCTTTGGACACTTAACACTGCCAATATAGTTAACTCTTTTCTTTAATATTTTGATGTATTTTTTTACAATATTTAACCCTGTTGTAGCAATATTTAACCCATTTTTGCAATATTTAGCCCTTTTAACCATTTCACATACATACACCTGATGTGATTAAACATTTAGGCCCCAATTTAACCCATTGGGCACTTCCTGGTGCAGAAGTTCTATGCTCCCACTACTCCAGTGGGTGAGGTGGGGTGGTGATTGGGCAAGCTCTCAGATGTCCTCGCGTCCGGGATCCTCTCACACTTTGAACAAATGCAGTGAATGTCAATAAGGGCGAATTGCACCAGTTTTTTTTTACGCTCCCATTACTCTTGTCGTTCATTTAATTTATCTTTTCCATATGTACCATTGTAAACTTTAATTTATGACGAAAAAATAATAATCAGCATATTGTGTCGTTTAAAATCCTTTTACTGCACATTCTGAAAAAAAAAAAAAATTTTATTTTTATTTAGCAGATCGGTCGTATCCAATGAATAATGAAAGGGTCGAGTGAACTAACGAAACTGTGGTTCTCAGAACTCGGCGAAATACACTTGCTGAGAGTTTACTTTTGTTAAAGCACTTTATCAGAGATATGAAATTCGTTAAGCCTACTATAATCCCCCCTAATAACCTCGCTGACAACAAGATTTTAATTACTTTCCTGCAGCTGTAAAATTGAATTTTTTAAGCCCGAATTCATGTCACAAACACCCTAGCACTCTATATCTTGCACAAGCGATCAAGCACTCAACATCGGCAATCAGAAGAAAAACCCAGGCAACTACTTCACACATTATATTTCGTTCACACCCTTCGATGGCAGCCAATGGTGTCTTGCTATCATTTTATAACAGCTATCGACGTCCTTAGCGATCGACGCCCTCAGCTATCGATGTCACAAGCGCCTACCTTGCTGTTAAATAGCGTTGCAGATTGTTTAAAATCCGCATTTTGTTTACGAAACTGCTAAACGTGTTCCCATTAAACCAATTTATGAAAATAAAACACTTCAGACGAGGTACGAATAATACTTTCAATACGCATCAAGCACATTATAAATGCTAAACACTGCACGCCAATTCAGCACCTTAACGCATAGGAGTGATGGGGCTCTAGGCGAGCGTATCTGTGTCGCTCTTATCGCTCCTCCACGTTCCTGTTTCAAACGCGCTAAAAATCTACAAGTAGGCGGCGCCTTTAAGATACATGCATTCTCTGTAAACTCGGCAACCTAACGTAACTAGTGCCAACATTAAAACAAAATAATATTACGCAACAATATGAATATTTATTGAGCATTTAAAAACATAAACTTTTCAAAGTAAAAACAGTTAACAGTAATAGTGTATACATATCGAGAAAATAATTTAATATGCTTCACTGTCACAATAGATCATAAGTTGCTCAAAACATAAAAAAACATTTTTTTGAAAAGTAAAAGTTATCATGACGATATGTTCGTTACAGAGGTTCTGCAAAAGTATTCTATATTAAGTACAGACGTTCGATTTTCACGGACAAGACAAATACAGCGAAGGCATTTATTCTACCTATATGTAACGAGATATGTTACTGCCGAAATATGCGAGGACAGAAGCAACAAGAATAACACATACGATGATCACAATGCGGAATCAGTGTGTAAATTTGAGAAGTTGATAACTCATGATGTGAACCAAGAACCTCGATGGATAAACCGTATCCAACAGCAACGAGGATATATTATCAATGAAATGTGTGGGCACCCATGAAATTCAGTTTCTGTCTAGAGACTAGTCGAAGAAATCTATATTTAATCTAGGAGACCATTATGTAAGTACCGAGGCTTATTACTGGAGTTTTGAATGCAGGGTCCAGGATGCCGGAAACGTACGCTCATGCATGGAAAATTGCGAGGGTGCGTGAGCAGCATTGGAGGCGTTTGAAATTCCCTCTGCCTCACGAAATACCCCTCCAGCTTGTAGGAGATGCGTTCCTGAGAATCATACTGTCATTTGTATGCCGCCATCTACGTCTTTTATTTCCAGCATGGGATATGTGTTTTTTATTTTTCGAAAGCAGCAAGTTTCCCGTTCGAAATTGCGCAGAGAAGGATTCACTGCAAGGAAACACTACCAATGATGCTGGTACGAATCACAATTTTGCTCGTCGCCACCGAGTGTGTCCTGTCTTCCAGCAGCATGCTTAACTCGCATTTGAGAGATTAAAGAATCGACGTCAGCCAGCTCCCCTGAAGATGATACACTATAGAAGTTTTCCATTGCAGTTTCAAGTAAACGCTTTCCGCATTTGTGGACTAGAAGCACGGGAGCAATAAGGAAGGTATTAACACGCTCATAAAGTGCGCCATCGCCTCTACTTGAAAGGCCTTTAACTGTCACGCAGGGATATAAAGGTTCAGCAAAATAAATATATATTTATACTGCATTTCTAACAGGCTTCCAAATAATATTGAATAATATTTTACGTATATAAATCTATTTTCCTCTTTTATTCCGAATTCTCATGAATCACTTATGCCATTAATTCGCCGCTCAGATAATAGTATAAATTGATACGTACGTAAATAAAAAATCAACTTCTTACAACATTATACACTATCTACCAAAAAGAATTGGGCACCTGTCCACAATTTTGCTCGGTTGTTGTCACCCCGTTAGTATCTCGTAGGGCCACCTCTTGCGGCTACAACAGCAGCCACCCTGTCTGGCATGCTCTCTGCGAGTGTGTGCAGGACATCCACTGGGATTCGTCGCCAATCCTTTTGCAACCATTCCATGCGTTCAGCAATGGATTTGGCCGCGCCTGACGAGCCCTCGCCCGGTGATCCAATTCGTCCCAATGTTCTATAGGGTTGAGGTAGGGGCTCTGGGTGGGCCAGTCCAATCGGCGAGCATTGTTGTCGGCCAACCACTGCATAGTAGCCCTTAAAACATGTCACCTGGCATTGTCATCCTGGAAGTAACACGGGTTCATTCCGTAAAAACGCCACAATGCATTTCATTGTCCAGCACCTTTTCTTTATCCAGAATGTTACAATTGGCCTTTGTGTTCATGCTACCACGGACAAACACCAGCGGTCCTACGCCAAGGCCGTGAAATACAAGTCAACTGACGTACTGAATTACCTATTTTCACGGGTGCGCAATTACTCTTTGGTAGATACTGTACATAGGTTTATCTGAACATGACTTTGCTACTGCACTTTCCTTTAGTTGTTAAATATTAAGATTTTTATTTTCACGAATAGTAGACAGAGGAGAATCACTCTGGCAAAATATTTTATTCACGCAAAACTCAGCACTTTTAATAGCTCTACTTAGATATACTTGTACGCATATAGTGTATTCGTCTAGGCTTCTATATGCAAAATTAACATTTACGTGGACCTGATCACGTTTTCCTTACGCAGGACAAATGAAACAATGAAATTGTTTAAAAAATTTAAAAATTTATCAAACATTGTAATTCATACTCTTGTACGCGTTTGGAAATAATAAAAAAAAGAAATCATGTCATAATTGTAAATGTTCACCAAAAACTTCAAATTTCACAATTAATAAATGGAATAATTTCCACTCCGTCGTAATCAACTTTGCTTGGGCGCATGGCATTCAATGTGCCAATTAAAATATGTACTGGTAGGGGAATTGACATTTTTCAAAAGTTGATTTCAAAACTGCTTAATCAACTGTGAACTGCCTAAAGCGAAGTTGGCAAAACCGTTATTTAGCATCGTATTTTCTTGGTTTTCTTGAATGAATAAAATGTTCCTGAAAGCGTACCTTTAGGTTGCTTAGCTATTGTCAATTCATACAAAACCAATTATTTAGTTTATTTGGTTATATTTAATTACGCAAAACAATCCATTTTCGTACATTACGCAATAAGCTTTTTCCCACTCATTTAAGCGGCATTCTTCAGCCACTCAGAACATAATATACGTCAAGTCAGCTGTAGTTCTGTAGGTGTCGCCCAGATGAGACTCGAACTATGTCCTTACATCAGAGACCATCGTAAACATTCACTTATCGCGCTCTCACTCTGTCTCCCTCTCTCTTTCGTTCTCTCTTTCCCGGCGTGTCTATCACTACATTAACATTCTTCAGGCTGCAAAATTCTTTGAAGAGACTGATCGTGCAAGGTTTGGAAAATAAAGTTATCTTACTCTTACTGGTCTGTCTCCTAACTTATTTCGTATCAAGCTATGTGGTTTTAGACGTGCCCTCGAAGTTTATAGTTATTTCTCTCTTAACTGTAGATTTTTAGAAGCCCTGCATATTCTGTGTGTACTTCCACCGTGTATAAAAAGTAGCGTTGCCATGCACCTAACGGCTGTGTCACCTGCGCATTCAAGTGACGTGAAGTTATAGTAAATGTATACATGTTAGTAAAAGGATTTGTTTCGTTCTCTGCCAAGGGATTGGGGAGTAGGAACCAGGCGCCGGCCGGCCACCATGTTATGACGTCACAGTCTCATCATCTAGGGTCCACATGACCTAGACTCATTACCTTTGAACCATGACCCCTGAACCCTGAACTTTGACCTTTGACATCAATATTCCAAAAAATCCGAAAAACAAAAAACAATTTTTTTTAAATATATTATTAAAAATTCCAGTCTCCTAACGACCATTTTCCCTAACAATTTCTGTTTTTCTCTTTTCCCTTAAAATTTCCACTTTCCCAAAAAATTTCCCATTTTCTCATAAAATTTCCTTTTTTCCAATAAAATTTCCTTTCTTCCGAAAAAAATACCAAATAATGGCAAAAAATTCATAAATGTCAGCAAGCATATTACATTACACACTACTACCACTATATTAGATTCAGGTGACCTATACCTTGACACCATGACCTTGAGTACGAGAAATCGAGAAAAATGCATAAAATTCAGCTAGAATATTACATTACTGACTACTAGTACCAAATTGAAAGCAGGCGACCTTGACCTTGACCCCAGGACCTTGAATGACATTAAAACATAAACTCGAAAAAATACGTAGAAGTCATCAAACATATTACATTCGTGTCTACTATCATATTGGGTGCGCGTAACCTCGACCTTCACCCCACGACATTGAGTGACCTTGAAAACTAAAAGTCGAGATAAAATATATAAAAGTCAACAAGCACATTACATTACAGACTATTACATCCATATTAGATGTAGGTGACCTTGAACTTGACTCTGTGACCTTGAATGAGCTTGAAAAAAGTATCCCAAAAAATTCTAAAAGTTCTAAATAAAACCAAATAAAATTCTTAAAAAATACATTGCAGTGCAACGAGCCTGGCAGGGCAGCCAGCCACCAGTTTCATGCATTATCATAACCTGTATTTCCCGCGATGGGAGCCTGTATACATTGCGATACTGGCCGTTATGAATAATACAACCATATCAGTGTGATTGCAGACACTTTTGACGGGAAGTCACAACTACATTCGACGAGAAGTTACATCCGGTTTTTTTTACAATATTTTCTGTCACATGATTTCTGTATCACCGGCACAGTGCTGTGCGCATGTGCCCGCTTGCGGATATATATTTTGTTATAGTCAATCTGGCGGATGACCAACGCCTTGCAGCAGTCCTGGCTACTTCTTGATGAGAGATATGTTATATTAAAACTCGCCAAGCTTTGAGACATTCTACGTCGTTAGCGACGCCAAAGAGTTCACTTCGCCTGCTTGGGACGAATCCGGTAGGCAACGCCTGAGACGCCACCTCCTACATCAGTATGAGATCAACCAATTTGAAATTGTTTTACTTCGTATATTTTATTCTGATAGCAGTCAGCTATTTCAGACTCGCAAAGTAGTCACAGAGAGTAATTACAATTTTATTATTGTATTGGTTTTCTTACTTTTAGTTTAGTAAATGTTTAAAACCTAACCATATGGTTTTTAGTAGCTGTTTGTGATTTGCCTAACCACAGTATTAATAAAATTATTAAAACAAAAATTTTTATTATGTAACAATATTTTTAAAAACTTACATTTCCGAAGGTGCCCCCAGCACCACGCCCAGCAGACGAATGACTTTCTCACCCCCACACCCCTCAACTATAATCATTCTATCGTGTGGCGCCATTTTGTTTTTTTCGTTTATCATTCGTTTGGAGCTTGTCTCCAACCTTCGTTCGACTACCATGTTGGATTTCATTTCTTTTCGACACTTAAATGGCGCTAGTGTGTCAATTCTCCCACCAGGTGACAGTCGTATATTGATTATTATTTTTTAAAGTATAGGTTGCGCTGTTGGCACCCTTCATGTTGGATTCTATTTTTAACACACAGGTGATGTTAATTTCGCAATTCAACCACCAGGTGAGCTGTTGACACTCGTATTTATAGACATAACAAATATCTTTAATTTTCATCCTAGTATTAAAAAAAATTCCCATCAACCATATATATTCTTACATGCATAATTTATTGAATAATAAATTTTACTAAAATATTTAAGGCCGAGAGAAGGAAACAACTAATAAAAAAAGAGAAATAAATAATTTTAATAATAATTTATTATTATTTTAAAATTACAATTTCAGAAGAAAGCAGTTCATCACATCATCTGACATTACCCAAATCCTTAAGTTCTCTAATGATCGAAAAAAAAAGTCTTTCATATTCGACTAATCCCCGAGTGTTTGAATCTGAAACAAATATCTGAGTGTCTCTACAATTTCATTCGGGTCTTCAGTAACCATATAGTCAGTATAATCGGCGTCTTCTGCCTTCTACACATCACTAGTCGAAGAAAACTCGTTGGTTAAATGTGTGGGAACGTTGAGGTAATCATCATCATCTTCTTGACTGTAAACACTATCGTCATATTCATTATCTATTTTGTCTTCATGAACTCCTTCACTTAATGTTTCATCATCAAAATTAAATTTACTCTTCATGTAGCAGGAAGTGTAAGTTTATCACTAGTTATAGCTGATGGCAGTTTATTTTTAAGTTCGTCGTCGTCACGCGCACGCCTTACAAGTGTACATTCCGCACAAACCGACTCAATCATTCCGTCTTTAGCATTAACCGTCACGTTATTGACGTCTGCGGAAACAGTACCCGTCTATGTAGCAGGAGATATTGCCAACAACAGTTGCTGGTATGTCTCTTCGTACAGGTCGTTCTCTCATGCCGACAAGCATTTCAACTTTCA
Organism: Dryococelus australis; assembly: GCA_029891345.1. Taxonomy (NCBI): domain Eukaryota; kingdom Metazoa; phylum Arthropoda; class Insecta; order Phasmatodea; family Phasmatidae; genus Dryococelus; species Dryococelus australis. The sequence goes on from CM056994.1 coordinate 201,809,663, forward strand.
TTGACGGACCTGTCAAAGTAACAGCAGCGAAGCCTTGACGAAGTCATCCATTGCAGCACTGCTGTATGTGATACATTCGAATAAGTCGATGGTGGCATTGGTACCATGCCCATAGCAGATTACAGTGGCGTTACATTAGGCAGCCCATCCGAAGAGGTCAATTTTAATGCTGCTATAGGAACATCGCTCGAAGAAGTCGATGGCACTGCTGGTACCAATCCCGAAGACAATTGGTGGCACTGCTGTACCTAACATTAGCTCTGGAATACCCGAAGACATTGCAGATGGAGAATAGCACTTAGATGCGGAGATGCAGAAGTTAGCCGAGACGATTTAACATTCGTGGAAGCTACTGTCAAACAAAGCCTCTCAGCTCACCTCCCTACTGCTTATGATATACCAGTATGTAAGCTCTATGGCGTCATATTGACTTTGAACCAATCGTACTACACCACTAATACATTATGCGGACACTGACAAACCAATCATCGAGTTGCCACGTGAGTGCAGCTGACCAACTTAGTGCAGACACTTAGACATCACGTGCAGGAGTCAGTCTCTGACTCCTATCAGATTGACCCTCTGAAGACTGGCCCATACACACACACCTATACACGCACCTACACACACACATCTACACACACGCACCCACTCTTACACCTAACCACACGCACACCTACACACACCTAAACACATGCATACCTACACATATGCACATCCACACACACTCACACACACGTACACCCTTACACACATCCATCAACACACAGAGCCTTGAAATATTAAAATTTGGCGACTGACTCCAAAATGACTCATAATGACTCAAAAATGACTCATAATGACTCAAAAATGACTCCAAATTGACTACACCACCACCGATAATGACTCAAAAAGGACTCCAAAATGATTCCTAATGACTCCAAGACAACTCATAATGAGTCATAATGACTCCAAAATGAATACAAAATGACTATCACCACCACCATCACTGAATTTGATGGCTCAGTGCCTGCACAAGATTGGTCGGCTCTAATTATTTGGCAACTCGGTGATTGGCTCGTCGGTGTCCGCACAATGTATTAATGGTGTAATATGATTGGTTCTAAGTCAATATGACGTCATAGGGCTGGCATACTCATGTATTATACGCAGTAGGGAAGTAAACTGAGAGGCTAAGTTTGACAGCAGCTCCTTTGAAAGGTTGATTGTCTCGGTAGCTTCTGCATCTTCGAATCTAAGTCTTATCCTGCATTTGCGATGTCTTCGGGTACTCCAGAGCTAATGGTAGCTACGACAGAGCCATCGACGCCTTCGGGAGTGGTACCAGTAGTGTACTCGACTTCTTCGAGCGGTATTCATATAACAGCATTGCCCTCGACCTCATCAAATGGGCTGCCTACAGTTGGACCGCTGTTATCTGCTATGGGCATGGTACCAATGCCACCATCGACTTCTTCGAATGGGTCACCTACAGCAGTGCTGCAATGGGTGACTTCGTCAAGGCTTCGCTGCTGTTACTTTGACAGGTCCTTCAGTGAAAGTTGAAATGCTCGTCGACATGAGAGAACGACCTGTACGAAGCGACCGTCTCGCTCGATGAAGCAATGTGACAATGACCACATGCAGTTTATGCAAGGTTATACAATGAACGAACATACTGATATCTGCAAAGGTTTTTTTTTTTACTGGGAGCCAGCAAGCATTGCTGGCACTATCCCTGCTACATCGATGGGTACTGTTTCTGTGTACGATTATGAGACTGTTATTGGTAAAGATAAAATGATTGAGTCTGTTTGTGTTAAATATACACTTGCCAGGCGTGCGTGTGACGTCAACGAAATTCAAAATAAACGACCATCAGCCCTAACTACTGATAAACATAAAACTCCTGTTACAAAGTAAAGTAAACATGTTGATGATGATGAAACAGGAAGTGAAGACGATCATGAAGACAAAATAGATTATAAATATGACGACAGTGTTTACAGTGAAGAAGAATATGGTGATTCCCTAGACATTCCCACACATTTAAACAACAAGTTTCCTTCGAAAAGTGACGTGGAGAACGCAGAAGACGCCGAGAATACTGACTATATGTTTACCCGAATGAACTTGCAGACAGGCTCAGATATTTGTTTAAGCCTAAAAAACTCGGGGATTACTCGAACATTGAAGAAGTGGTTTCGATAAGTAGAGAACTTAAGGATTGGGTTTATGTCAGGTGACGTGATGAACTGCTTTCTTCTGAAATTTTAGTTACAGAATAATATTAAATTATTATTAAAAATAATTTGCATTTCTTGATTTATGTTTGTTTTTCTTTCAATTGGCATTAAATATTTTTTTATAAAAAGTATATATTTATTAAATTATGCATGTAGGTATATAATTGATTGCAAAAAATTATATTTTTAAATAAGATGAAAATTACCAATTTTACCCATGTCTATAAATATGAGCGCTGACAGCTCACATGACTGCTGAATCGAGAAATGAACATTACATATGTGTTAAAAATAGAATCCAATATTAAGGGCGCAGACAGCACAAGCTATTCTTTAAAAGGACATTTAAAAATACGACTGTCGCCTGGTGGATGAATTAATACACTAGTGTCACATAGGGGTTGAAAACACATTAAATCCAATATGGTAGTCGAACGAATGTGAGAGCCAAACTCTAAAGCGAATGACAAACTAAAAGCCAAAATGGCGGCATACGACAGAATGATTATAGGTGAGGATAGTAGGGACCAGGGGGTCAGTCGTCTCCTAGCAATGGTGCTGGCGTGACCTCCAGAAAGGAAATATAATTTGAAATAAATTTTTTAGTAAAAAATTGATAGTTATTATTAACACATTTTGATCATTTTTTCAAGATTTTTTTTGCCTTTCCATGGCATTTTTTTAGTGATTTTTGTTTCAAGGTCATTGGATGTCAAAGGGTCAATGTCAATGTCACTTGCATCTAATATGGCGGTAGTAGTTGTAAAATAGTGTGCCAGTTGACTTATGTATTTTTCTCGAGATTTTTTCCAAGGTGATTCAAGATCATGGGGTCTAGTTCAATGTTACCTGCACCCAGTATGATGGTAGTCATCAATAATGTAATATGCTTGATGACATGAATTTCATAAGATTTTTGGAATTTTTTAAGGAGAGGAGGGAAATCATAAGGGAATAAAGGGAAAATTTAAGGGAACGGTATGGTTTTAGGGAAAAAGGGAAATTGTTAATGAGAAAGCGAAATAGTTAGAGAAAATGGTCTTCGGAAAACTGGAATTTAATAAAAAAATATTTTTTTATAATAATTTGTTTACAAAATTGATTTGGATTTTGTTGGATTATTTTAGAATTTTCTGGAATTTTTTTTATTTTAAGGTTAAAGGTCAAACGTCATGGGTCAAGTAGATCGAAGATGGTGGACGGAGACATCAAAACATGACGGCCGGCCGGCGCCTGGCTTGTACTCCCTATTCCTTTTCTCCTCGAACGAACCAAATCCTTCTACTCATGTTCATATATTTCAATTTTTATTCTATAATGCACTTTTAAATTTTTTCAGTAAACTTCATAAACTGCAATGGCAGTTACTAACCCATGCATAGCATTAAAAATTTACAGCACACCAATTCACAAAAGTATAAAAGTTATTACACAGAATTGGAAACTTTACTATGTACTCAACTCTATCTTCAACATATGTAGCAACACTGACTCCGTCAACACCATCCCCTATGTAAACTCATTCTACCTTATGCCACCTTAATTGTTTTTATGCTTATCATTTGTTTATATGTAACTGGATGCAGCCATATTAGGTTTTTCGTTCGTAATTTGTTTATACATACTGGAGGCTACCATATTGGAAGGCGAACATCATCTTCGTAGGCGACCACAAACTTGGTAGGCGATAACCATCTTGCTAGGTAACACTTGTCCACCATATTATAAGCCAGTGCCAATTAGCAATCGAACTTTGGCCTTTGACTCTTGGCCCCCGACCTATGACCTTGACCCTGTGACCTTGATTGACCTAGAAAACAAAAAAACACGAGAAAAATCAATAAGAGAGTGCAAGTGTAATACATTTCAGAATACTGCTTCTATGTTAAATGCAGACTTCCTTTACATTGACCCCATGAACTAGAATGACCTTCAAAAACAAAACTCGAGAAAAATAAATAAAAGTCAGTCAGTAAGCATAATACATTTCAAACTACTGCCCACATACTTGATACATACTATCTCGGCCTTGACCCCATGACCTTGAACGAACTAGAAAACAGAAACACAAGACAAAATCCATAAAAGTCAGTAAGCATAATACATTACAGACTACTATTAACATGTTAAATTCAGACTACCTATACTTTGTACCCATTACCTTAAATTATTTTGCTAACCAAAACTCGAGAAACCTGGCATAAAAGTCAGCAAGCATAATACATCGTAGAATACCACCACCATATTAGATGCCGACTACCTTAATTTGGACGCCATGACCTTGAGGTTTGCTTGAAAACCAAACCTTGAGGAAACATATATAAAAGGCAACAACCATATTATGTCACTGACAACTATGTTAATGTCTCGATTTCAATGCCTAGCGAGCTGTTGGCACTTATAATTATAGAGATAAAAAATCCTGAAATTTTCCATCCTGTAAAATTTTTTTTTATTTTCCAATCAGTGGTATAGCTACATGCATGATACATTGACTACGTGCAAAATTTATTAAATATTATTAAAACTTCATTTTACTAGAATTTTTAGGACCGATATATTGATACAATGCACAAAAATAAAGAAAAAAATATTTTATATTAACAATTTATTATTAATTTTTTGTAATTACATTTTCAGAAGGAAGCAGTTCATCGCATCATCTGATATAACTCCGACTCGTAAGTTCTCTTATAATCGAAACCGCCTATTTCATGTTCGAGTAATCCCAACGCTGTTGCTTATCGAGAAAATATCTAAGTCTGTCTACAAGTTTGTTGGGATCTTCGGTAAACATATAGTGAGTATAAGCTGCGTCTTCTGCCTTCTTCACATCACTTACCGAAGGAAACTCGCTGGGAAAATGTTTGGAAACGTCGAAGGAATCATCATAGTCAACACTATCACTGCCATTATAGTCATCATTAATGTTATCTTCATGATCGTCTTCACTTCCTGCTTCATTCTCAATATCAAGTTTACTTGTTTTTGCAGCAGGAGTCGTATGTTCATCAGTAATTAGAGCTAATGGCAGTTTATTTCGCAGTTTTTGGACATCACGCGGACGTTTTGAAAGTGTATGTTCCCACAAACCGACTGTACTACACTCATTCCATCTTTAGAATTAACAGTGTCGTCATACCTGTCTGCGGAAATGGTACCCACCGATGTAGAAGGAGGTATTGATGACATCACTTGCTGGCTCCCAGTAGATGAACCCTCTCGGCAGACAGCGATGAATTGATCGAACCCACACCTGTTCCTTCACTTATGTAGCACACAGTCCTTAACGATCGTCTAAAATCCATATTTATTTTTCCAGCACAGGGAACACATATCTTTGGAATCTGATAGTCATGTTCTTATTAACATGATCATCGTAAACGTGATGTAATTTCGTATCGTCAATGCGAAACTGACCAACACATTAGCGTTGTCGTGCAGCAGTTGTTTGGGTATGAGCGAATAAGTCTGGCCGAGGTACACTGTACACGTTTGCGTGTCGTCCCATGCTAAAGTATTCTTGAATGCAAGTTTGTTTCTCGCAGACAATGTCATCGAAAACAAATATCGAGTTTCGAAGTGATTCACTCGGAGGTACAACGGCTTCTTTATTACTGCATGGGTAGTAACCCATGCCTTCCACAGCCTGCAGTACACACGTCAATCGCCGGTATTTCGGTTGCTGGAGCGATTTTGAATATAGGTACATAGGTACACATATTCGAAGCGAATCGAAGGCCGTTATCTTTATCTTCTTCCAGCAGGTTCAGTAGGACGGACGTCTTGCTGCAACCCGATAGTCTCGCGATGATGCACCTTCCTGTATTTGGAAACAGGCTTCCATGTCGCGTTTCGTGGAAAATATCGTCATATTCAGCATGAATGCATATGGGTAGAGTAACATCATGCTTGACGATCTCTATGTAAACACTGCAATCTTCTGGTACATGTGGAGCAGATGGAGTGAGAGGAGCAGATGGATCAAATAGAACAAGAGGGACAGGTGAAACTGGTGGAGAAAGTGGAACAGGTAAAGCAAGTGGAGTAGGTGGAGAATGGGGTGAGTAGGTGGAGTAAGTGGAGCATGTGGAGCAGGTAGAGCAAGTGGAGCGGGTTGAGCATGTGGAGCAGGTTGAGCAAGTGGAGCGGATTGAGCAGGTGGAGCAGGTGGAGCAGCTGGAGATTGCAAAGAATCAGTGCTGAAAATTTTAGAATGTCTTGCTAAATCATCACTCTGATAAAACTGCCCGTGGCAGAATTTGCATTCAAAAGCTGCACTCGAACTTTTCATTCCGCAGGTCGTTATTTCATGTCGTCGTCAATTCCGCAAAACTGTAAATGATTTACCACACAAGCGACAAAGCAGTTGAATCATTGGCATTTTACGTCTATACTGTTCCAAGTATAGAATGATACTGAAACGAAAATGTATAAAAGGAGCGTATTTATACCTTCCTCGCCCTCACATGCCAATATACATTTTGAAGATAGGTGAAAACTCGATCGCAGAATCAGCACTGGCGACAACCAGTTAGCGATGTTGCAGGTCACAGCCCCATGTTCGTCGAGGATAAAAGGCAGCCCTCTGTATTCATAATTCATCTTCGCGTCATGGGAGCACTCTGAGAAAATCCAAAAACTCATTCACACCAGAAGAAAACACGCAGGTACTATCATATATAGAACATAAGAATGTACACAATCATGAATATAATTATATTTAATATTCGAATATACATAATTATGTATAGAATTATATATAATATTTGAATATACATAATTATCTATAGAATTTTATATAATATAGGAATATGCATAATTATGTATAGAACTATATTATAAAGGAACATATAATTATGTATTGAATTATATGTGATATAGGAATATATATTTATGTATAGAGTACATGTTATACCACTAATTGAAAAAATATATATATATATTTTTTTTAATAGGACGGAAAATTGTCGGTTTTTCTATTTCCCTAATTGTAATGGCAGACAGCTCGCTTGGCAGTGAAATCGAGACATTAACGTAGTAGTCAGTAACATAATATGGTTGCTGCCTTTTATGTATTTTTTCTAGAGTTTTATTTTCAAGGTCTTGCAATGTTATGGTGTCAAGGTGAGGTAGTCTGCATATAATATGGTGGTGGTATTATGTTATGTATTATGCTTGCTTACTTTTATGCCATGTTTCTCGAGTTTTGGTTATCAAGGTCAGTCTAGGTCATGGGTTCAAAGTAAAGGTAGTCTGCATCTAACATGGCGGTTGTAGTCTGTAAAGTATTATGCTTGCTGACTTTTATGGATTTTTTCTCATGTTTTTGTTTTCAAGGTCATTCAAGGTCATGTGGTCATAGTCGAGGTAGACTGCCTCTAATATGGCGGTAGTCTTCTGTAAAGTATTATGCTTGCTGACCTTTATGTATTTTTTTCGAGTTCTTGTTTTCAAGGTCATTCAAGGTCTTGAGGGCGAGGTAAACGTAGTGTGCATCTAACATGGCAGTAGAAGTCTTTAATTGATTATGCTTGCTGACTTTTGTTTATTTTTCTAGAGATTTTGTTTCCAACGTTATTCAAGGTCATGTAGTCAAGGTTGAGGTAGTCTGCATATGATGTGGTGGTGGTGGTAGTCGTCTGTAATCTCATACGCTTGCTGGCTTTTGTGTATTTTTCTCGAGTTTTGTTTTTAAGTCATTCGTGGTCATGGGGTCAATGTCAAGGTCATGGGTTTGGGGCCAATGGTGAAAGGCCTACGTTTGATGGCTAATTGACACTGGATTCCACGATGGTGGACAGGTATTGTCTAGCAAGATGTTGGTCGCCTACCAAGATGGTGGTCTTCAGTAATGTATATACAAATGACAAATGAAAAAGAAATATGGCTGCCTCTAGTAACATATAAACCAATTATAAATGCAAAAACAAATATGGCGCATATGGTAGAATGAGTACAGATGGAGAATTCGGTTGGCGGTGTTAGTCGTCTGATGGACGTGATGCAGGGGTACCCCCAGAAAATAAGTTATTAAAATAAATTTTACATAAGTTGTCTTCAATTATTCGGGAATTTTTAAGATTTTCTCAGTGATAAAAGGGAAATTTTAAGGGAAAAAAGTATAATTATATGGGGAAGAGGTAAATTGCTAGGGAAAATAGCCACTGGAGGACTAGACTTTTAAATTATTTTGTAATGATTTTATAATATGAAAATTTCAAACCAATTTTTTTTATAATTATTAGATATTCCGTTTTAATAAATTTCCTAATTTATTTCTAATAAATTTAGTGTCATTTTTGGGAGTCTTTTAGTATTTTTTTAATGTTTTGGATTTTTTGGGTGAAACGTCAATGTCAAAGGTCATATGGGTCAAAGATTGTGGGCGGGACACCGGCATGACAGGGCATGATGTCGGGAGGCCGACTCCTGGCTTTGAATAAATTTTTTAATAGTTTCTAAATACTATTTTTTAAATAACATATTTTAAACAATTGTTTAGTAAATTGTTATAGGAAATTTCTTTATAAATAGTTTATAATTCTTTAGTAAGATTGTTCGTAATACATTTTTAAAGAATTTTTTCGTAATTTTTCGTTTTCTTTTTTTTCCGTTTTTTTTTTTTTTTTTGGGGTTAGAAATCACCGGGGTCAAGATCAAGGGTCAAAGGTAAAGGTCAAGGTCGTATGGGTCCATGATGGCGGACGGTGACCTAACAACATGGCGGCGGCCGAATCCTCACATACTATCCCAGTTCCCATTGCCCATCAATGCTTATATACTACTACTATTTCAAGTGTCTGAAATTAATTCTTTTCACGATCGATTTTGAACGATCTTTGTTAACAGTGAACCACCAGTTACAGCAGTCGTGTTTTCCGAGTGAAGTGGTGCAATAACTACTTTTGATATCCGGTTAGTCTTATACTTCACTATATTTCTGCCTCACTTTTGCGCATTTATTGCTGCACGATAAATGTTTTGAGAAGCTGTACTCGAGACATAGATTTCAAAATTGCAAATATTGTAAAACTCTCCATTTTTACACGTAGACTAGCATTTCACCCCTGGTCGTTCTCCCAACAGTATCTGCTTTTTTTAGTGTATCTGCAATGCACACGAAAATATGATAGTATTTTCACGAAAACTTGAGTGCGTATTGTAGAATGGGAATACCTTACTGTATAAAGGGATCGTATCGAAAACCTAGGATTTGTTCGTGGGTAAATTCGTTGTTTATGTATAGCTAACTTTGGCCAGGACCAAAAATGTGTTATTTAAAAGAGACCTCCAATACATTATGATCATGACATTGCAGTTTGTAGTAAAGATATGTTGTTCTTTAATAACTCCCTCGGTTATTATGAAACTTCATTATTTTTATAAGGCGTTCTGAAAGCGACGAGGCTTTAGTAAAGGAACAATAGATCGCAGTAAAGTGGTTTGGGAGGCTGTTAACATCGAGGTCTTGAGAGCCGATGAAGGTGGGGCGAGGTGAGCATGGAGCAGCGCCGGAATGCATGGGCGGGGGAAACGGGAGACCCCTTGAGAGAACCAGCCGACCAGCGGCTTCATCTTACCAGATTTCCACTGCAGGAAAACTAGATATCCAGGAAAGAGAAAGGGGTAAATAAGTCAGAATATATATATATATATATATATATATATATATATATATATATATATATATATATATATATATATATATATATAGGAACACTCCCTGCATTGGCCTGCAGTAATTTCGGAAGAGCCTCTAAAATCGAAATCAGGATGGCCGGGTAGGAAATCTCACCCGGGTCCTCCCGATTGCGGGGCCCGGGGTTTATAACTGTGCTACCTCGCTTGGCAAAGCAGCAAAAAAATAAAATATAAAGAAACTAACTAAAAACAACCAATCACCCGTACTTTAACCTGGACAGGAATTCAGGAGTTTTGTAACAACTGTGCCGTGGGGGAAAAATTATTGGCGTACAGAAAGGAAATGCAATTTGCGAAAAGGGTAATTAGTTACCAAAAGTAGGAAAGAACTTTCCTCGCTGCATTGCGGGAAATGTCATCACGTTACCGCATCCATAGAGAAACTGCAAAGCCATTACTGAGAAAAACGTCCCTTCTATTTCTCAAGCTCTCGTGCTCATTAGCGGACAACGAAGTTACTTTAGGTAGAATTTCACTAAAGCTGTTTATTTGCGCCTCGTATTCTATAAGTTTTGCCAATCCTCTGCACTAGCCGTTCGTCTGTAAGTGATGAAGGTCTACTGTACTTGCTTTCCCTCCATTATTAATTGCCACCACATGGAGTTTCGTTCTGGACTTTTGGATTATAAACAATGAAAACACGTTTTCCTTTGTTGTTTATCGGCAGTCTGTCAACAGCCGGGACAGCAGCTAAACATATCGAACTTGTTCACCAGTATAGCTCCCGGCCGTGTGATATCTGCATCCACTCCATGTATCGTGGAAACAGACATGCACATATTTCGTCTCCTTTCTCCACATTATGTTGACGTTCTTACATATAAATTGAAGTAACGTGTGTTATACCAAAATGTATATTATACATACATATCTATAATAGATTATAAAAAACAATTTTTATGCAGGTAGATAGAAAAATGTAGGTTTACAGGTCAAACTAAAAAAAGTAAAATCGTTATGCAGCATTCTTTGTGTGCATTGTGTCATATAAGTGCAGTTTAACTTGTGATTTTTATTATTAGGTCACGTGAGTTTTTAATACACTTAGTTATTTTCTGGTCTAAACAAAATCGCACGATTAAAAACTTACAGTTTTTTTATCTAAAATACTTTTCACTCTCCACATATATTTAAACTTATATTACTAAGAAAATGTATTTACTTTAACTTAGAATATGCAAGGACTTTGCACGGTAGCTAGTCCTTAATATGTTCATATACTTACACGTGAATATGTTAGATGTCTTAAGAGCTGTATTGAAAAAGTATTTCTTTTTGTTATTAATTTTTAGAATGATATTCTTCTCAAATAGTCTATTTGACTTTGGTTGTAGCTAAATTAAGGACTACTCATATTACAAGTTATTCTGTGGTCTTCTTCATAGTTCCGTGTTCCCTCTTGAGTTAATACTCGTAAGATTTCGTAGAAATGTTTGCACAATGTGGCACGGTTACTTTTTCTCCACGAATGTGATATATTTTTGCAAGAGTACGTTATTCTGCGGTTTTTTTTAAAGGAATGTAAGTTTATATTAACAGAAACATTGTCAATAACAAGGGAACACTCCTAATGTAAATTTTCCAACTTATTTACAGTGTACTTAATGCGAAAAGACGCCTTACTAAATAACAATTATATATATATATATATATATATAATATATATATATATATATATATATATATTATATATTGAAATATATTATAGGAAAGTCAAAATTTATAGTCTAGTACTGTTTAAATATATGCCAGAGAAGTATAATCAATAATTAAATGAATTAACTGGGGAATGATGTTCTGCATTAAATAATGTCAATGCAATTACTTTAGTGACCCTGTTTAAACGGTTTTCCAGTGATTAATACTCATTGGCAGTAATTAAGACTGCTCCAAGAATAGAGAGGGTATACCATCTGCGTAGTAACCATCATCCATGTTTCCACATTAGGCTAATGTGGATAGGATTTGTGGAGGGAACAGTGTTTGTATATGTTTTTGCTAAGAAATGTTTCTACACTTTTCCTTTAATATAATTAACTCAAATAATGAACATTTAATTATTCAACGCATTTTATGCAAACAAAATGGCAAAGGTGAGCAGTGAGAGTGCACAAGTACTGGATATCATCGCACCTGTGTAATCGCACCTGTGGTAAATTACCTTAATTATTTACAGGTAAGTGCTCAAAAGGTTAACCACAGGTAAAATGTTAACTACAGGTAAAGGGTTAATTACATGCAAAGGGTTAAATCTGTTGAAAGGGTTAATGGCTGGTAAATGGTCAAGTTTCTTGAAAAGGTAAATTTTATTCAAAGGGTTAAATTTATTGAAAGGTTTAAGTCTACAAAGGGTTAAATTTATTGAAGGAGTTAATTGATGTTATATTTGGCGTCCAAAGATTAGATGTTGCATCTTCGAAGTCTCTGGGAGACTGAGATAAGGGGTATTTCTTTTTTTTTTCTTTCTAAATCTAGTCTATTGCTAAGTATTAGGTTCGCGTCCGTGGTAGGAGGGACCTAAATGCGTCTCATGGCAGCGCCCCTTAGGCCTAAAAGGAGAGGAAGTTGCATGCGAGGAGACGTGCATCATGGTGGGGAGCGATTCAGCTGCCATGGCCGCCGTTTTGGGCCATGACTGCCTCCTTTGGAGTACCTTTATATGAAACTGTAATGAAGAAAAAGCAGGGAAAAACCGGCATAGTGCCGTAAAAACCCAGTCGACAGAAAATAGTTCAAAAACTTGGGAAACATTAACGAAAATGTCGCTAGGGGACAGCAGGCGTGGAATCCGTGCCATTTTAATAGGTGTTGAAAGAAGAGGGGGTGGGGTCTATGGGCATTGGGCACCCTTGACTTAACTACTGCCAATATTCCTGTGCAGGCAAACAAGCACAACAATATTGGTAGCAGCGATTTAATGCAGGGCTATCCCTGCTCCTTGTCGAATGCGTCGGAAAACCGGGTAGCTCAGTCGTGGCACCAACTCACATCTTATCTCTTCTGCGCCTACATCAGGGTCTCCACACCGTGGGTGAAGGTGGGGAGCATTGAATGGGGAGCCACCAGTGATAGAGGCGAATCCGCTCGCCCAGGTGTAAAGGCTGACATCGCGGAGCTTGGGAGGTCCGATGCATTCCAATCCATTCTTCATACATCCGCAGTCGACAGCTCGACGAATCCAGCAGTGAGGTCCACTACACTGCGCCCTTTGGAAGCTCGAGATACCCCTCGCCGCCCTGACCTGGGTGCCACCTCCAGCAGATACGCTTCCCGACGTCTACGACGACGGCGCTGTATAGCCAGCCAGTTGGTCCACGGTCTGGTATGGGATTATTCCCAGACACCCCACACTCTGGGGATCTCCGCTCCGCCACTTGGAAACGCGTCTAGTTGCGGAATGGTCGCCGCACCTGAGCTGCCATGGCCCCACCACACTCGCAGAAGCACCTCGCCTCCGCTGGTCCCAAGGGGCGGGCAGATTCCGGAGAGTGAGCAACCACGAGCGCGATGTACATCCAATGACAACTCAGCTCGACGGAGTTCTGGGTTTTTCTTTTTTATATATTCTTACTAACCTACCCTAATTCTGAGTGTTAGATGTACGTCCGAGGTAGGGGCGGAAATTATTGCGTCTCAGGGCTGAGCCCCTTACTCCTACAGGGGAGGAAATTCATGCAAGGAGGCATGCATCGCGGTAGAGAGGGATTGAGCAGCCATGGCCACTGTTTCAGGCCACGGTCACCTCCCTTAGTGTACCTATAGTTAAAACTATAACTGAGAAGAGGCTGGGAAAAACCGGCACAGGTACCGTAAAAAAACCCCAGTCGACAGAAAATAATTCAAAATGGTTACATGCATTATTAGAAAATCTTACAGGAAACAGATGGGTATGGACCATGTTCTTTATTAATAGGAAGATAAATTATATCAGAAGGGGGGTGGGGGGACCTTATTTTACTTGGACTTGTCTGGCGCTGGACTAACTAAAGTGGAGAGCTGCACTCCGCACGTGTTTGATGAGGGAAGGGGGGGGGGGGGTGAAGGTGCAATGGGGCCTGTCCCCCCGAATCCCCAGTGGATTTCCTGAAAACTAAAAGAAAAGTAAATTATCTGCCGGCCAAATGTCAGCAGAGCCAACCTAGCCGGGTTTTACTTATCCTAAAGAGGAAGATAATCGCCTTAAAGGAAAAGTGAATTAGATTACTTGTTGTAAGTTACTATTACTTGATTATATCTTCGGAGACATAAGTTTAAATCTACTGCTGTGCTACCTCGCAGCGGCCAATCGCTGTAGCCATAGGCTGTAACAAAGCATATCTACGGCCATGATGGTGCGAGTGCACAGAGCTTCGCATGAGGGGGGATGACTGAGCTCTGGGGAGTGGGAGCAACAACATACATGGACTTTCCCCTCACTTTTCGTACCAGGTATTCTGCGATTGGTCGGTTGGGTCTTGCAGCAAGAAAGGCACAAGGACCATTTTAAATGTTGATAGCTCGTTGTCTGACGAGGGAATGAGCTGTGATGGTGGGTGATATATTCTTGGAAAAGTATGTTATTCTGCGATTTCACAGTTGTATTGATGATGGGCGAGTTAATGCTGGGGACATTCACAGAAGACAAATATCGCACTATATTGTGATATCACCACACTTTTTGATGCGTTTGTTTGTTTCCTAAATATGGCATGTACCACAAGCGTTTTATACTTGTGTTAACATAAATAAGCTGTGTTTTTTTATAAAACTGAAAACTTACTTTTTTAAATCTATAAATTATAATAATTCATTTACAATTAATGTGAATACAGCTAGGGGGAAAGTAAGTGTGCTGGTAATACCTAGTAAGAAAGAGTTCTCGGGCAAAATATTATTACACTGAGAGGGCACGAATTGGTCTTATGATGTAATTTTCAAAGCTTTGTTTGCATGAGGAGGACAAATATCCTGGAAGTAGAACTTAAGCAGGGCTTAAGAATAGTTGGAAGTATCCGTGAATATACTATATCTTTTATTTAGTTATGGTTCCAAGTAACATATTTTAATTATGGTTCGCGTTTAACTGATTAAGTTTCTTATGTAAGTTTGAAAAGATAATTTCTGCTCGTTGCTGCAGTATGTTTAACAGTAATACTGACAGGATTACTTCAAGTAACGTTGGCAACGTATTAGGAAAAGTATTAGTAACTTCTATTGTGCAATACTTACCTTCATGGCCCCTCAATTTTTTTTTTTTTTTCGTTTTATGCCCGTTAGCGTAGGCGATTTTGGCCACTACGATTTTTATAGTCCCACCCGATTGATTCTTGAACAACATTCTCTATTTCCAAGACGAAGTTAGTTTTATAATGATAAGGACAGGCACCTGATGGGCAAATAGAAGTTACCCAGGAATGATTCCAAATGTGCCTAGTTAAGCATGAACGAGTTATAATGCAATTTGTTCATTCGGTAATAAAGAGTTGCGAACTAACTGAACTTACAGTGGCACATCGTTGTATGAATCACATGCATATTTAGAACTATATTGTGGTATTTACTTTATTGTACTTTTAAAATAATAAAAAATGCCACTCACTATATATCCAATAAATTATATTTGTGGCGCTGATCACAACTGTTTGAGTGTTAAATTTCTTTAAAGAAAAGATATTTACTCTTTTGGTAAGTATACCATGCCCATTAAAGGAAGTTTAACTTGGCTGACAAACTTTAAAAATTGTTTATCATAATATCTTATTAGCTATACATCCAATTCATCGGTATAGATATACAAATATTCGGAAAATGAGATCAATATGGACGAAATAAAGTTTAAATACAATCATATGATCAACACATAGTATAGTGTACATAGCACTGAAGGCAAAATCATATAAACTATTTTTTTTTAATGCAAGAAAAGATTATTAAACACTCCATATAACTCTTATATTTGTGACATACGATACAAAACTAGTAAGATGCAGTATATATGTATATAATATATATATATATATATATATATATATATATATATATATATATATATATATATATATATTGCAGTTAGACAATGTTTCTTTTAAACAGTAATATGATACCATACTTAAAACCAAGACATCCTCGGAATATACAGTATTAATTTCGTGAATTACCTTTAGCTACAAAGTTTAGAGTTGACGAAATCAAAAGTGATGGGATTCGGAGAACAATAGACAAAGCAAACTTAATAGCAAAGCAAACTTTAAGTGTTAGATTTGTGTAGCTCATTTCGTGACGATAACCAACGATAGGATTTCAAAACGGCTATCGAACATTTATTACAAGTGAAAGTAGGAGGGAAGATCTAGGACGACTTGAATACGAAGGATCTTGCGGAAGATGCGAGTGAAAGGATTGGGGAAGAGGAATGAAAAGGAAGATAAGAAGGAGAAAATCAATAGAAGCACAAATGCTCGTGAAGACTTCTCCGATACATTGCGAAGCGATTGTGTAGTCTTAAAAATTACATACTTTAATGCATGCAATGATATGCAAACTTGAGCTCGCTTGGTGTATTTGAATGCTTAATTTAATTATGTATGACTAACCACAACTTTAAAGAGGAACTTCTGGCTAGTGAAACATGTTTTATGTAAATTGCTATCCCATATGGATTGTACACAAACGCATGAGGAATGTATAATAGCATAATGCGTAATAAACGAAGTTACATAATCGCGCATGTTATGTACTATCGCATAAATAATGAATTTGTACGGAATAATTTTCAAATCGCAGTTATAAAACTGAAAAACAGTATATATGAAAACACATTACCTCTGGTGTCTATAGTGGATATTTACAGAATACTATTGAAAATATGCAACAATAAACCTACAAGGAAACGGTGTGTCGGCAGATACAATAAGAGTCTGGAATGGAAAGGATGGCAAGAAGGGCTAATCCATGAAGTTCTGGGGAATACGGCACAAAACTACAGCCATTGTATAGTTTTAAACATTTTAGTTAACAAGGCCGTACATAGGCAGAGGCTCTACCTGAACAAGAGTAGCATCCATATTTAAGAAAACAATGTTCAACATAATGTAACAAATATGTTGTGTGTTCAACACTATCATTTGGTTGCAGTAACCCTAAAGTTTTTGGTTCCAATACGATATCCATATACATCTAACATTGACGAAACATTTATTTAGGACCTTTTGCGGAATATAACTATTATGATTTCTTTGCACTAAACATTCAAGTTTGTTTGCATTATAGAATAATTAGTTAATATATTACTTTACGGGAATGTAAACAAAACTGGATTTTTGGTGACGAAAAACAATCTTTTCATTATTTTATAAAAATTAAATAAATAAACTGAACGAACAAAACGAGAAGGAATGCATACAGGAAACTGTACACAAATGCTATCAACTTAGTAGCAAAAATCGAAACTTTATGCTTTGGGAAATCAAAAATTTTACTCAAAATTTTTTATAGCACGTTGTTACGTCAGTCCTTTCCGTCACAGTGTCCTACTTTTATACGACAGTATTTATTATATAAGATCGTCAACCTTTTTTCCATTATGGTCAGCGGCTGGGGGGGGGGGGGGGGGTATAAATGAGAACTTGAAGTCGGTAATGTGGTATATAAACTCTTCGTTTCGTGGTGGTACGTTCTATGCTCTCCATGCAAATAACCAACCACAATTTGCATTCCGACCCCCCCCCCCCAAAGTATTCGAAACCAGAACATTGGCCAAGGAGTTCATCCTATAAAAAGGTGGTATTTGTGCTGAAGATGCAATTTGTCTATAGTGCGTATCACTGTTAGATTTGCAGTGCGTATCTAATCAAACAATTCCATATTTATACAATACCTAGTATACAATATGGCCGCTTTTGTTACGTAAATTTGTTTGTAAGTACATATTCTTTCAACACAGCATAATATATTTTTGACCGTTGAAATCGGTAGCCATGGCAACAAAGCGCATCGTGTACTCTTTACTGCAAAATATTAGTAAGACGCGCTGTAGTGAAATTTCACAGGCCTACGATGGAAAAAAACTTTTTTGATAATTTTAGCTCTTCCATTTCCTTGTGCTGAATTCGGAAATAGTATTCGAATTCTCATATCACGTAAGGTTTTTTCACAAAATGAAGTTATATAACCGACTTACGTAAGCTGCACATTCTTCATCTTTAAGGATATTCTTTGCTTCTTACCTACTCATTCTGAAAAAAAAAAAAAAAGTCTGAAATATTTCTTTACGGTTACTTCTGTTGCACTATTCATTGTGACAATCTGAAAACCGCGCACAGGCGGAAATCCAAACCCTCTCCTTCATTAACAAGAGGAAAAGGGACTATGGCTATTAAATGAAATTGAGTAAATTTAAACATTTTTTAAATGTTTTATAGTATGTATATATATGTATTATATATATATATATATATATATATATATATATATATATATATATATATATATAGATTAGCTTTTTTGTTTGCTCAAAGAAATACAGCCGAATTTTGCAGGCTTGTGTTATTTTGCGGACAAGAAATTACTTAGTAAAGATATCAGAGCATTGTGTAAGAACTCCC
Source organism: Dryococelus australis (assembly GCA_029891345.1). NCBI lineage: Eukaryota > Metazoa > Arthropoda > Insecta > Phasmatodea > Phasmatidae > Dryococelus > Dryococelus australis. The sequence continues at coordinate 201,828,174 of CM056994.1, forward strand.
TTAGCTCAAATTTCTTGTGCTAGCAACAGTTGAGGCGAACGTAGCGTCTGCTTCAGCGCACGTCTTACGGCGTGTTAAGTGGATTGGTGTGGGGATGTCCAGCTCTAGCGCGGACAACGGACCAGTGACCTGACTCTGCACCGCCGAGGTGCAGAGGGTGGCAGAAGGTCGGCGTAATCAGGGGAGAGGGCAGCACTCGGTTAATGGCTACACCGACACCCTACAATGGCTGCCGATATCTCGCTCGTTGCTCCGGGCGGGGGGAAAATGTCGACCGGTGTTATGGGAGGGGGTAAAGAACGGTGTAGGAGGGTCACAGGGAACCCAGGAAGAGGGCCTCGTCAGCTGCTGCCTTATCGACCCTCCCCTGCGCGAGAGGGGCACAATGGGCGCCATATGACGTCACGCGCGGGTGCCCAAGGGCCGGCGAGCGCCACGCGTGTGCAGTGATGCGTTCCGAATAGTTCACCAAACCAAATTCCCCACGTTTAACTTAATTGACTTGTTTTAATTCGTACAGCTCTTTTGTGTAGTACTTGGGACCATTCAGGCTGTAAACTGTGAACAGTTAATTAAGCACTTTGAAATCAAAATATGTAAAATGTTAATGTATTTTAACTGTATACAGGTTGTTGCATCATTACATGTCAATAATTCGGGGAAACATTCCTCCCATCTGGAGGATGAAAAAATTATTATATGAGCATAGGTCCACAAATGCTTAGTTTCTTCACTATAGTCCATAACACATAACGCACAGTGTATGACCCTGTATGTATTGCGGGCTGTAGTGAAGAAACGAAGCATTTGCGGACCTATGTTCATATAACATTTTTTCATCCCCCAGATGTGAGGAATGTTTCCCCGACGTATTGACACGCAATATTGTAACATCCTGCATATTCTGTATATTTTATAAGGCCACGCTAACAAACTTGCACCAAGTAACGTTGGTAACGACGGAGGGACCGTACGTAGTTCTACGTCTTAAAGTTGAATTTAAATTGTAAGTTAAGAACTTGTGAATGCTGAGTGAGTGAGTGAAGAGATTTGGGCCGCTCGTAACATTGTGGTATTGAGAGCCGACGCCGATGAAGCGAGGTGAGTATGGAGCAGCGCCGGAAAGAAGAGGCGGGATAAGCGGGAGATCCCCGAGGAAACCCACCGACCAGTGGCTTCGCCCAATACTATTTCCACATGCGAAAATACCGGAGGGACCCAGCCGGGCATTGAACTGTCTTGGTAGGAGGTAGGCAGGCTAACCGTTCAGCTACAGTGGCCCCTTATGAACACTGAATTTGATACGTAAATTATATACTTTTCTAATAAATTTCACTTGAACAACACATGTATCAAATGAGAGCCCATAAAAATATTAATTTTTAAATTAGTGATATGAATATATAATGCGCATAAAAAGCAGATCTCAATCGCGGCTAAAGTCTATTCTACTCAGGTTAGGAACAAAACGAGATTTCTCATGGGAGAGTTTGGTGTAGGGAAACTTTCTGCCACAAGTGTGCTTGTGTACCAAAGAAGTCACTTTTGCTGTGGGGCTAAATGGGGAAATTCTAGTTATTTGTGGCAACCTGCTGTGGCACAGCAGGTTGGTGCGCCGCCGGTCTGGCATGCGCGAGGTTCTAGGTTACAATCCTAGGTAATGCATTGGTGTTAGTTTAAGGTAGGTCATGAATTAGTTTATAAACTGTTCCCTGATAAGCCTTCAGGCATTACACCGAGGGATGTTAATGAGCCATTACTAATCAAATTCAATCCGATCTAGTTATTTATGTTTAATAGTTTGTGTTTGGCTCAAATTGTGACATAAAGGATGCCGCATTTATCTTTACCACGAACATTATGTACGAACCGGGGCTCCAAAAGAAAGTGTTTCAAACAAAGGTTTATAACAGGAAGGGGTAAATAATACTACTAGGAGTCGGCCTTATAGTATTATTTATTACTGAGATGTGAGTTCAAACATAGCTATTTTAAATTCCGCCATATACCTATTAGTCATAACTTCATTGAAGCTCGTCAAGACCTGTTTAAAAATGTAGCACAATGTACACTTTCATAACATGAACATTAAATACGACACAGCAAGTGGGATCTCTACTGCCCGTTTGTAGTACTATCCATATGGGTACTTCGAGGGGAAGATATTCATATAAGATTTTCAATGTGGTGACCATTGGCAGTGATGCACAAGTTCAGTCACTGGATGAATGACAACACCGATTCCTTCAATGTTACCTGCTAAGAACCACACACAATATATTCCTGCATGGTCTCTGGAGTTGTTGGCATATCTCGATAGGCAGTGCCTTTGAGAAAACCCCAAAGAAAAAGTCCAAAGGTGGTTAGGTCGAGAGACCGAGCAAGCTACTGAACTGGTCCTCTATGACCAATCCACCTACCAGGATATTTTCGGTCCAGAACACGACTTGCATATACGGCATTATGTGCTGGGCATCCTTAGTGCTGGTACCACATTATCATTTTAATTCTAAGATGTAACTCCTCTAGAAGACTAGGAAAATAAATAGGCATACAACCTGCCGTTTCGGCTACCATTCAAACCAAACCATTCCACATCCAGTGATAACGCTCCATTGATGCTGATGATCCACCTGTTCGAAGCCATCGTGGGTTCTTGACGGCCCAATAATACATGTTTCTGGTATTCACTTGGCCTGAGTTGGAAACGACGATTCATCAGTAAAAAGAACATCCGAAACCAAGTGCAGGTTGGCGAAAATTTGATGCTGTGGCCATTGACATAACTCTCCATTATTCTGGAAATCGTTTCTGTGAAATTCTTGTTCTAAGTGTATATGATATGGATAGAATGTATGAAGTTTAAGAATGTAATTGGTACTTGTTTTCGGAATGCCAAATTCGAATGTTGGCATGTGCTAAAAAGTGTTTTCATTGCTACAGTAGTGAGAACAGCAACCTCAGCAGCTTCATTTGTATGAGTACTAAACGATTGTGTTGCTGTGGGTTAAAATTGGCTGTTTCACAAAACTTCACAATGGGAAGGGGAAGCATCTAACTGGACGGTGTGGTATTGTCAGGGTTACACTCTCTGTAGAGTTGCTCCCTCTGACTACCATTTCACCAACCTTCAACAGACTGAATGACTAGTGAGCAAAACAAAGCTATTTATAATGGTAATAACATAACTGTGAGCGGGTTTCAGTATAACTCACTTGAAGGTAGTACACTGTATTGTAAAACATTACGAACTCTTTCATATCCTAAATAGCACTCTCAATAGAGCAACATTTCTACCATCTCGTTACTGGAGTACATTGTCGTTACAACTATAACCTTGTAGTGTACTGTATTCGACAACACACGGATGACTGACTGAGTAGTCGTCACGCCATGTAAACTGCCCTATATCGGCTGTGTTGTACACATTTACTGCCCAATGGAGGGAGTTTCTGTGGTTTGAGATTTCATAACTAATTTCAGCAATCACGGCCCGTGTCCTGTACAAATATGTGATGGTGTGATCAGGCAGGCCGCTTAGCTAAGACCTGATCACAATTCAGTAGTACTAAGAAATACTTCTTATGCAAAATATTATTTCACTGAGCGCCCACTAATGTAGTGCATTGTCCGTTTTGTGTACTTTACTAGACACGGTTAAGCTCTGTTTGCATGAGGCGAAGCAGGCCTTTAGAAAATTCTGAAGTAACATTGAACGGGTTCCATACGGCCTCACGGATATCCATTAGGTGCAAGGCTACAGAGAAGATAAGTTCGTAAAGGCAAAACGGAGTGGTCGTTCCTTTGATGTGGCCGTACTCATTTCCTGATTGGCTGCGTGAGACTCTGAGATCGGAGCTTGTAGCTGATTGGCTACTGCGTGGTGCCGAATGTTCTCTACTATCTGATCTGCCGACTGGCGGGTAGGTTGGCAGTCACTGATCTGCGAACGACGCTCGGTTGAACGTAAGTTAAGTTGAGTCGAGAGGTTTTTATCGGCGCGTAATGGTGAGGTCATGAGCGCCAGTGAAGGGTGAAGTGAGATGAAGATGTAGCAACGGAGGAATGCAATGGTGGAGGAAACGGGAGTGCCCCGAGAAAACCCTCCGTCCGCTTGCAACGTCCGTCACGTTTCGCACATGCGAAAGTCGTGATGACCCCGCCGGGAAACGAAACCAGTTAGTCTTGGTGGGTGGCGAGTCTTCAGACCACTAAACCACCGTGGCCTGGGTTAAATCTAAGAAAACATCTATAAATGATTTCTGATATTGCAAAAATATTTTCTTGACTGCATCCCTCACTACAGAGGACATAAATATTCTACATACATAGGTTACGCCGCAAGGGTCGGTCTCCCCAGCTCCAGCAGATGGTCGCCCTCAGGCACATGCCGAGGCATCCTGGACCACATTCCAGCTCCAGGTCGATCATTTGCCTGCTGCCACAGAGGACGGATTCCAGTCTCATGTTCATCTCATCTCCTCTTCCCAAACATTCCTGTCTACATGCCACGAGGCACCTTTCGTCAAGAAGGATGCGCACTGGCTAGCAGTGGCACAAATTATGTCACTTGCCGAGATGTCCCGTATGGTACATGCCAACTGTCAGCCACCGAGAAGGTTTGTATAAGTGAGGAAGCAGAAGTTCACCATACAAACTCACTCTCATGTGAATCGTCTCGAATATAAAAATCATTACAAAAGTGACTGAATGAGTTTTCGAATCCACCCACTAAAATGATTTGAAAGGAATAATTTTACTTTTTTTCTGCACTATCTAAGTATTAAAACCATATAGTTATGTTTTTAAATTTATGTTTGATGAAAAAAAAACTACAAGGTATTTTAATTCTTAACGTTGTTCATTAAAATTCTACGCGTTTTATAACAATTCTGGACTATATATACATTATCTAAACATACACAAGTTTCTTGGAAACCTGCGCATGCACATAAGAGTAGATTTCCAAAAAATCCAGAAACGTTTGTTAAGTTAAATGATACATTTAGGTGGCATAGAGATAATTGTGTTACGTAGGAATCTTAGCAGCATATTTCCGGTAATAAATGTAGCATGTAATTATTTTATTATATTTTATTTTTATTGTTTAGTGCATCAGCCTTTTTAATGTGAATAAACGCTGTGGTCGGGAATGTAAGATTTTCTTTTCTAAAGCTAAAAAGTCACTCATAAACTTTTTTAATCTCAGAGCATTCCCAAGTACATCACCACATGGTCGGCTCAAAACAATACTTAAAGCTAATACATATCTCGACCATCTGAGCTATGTTAATGAAAATTTCTCTCCTATATTTGATATCAAAATAATATAGTTAATATCGGATAACATTAACTTGCACAATTATTAGGATAATAATGATATTGAATAGCAGGGTCTAAAGCAAAAGAGTCGGAAAAACACAGACAAATTCCGATTGCATATTACCTATTTATATCATAGAGAAACTAAAATATGCGAGCCTTCTGTCGTATAAAATTACATGATACCAAAGCCTAACAGGGTTTCTAATGACGGATTAATAAAAGGCACATTCAAATTAAAGAAAAAGTTCGTATCGCGTTATCACGCTAAACCACCCAGCTTGCAAGCGATTCCTGCATAAAGGTCGCAACCATTGCGTTAAACAATTGAACAATTGTACCAAATTCAATCAAACTCTGTATGCTAGTAGTGAAACCACTTTTAAGACAATTTTGTAAACAAGCACCAAATAAGAAAATGTTTTTATTTCATACCTCGGGAATCAATCAACCGATTTCCATAAAATTCTTCACACAAGTTGCGCTGCAGTAGAACATGTTTTTTGAGTAACTCAAATACTTATTTTCAAAATGATGATCCTGTACTCTAAAATTTGAATCAGTGAGAATTTCACTGTTTCAATCAGATGACAGTTCCTGACTGATTCAACAATCACTTCAGTGAATTTAATTCGTGAATTAGTGAAACAATGTAAGTTTTGAAGTGAATAGCTATATTTTATGCCCCGCGGACGGCGTTACTGTTAATGTATATAAATGTCGCACGTTGGTGGAGCCAATGAAATATATATTACAATGTTGGTATTGCGAAGCCCCACTTTGATGGCATCACTGAAATGTTTATTAATGCACCACGAGGGTTGCCACTGAATTGTATCTATATATGGGTATACGTATGATGGAGACAATGACCAAAAAATGGGCTCCACTGAAATGATTATAACGGCACACGTTGGTGTTACATTGAAATTGATTACTAATGTGTCTTGTTTTGTACTGAGGTATGTGTGATTATTCGGGAGTAGTTGTTAAAATACTAAGTTGTTATATAGGTAACTGGTATATTGTAGTAAATATAATAGTATAACTTGTAGTTGAATGCTTACATTAACAAGAGATCAGTAATAAACACCATAATAATTATAATAAAAATATACCACTACTGAGCAAACTAGGAACCAATAAAGTAGTTCAATTATTGAGGAGCGTTTAATTAATACAAATAAATATTTGGTGATGAAACATAAGCAATCAATATTCAGACATTAAAATACATGCAGTTCAATCTCAAAATGTTGAAAACAGAAGATAATTAGTATTACAATGGACATTTGGCAGTTTAACTTACTCTTTTCATACTAGGGAAAATATTATTCAATTTACAATAAACAGAAGCAGAAGTGCCTAACTTTGTTGTAGTCCATTAATGAGCAAATACCTTGTCTTGCCTCTGCTGCTCAGATTTATAAAATATTTAAATAGAAGCATTAGATTTCTACTTCTGAATGAAGAATTGGCAGATTTTACAAGGAAGGTAGTATAAGAATTATGATGCAGAATTCTTAATGCTTTAATTAGAAAAATCATATTACATTGAACTGCTGCAATTTGCAACTTATTTCGGTATTTACTTAGATGTTTTTTTAGTTCTTCTGGAGCAAGAAGTTCTCGTAGTTCATGATAGCAATTCAATTGTCATCAAACAGGACGTCCATCAACTCAGAGAGCCCTTTTCTGCTAATTGACTGAGAATTCTTCTTTTACGCCAATCGCACACCCTCGGCATAAAATAAAGTCTTCAATAAGTCTTGCCTATAGGGTCCACTTTAAATAAAAATTGTTCAATATATTTTCTATAAGCTTCAGGATCCAATATGCTGACTTAAAAGCTCCAAGAACAAAAATGTTTTTTTCAACACAGTCCAGTCTGAATTTGTCATAGCACAATAGGTGAAGCACTTTAAAAAATTCCCTTTCTATGCTGCCAACTATAAATCAATGCTTACATTTAAACATACTTCTTTAGCAATCTGTTTAACACTGCTATCATAAAAAAATGCATTAAACATTAAATTAATTTAACAATTCTGAAAGTACTTCAATCTTTGGCCATACTTAACTGTAAAACAGCAATTAGAGATTTAACCTAATAAATAAACAAACATTTGCAAAACATTACAAGCTCACAGAAGAGCGAAATAAAAAATAATTCTACCAAAGAACTGTGATGCAAATAACATACATTAACAATACATTTGCAGTGAATATAAAGTAAAAACAATTATAAGTGGCAGAAATACCAGATTATAATACGTTGGAGATTACCATCACTTTTTGATTCAAAAATATTTTCCACTGATTCATCAGCCGTTTTATACACTGTTTTACTGTGATTTTTTTTTACGGATTGATCAGTTAAACAACTGGCCGTCAATCTACTTGTAAAAACGGCCGTTCAAACACCGTCTATGAAATGTAATAACAACTCATAAACTAATATAAGCAATACAAAATATTTTATAAAATGTGAGTTTCGTCTTTCATAATACCATTTTAAATATTAACATAAACATTCAGCCTTTCATTCGGTTTTTATGTCTTTCATTTCGTTTGCACGTAATCATCACAGCGCTCGATGTGAAGGTTTAAACTGCAACTAATGTGGTGCAGTGAGTGGTTGCACTCGTACGTACGATTTGTTTTAACAATTCTGACGTTACCAATTAAACTAAAAACAAAAACAAAGGGCATATCATTTAAAACTACATACTCCCTATAAAGATATACAAAACATATATTTTCCTCTTTGTTATAGTCCGTGGCCTCTTAGCTCAGGTGGTAAGATAACATTCTCGTAGTGAATTGGTAGAAGTTGCATGATTTCAAACCCCACTAACCGGGAAAACATTGTTATTTTCATAAATTACGGTAAATTGCGCAATATTAATACTAACAATCGGTGATATACATATTTCTCGTAATTATCTTTTATCTCACCACCCGCAGTTGGCCGTCACTTACACAATCAGTGAAATAGTTTCATCTCACTCATTCAGAGAAATTGATTCACTGAAACCATCACAAGTTTTCTATATCAGCAACTATTCGGTAGTTTTACAAATAATTTTATCGCAAAAAAAAAACTATACGATCATCGCAGTGTAATTTGCGCATATTCGTATAGGAAAGTGTATGGAGCCCTATTTGTATTATTTGTTTATTTCATGTTCGTTTTAAAATGTTTAATTAGATTCCCTTGCGAACGTTTAAAATGAATGAATCAAGGTTCATGAAGATCCATTTACATACTGGCAGATAGAGAACGTGTTCAGCTAATTAAACTTTTCTGGAAAACGTATTATTCTAAAGCAACTAAGCGGTTACGCGTTGTTCTGAATTTTCAGCTCATTCTTATTTCCAAGCCCAAGGGGAACTGAAATATTTGAAGAGTATTTGTGAATTTTCAAAGTTCAATAAACGGAAATTAATTCCGCTTTAGCTCAGACGAGTGCTACTTTACACGCCAACATTTACATACTGCCGTCGATTCCGCCAATAAATTTCTGCATAAGAGAAAATAGAATGTGTAAAATTTATATTGATACGCCCCGAACTAACTAAATTGTAGAGCAATGCGAGAGTATTTTGATTCAATAAGTTTTGAAATTTAGAACATTTTTATGGAATTTCGTTTTATCAAAATATATTACAAAATCAGTTAAAAACTTTTCGAATAAAATATTACTTTGCAACATCCGACAACTGACACGAGAGAAAAATAGCGGTATTAAAATTCGACCATAATTAATTAAAATTCCGTCACTCCTGGGCCAATATGAATTTCTAATAAAATAAATGCAAATAAAACTTTTAAAACCAACCTTTTATTTATAAATGCACTAAAAAGAGAAAAATAATCATAATAGTTACATTATTTGTAGAACTTGTAAGATGTGGTTGAACAGCCGTAATAAACTTTACTACAAATTAGTATGCTTGTATCAATTTATATTTAGTATATAAGAACTTAGCGCGAATAGTCAAGAGCCTTACGCACGATATGTGCTTCTAATGCTTCGCAAATCTAATATACATTCTATACTGTTAATAAAGACCCTTACGTAAGATATAAAGATATATGCTTACTACGCTTACGCAAACGAGGAATACGTTCTATATTGCGCCAAGCTTTTATATACTAAATATAAATTGATACAAACAAATTCATCTGTAGTAAAGTTCATTGCGGATGTTCGACCACATCTTACAAGTTCTACAAATTGTGTAGCTATTGTAATTATTTTTCTCTTTTTAGTGCATTTATAAATAAAAAGTTGGTTTTAAAAGTTTTTTTAAATTTATTTTATTGTTCACTTTTAAGTCTCCAACCATGTGTTTGTATCACGAATATGGCTTCCCCTTGCTAAGAAAGATCCCCATGATTTATCGTGATCAATCAGTAGTTCGTTTTCATTCCAATACGGGACATAATGTAGAAGCAAATTAAAATAATAGTTTTCAGAACCATTTGCCGCTACAAAATAGGGTGGGTGCGCGCACAACAGCAGTGACACTTCTAATCTCCATTTTACTGTTACTCGATTCTATAAAACAAACACGATACGACATTTACCTCATATAACTTAGTTGTAGAGTTCCTATGGCCACCTTCCGGTTCCATCATCAGATCCGCTATGTGGTACCTTCACATTGTAATGCCATCGGAACTACTCATGTGTGCCAATTTTCAGTTCTATTGGATAACGGGAAGTGGTTTAAAACCGGCTTGCAAGATTTCACCCGAACGTGCAAACTAACTAACAAGGCAAGTTAAATAAAAGCTTGAAAATTTGCTAAAATACGTTTTCCTGAATACATGAATAAATATTAGAAGGTTCACATACGTTTAAGGGCCGCGGTGGCTGAGAGGTTAGCCTACTCACATCCCACCAAGGCAAACCGGGGTCAATCCCAGGTCGAGTCACCGGATTTTTGCATGTGGTAATCGTGCCGGATGATGCCGTTGGTCAGCAGGTTTTCTCGGGGATCTCCCGGTTCCCCCGCCCCTTCACTCCGGCGCTGCTCTATACTCACCTCAATCGTCCTCGTCGGCTCTGAAGACCTCTCTGTTAAGAGCCGCCCAAATCTCTTAACTCACTTACTTACGTTTTAATACTGACGCGGCGTTCTGAGGTGCTATTTCAGGCATCTCCAGCTGAGGTCGACAGCTGACAACCCTCCGATCACCAGCTGACCGGTGATGATGACTAGCGACCTCTCGAAGACCCCCAATCAATAATCCTCGGAACGAGACACGAATCCCCTTAAAAAGAAACCCGAGACCGGGTGTTAGATCTCCTGGGTCCACCAGAAATTGTCATAAGGGATGCATGATATCAGTGGAGTCCAGATACCGGAAGGTTGAGGCTAAGCTCCAGCGGCCATTGCCAGCATGCCACCGAGGGCAGCCAGTCAATCGCAGCGCACTCTTCTAGATACACTGTAATAATATGTGGTAAACTTCCTAAACTATATCTAATGGAAGTTTTTATCCTATACATGTATGGTAATAATACTACACGTTAATCTGCGCATATAGTAATGTTTAGCGTCGCTACTGTACAGAGTTGGGAATTTCCCCTACGCATTTACTGTTTCCTGAAAATATGTAGGAACGCTAGAACGAATGAATAGGGGGAAAAGGTACAATTCCCGCTTTCTAAATGCACCCAGCTGGCCACTGTGGCAGTGCGGCGACCGAGAATGTGACGTCCCCGCACTAAAAGAAGCTTCTCTTCCCGGGATCAGTGAAACTTCGGTGACTGCGAAATGTCGTCGACTTGAGCCCTCCTCTGCAGCGTCCACGTGCCTGCAAAAATAATGAAAAATTCCCTAACTGGCTGCTATTAACTTTAATATTTCGAAGGCCAACAAATTCGTTCATGAAAATATTGTAATATAATGCACTTCTTATTCGCTTCATTTTAATTGGTAACTAAGAGTCTATAAAATTTTTCCATTATTAATTCGCATGAAATCTCGTATCCCTCTTTGTCAGTATTCGTATTGCTTCAATCTATTACACTGCCTCTTATCCAGACAAACAACCTCCCATCCACGAAAGTTAAATAGCATTGAAGAAATAACCTTTGCTTTGGAAATATTAAAACTGGTTATTGCACTGTAAATTTAGAGCTGGGAAGTAACACCAAAAAGCTTATTTATGGGTATTGGAATCTCATACGACCGTAAAAATAACCCAAAAAAGTTTTTGTACCAAAGTAATTTTACCTTGTGCGTATGCAGACATTTCTACGGGTTAGATTTCTGAGGACTTGTTTATGAATTCACAAGTTTGCACGTTTTATAACAATGCCAGCCATTATTCTGAAAGATTAAGCTAGAGAAAAATCCTGTTATAAATCTTCAAGAATGCATGGGGCTATAACTACAGAATATTTTTCTGAGGAAGACAGCTTGCCTTAATACACTTATTGCTAAAAAAAATCACGTACCACATTCCCTAAGAGGACTGATAAAGAGCATGCAAATGCAGACGTAACACATTCAAAAGTTGTTATATCACAAAAAAGAAAGTGTTAAAAGTTTAGAAATATCCGACAAATGATATGAAACTTGTTCTCAGGAGAAACTCGTAGAATTTTTTAATGTGATTAGCATCACAGTTTTCACCAAACGAGCTTAATTACACACACAATTTAGTGGCGCTACATTCCAGCGTACTATCGCATGGACGAAACATCTCTCAAGTAAGTGACATTTCCCCTGATTAACATTTTGGAAAGGAGAGCCAGCCACTGGAAATTCAAGCCCGAATATTATACTTTACTTAAAGTTTGACACTATTTGACTGCTGCCCAGATTATCTGTATATCATACAATCTACCCCAGCTGGCTGGAAGTTCAAACACTAACCCAAGCACAAATTTATTAATCCAGTGAACACCAACTCTAAGATAGCAGGCTTCTGTCTGTACGTGGGTCTCGCCGAACTTAATGTTTTATTATAGCCTAAAGGTGTGTATTCGCATACGTTTCTTAATCTCCGTGAACATTTCATACAAAATATATTGATGAAAATGTCAGGAGAAAAATAAAAATAATCAAAGACTGTGAGTAAAGCGTCTAAAATATGTTAGAAAACAGTTGAAATAGTAACAAAATTTATTAGTTTAGTCTGATTATTTATTCTGTTATTTACACGTGTTGTTTCTTTTACAAATTAAATTATTTGAATTTTAAAGGACGTATTTCTTAATAAATTTGGCTGACAAGAGCAAATTACGTTGGGGGAATAAGGGGTAACCATGAATTATTGTAATGAAAACTACACTAACTACGTGTAATGGGAAACTGTATTTTGTATTAACGATACTCTTTCATCGTTTTATTGAGGACCCCGCGGTGAGCAAAATGTCTTTCTTCTCTCTTTTATCGTAGACAAGGGTGATAATTCCTGCCTGTTGTTTGTCTTCTCACAACCCTTTGTCGTTTGCGCCTCAAAAGCAACTACGCCCACGGCACTAGATAAAGGAACACTACGTGGCATCATTACTCTCCAGGCCCGCTGGCAAAAACGTCGCGCTGCGGACAGCCCAACTCTTTGTACACGTCGAACAGATTGCAGTCTCTTATCCGGCCCTCCTCTGGATAAAACACAAGGATAGAAGGACTGTGAGTACCAAGGCATTTGCAAAAATGTGTGGACATCAAGTCATTCATAGTAGCCTACACTTTTATTTTAGTGGACAGCTTTCAAATGTTCCAAATTAGACTTCTGTATCTTCAATACGTTAGAATCGCCTTCTACTTTTAGGCATTGAACTTCTATACAGCTTGAACATTAATGTTAAATGTTATTCTCGTCCCCCCTCCCCCACTATTATGAATCGGAATATAAGAAAAGGAGTCTTACTCATTGGCGGCGTAATTGGCTGGAAGGCCAGCGTACGCTACAAGGCGATCTGGTTTAGTGATTTGTGTAAGGCACGGATGTGTCTGCTGTTTCCTAATTTAAGACAAGTTATAGTTGAAGCATTTCCTCCGCTAAAATGATTACGCTCTTCCACCTTCCACCATTTTACTTCAGTAAATTCCAATATTTTAGTATTTCACGTTGTAGACGCACACAGATATTAGATCCTATATGCATGATTGAAAATTCCACTCATTAGATCGCAAGATTCACAGTTCGTTACGAAGTCAACCTAATTCTGCCATTGTAATCTATTACAGAAGACTTTGGCAAAGGAAACCTCTTTCTGAAAATCTGGTAAGAACTGTTCAGATATGGATACAGATTTCCTTTCAAAATTATTACAGTCCACCATCCATTAAATTTTGATTTCCTCTCTCCTCAACACTGAGAAAAAGGAAAGGTTTTGTTAAATTAAACGAAGTTTGTTCGGCGTAACCAAATCAACTATTTGTATAGTGACAATGAAATATTTTGTTGTTTTAGGCCGCTTACTTACTGGTAGAAACAAAACTAAAATCGAACAAAACATTAGGGCCTATGTTCCACAAACAATAAAAAGTTTTTGACGAAGAAATTAACAGTGTTTTCAATGTAAGCTACTGGCAGGTCAAAATATTGCAATAAAACCAGAATTTTGTTTGTTGAACGCAAAATAATCGTTCGACGAAGATCAGCTGCACAATGTTCATTGGAGGGGTTTGACGAACAATAAATCTAGCGCATACGCAACAGTCACTTCTGCTGACATCTTTCAGTGTCGTAGTCTGTCACAGCAGTGTCGCGAGATATGCTGTCGTATATTGAGTGCATTGTTACTAGGAGAAACGTAAATAATGACAGAAGAGACCAAAGTAGACTGTGAATTATTAATTTATCATGTAGAGCAACATCCTGCTCTATACGATCTATCTGAAAAGACCACCACAACAGAGGCATTAATACCAAAAGGTTGGATAATATTGGAAAGGGGATGAATGTATCTGGTAAATTCCGTTTTTGTTTTTTAAATGTCCAAATGTAATAAAAATTATTTTCTACAGACTAGCTATTTAATATCGTTATTACGTCTCAATGGGTAGCAGTGAAATTTGACGACACATGCTTGTAAGGGCATAATCTAACTTGTTATAAACTGTACAAAGTATCACAAATACATGGCGGTGTCAAGTACATCCGCACAATTGATTATTGATATGAAACATACACACCAGTATTATGCAGTTTCCGCATGGTGGTGTATACTGTGCGTTGACAAATACGGTGTTCTGAAAGTGACTTAAAATTACAGAAAAATATCGAAAAAAACTAGGTAAGACAATACTGTGGTAAGAAGTATAGAAATGCCGATTCGAGCGCAGCCCCCAGTTATCAGAAAACCAACGGTAAATTGAATGCTCTAGCCATAAGGAACATCAACTGCCGATTCGATCGCAGCCGCAAAAAAAGTGACAACAAAAGTTGCATTTGGGAGCAGCCGCAAAAGTGACTACAAAAGTTGCGTTTGGGAGCAGCCGCAGAAAGTGACTACAAAAAGTTGCATTTGGGAGAAACCACAAAAAAAGTGACTACAAAAAGTTGCGTTTGGAGGCAGTTGCAAAAAGTGACTACAAAAAGATGTGTTTGGGAGCAGCCGCAAAAAAAAGTGGCTCAAGAAATTTGAATACGTAAAAAATAAATTGTTGTATATAATAAATAAGGGTAAATAAAAATTAACTGATGTCTAATATGACGACCATGGTAATGAAAAAGGCTAATGCAACTGGTAATGTTTGGAAAGAATATAAATTTAAGAAAGGTGTTTTTGCGGAAAGAAAGAAGAAGAAATCTCAAGAGAAGTATGTTAAGTGTGAAACTTGTAAAGACTTTTACAAACCATCTCTCATAAGAAGCCAACTTAAATGTAGATTGTACAAAGGTCTTACACCAATAAATAATAAATCACATGAACCAAAAAATGCATGGGAAATTTTTAAAGTACCACAACATTTAATATCAAAACAGAAGTTTTCATGAGAGAAACAAGTGAAATGTGAAACGGTCTTTAATAAAAAGGCACTTGAGAAGTAAAATGCATTAGTAACACACCATATTCAGTGTAGAAGAAATCGAAACATCATTTCAAAGTAGGATAAAGACTTATGATGTAAAGAATGTGAATGCATACAAAGACCCAAGTCATTTCCTAAACAATGCAAAAAAAACTGTCATGGGACTAATTAGTAAACATTTAAAATCAATCAAAATGAACATGAAATTCTTCACTGAGTACAAAAGGGGAATTGGTGAGAATATTGAACATGTAGAGAGCTCCTTTAAAACAGAGAACAAAATTATACTGAAATCGACTAATCTGGAGGAATATTATACCAACTGCATATCTAAAATCATAGCTGAAATGGGTGCTTTAGAAAGCAAAGGGATCTCACTGGGTACTCAACAGAATATTAAAACTAGAAGTGCTAATAAATAAATATGTACCATTCAAGGGCAGTTCTTATGGTGATCTCCCAGGAAAAATCAAAACTAAGCAGGCGGCAATTAATGTTAAGTACGATGATCAAAAATGTTTTTTGTGGCCTGTTCTATCTGCATTGCATCAAGTACAAAAAGACCCTCAAAGAGTGAATAAATACATAGCTTACGAACATGAGTTTGATGATGCACTTAAGGGTTTGGAATGTCCAATGAAATTTGGTAGCATACCAACCTTTGAGAAGAGAAGTGGAATTTCTATTAATGTATATGCATACGAAGAAGAAAATGCTGGTAAGAAATATATAATCTGTCCTTTAAAAACAACAAAAAATAAGACGGATAAGCACATAAACCTACTCTATATCAAAGATGAAAAGAACGAACACTACTGCTGGATGAAAAGTCTTTCGAGACTTGTCGCATCACAAGTAACAAATAATGGTCACAAAATATTTATATGCGATATATGTTTGCAACATATCTACTCTGTAAATAAGCTAAAAGATCACGAACAAGACTGTCGAGATCACGATGGTGTTAGAGTTGAACTACCATCTAAAGGAAAAAATGACATTAAGATTTAAAAACCATAATCATTCTTTGAGAGTTCTGTTTGTGATATATGCTGATTTTGAATGTTTTTTGACTAAAATTGACAATTGCCAACCAAACCCCGACGAATGTTACACGAAACCATACCAAAAACACGAGCCTATTAGCTTCTGTTGCTATGTAAAATACGAACATGGATACTATAAACCACCAGTAACTTATGAAGGACCTGATGCATATACTGTGTTTGTTAAAATGCTAACAGAAGAAGCAAAGTATATTGGTGATATATACACAAATGAAAAACCAATGCTTCCACTAACTCAGAAAAAAACAAATTTATTATGATACAGCTACCCATTGTCATAAATGAGAAATGCCTTTGAATGGTGATTCTGTGAGTGATCATGAGCATCTTACAGGGAAATTATGGGGAACTACACACAGAGATTGTAACTTATCGTATAGAAATCCATGTTTTGTCCCAGTGTTTATACACAATCTATCTGGCTATGACACACATTTATTCATAAGAGATCTTGGCATTGATGAAAATAACATTGATCTAGTTCCAACAACGAAGAAATATAAATTTCTTTTACAAACGTGTATGTAAAAGTGTAAATCTTAGATTTATTGACTCATTAATTTTATGACTAGTAGTATCGATAAACTCTCTAGCAACCTTTCCAGAAGCCAGTTCCGAGAAACGTTTAAGCATTATTCTAATGAACTTCTTGACTTTGTTGCAAGAAAAGGTGTTTACCCATATGACTACATGGATAGTGCTGAAAAATTTTGTGAGACATCACTTCCATCCACAGATGCATTTTACAACAAACTCAATAAATGCGGCATTACAGACGAAGATTACGAATTTGTGAGAAAGGTTTGGCAAAAATTCAACATAAAATCTCTAAGAGAGTACACAGAACTCTATAACAAATCTGATGTATTGGTATTGTCTGATATAATGGAAAATTTTTAGAGATGTGTGTCTCAAAACATATAAGATAGATCCAGCATGGTATTTCACAGCCCCAGGGTTAGCGTGGGATGCTATTCTCAAACATACTAAAATCGAACTAGAATTATTAACAGATTATGACATGATTTTGATAATAGAAAAAGGTTCGTGGTGGAATTTCCCAATGTTGTAAGCGATATGCTAAAGCAAATAATAAATACATGAATGTTTATGATAGTACAAAGGAAATATTTTATCTAACATATCTGGATGCCAATAACTTATATGGATGGGCTATGAGTCAGTATTTACCCTATGGTGGGTTTAAGTGGGGAAATACAAATATATATGTAACAAAAATAGAAGATGATGCAAGCAAAGGTTATATATTGGAAGTTGATTTGGAATACCAACATGAACTACACGATCTACACAAAGATCTGCCATTGGCACCAGAGAATAAAATACCTGAAGGTTCAAAAAATCCCAAACTCTGAACTAGTCTGGATGGTAAAGAAAAATATGTGTTACACTATGTAAATCTTAAGCAATATTTATCTCTCAGAATGAAGTTGAAAAAGATCCATAGAGTTCTGGAGTTTGATCAATCAGATTGGCTCAAGTCCTATATTGATCTAAATACAAATATGCGAACAAAGTCTACAAATGACTTTGAAAATGATTTCTACAAGCTAATGAACAATTCCATTTTTGGAAAAACAATGGAGAATTTTAGAAACAGAGTGGGTGCACAAGTTCTAAGCAAATGGATAAACTAGTGGCCAAACCAAATTTTAAAGATAGAACTATATTTACTAACTCTTTGGTCGCAGTTCATTTGATTAAAACAAAACTGTGCTTTAAGAAACCCATTTATGTTGGAATGAGTATACTTGATCTATCGAAGGTCTTAATGTACGATTTTCAATATAATATAATGAAATCAAAGTATGGGAAAACTATTGAACTGTGTTGCCAAGATACTGATTCATACATCTATTATATTAAAACATCAGACGTCTACAGTGACATGAAAGAAATGGTCGATCATTTTGATACTTCTGACTATAAAAATGATAACCCATATGGTATAGCGTTAGTTAACAAAAAGGTTGTTGGCAAAATTAAAGATGAATATAATGGAAAAATAATGGAAGAATTTATTGGATTGAAATCGAAACTGTATGCAATAAATGTGGAAGGTGGGGAAAACAAAAGAGCAAAGGGTGTGAAAACACTGTAGTCAGAAATCAGATTAGTTTTGGTGACAACAAAAAGTGTTTGTTTGGTAAAAAATGTGATGAACAAAAGTATGAATCTTATTAGAAGTAAGAAACATGAACTCTATACGATTGAGTTAGGAAAAAAAGCATTAAGTCCCGAAGATGATAAAAGATTTATTCTTAAAGATGGCATTAATACACTACCATGGGGACACAAAAAAATTGTAAAAGAGTGATACTATGAAATATGGTATAACAGTAAATGATTACCTTTACGATTATCATCTTAATTTTGATAGCCTCCAGCAGAGGCGAAAATCAAACACTTTCCACTATAAAATATTTAAATGATTCTGGATACTTAAAAGTATCTGACAAATATATTACACATACAAATTCATAAATAGTTTCAAACACTCTCCGACATTTCCAAAAGTATCATAATATAACAATTAGTGGCAAAATAAGTAAAGAAACACTAGCACTAATCAAAACTCCTAGATGTGGGGTACCAGATGATATATTTGGCTTTTCTACATCTATTACCAAATGGACAACGAAAGTAATAAAATGGCATTATGTGTTGGCCAATTATGACATACTACAACTAACTCAAGAAAAGTTTCATACATGGGCCAAACATACTGACATTATGTTTAAACATGATACTCAAAACCCACACATAATAATATCAAAGAAACGTAGTATCCCTATATTTCAAAAGTCTTGGCATTTAATGTAATAGTAAATTCGATGGGAGAGGAGGAGTGCTAACTCCTGCTTTTTTTCCGAAAGCAGATAACTCATCAGTTGAAATTCACATTGATGATGAAGAAGATTGGTATCTTAAACGTCACAACAAATCTCAAGGAAAAATAAATATTTTCGTTGTGCTATTGAATGAAATAGGACATGCATTAGGAATACATCATTCGAATCTTTACGAGTCTGTTATGTACCCAATTTATGTCTTAGATCGACTAACATTACAAACTGATGATGTTTTGGCAATACAGAGTCTATATGGTAAACCTAAAAGAAATGTGCAATCGTTATCCCCTCCTAAACCAAACATATTATTCCCTACAAAAGAAGTAGATTTGTGTAACTTAAAAAACATCAACACATTTTTAATAGTCAACAAAGTGATGTATATTTTTTATAAAAAATATGTTTCGACATGACATAATAGATAAAATAGTTAGTAAACCAGAGCTTATCACTAACTGACTGTTTTTCTTACCTGCTTATTTTGAAAGCTTCACATCCATTTATCAGAGACCATCAGGGGAAATAGTAATGTTCGTCGAGTCAAATGTGTGTGTATATATATATATATATATATATATATATATATATATATATATATATATATATATATATATATATATTTGAATATCGTAGTTTGCAACTTGTGTCAGGATATCCAAAGGTTATTTATGATATGGGTATACCTCAGAATTCCAAAATGAAAGCAGTTGTAAACACCTACTCTGGTCGTACTTTTGTATTTTATGATGAAATGTATTTTATGAAACTGGACGAGTGCTTATTAGGATCTAAATCTTTTGGTTTAATTTCAAAGAAATTTCCGGGCTTACCAGCTGAGTTGATTCTGCTTTTAGATCCACCTATGAATTATTATACTTCTTCAAGAACACAACACACTATGCATTCAATGAGTTTACAAACATGTTGACCAGAGCTGACAGATTTGATCTTTCAATGTTCAATGTAAAGTGTTCTACGTTATCATCCTCATACTCAGTTATCATTAATCAGTTCAAAAAACTAGTGATGCAAATGGAGACGATCTCCATACATTAAATTTTTACTTAAAAGCACTCTTATAGCGCTATTATATAATAGTAAATGTTTTTAATTGGTAACCATCCACTAAAAACTAATAAGCATGCATGTTTGTGCACTATTGGACTTCGGTGATTCTTTCACTTTTAACATCATAAATTAGGTTTCTCTGGCTTACTAGTACGACATTACAAATAGTTGAAGCTGATATTGGTTTATTAAAATCAACTCTAAGTTTCAGATTAGTTCGATCTTTTACAATAGATGTTTTTCTGTAAGAACAATCAATAACATACAATGGCCTTCTCTCAATAAATGATGCAGAGTTGAAGAGCAGTTCATTATTACGATAAGCAGTGTCTAGTTTAGTCATTGAATTTCTAAAATCATTGTAAGCAATATACATCTTATCGAAAATTTTATCCTCAATGTTTAAATTCCAATTCTCTTTGGGAAACACTTAATTCTGTCCATTCTAAATATAAATATTTTTGACAAAATAAGAGTCAAACATTGAACCATGTGTGAATTGCCCAGGATCTTCTTTTCTGTTTTGTTGAAAACCAACAATGACAAAGTCTGGCATATCAAATTGGATTGAATTGAACTGATCCTTTATATCAAACTGAAATGAGTTTGCATTAGTAGGTACTGGTTTTTCAAGACATTGCCAATATATATAACCAATTGGAATTTGAGGGTGTTTGTATAATTTTGCTTTAATTTCGTCTCCATAAATAGGATCGTATTCAACAATTGGCCACAGAATTTCCAATTTCTCAATAACAATTTTACCAGCATATGGTATATTCTCTGCTTCATTAGATCCGTCTGCCTTCTTTGGAGGTCTTCTGTAAAGCGAAATATCATCATTAGAATTTCGAAAGAATGTGATCTTGTACCCACCTTTCCAGACTATTTCATTACAATCACTCATATACCCAAACAAATATCTTAATGGATAGGTAATTTCGTTAAGCTTATCTTTCCTAACACATTTACCTAGTTCTATCCCCGACATTTGGAAGTATGCTGATTCTGATTCCGAACCTAGCAATGTATGCATCATTGTTGAAGTGATGCCAGAGTTGTCATTACTGACGATTATACAACCATGTTTAGAGATCTCTATTCTTGAGAACTGGAATGGGAAGAAATTCTCACAAAGATCAATAGTTGAAGTTTTTTCATAATCTGTATTTGTATCTCTTTTAGTTGGCTTATATTGGTGAAATACATAAGCTTCATTCGGATGTGAAAATGCATCGCATATAGGAATAAACTCAATGTGCTTGTTGCATTCATGCAAATTATTTTTTGTTTGGTCATTTGGTAGAAATGACTGACGCTCATAACTTTCAATTTTTTGTTGATCCATTTATTATATAGAAAAATTTTTTCTTAAACAACTACACATTTCTTATCAACCCAAGAATTATGACTACTATCAAAACCTAACCATTTAATTAGCAGCTTATATCTTTTTCTTCACAAAACTTTTTCCACCAAGTAGTCTTTATCATATCTGGTCTTAAGCAGCTCTGGCTCATAAAAAAGACCTCTAATAATTTACTTTTTTAAATCTTTTATTCTATATGTCGTGGGGTTTGTGTGCAATACTTCACACACATCAAATACTTCAGTGGACGAATTTGGTGTATATCCTTTTTCAAACAAATTTTTACTTTTACTAATACAAACTTTATCTCCTATTGAAAATTTTGGTTTAACCATTTTTCTTTCTCCCCATGCATGTTGATTAGAATAGAACTTTCATTCTTTGCATTTAAATTGGTGGGTTTCATTTCGATTATACTGTGAACAGTGTTATTGTATTCACTTATTAATTTTGGTAATTTAGCCACCCATTTATAGTTTCCCTGCATAGTAAATATCTTCCAAATTTTCTCCTTCAATGTTCTATTAAATCTTTCTATAACACTAGCTTTCTTATCACTGCATGTTGAATAGTGTGTTATGTTGTTGTTGACCATTAATGTCTTAAATGATTTAGTGTAAAATTCTTTTCCTTCATCCATTTGTAAATGCATGGGTTTGCGATCATTCAAAATAGCATTTAGCTAACCTAACATTTTCACCAATTTTATCTTTGATTGGTATTGCCCATGCATATTTTGAAAAAAACATTTTTCACAGTTAACATATATTTAAACTCTTTGTTAATTCTATGTATACCTTTTAAAGATCCAGAATTCATCTCAACTAAATCAGCTTGCCAAAGATCATCGATACAGATAGAACAGTTCTTCATGGGAAGTTTTTTCGCATTGGGTTATGAATTCATTTACAATATCGTTTTTTATACTCCCACCAGTGAATACCGAGTTATTGGAAAACATTCATCTACAAACACAATTAATTCTTACTTTGTTATTATTTGTAAGTTCATATGAACTTAGTGTATTTTTCATACATTTGAGACAGTATACATTTCAGTTATCATTGTTCATTTAATGCATTTATATAATAAATGAGAAAACAAAAAATTGTAAACAATATAGAGAAGAATAGAGAGAGAAGAAGATAGTTAACTGAAAAATTTAAAACTTGTAGAAAATTTCGCCAGAATGATATGATAAAAATAAAAAACATGCTCAACCATTGATAGATTTGAGGCAAAAAATTGGACATGTAGCAAATGAGAATAAGAACTTAATAAAAGAACTTGTTCCATTTGATGTTAAGAATTTAGACTACCCACAGACACCAACAGAAACATCTTTTGAAAGAAAACTGTTTGGTAAAAACAGACACCGATGAATGCTATGACAATGGTGTTGAACGCATTGACGATGACGATGAACGCTATGGTGATGAATGCTATTGAATGCTATAATGATGGCATTTAACACATTGATGATGACAATGAACACTATGACGAAGCATTGGGGCATTTGAAAACTGATATCGCACAGTTAATAATTACAAAAAAACATTTATTGATAAGAATGTGGCCGATATCTTAATTGACTGCAAAGACGATGTTTTTGGGCTAAAGGCTGATAAAGGTAAATTGTATATTGGTGATAGCAAAGTAACATTCATCAATGACAAATTTTCTGTAAAAGATCGGACATACATTGGAACTGATGGTTTGATGAAATTACTAACTAGTAAGAAAGTAACAGAAAGCGACTACACTGCAACCGATTATGGACACTATAGTTGTATCCTAGCATATACAGATGCAGTTTTTCAAAGCAATGATTCGAACTTGGGAACACCAAAATCGAGTAAAGGGAATAAATGGAAAATTATTATTAAACCTATTTACAATTCGATTATAAAGAAACGTCCATCACATAAAAAATGGAAAGGTATAAAGAAGTATACAGACTGTCGCAAAGAATACACATGGATGGATGATGTAAGGATACTTATTGATCGACTTCTCGTTATTTATGGCGAAGAGAATGCTGGAAATGATAACTATTATAATGAAAAAATTGGAAAAATGAATATGATCAACAGCAAGTTTAGTGACTTTGTTGTGAATAATCCACATGGTATACCATATCTGATACGAATGTTAAACACAATACCACATAATTTTTGAGAGTCGAAGCATCGCGGAAAAGGGTTACTCAATGACATAATAAATTTGCTAACTTTTGAGTGGCATGAGCCCGGTTATCAGTACTTAGGTCCAGGTACCAGACTAAAAGAGAGAATTGAGCATGGTGATAAACCCATTTATCCACTAGATGCGGCAGTAATGGAACATGATATAGCTTATCATCAAAATAAAGATCTAGCTGAAAGACATGTAGCTGACAAAGAACTAGAAAAGAAAGCGTACAAAAGATTAAGTTCAGATGCTGATCTCAATGAGAGAATGTGGGCTGGTGTTACTGGATCTGTGATGCATATTAAATGTAAGCTTGGCTGGGGAATTAAAATGAAATGATAAAATATTTGTTATAATAAATTAAAATAAAAAAAATTGTATTTCAAGTTCCTAACGTTGAGTTATAGGGTTTGAATATTGATTCTTTCCTAACGAAAGACCAACTGTATCATAAAAACAAGAAATTAAAGGAGGACAAAGATTGATGATTTTGTTTCCAACACACAGTTCAACGTCTTTATAGTCACACTGACAAGAAACAAAAGATCATTGGGTAGAGCCTATCTTATGTACTTGGAATTAGATAATAATATAGATTTTGAACAAAAAAGGCTAAGACATGTGGGAGATCCCATTGCACCGATGGATATAAACAATTTAGAGTACTATCAGAAAAACAGAATAAACATTATTCGTTTAGTTGGGAATTACATTTCAAGAGAAAAAGTATTTTACTTTGATAATCGAATAGAAATTTTTTTTATGAGAGTTGGAACTATAGTTGAAATAATAATAAAACCAGAAAAATATAAATGTTATCAACTTATATCATCAACAGAAAAAAATTGACATCTATAAAACTTTTCAAGTATACCCTGATGATATGATATATTTTAAAATACCAAAAGCCCACAATGTACCCGAAGGTACAATTGTGATTATTGAAATAGTCATGGTACATTAATACATTTAAAAAGATCAGATAATGTTAGTTTTTAATGGAAACTTTTCCATTAAAAACAAAACTTACTTATAATCTAAGAATTTAAAAAGCCTTTAATTTTACTACAGTACTTGCCATTATTTAACTTACAAATCATATATATTGTAACAAAATCATATTCATTATTCCAACATTTTGAACAAGTCTCCCAAAATTACTCAAATAACTTATCACCACAAACAAAATCATTATGAATATGTTTAAGAATTGTATCGTCTTGTGCGAATATGCAAAGAAAATTCGCATTGTCTCTTATAAACTGCTTAGGTACTTTTGAGTATGCTGAGCTAAATAGACACAATCAATATCTTTGTGTCTACCGCTAGTAAAGTAATCCCTTATTATATTTTGATTTTCAAGTATGATATCATCGAAAACAACTACAGACGCTTTATGACATTCATTTACATTAACCATTTCGTCATTTAATGTAAAGAAGTATGCTATTGGTTCATTAAATAATTTTGATGCTACATCTATATCATTCTTTAAATTGATATATTAGGGTGGTCCAGACTTTTTGAACATACATAGAGAGTACCAAAGTCCAACCATCCCTGAGCATATATAAAATTATCTATCATAAGTGTAATTTTTCCACAGTTACTAGGACCAACTATCAAACATCTAATATTATTAGGTAATAATTTTCCGTGACGTTTTGTCGAAACAGTCTTGTCTGGTATTCCTATTTTAATTTATCATATTTAGTGTTGAAGAAGAGACTAAATTATCCTTTAGAGATAGAGGGACACTCATTGGCTTTAGTTCAGTTCTATACTACTTATCTAATGCATAACATTATCTCTGGGAGAAATAAGCTATATTTTGTGGGTCAGAATGATATGGCATCAGCAATTGATATTCCAGTTGGTCAATATAGCTTAAAAGATCTTGAAAAAACTATAAAAGCAATTTTTTCATTTAGTGTAGATTCAATGGGTGGGAAAGAGAATGATAAATCTTTCGAGCTGGATAAAATAACAAATAGAGTGAAAGTAAAATGTACGCTTAAATTACAGTTTGGAAAACAGGGTTCAATTGGAAAGCTTTTGGGTTTCGTAGAAAATAAAACTCTGAAAGCAAATGTGGATCATTATTGTGATACAATTCCAAAATTTGCTCCATTTGAAACAATAAATATACACTGTAATATAGTAAATGGTATGATATTAAAACATGATGAATATAATCATAGAGAAACTAACATTATTACCACTTTTAAACCAAGAACATCATTTGGATTTGGCGACACTGGGAAAAATATTATTTTTCCTAGTGCAAACAAATCTAGTTAATGAAATAATAGTTTAAATTAGGGATGAAATAGGTAAGTTGATTAATTTTGATTTGCCTGAAAGAACAGTGGTATTAGAAATGAAGCATAGATATTTTTTTCGATTGGAAGTAGTCATATTCAATATATAATAACATTAATAGTTTCATGTGATAAAGATGAATAATATTTCTATAGAAAGTACAATGTAAGGTTTAGAAAAAGAACTCAATGTTTCGGCTACTTTAATACGTCGAATTTAGAGATGTGTATCTAAATTTTTAATTAGACTATGTTGTAGCACATTGCCGAAGTCAGAGCGATAATTGTGTTTTAATGATTGGATAACCATTAAAACTGTATAGTGATATGAGCATAAATAAAAATTAACTGATGTCTAATTATACGACGACAATCATTTACTCTTTTAAAAACCGAATAGAATGCCTTTGTTTAGCACCACAATCCACCATTCCATCATATGCAAAATTTATACCGCCATGATTAACATAATTTAAAACTTTTCGCTGAAAATCTGAAGATATCTGTCTGGTAAGGTTACTTTATAATTTCCAGAAGTAATTACCACTTTGTATCCATACTGTGTATCATTTATTTCAGCATGGTCTATGGGATAGGACTGTCCAATTGTAAGTTCGGAAAGTTTCTTAAATTGTTGGGTTCAGTTTGATGCATTTAGCAACTGGTTCTTCTTTATTATAAACAACAACATTTTATTTTTTACGCATTCAAATTTCTTGAGCCACTTTTTTTCTCGCTGATGTACCCAAACACAACTTTTTACGGGTATTTTTGCGGATGCACTCTAACGCAACTTTTTGCAACTGCTCCCAAAAGCAACTTTTTGTAATCACTTTTTTCGGTTGCACTCGAATCTGCAGTTGATGTTTTCTGATGGCTCAAGCATTCAATTTACCATTGGTTTTCTGATAACTGGGGGCTGCGCTCGAATAGGCATTTCTATACTACTGTGGTTTAATATAAATTATAGTCATTAAAAGAAGTTCGTTGTAAATGCTGTGTTAGTAAGAAATTATATACAATGATACTCTATAAACGATACCATCATGTATGTGATTATATTATTATTGGTGGTATTTTGTTAGTCTGGTCATGTCAATTTGTATTTTGACTTTCAGTTTTCCATTTAAAAATTACATTTACAAACTATAAACTTTTATAGCAGTTCAACTTAGTAGTTTAAAAAAATGCTATCATCAACGAATTATAACCATGCCCAGTTAATATTCGTAACAGAGAACAATTCTTAAAATTGTGACGCCCTGCAATATTTTGGCCGTCAACCTGAAAATCACATACGAGCCTGGACGTTCGAAAATTACCAAAAGTATTCTGAAAATCGCCTGTCTACCTGCCCGAGAAGTTTGGAAAAGACGTGGTGGTTACAACGTACCTGCAATTCCTGATGTCTGTGCAAGCAGCGGCCTGCGCAGCATGAAGTGTTCGACGCCTCAGGTTGCCAGGCGGCCGGCCGACCTTGGAATGCAACACCGCACGGAGTTCAACACATCTGTTGAAGCGCACAATTCTCTCACTATTGTGGAGCGGCAAGTGCGGGCTCAGGCGTGCACTGTTTTAACGTGGGCGCTATTTTCACGTGGGTGCTGAGGGAATTACTCCAGTGACGACACCCGCCCTCCAGGCAGTAAGAGCGGCATGCCTGGTGGTCCTCCAGGCAGTAAGAGCGGCATACCTGGTGGTCTGGGAGGTGACGTGCTGCTGTGACGACACTTCCAGTCCCACATCAGAGATGCGGAAGTGTGATTACGCGGTAGTGCATGTCACCCATACTTGGACATTTTGTGATTCCTACTCCTTGATTGGACAGAAATACCAGGACTCCTCTAAGAAGAAATGAGACCTCTCCAAGGTCGATTAATTTAATTACCTTTCTTATTTACCTTTGTTCTTATTGGCCGCTGATTGTTTGTACCCCTTCCAAGGAAATTGCTTGTATATAAGTATGTAAGATGCCCCGACCTTTGGCTTGGGGTCGATTTCACCGTCCCAGAGGGAGGACATCTAGCCAGAGTTAAGTCATGGTCTAGTTTAGAAAAACACTTAATTTAGCAGGCCATTGTGGCGGAGTCGGGTTGGATGGATTTGGTGTCCTGAATAGGAGTTTTAGGAGTAATGTTGGCAGAAAGTTTTTTAATAACGTCTATTGAGATTGTTTTTATCTTAAATGTTGAAGTGAAGTCAATTAAAAGCTAAAAATTAAACTTTAACACTATCTCAGGAAATGGGCAAATGTTTTATCGGAAAATTTTAAGAAAAGTAAAGTCAAGTGAAAGTTAAAAATGAAACATTAACATTGTCTCAAAAAATGGAGAAATGCAGTTTTATCAGAAAATTTAAAGTGAAGTAAAGTCAAGTAAAAGCAAAAAATGAATCTTTAACACCATCTCAAAAATGGAGAATTCTACTTTTATTAGAAAATTTAAAGTAAAGTCGAGTCAACTGAAAGTTAAAAATGAGACTTTTAATACAATCTTAATAATGGAGTTATGTAAGAAGTTACGGCTTTTAAAAGTTTCGTGATACTTTTTATAAGAAATATGGAAGTTTCACTAAGATTGAGGCGTTTTGAAAATTGTTTTTCTTTAATAATAATGTGTAATTTTGGATGGCCTTCTTGTGAAGTCACTAGTCAGAGAAAATTCTAATTTGTAAATGAGGAATTTTTAAATCATCTCAGGAGGATTTAAATTTCTGGCCTTGGTATAAAACATGGCCTGTAAGTTTTTAAAATAACATTCTCTGAAACTTTGGAATTTGTGGCCTTGAGATGTAGTAAATGGCCAAAGAAGTTACTTAATAAATAATAGTTTTTTTTTTTGTATTTCAAATAGTATCGGAGAAATTACTCTCTACACTTATATTTTGGCAGAACTATAGGCATGTCAGTATAAAAATTTACTCAAAACTATTATAAATATTTAGTCTTGTTATAGCATTGTTTGTATGCTTATAGAATTGTCGTCTAGTGTTTGATAGTACACCCTTACAAAAGTTTTTCTCCTGTTTTCATCTGGGAGGCTTATAGGCCAAAATTTGAGACAAAAGTAAACATATATATAAAATTTGGTATTAGCGTATATTATTGTAAGATTTGAACTCTTCCATTTGTGAACTTTTAGAACATATTTTATAGAATTCTCTTCAAATGTCCACTTTGCCACGTCCTTGGGTTCAAGGATGTAGCAAAATAGTGTGAGAAGTTCTATGTATTTGTTGCTACTTGCTCTTGCCACGGACACAAAGCTCTTCTAGATTGTGATACAAAATATGCCATAAATTTATTTCGAACTCTGTACCTACTATCATTTCTCGTGAAAATCCTTTGTCTTCATTGCTTTCTTCTACAGGAAGATCAACTTCCTTATTCCGCATGATTTCATAAATGTCATACAGTTGACATTCAAGGTCCTATGTAATCACAGTTACTTTGTCAGGATGTAACAGAAAAAGAACCTCTAAAACAAGGAATTTCGTGGTCATCATACCAAATGCAAATTCAACAATTTGTCGATCTCTTGACAGCCTGTATTTGAGAATTCTTTTTTCAGGTGTAAGATGAGATTTCGGAAAAGGTCTCATTAAAGGGTAGGCTTCATCACTAACTAATATATAGGGGGGAGTCCTTCTGCTGCACTAGTTTTACTGGGTTTATGCAAATGTAATTTTATTCATTAGAAATTTCTTCCCAGAACATTAGTTTCAGAAAACAGAACTGTCACTATTCTTGCCATAGTCTCCAATATCTACCGCAAGGAACTTTCTTACTGCAACAGCAGCAGCCTGTAGTACTGTGGAATGAAAATGTTTGTGAGAATTTTACATTGATCCAGAATGAGCAGGCCGATATATTCTAATGTGTTTTCCATCCACTGCTGCACAGCAAACATCTCAAACACTTCTGAAACGTATGAGCTGCAGCCTTCCAGTCGTCTTCCGAAGGCTCCTTCTTGTAGATTTTATGTACAACCTCCCAGATAGTTTAATGGGTTTCATTTATAATATTTGCAACCATAGTTACACAAATTTTTTGATTGAATTACAAGAATGCGAATCTTTCACCAGTGGCCAAATACCTGTACAAATGAAACAAGTATAGAACCAATATAATTGCATATAACTAAAATTAAACAGGATGTATGGGAAATTAGTGCAGATCTATTGTTCAAGGTTGGTGGAGGGCAGATAATATTTTGACTATTTGGATGGATCATCTTTGATCAGATGAAATCAAACAGCATGATTAAAATTCACTTGCCAATACCTTTGAAACAGGTTTTGGTTTCTTATGTCACTCGTATTAAAATAGTTTAAAGCAGTTTTTAAAATAATGACTTGTTTCAAGTGATTGCTATTGACCTGATTGCACAGCTATGCATGTCTCACTATGGATTCTCCATGTAGCATATCTGGCTGCACTTTGATATCCGTGTCAGATAGCACGAAACTTGGCACGAGTTCTGATCCTTTGTCCATTGTATTCCGTTCAATTGTGTCATGTTCTAGGACATTGGCGGATGTGGCATTTAGGCCAACACAGTGTGCGTTCGAAAAATGTGTGATGCATCTTATTGCTTGCATATGCATCTCCTTGCATCTGTCACAAGATCTGCACTCATTTCACGGATGTACTTACGCACACAAATTCATACACATGTTACACACACAAATTAATATGATAAGTATATTTTTCACTTGATTTATAGGTACAGTGTGCAAAGTTAAATGGCAAACTCTGCATAATCAGTACGCAAAATATGTGAGAGATGCACAGACAAACTCAACCAGTTCTGCTGGGGGTATTTAACAGAGTGGATTTTTGCTGATTCTCTCTAGTTTTTGAAGGACTTCATCGGCCAGCACAGGAAAACATCACGAAACATTCAAGATGATGCAGGAGCAAACGATAATACGAATTGGTGTTGAGTAAGAAGACGAAGAGTGGAAAGTTGATGATAATATATTGAATGCTGAAGGTCCTTTGGTATCAGATCAAAGTTCCACCACCTCAGCTGACAGACAAGGCTTACCTGGAAAGCGTAAAAAATCACAAATTATCCCGAGACAGTCATTGGCATCGCAGTTATCTGGGTCTCTACACAGTCGTCAGAGTGCTGCATTAAATTAAAAAAAAAAACCAGCAATAATGCATTTCTTTCAAGAATTGTTCCTGATATACCGAGGCTTTCGGAGAAAAGAGAGAGGTGCTTCAAATCAGAGGTTGCCAACATTTTAAATAAATTTAATGATGATTAGAAGGATATACATGAAGTACATAGTCTCCATCTCCTTCGTCCTCAATCGACTGCCACCGATTCATCTTCAGTATCTCGTGAAGCCATCTCTCCACCTGAAATGACAGTGCCAGTCCACTGCCAGGCGTCCGACTATACAGGTTCATCAGTCTCCGCTATTCATTGTCCTGCATGCGTAGGTCACTTTTCATTTGGGTCAAACACTTACTGACAGTAGCTATCTAATTATAAAGACAATTTACCAAAATATTACTTTTCGAAACTGTGTTTATGTTAATTCTATCGATTTTTGAGAATGAGTTCAATTACCATGACTAATGTATTAAAGTGTAAAACAGTATGCCAGTGCATTTTTCAACAATGACCATACATTTATTTCAAATAACTTTCTTGATATTGCTTCCACATAAGCAGTGTTGCATTTAGCCTGCCTATTTCTCACATTATGAAGCCAGTGAAAACCTTGGGTAATGCAATCGTTGAATATGTACAACGTAGTTTGTGTAGCCACACTGGAACCCTACTAAACACAAATTATTTTATACCCTCTGTGTATCATAAAATGATTTTACCTACCTCAGTGTAATTCGAAGTCATTCAGCTGGAGAAATTATTTTCCTCCTGTTAGTAATCTGTTTTATGTTATCATTTTCTATAAAGTTTAGTACATAACTAAATGTGTTTGGTTTCATCCGTGTACAATCAAAGAACTTCTTCTCGTCTGCCTTTAAATTTATTTAAAAAAAACACAGATGTCCCTGTCTTCATTTATTGGAGGAGACCAAAACTCGCTTTTATTAGTATCTTCTTGTTTAAGTTAAAGAAGACAGAGAGTCAACGATATAATTAGATTCATGTCTTCCTCACTCGACGCCATGCTGGCTTCTAGAGAAAATTTTGTTTTGTTTCAAGACTTTCGTGTTTTATCTGAAGATGATGTCCCACAGCATCGAACACTTGTAGGACGAAGTAGTCTGAAACAACTGGTTTCGACCAGTGAGTAAGCGGTCTTAAACAAATTATTTTGTGTTTCTTATTTGGTTACCCGAAACAAAGATTTGGTTTGTGCAACCAAAGTTTTCATTAGCTCTACGTACATATTGGAGAGTTTCGGTTAACATAACAAAAATAGAAACCCTGATCGAGATTAGAACCTAGATCATGTGCGCTCCCCAGCACTATGCCTAGAAACCTCAGCTAAAGTGAATACACTTGAAGTTGGAATGTTTTTTTAATACATACATTTAAAATACTGGACAACGTGCAAAAATAATTATTTCGAGTTTCACACCTACACTTTTTCGTTTCCTGTTTTATTTGTCTAGTTAGTGTGTTTATACCATCATTAAGGATTAATAAATGCACTAACAAACATTTCTTATATCCCAATTGTCACAAACAATGCACACAATATCTCGAGCTGTATTTTTAAGCCAATTGCTGTTGCCCGTCCAGACTAGCAGGTCACGCATTATAGGGGGATTAGGGTAGCGAAATTGAAAAGCACTCAATTACAAAATACTGCTTTTATTTAACTTTAACTGGATTTCAACAATATACACTCCAAGAGGCACTAATGCGTTTAATCAATTACAATTAGCTTTAAGCTAGAAAGGCGGTACTCTTCTCGGATGGAGTTTAAATGTCTTCGCGTGTCCCGAGACCTAACGTGCCTTCATTCGCCCTACCAGGGAATATAATTACCCTATAGACGACGACGTCTTGCTTAACTTCTCTCAACGGCGGGCTCGTCAGGTTATGAACTCGGACCACAAGAGGTGGACCTCTCGTCTAGCAGGACTCGGGCAGGGCCTCCGGCGATGCTGGCAAGATGGCGCGTGGAGCCGCCATTGCTCCGAGCTTATATACTCCCTTCCTGACCTCGCGCTCAATTCCCCGGAATTCGTTTGCTATAACAATGGTTCGGCTGGCCGAGATCACTCTGCCTTGCCTCAACTTGCAGCTTTGCAATCCTTGCAGAGGCCAGTCGCAGCACAATGCAATGAAATCAATGGCCAAACCAATATATGCAATTCATTCAACAAAATATTTTGTTGACAGTCTAATTTCTTTTGGCCCAACACAGAGGTTTTGTTTGTTCAAATAAGTATTTTGTTGGGTGAATAACATTAACTTTGTTACTTTCAGGATTTGTTTAGTTACTCAACAAAATATTTTGTTGGGGAAACTAAATGTAATTTTGACCCTAAGCAAACAAGTCTTTTGTTGGCCTTTCTCTAAGTGCACCGTTACCTTAAATAAAGGCCATATTTTATGTTAATTGTTTATTTCATTTTATGTAAAAAGATTTATATTATGACCACATAAGTGTAAATGTTTGTAGTAAAATTATTATAGTTTTAAACATATAGCTACAAAAATTCGATAATTTCGGAACATTGGATCCCAAGTATCTATGCTCGTAATTAATATTTGCAAATAAATAATATGTTATGTGATTTATAACATATACACAGCATGTTAATTAAGTATCAAGGATATTTAACAATGGATACTCGTGTAATGGTTTTCCAAATATTGTTAAGTATATACTGATTTTTTGCCAACACATATTTAATCGCCCAAGAGAAACAAATACACGTTTATGTTACTTTATTTACCCTGTCCTAGAGCGATGGCCACGTACGTGTTAGACGCCACTGTGGGGATCGCAATCTGCCAGCCTGCATTGTGGAGCGGCATAGTGGACAAACACCAAGCGTGCTGGTTTGGGGCACCATTGGATACACCATGTGATCTCGACACCTACATATTGAGGGCAATCTGAGGAGCAACCGCTAAATCAGGGAGGTTTTAGAGCCCGAGGTACTGTCGCTCCTTCAGGTAACTCCACATGCCATATTTCAACAGGACGATTCCCAGCCACATGTGGCAAAGAATGTGCAAGCCTTCTTCAATGAACGAGGAGTACCACTGCTTCCCTGACCTGCAGGTTCGCTTGACATGTCGCACATCGAACATGTCTGGGATATGGTTGTTCAGCGACTTGTTCATCATGGACCTCCAGCAACCACTGTTGATGTTTTGTGGGCTCGCATACAAACCGCGTGGATAGAGATGCCCCAGGATCATATCCAGGTCCTCTTTGATTCCATGCCACGACGTTAAAGGGTTCTGATTGCAACACGTGGGGACTTCACACCATACTGAATTCGCAAGGACAGAGATCGTGTAAAGTTCTGTTATCCTAATCAATTGTGCATTGAAATGTACCTAATCGGTTATATAAAGTTAATTTCAATCACATATATACTTGGTGTTGCATTTTGCACAAACGTTAGTGAATTTCCAAACAATTTAAATTTTCGTCAAGTTCTCGAAACAAGTTCATAACACATTTTCAGATGTTCTCTTATTATTCATACAAAATGGTAAGCTTGTGGAGCCCTCGAGTTAGTCACTTAATATAATAAATAACTATAAATCATCACATCTTAATCTGTCAAGATTCACAACACCAAATTTATTTTTGTATTAGCCATTTGTAAAATGCATGACTACTTACATATTTGCTTTGGTGTCTACGATTTTATTCTCTTTTTTGACATCAAACTTTCGTAAAACGTAATAGTTAAGAATATCTGAAAAGTTAGAAATACGAATAGAAGTAGATAGTAAGTATTCGCCACTAAAACTTCGTGGCAAGTAATTTTTCATGGCTTGAAATAATTAATTCTTTCACATTTAATGTGAAAAAAAAGAATAGATGACATGGTTAAATTTTATTTTAAATGTTTTTATCCTGGGAGTGGGGGAAGTGATACCAGAACGTCAGTGACTGTCAAAGTTCAAACGTACAAAATGTCGAGCTGCGCGGATTATTGTCCCTGTCACCTCGCTTGGTAAGGGCTATTCACGATTAAGTGAGCACTTTTAAAATAAATATTTGAAAATAGCTACTGCTCCTGCCTGCATATATTTTAGCGTGCGCACTGAGTAACATGCATCCAGTAATGTTGGTCTAGGTGGGGGGTGGGAGTAACTCCATGCCTTAACGTCAAATAAAGAGTGTTAGGAAACCATTTATGATTACTAAAGTCATTTCTTACGCTTTCTGTTTTATTTTTAACGCAGCGAAGTGTAAAATTGAGCAGATTTGTAATATATTAAATTTTCTAATAATTTCACAGTTTCACTTGATCGACGCGTGAATAAATTCATGACGTCCATGGCAATGTTATTTACATACAGGGCGGAAGAACACACACCGTGCATGCAAGTAGATCCTAAGCAGGGCTATGAAAAGTGCTCAGTTTACCGTGAACAACCCATAACTGTGAGGACGGCGTGGAAGCGGAATTGGAAATAATTGCTCGCCGTAGGTGGTGTGAATCGGCTGGGCGTTGAGGGTTCCCCGTAGCGAGGCAGCTTCGTCCCTTGGCTCCTCTGAGAGGCAAGTTGTTTGGTAAGTGCAGTGGGCGGGGCATTCGCTCGCCTGCTGGACGGCGCGGTGCTGCCGGGTTCACACCACGGACTGTGCTCACGTCTCGAGCTAGAAGATGTGTGTGTGTGTGTGTGTGTGTGTGTGTGGAGTACGGCAACACCTCACCCCTAACCTGCTGTTGCACTCCTCTGCTCATTTATTCGAGGTTTCTTCGCATTTTTAAAACCAAACTTTCCAAAATTCACTCCACGCATGACGTGTTTGGCTGTTTCATAAATATACCTTTTATCAGAGGCGTTTTATATTTGTGTTAACATAAATGTAAGATTTTTTTTTTATTGAACATCTATTTTTATTTTATCTATAAGTTATAACATTTCGTTTACAATTTATATAAATTAAACATTGTGAAAAAAGGCATACTGGTAATGTCTAGTAAAAAAAAATCTTATGCATAATATATTATCTGAGAGCGCCCGAATGCATGCGTTATCCCTTTCGTTAATTATCTCGACTCGGTCACGCTTTATTTGCATGATGAGAAGGGATATCCTGGAAGTAACACTTTAGCAGGCCTTCAGAGTTGTTGTAAGGGAACGTCACGGGACTAGGCTATAGTTGTTCGCGGTAAAATGAGCACTTTTGAGGCTCTATTTTCTTTTTCCTTTCAGCAATTTTTTAACCTCCAAGAATATTTTAAAATAAATATTAACATGTATTCCACCGCACTCGAAAGTTAACGCCTAAGGCTAAAATAAAACAGATTTATTGGCTATTATACAAAAGAGAGGGCTTTCAAAAGTGATCACTTAACCGTGACTGACGTATTGGCTTATGGCTGGTGCGAAGTTAAATGTGTATGTTTTTTTTTTAAGTCTCTACTGCTAATTACATATGGCATACCTCCAGTTAACTTGGCAGCAATAGAACAGAAAATAAAGTAATTCAGTGTTTTGAAGTTGTATTAAGATATCGTGTATTAGATCTGTGAGCAATTATAGGCCTATGTATATCTATTTATAATATATAGGCCTATAATATAAATAAATTTATATATAAGTATATACAAAGGTTGAGGCATAAGACATTGCAACTATGTTGTAGTGTGAGAATACCGGCGCGTGTGGATAATGTAAAATAGACACATGACAGGGCAAGGTAAGCTCTAAGTGTATGGACAATAAAGCACACGTCAACAATTGTACGCGTCCTCGCTGAAACTCTCCTACCAACCTCGCGACTGTCCGGTATGGCAGGGCATTAATCCCAACAGCTTCTCCCAATTTCCTGTGACATTCTCTGGCAGTTCGCCCAGGGAGAGCGGATATTTGGATGTACGAGCACTGCTCAACACGGGTTACATCCATCTGGCACGGCAGTCACCGGACAACTGATTTCACATTGCTCTCTGCTCTCGTACAGGCCAACCTTGCGGCATTTGACATTGTCAACGCGCACTAGGACCGCCTGTCTTCCCCGCGACACATACTATTACATGCACTGATAACAGTTCGTCACAAAATTTAATAGTTGCCATGACTTATACCCTAACCCCCGTATATATATCGACTAGCTTTTACCCGCTGCTTCGCACGCGGTCCTACTATCGGGTGCTCTACCCACTGGGCTACTGCGGCATCATTATCGGGTGCTCTAACCACTACGCTACTGCGGCCTCACTATAGGATTCTCTACCCACAGAGCTACTGCGACCCCACAAACGGGTTCTCTACCCACTGAGCTACTGCGGCCCCACTATAGGGTTCTCTAACCACTGAGCTACTGCGGCCCCACTATCGGGTTCTATAGCCACTGGACTACTGCGACCCCACTATAGGGTTCTCTACCCACTAAGCTACTGCGGCTCTTGCGAAGGAATGTAAGATAGCCCATATACCAAAAAGAAAGGATGGATTTTTTAAAATGCTTTTTTATGCAGTAATCCTAAGAAAAGTTTAATCCAGTACCTATGTACATCCCTAATCATCATTTTTGGAAGAGTTTGAGATGTTTCCTGCGATAAAAAGTAGCTTATGTCACTCTCTGAACCTCCAACTATATCTGTGCAAAAAATTGCCTTGATCCGTTGCTCTATTATGACGTGAAACGACCAACAAACAAAACAAGCACACTTTCGCATTTAGATAGTAGACAGTAGTAAGGATTATGTTTACTTTATGGCATAAAATATTACTTTAGCGTTTTGTACGCAATGTGCAGTAAAATAGTTCATAATATTTTCTATATCGACTAAAAAATAAATGATCAAATTATTAAAACAATCATAGTTTTTAGGAAATAACCTCATTAATACCTCTTCGCTCCTTTGTAAGATTACGAGAGCGAATATTTATGGTTATCATTCAGTCATAACGTGTTTGTGTACATGTAAACTGCTGTTTTACTGTGATGTGAATGATAGTATGTGTACTGAGATGAGCGCCATTAACTGATTTCCTGGTTATTTCTGTATCTACCCACGACTCGCGTGCCTTTCTCTGGGGCAGTTGACTTTCACCAAATGTCAAACCTTGCAGGGAGCAGTGAAACTCCGTCACGTACCCTCAGTATTTGACCGTTTTCGACGAATGGACTGCTTTCCACCACTTCTTTCCGTATTATCTCTTGAAATACAGAAACAAGTCTGCATCTGTTAACTCCAGACGCCAGCGCTATAGAGCGTGAAGATAATATTGCATGGTTCAGCTAGTTAGGCAGTCTTCGAATTTATGCGTTTTGTTTGCCAAAAGTTCACGAAACATAGTTTAGTATACTAAAGTGATGACGTGTTCGGTAGATCAGTATTTATTTTTTAGTGGGAGTGGTATGCATATGTCTCGTCGACAGCAATGTCATTAGAGACTAAAAGCATTCGGCTAAGAGACAACAAACAAAAAAGAACCAAAATAATAAGGGCATAAGCATAAAGTTGTAATATACTCGGTGAGTCAACCACGCCTATTTTTTCGTATCTATGCAACCCGTATACACTACCACCCATCTAACAAAACTTCGACCGTTGCAAAAAACAACGTGCACGTTAGTGCGTTACCGTCAGTACAATAAGAGGTGAATGGATGGTGTTGTGCAGAAATGCATTGAGAATCAGTCACTTTTCAAAGACCGCACGTTAGTTTATTGCATTGAAACAATTTATTGCTGTATTTACCGAATACGTTGGTATATGACGATTGCGTTCATCGTAACACACATTTGCCTCGCTTCGAGCCATTGTATTTCTTTGTGTGTCATAAACATACAGTGACAGTTACTGTATTGACAAAAATTAATGAACACGCACGTGATGTTTTTCAGCGATTCTCTATTTTCAAGCAGCTGATTGGTGCAGGCTGACAACAGCGCCGAACGTTCAGCTAACAGACGGGAGAAGTGACAGTGTGGGGCTACTGGCATCTAATTTATTCAAAATGGCGGTGGTGCAGTTTCACTTCGCCTCCTACACAAACACGCGCACTTGCACATGCAGTTGCATGTGCATGTGGAATTGCACATGCAATTGCACATGCACTTCCCCACCCCTCTTCGTGTCGGTCCTTCCCCCTGTGAGACTGACGGAGATTTGAGTAGGGTGTCTGATGGGTGTCGTGGGTTGGAGTGCTGCCAGAGTGTGAGCTCTAACGACCGGTGTTGTTACTGGGTTTGATTCCTGTTGACAGTAATTATATTTCATTTATGCAAATAGGCATAACATGTAATTACATAATGAGAGTAATTACACATGTCGACCCTTCGACTGTCTGAGAGAGACTGAAGTGTACACATTGTTGCCCATTGGGTGCCATAACCCAACTGACGAGGTTGGAGGAGAAGGGTGTTCAACAGTCGATTAAGGTGAACACATACAATTAGTATTCTTGCAATGAATAATCTAATCAAGCAATGAATTATTTAATTGTGCACTTGCACAATTACCAACTATGCACTTGTATAATTAGCAGTTACTCATTAAACACAATGCACAGTCACTTATTACATGTTCCAAGAGTTTAATTACACATCCTCTCCCTAAGACTGCTCACTTCCGACTGAGCTCTGTTTGCATATATCATCCATTATAACATCGCCGCCATATTGGATTGTTGCAAACACATGTTTTCAACAATATTTCAAGTTAAAAAAATTATTTTCTTTTGGTTTATATATATTTTTTGCTTATATATTACCAGCAAGTATTAAGTAGTATTACTATTTAGTGTTAAATCTTCCCCCAAACTTTGTGTATATGGCAGACAATCTTTTCTCGAGTGTCAGAAGTATGAGTTACGACTCCTGTTTGTCACATTGCCATATTACTTTTTATTTTTTATTTAATAGGACTGTCTTTTTTAGATCATACTTATCCCCCATCACGTTGAGTTACTGTGAGATAGCATTTTGCGCATTCCCTTCTGTCACAATAAATATAACAGGTTAGGTAGAAATAAATGAAACATGTGAACAAATAGATTTAAATACAATTTTATTAGTCAGAAAATTATTTATATATTCCATTAACCACAAAGCAGATTATTTACACAATCACAAAAAAATTTATGAAATTGGATCAGTTTTTCTATATATGTTCTTCTTAATGACTTATATACAAAAATATATACAACACATATTCTTACATTACCTTCTTCTATTTACAGAAGCACAGTTCTTTAGCATCACTTCTATATACATTCACACGAGGTAGCACTCTATTCTGGTAGGTTGACAGAAGATCGTCTTTTATGAGCTGTAGGGCACACCCTCACATCTGTAAGTCTCCATTGAAAGGCGAGACAGGGAAACTGCATTCGCCGATGAATTATGATGGTGAACCAGTAACACTGACTTTGTAGCCGTTGGATGGCATGTAGTTGGATATGTGACCTCGCGATGAGATGGCTTCCCTATGAAGTTGGTGGAGGGCATAACTGCTCCCCATTACAATGTCATCCCATTGTCCGGTCCGACATACCGTTTGTCATGTCATGGCACACGAACCGAAATGAAACTGGGTCCCCATAATCCTTGAATTTTGTTGAGGCTTTCCAGACATTCCTTGTGCAGAAGTGACTGCAACATGTTAGACTTTACACCTTCACATTACGCACACTATGTTTATTCGAAACAATGTATGTGTAAAGCATACACCATAATCCTACAAAATGTGTGATTATGCAACCAGCACATTCATCCTTCAGCACTCCCATAATGCTTTTATTTACCAATAGCAATTTTTGCAGATTATCTGGTGCATAGTTATAAGGATCAAATCGTGTAGCCAAATCAGGGGAAATACTGTTGCAGACATAATGACAGTGAATTTCATATATAAAACTATTGGTATCATAGTATAGGAGATGCAAGGCTTGCTGAAGAAATTTATATTTCACGCAATTATAATGAAAGTCATAGATATACAATTTTGAAAGATCCAAAATGGCAACACCAGTATACAAAAACTTGTTGAATGGAACATACAACCTTTCCATTTCGATAAGGACTAGATTTCATCGAGGATTTGCCATGGTTGAAAGTAGGTCACCTAATCAGTTCTGCCACCAGATAAATCATGAAATACTAATATATGACTCTGATTCCCTTTTCTACATACATCCTGCAAAGTCTCTCCTTAGACTGAATTATTCATAACAGCTTTAGCACATTTCTGAATATTGAACGGGATTTATGGTGCCATCCACACCCTCTGCTCAAAGCACAGTACATGATGAACAGCATCGAGTTTGACTCCATATTTCAAGTAGTGCTTAAGTGTTTCCCCATTAATAAAGTAATTGTTCTGCAGCACGAGAGTTAAAAGCAAGTTCCCATTTTTGTCATTTGGAAGTATGCGACATACTGGGGCGAGAGTCCGATCAGCTAGGGTATTGTGACATTCATTTGGAAAAGAAAAATCCACTTCCATGAAAATCCATGTGTCTCCATCAGTTCATGTCGAAGCAGTAAATGTACTTGTCTGCCACACTGTGGTCATACTTATATCCCAGGAAAATGTTGGCTTCCGTGTGCCTTTTGGAAACCTAGGTAATACCACCCCTAACCCCTTGCTCCACAAAAGGTACTTATCTATGTCCATGATCAGCTATGGCCACACACCTGCATTCATCAAAAGGGCATCACATGGAAAAACGGGAGCTGTCATGTATATTATGGGGTGAAGGTTGTATACTGCAAAATGTATGGTTCTGAAATTCTCAAAAATATCTGTCAGCACACGTGTCCACACGTAAATACTGAATTGTGTGGTCAAGTAAATTTTGAGAACTGAATGCATCCCATGCAGATTCAGCATGAATATCATCTGTATCGCTAATGCCCTTGCCTTTTATTACATTATGGAATGCATCATTAGGTGGGAGTGAGGTACAGTTGAGGCTCTCCATGGACTTAACAAAGTTATAATAAAATAATTCTTTTTTTTTTTGGACCAAATCAAACTGTGTGTTATATGGAAACTAAGCATGTGATTCTCAACTGGGCAGAAGACAAATTTTCTGCCAATGTCTTCATAGATACGCACATGAAATTTAATTAATCAATTAAGTGCAACAGTATATCAGGTATAACGGCATGCAACTTTTCCGAGCCGTTTATTGCAAATAATATGACAACTTGTTTGAGTCATAAACCTAGCTCTTTCAGCTATTGTCATTGGTCTTATTTGAATGGTTAGACTGTATATGTCTGCAACCCACTTTGCCAATTAAATTAATTTATAAAAATTCCTGAACTTACAATCTTCACCCACAAGCTCATGGTACTGTGATAAACTCGAATCGTAAGCAAACACTAGCAAAATGCTACAAGTATATGAAACATGTTTGTTGATGATTGTTGTGCTGTTACTGTCATTGTGTGGTAAGCAAGTAGACATGGGTTTCAGATAAGCTTCAGTGTCACAGTATGCAACAAAACCCATTCTTTACTGCTTGGCAAAATAAGTGAATTCCAAGTACGTATTTTCCTCAGACGGAAAAGTACACCTCACAGCATCGTGTTGTTAAAATTTCTCGTGGTGTGTGAGTCTCTCCTCACTAATGAAATATTGGAGACAACACTCGCAAACAAACTTTCTCAATGTTTACTCAACTGACTGTGAATCAGTCGTAACATATTCTTTATCAT
Organism: Dryococelus australis; assembly: GCA_029891345.1. Classification (NCBI taxonomy): domain Eukaryota; kingdom Metazoa; phylum Arthropoda; class Insecta; order Phasmatodea; family Phasmatidae; genus Dryococelus; species Dryococelus australis. The sequence goes on from CM056994.1 coordinate 201,871,207, forward strand.
CGCAAAATTCAGGTGGGTTGTAATACCCCTAGCACGAATGGCTAACATGTTTCCATGGTGATCACTTCGCACAGAAGGAATGTGGCTGGTTACATCAAACCCTTCCTTAGCATTGTCAAACAATTCATGAACAATATTCCTAACTTTGTCTACCACTGAATACATATAAATTTAAATAACTTGAGCTTCACGAAGTGTTTTATCTCATGTAACACTACAGGAGTCGACAATCCCTTAGTATTCAGAACTTGGTGAGGTTTTGGATATGAAGAGGATCTCTTGGCATTGTTTGTAGTAGGAAATCAATTCACTACTACAGCATATAGTAAGCACTCGTATTCTGCACACTGCACATTAATGCAGGCCTTCCTATTGGCAATGAAATTAAGTAGATTTGTGTGAGATGCATGTATGGTGAAAGACATGTATTGCGAAATGTGACCATCCATTTGCAATATCAGTTTCATTCCTTAGCCACTACCCCTACCACAAAACTCACTAATATTTGCAGTGAGAGTTGTGGGACAATGTGTTCTTTATAAATGTCACTAAAATCAGACAAATGGTTGATGGGTTTGGCTTTAGTGGAAAAATGGAATGTCTCCATAGTGTTTTCCTCATCAACAGTGGTTTTGAAAAACTTTACCACTATGCAGACATAAATCTTGAAAGCACGTGTGCCTCATCACTAATTACCAGAACAGATGCCTTGCATCTCTGAAAGAATCAAACAATATCCACGCCTGACTCTAATTTGTCATTATGTATTCGCGCATCCACAATTCTCCACCAAAACGTCGTATCCAAAAAAATGTAGGCCAAGTCTTGGGACAAAGATATGTCTGACGACGAATCAGAATCTGAATATGACTCTGACTTGGAACTAACCCACCAACATTTAGTTTTGGGGGGCCCTCACATCCTAAAATTTCCATGCTCGGCAATATCAGCAACCAAACAACTTACCAAAAACTCTATATGACACAAAAAAAAGAGAAAACACAAAAAATAGATAAATATGATGATACAAAAATACCTGAAATAATTTATATTCAAATGAAACAGAACGAAAAAAACTATACCTGAAAATATTTGAAGAATAATATGTGTGTGTACATATCTAATTAACGTATTTACTATTAACAAAACACCACCCCTCTGTAACAAACACACTAAACATACATTGTGATGAATTATTTTTTTTTATCCTGAAAGGGTTGAAATCACTACCAGGGATACTTCACACCCTAACAATTAACAAAGTACTCTACCGAAGCACTCTCAGTGTGTATTCAATATATATATATATATATATATATATATATATATGAATTTAAAAATGTTAATATTCAAAAAAGTAAAAATTTTAAACAACTATTAAAACTTACGAAACAATTTAAAAGGTCAAAACACATGTAAAATAACTTTAAACTTACAAAAATAATAATAAAATTGAAAGGTTTTAAAAATCTATTTACTTACATTTAAAATACTTTCCATGGTAGACGAAAAAACACTAGCACCGGCAAGAGTGTAAGTGGTTCCGGCGGTCTGTAGTACTATGAAGTGCTGATAAGCCCGACTCGATATGAGCGGTCCACTCCCTCTGCTGTGCTGAGTGGGTAGCATAGAGTGTGGAGATGTTGGTGGTCTGGTAGTCAGCGTGTGACTGAACTCCAATCACATATATTGAAACGTGGAGCGTGGAGTATGGAGGCATCTGATAAACTCCATGGTTGACGAATAACTGACAAGGGGATGGTTTATTGCACCCCCATTTTTATTCTCCTCCTCACCCAAATTAATGAATTCCAAAAGAATTTTATAAAAAGGGGGGGGGGGGATTAAAATTACACCGGGGCTCAGGGAAAAGATTATGTGGCTTTCAAAAGACTTTTAGAAAACGGAAACACGTTAAACTACTCTGTGTGCAGTTAAAAGAAATTATTGCTTTCAAAAGGATTTTAGAATATACTTAACTTAGCAAATTATGCCGCCCCGTTTCATGCATAGAAAGGAAATACGAACAACATAGCCATACATTCGGGTCAAGTATGTCAACACCATCCATTTGAAATATAATTGACAATACTGTCCGTTCAGGACAAAGGAAGTCGTTCCTGTAAAACCTACAGTTGAAAGACAGGCATTCTCAAGGGTTTAAATAAGACAGGAGGAATTATTATTAGGTGGGCTCGCATTTTACAAAGTTGCCGTCCAGAATGTGTGGGTCCGAATGTGAGGGCCAGCTGTAATTGTTTCATGGACATGGGCTCAGGCTTTTACAAAGGTGCTACCCATAATGCGAGACTCGGAATGTGAAGGGCCGGCTAGTAATTGTTTGTTTGCGCATTGGGGCGGGCCGAGACCTTTTGCAATGCTATCTTTGTATACGTACAGGGCTGGCCGGAGCGTGGAACTATGATAGAGGTTCGCATAGAAAAACCATGTAGGGTGTTAAAGCAAAAATATTTTAGCATTTTCGCTAATCATGTTATAAATATTTTTAAAATGCAGATTGTGTGTTATAGCTCAAATATAGTTTAGAGTACTAACCTATTACTTTCCATGCTTTAAACATGTAGATTATGAAAAAAAAATTGTATTATAGATTATTTACTTTTCATACTTTGAAAACACAGATTATGTAATGATGTTATAATTAAAATGTAACATTAGTAATAACTTCACACTTTTATATACGATCATTCAATAAGGTCGCATCAGGTATTGTAGAAAGGGAATTTTAAGTGAAATAATTAGATGAAAGTCTTTATTATTAAGTTATATAAAAAATTACATACCCTTTCCATGCACACTTTTGACATAAAAATTTGACATCAAACATTTGATTACACACTGACATACCCATCAACATACAAGATGGCAATAATTATTTTGTCGTACATTAATCTTTCGACATACAATAAACAATTATTCACAGATGTTTAAAAATTAACTAGATATTAATTCAATGCCTTTTTTTTCGATTTTTTCTAAATCATGTCCTTGAGAAGTTTCAAAATTTGTCCACTTCCTTTGTCCTGCTTTAGGATTACCATTATCATACATTTGAGTACCCACATCTTTAGAACAGTTGGGTGTGTGCAAGACAATAGTTTCTACTAAATCGGGACATGTTTATTGAAAGTGCGAGTAAACCTCGTCCACATTCGCAGACAATGACATAGATGGACTAATAAAATGTACTGGATATTTATCTATTTCCAAACAATGAAATAACTCACGAGTCTTTCATTTCCCAGTGGAAAATTGCGGATTCTGAAATGAAAAATGGAATCACAACTCTAACTAAACTGTCTTGGTAACCCACGAAACAAAACAGCATACTTCACACTAGACTTACCAGGAGTATTGGAAATGTACGAGTTGCTTGGATGGAGGTATGTCAACCTTACTCTATGAATGCGAACTTACAACTGAGATAAAAGTAATAGTTTTTTCCCAAAAAAAAAAAAAAAAGAATTAATTTTCATTGGAAAAACCATCTAATGAACTTGGCAATATAAATTTTACAATTAAATGTTTCTGTACAAATACATGAAAAATTCGATTCATAACTACTACTTTCATCTACCATCCTAAGCTTTGAACAAGAAAAGTATGTGAGTTGAACTTTGGTCTTCTTAGTTTCACTTTCTATGCACGAAGAGGTTAGCTGATACACGTACAGTGACAATAAATACTCATTCATTGCTTCAAAAATGTGTACATCCCCATTACAATGTTCAAAGTATTGCAAATGGAACTGTTTGACCTGGTCTGTAAATAACATGTTTCAAACTCTGCCTTTTAATACAATAACTTGTGACAATATAGTCACCTTTAGTGTAAATATTACGTTTTTCACAGACACATATGGTCTACACTTATTTTATAGCAATTTGCACTTTCACATTAAGTTATGCTAGATTCAATTATACATGATTTAGTACTTGTTAACATGAACCCAGGACCATATGTAGATGTAAAATGAATATTGAAATCCCACATTTCCTTATACATGTTAAATGAAAGCAGTAATTGATACCTCACAGCATACAATCCATGTTCTATTAGAGAATACTTGCCATTGCATTGAAATTTCATTTTACTCGGCATGTGAGTTGGCGATGTCACATGTGTAGCTATTACACATAGATGGAAATGACAGACTCCCTTAACGAACAATAAAGGTGTGTATGTTTCCATCGCACATTTCTTTCCGGTGAATTATATTCCCGCAGTCTGGCCGAGTGTGTTTGTAGCTGATTTTCCCGTTGCCGCATTCTTCTTCCACAATATCTTTGTTATAACTGTTTTCTATTAAGTCCTGCATCATGAATCACTCTCTGGCCTCAGGTATCGCAAATCACAATCTTCACAAGTTATTCCTACACCGAATCTGATGCCTTGATACGTATCAAACGTATAAAACCAATGTTCAATATCGTTGCATACTTGTAATTGCAGCACTCTGTCGTACGGTTTAAAATACAGCTGCCTATAACCTACTTGCAGCACCTTGTACTCAGATGTAGGGCTGAATATGTACGCCATTGTTATATATGATTGACTAAAGCTAAGCCAGTCCTTACCTTTATATATATATATATTTATTTATTTATATGATGGTAGTCATATTGAATTTATTTATTCGAAACTAAAATCAGTCGTCTTGCTTTGCCACACTATACAATCCCACATTCGACAAGGTGAAACTAAATGGTAATTTTCACTTGGAATGTCTGTAATGTGCACAATATTGTCGCATTTCTCAATCCAGATTTTATCGGAGCAATACTCTTTTCGCAATTTGTATTTAATTTGTTTATATGATGAATATTTCGTGATTTCACCTTGAGCTTCAAACCTTAATTAATTTGAACAGCAAGGCAAAACTGAATCATGTTGTAGATTACACAAAGCACAGATTTCCTCATTACAAACATCGAGTTCTTCATACGTATATTCCGGACTAATTATTGAAAAACTCCAGTGTTCTTCCCCATCACATATTTGAATCTGTAATGGACTATTATAATAGATTCTGAGCCATACATTTCTGTATCCCTGGAGGAAACTTGCATACTCTGACTATGGGTTAAACTTCTCCATTGCAATCTGCACTATATAGTAATATTATATGGTGTCGCCCCTCTATTTATAACTTAATTTCCTCCCCTCTATTTATATTTCAATTCCCCCTCCCCATCTGGCCCCACTCTGTCAGTGATGACCATTTACGTATTAATTTAGAATTTTCGCCCAAGATGAGTGGGGTTTTATAACAATAAATTTGACATAACATTTGAATGAGGGCCAATTGAATTATTTCTGTATATCAATTATTTTTCTCTTCCACACACATACTAGAATGCATTTTTGATGAAGTCCACACATGAATTACACCTCGTCTTTGAAGTTGCATTGCAAATATCTCGTATGTTCTCATACTCCATATATCTGCTCTCCCATACTAAAGCATGGTGATTTTTTGTTACCCATGTGTTTGTTCACTTATTTTTGGGACATAAATATATCCAGTCGAAAGGTTGTTTGAATATGAACACAGTGGTAAAGTTTTTAATTCGGTAATAGCTAATTCCTTAATGATAATCCTATTTGGAGTTTGGAAACCTTGAATATTACAGAACATGTTTACTCGATGACAGTACGATGTATACCAAGCACAATTAAGATAATACCTTAACTAACTTATCTCAGACATTATAATATAGTAATCTATCGTGAATAACTAATGTGCAAGCTTGTGTATTTGGGGGAACATTTGCATTTGTGCGTATATAAATTCGCGAATCAATAATGTTATTGGTTATAGAATTGTTTTCTTTGCTTTTGTCAAATACAAATAACAGAGCACTATACTTAAAAGATTCGGGATCTAAGATCAGTGTACTATATTTTTAATAATACGTTTATTGAAACTATTTGTACATATTACAGCAAATAAGGTATTTGCCATTTGCGAAATGTATGTTATAGACTGCATACAGTTATTCTTGACTGTTGAGAAATAGTTTGAATTTTTTAACATTGCAATGGTCAAATAAGTATCTGTCCACTCATAAGTTCTTTTCTTGGGTTTGTGTGGAAATATATAATTACATATCTTGGTTTTTCATTTGAGATTAGAGTTTACATTTCAAACAACTTTTTCAGATGCTGGTAGTGAAAGAAATGTCTACAGGATCTACGATCTTAATACAAAGCCTAGGTTCTTCTGTTTTTCAATATACTTATGAACTTGACGTGTCCATGAGTGTTGAATTCCAATTGTGGCATCAATTATTCTACACTACTTAGTTCTAAAGTTATGCCCGCCTCGTCATTAAGTGAGTTGCATATTGCATTCATGTGTGAATTACTAAATCGAGTAAATAATTCTTATTTGATGTTTACTATTATGTGTTTATAATCTTCAGCGAATCGAAGTATCATACTTAGTGATAGAACTACCATTTCGAACTATTTCCGAACTTACTGGTTTACATCTATTAGCTGTCTTTGTTAATTTCCCTCATAATCGCAAAGCCAATTTCGAGTGCAGCACACAAATGTAATTTTGTATAGGAATGGGTATTTCTGAGGAGAATATATATGGCCCTTTACGGAATGGTTCATATTTATGTATCTCAGTGTTTGTTATATCATCTTTGTAAGTCACTGGTTGTTCTACATTAATAAGATTTTCCATTTCGATTTACTTCATATGCTAATTCTTTTAAGAAGAAATTGTTGACCTGTGTTATTCATACAGGGTTCTTAACAGAAATGAGCACTTAACAGTTCTGTTTACATCTTTTTATAGCTACTTTCTTGGGGACATATTACTTTCTATATAAAATATCCATTTTGCTTGTAAAGCACAGAATGCAAGTATTTTCATACTATTCACCCTTTTTCAAATGTAAACACACAATAACTTCCTCATTTCTAATATTAATAAGTATACTGTGCTGGTAAACTATTATATTAATTAATTAGTATATGCAATTAACTATAGCCAGAAGATAAAATAACACACTTGGCTTTTCACTAATTTGATATCATGGAGCGACAGAACATGTAAATTAATGTTATGTGTTGTAAGATTTCCATTCAAAAACGATTAGCCTATAATATATAAATTTATACAACACGCATTAAATTATGAAATATTAACTGGTTTGACAATTGGAGTATTTGATTACAAAGATAAACATTCTTTTCATAACCTAACATAGATGCAGTCGAAAACTTTTGTAGGAAATCAATATCGACATTGCTATGCATTGCACTAGTTAAAATATCCGGGTTACAATGTAATAGGACATTAACATTTTCAGGCACACTACTCTTAATAAATGTTTCCATGTCATCAAGTTCATATGAACCAATGGGTAAAATGATCATAATAATTAATGCGAATGACTGGTTTGTATATGCCCACATTCGGAATACTATTATAAGTTACAAATTTAATTTAATGTATTTTCTACTGGCCATCAAATTCAATGATGGGAAATAAGTTGATCGCAGTTGTAAAAAGTTACCACTTACTATAAGCATGATCTACATTTTAATGTCAGGTTTTAAGGAGTGTGTATCTTATTTATGGTCATAAATCGCAAACATAAGTGAGCACAACTATATGTGCTTGGTAACTGTTTGGTTTTGCAATTATATTTGATTCATGAAATTTTTAATAGTTGTATATTTCTAATAGAGGGATGTAAATCACCAAAACTATCATAGTGAATTTAACTATTTCCATTTCTAATTTATGCCATCAAATGCACACTGTCAATTGTTTTGAACCTAAATTAACTACCAAACATTCCGTATTTCTGGTTTGCTGCAAAAATATGGGATTTTAATTTTCTTGGAGTGTACGTCTTTATTGGTGAGTGCACAAATAGGCTTTCTCTGCTTGGTTCTCCACCTCGAATATTTTTTTCAAAGAACCTTCTCTGGTTTCGTAGGGATGAATATACAGCCCCCTCCCAGATAGTTTAACTTTTGTACTAATGGCTGATGCCTGAACCATTAAATCTCTTTAGACAGATAGTGCAGGGAACATATTGTAATGGACCTAATTTTTTCTTCACTTGAATACACATCACACATGCAACATATATAACCATATCTGCATTTGTCATTCAATTTCATAAATATGTAAACTATTTTAATTCAATTAAAAACCTGTTATACTCATGAATATAAACAAATAAATACCAAAACCACAACTACTATTTAAGAAAGGTATTATTGCAATTTAGTCATAGATAGTGGTTCACTCACCCACACAACTTATTAAGAACGGACACTTATTATCACATAATTAAATTATTAGCACACAATATAAAATTTAAACTGATTCGAGCACTTCAAAGAACAATATTTTTGTAAACTGTATTCCACAGGTCGACTTCCCGCAAGAAACTGAAAAGCATAATAAATTGGAGCCCTAGTACATTCTAAGACATTATTCGAAAAATTATGACATTTGTGAATATGTGTAATGAAAAATAGCTTGTGGTATAGTTTTTTTCCTATACATACATGGTAACAGTCCTACATTTTCTCAGGAAAAAGTAGAGTGATTACGGAAATTCCCAGTCTTGTATAGTAGGCCATTCCCTATATTTTCATACATTGTAGTTGTTAAAAACTTCCATTACAGTTTAGGAATTTTACCAGATATGTTTCTTACAGTGTAGTGTAATAGTGGGAACCGAATGGATAAAAAAGGGATTGGGAGGTTGGAGCGTCAACAAAAGAGCTAATGACACCTGCACCTTCTATTCTTCATTGTTACTTCAATATTTTACTTACACACATCTGCAGGAGTGTTTTTCAAAGAATTTAGGTCTGCCTTTTCGCATTTATACGTCCTGGGATGTCCTGAGATGGATACCGTTTATGTAACCATAATCCAACTGACTTGGCTAGGGTCCATTTTCTTGTGCTTTTGATGACGTCTGTCACCATTTTTGTGACATACAAATCGTCTGCTTTAATTTATCTCGCTATTAGTCGACTATGACCTACTAGAGGACAAAGCACAAACATTATGCTAATGACTTGACTTGCCTTATTATTTTTAAACATTCAAGTCAATTTACACACCTCTTCTTCAAGTGAAACTGAGCCCGCACAAAACAAAAGTTGACTTATGCGTTTCTCCACATGCATTTCGAAGCCCATGCTATGTCTTTCTATACCTGTTCAAGCAATTTATACAAAATCCATTCACGGTTACTTCTAATTTTTCTGAAGCCCTGCTTAAGTTCTACTTGAAGGATATTCCTCCACCTCTTGCAAACAAAGCGGCAATGCACCGCATTCGTGCATACTCAGTGTAATGATCTTTTGCATAGGAACTATTCGTATTTCTTACTAGGCATTACCAACACACCTATTTTCTCAATGTCTTAATCAATATTAATTATAAGTGAAAAATAATACTTAGTATAATGAAACTAAAATTTCTATTTAACCAAATTGATGGTACTTTAATATTAATAGACATACAAAACGATTGTGTTACTTAACATAATTAGAATATAACCAAGTGTGTCACACATGGGATGATATTATAAAGCTTTGGTACACAAAGTGTGAAGAAACCACGTATATATTATAACAGTAGGGTCCTGCCTGTTGTAAATTGAAAGCACATTTTAAAAATGTAATTTTCTGTGTTCGTGAAAAGCAGCTTGACTGCATGGCATTGCCAGGGAGTAATAGGAAGGGAAGTATTTTAAGTTCCTTTGTGAGGCTTGTTTCATTGATGCTCTGTCCTTATTCAATTTGATGCGTTATTTTGATGCATTTATCTTTAGGTTGTGTTAGTGGCTACAAAATTAGATTTCGCATCAGATTGCTTAGTCACAATGATATTTTATACATAATTTTTATAATATACCAATCTGAAAATGTCATTGGGGTTTAGCCCATAGTATTCATTCTATACCGAAACGGAAGTTACACATTAGTAGGGGTTCCTAACATAATTTCGGAGAGACTCGCACTGATGTAGCATGATTTACATGTAATTTAGAAAAGATATTGCTTAAGGAAATGCATAGTAAGCCAGAATTATAGTAGTCGTAAGAAAATATAATAAACACAAGTCATAAAAGTCTGGGTTATATACAACAGAATGTAATATTCCTATTCAGTTCCAATACTGTGTAACGTGTAGACAGATCACGTGATGTGTAAAGTATTTATAAAAATTAGGCTTTCCCCGAATATCACAAAAAAATAAATAGAAAATATATAAATACAATTGTTACGATCTTTTATTCCCGAAGGTTTCTTTCTCACTGATTCTTAATACATTCTATGACCTCCATTGGCATTGTACTGTTCCCTTATAGGCAAGGATAAGCTTGTGATCGAAACACTGACATCATCTTCAGGGGAAGTATGTCCCGTTGTTGTTAAACGTGCTGACGATATCTGGAAGTGTCTGTGTAGGGAGTAAACAATTATAAATTCAGCTGTTTTCAACCTAACCTAGGCATGCAAAATTCAGTTTATGTTTGACGACTCAGCTTTCCAATTCATAATGTGTTCATGCCACTCATCCTTATGGGTATTCTACATTGATTCAGAACATTATAGTTATAAGGAACAAGTCAGTAGTAGGAGCGGGCGGGCGGATTTCACTTCACGTTTGATTGATCGAAAGGGTTAATTAAATTGATTTGAAGGGTTTATCCAAAATTGAAACGGTTAATCAAAAAGGGTTAAATTTAGTGGAAGGGTTGCACGTAATAAAATGTATAATTTATTGGAATGGTCAATTTTTAATCGTTTCTAATTTTTTTGTACTTCTTTATTTCTTTCCTTTTGTGGGGAGCTCTGTACGATGTTGACAGTGTAGTGTGCTGGAGGCGACTAACCAGAGTGGTGTGTTGCAATGTCGTATATAGGTGTAGAGTTTGGTGCAAGAGTGGGCTAAGGACTATTTTTTCTAATTTTTATAATTTTGAGGTGCTTGGAGTGGGATATTGATCGTAGATTGTAGATAGGCAATTTTTACGAATATATCTAACACACGAAATAAATTCAGAGTCTTTAATGAATGTCTACATATGAATAAGTAACACATGCCGAGTCGCAAATTCCAAATGATTACGTAAATAATAAGTGCAATTTCTTGAGTCTTAATAGTAATGTCAGTCTCAAGTTAGAAATAAATTTACACAAGAGAGAATTTTATCATCTGATGTCGACAAGTGCAAACTCACTAAACGAAAACCAGCAGTATGAATAAATAACATATTAACACGATTTAGTCTTGAGAATAATATCTAATGGCAAAAAACTCTGAATATGATTTAAACCAGACACAATAATGTATATCTATTCTGATAAGTAAAATTTATAACATTGGAAATATTACCCCAAATGATTAGTTTCAAAATAACCAACTTGCATATAGCATAATCCTACATTACTTTATATACAAGGGAAAAAATTCACAAAATTCTTCAAAGAGAAAAGGATTTTGAAATAACGGACGTACTAAGAATTTCCATAAATAGAGCACACCTGTTAATACAAACTATATTTTTAACTGTTAGGAATTTTCTTAGACTGAGCTCAGAAAAACACATGATGAAATTGCTCCAGGAGCTACACGAAATCGCACCTCCGTCCACCTCAGAGGTCACTTGAAGAATGAGTGGATGCAATTACACACGCCAGCTTATACATACATGGAGCTTGAGGGCGAGTAGAATTTTACGACTGACAGAAAATCTACCAAGCTACTATTAATGAGTTATTATACATGTACAATTAAATCATTTCTTCCTGAATGTAAAACGATTTACATTATATTTTTTAAAAAATTTACCCTGCTGCCATGTTTGAAGTTCACAATTTCACTTCCCTGGGAAATATAAATAAATAATTCACTCACAGTTTTTAACGACGTATCCGGAGAACTGGTGTACCATTGCGAATAAATGTTCGTATTCTAAGAAGCAATATTTTTAAATAATTCACTTTTAACAAGCAATAAAAATTTCCATTGAAAATTAGCATGAGGTTCATGTCAAAGGCGATGGTATCTCGGTTAAATTATAATAAATTTTTAATTTTAAAACAGAAATTGCACTAACTTAATGAGAAAATATAATCACAATGTAACCAAACGATTTGAGTATACAATCTTCCTCGAAGAAAAATGATGTAATCAATTACTTGCCACGAACTCAATCATTGAAAACATATGTTAAAAAAAACATGGTTGAAAAGTTGATTAAGTTTCAATTAAATGTATATTTGTTTGTCTAGCAGACAAAACAAATGCATTTTTCAAATAACTTTCAAAGCCCAGAATTTTCAGAGAGCACTACCATATAGGAAAATATAATACAATCTCGCTAAAGTTTATTTGTTGACTACAGCGATGTGTTTTTACAAAAGATACGGGGACGAGTAATTCTAAAACCTTATGGACAATACCAGTTAGCGGATAGACAAGAATTGAGTGTGTGTGGGAGTGGGCGAAACTTAGGTCTCGAGAGCCGATGGGGGTGATTGCGCGTAGGGGTTAGAGCAGCGAACGAACTTTGTGCGGCTAGGCCAGACTGGTTCATGCATGGGCGGGAGATATGCACGCGGCCTGTCGGACGAGGTAATGATAGAATGCTTCATTAAACTGATGCTGCCTGCATCATGCACCACTATCGATACCCGCCCACTTCCATCCATTTGACAAATTTCCCTTCACACGCAGAGCCTGATGATCGGCTCTGCCACCTATACAATAGGGTTAGGATGGAGAACTTCTCCCTCCCTCCGCCCTTCACTGCAACACCAAACTTCACTCCATGTTGCGTATTGCCCTGCCTGCAGCTCACGGCCACTAAACACCGCACTTTGGGACCTGTCTGACCTTGTCTTTATTTCCCAGGTACATGTTCGAAGCACGTGGGCTGTGACAAGAAAAAATGATTTGTTTTACATAGACTATATTGCATTTTAATTTTAACCATATATTTAAAAAAAAACATTGAATTTTAAATACTCATTAAAAAATAATGTGAACTATACGATACTGTCATAATTTAAGAATTTCTATGCTGCAAAAAAATTCAAATTTCTACACTGTTAAAACATTCCGATTTCTACATGTCAACAAATTACGTCCTAGGGCACACAGCCAATAAGTTTTTATCATGGGTACTAGTATTTTGCTGTCTTAAATTAATCAATTTCCAAGAACTGTATCTGTACTAGCAAAGACATATACCCTACCACAAATAATTATGAAACCCAGAAAAGTATTCTGTTACACTAATGATGATTTACATCACAATTAAATAAAAAAAACACCAAATAGCATATAAATATAATCAGTGAAACAAGTTCCAGGAAACATTATCCAAGTTTAAGAAATATATCATGTTACAAATACATTCCAAATAACATTAAAATGTAATTCCATCCCAAATGCCTTTAAGTTGAAAAATTCAGCCAAAAAGTATTTCAATTCCAGGATATTAGAAAAACAAATTAAACAAATTTCATCTTAAATGTCTTTAAGCTGTAAAACTCCACGAAATTTTATTCCTATTCCAATCAATGTAACATCAAAAACAATCAAATTTGTCACAATTAAAGGGATCTTAACACACTGGATTATTGCTCCAATGTTATTCCAATGAAATGATATTCCAATCAAAAACAGGACTGATGAAACAGTAAATTGTACATCTAATCCCCATCCATAGGTTTATTAAATGGAAAAAATAAATCTAATTTAATTTAAAATCTTTTATTTAGTATAAAATAATTTACAAATATTGCATTACTATCTTTTAAGGTCTTGATTCTTAACCCAGGAGTTGTGTGCTTTTGAGAATCCTCCCATCTAACCAAGGACATATCTTTCTTACTTTTAATTATTTTATCAGCCAAATATTCATTTCGAGAACTGACTTCATGATCGTAAAATCCATGTTTTGTTGGTTTGTCTAATTGAAATAATTTTAAATTTTTCAAAAGACCAATTCACATTAAATATCTTCTAAAATATTCCTTTCTCCTTCGAGATACGTATAAATTCCGCAACCTTGAACTTTGGTTTACTTTCATCGAATACTTTTAAATAATTTTAACTGGTTTTACATTAAACTATTATATGTAACTTCTATGGGAGCCATCTTGATAGTTTTATGATACCTGGAATTATAAAATTGAGGTATCTGAGGCAAAATGTCAACCCATTTGTATGTCCCCTCGACATGAAATGTTTATATATTAACTGCTTAATCTATTTGTTGTAACGTTCCACAACACTCTTTAAGCTCCGAATATGTTGCATAGTGAATAATACCATACTCAATCATTAGTTTCTGGAATGGTGCAGAAAAAATTCATATCCTCTGTTTGGACTGAATTAGGCTCTCTCTCTCTTTAAAAAACGATCTTCATTACATCGCTAACCTGTTTCCCAAGTTTTGTTTTGTTTTTCAAAGGTATACCCCAACCATATTTCGAATAAACATCTATTGTGGTTAAAATATATTTGTATCCCTTATTGTATTTTGAAATCAATGTCAATTCACACAAATCGGCTTGAAAAAGATAATTTAAACCATTAGTTATAGCTCTTCTTCTAGGATATGTTATCCTTAAAGGAGCATGAAGCTCTTGAGCAACCTTACTAAACTTCATTTCTAATATAACAGCCTTCCATTAACGCTTTAATAATAGAAACAATTTCGTTTGTATGTGAATTATTCCCAGACACTCTCGAAGCGATGAGAAGTTTTAATATATCGACAAATTCATTAGGATTGTTCCAATATACAGGTGAAAAGTGGTCGCCAATTACATATTTATATATTCCACATCCGACTATATCTCCTATTAAATTTATTTTAGGGTGGTTTTCAACTTCTGGACGAATGTAAACATTCGATCGATAAATAAGTTCTTTATATTTCTGCAAATCTGTGTCAGAATATCCATTTGGAACATTTTTGAGCAATAATAAATATAATCCTTCACTAACATCAGTTACGTAATCACCTATTTTAATTTTATTCTCGGGCAAAAATTTAACTACCGAATCTCCCAGTAACCAATTGTTTTAATGACGATAAACACCAAATGTTGTGTCGCGCAGAGGTAAAGAATGTTGTAAAGATAAGTAACTAGATGTTAATTGAGAAAGGTGTTGCTCTTTCTTTGTTAAAGCTAATTTTTTCAATTAAATTTCCAAGTCTATTTCATTACGTTTATTCAACACAGAATGAAATATATCTGTTCTACTTGTAACAAGTTTAAATATTTCTTCGTTTAATACATCCTGTTCCATACGGGCTTGTTTGACTTGTAAATATTTCTCTTCCACAGCAGATATAACGTTATGTAAATTCGAAGCAGAGGCTGACATGTTTTGATTATATTACATTAAATTCAATCTATTTATATATGAATCAATTCGTTGCTTTTCTAACTGGTGAAGTAATTCGATTAGTTTGCATTTTTTCAATCTTAATGACTTTACTTAAAACTGTGCCTATTTTGTTAAAATTTAAGCTTTCAAATAATATATATAATAATCTATTTTTGTTTCCAAATCATTATTTTGTTTCCTCAAATCTGTTTGTGTAGCTAAACCGAGATTTTTATTGATCAATTCATCTCTTATATATTAAGTTATTTGTTCCATTCGTATTTCAAGTTGTTTTGTAATAGTAACATTTACCACTTCGTTAATTACGACTCTTAAATTTTCTTGCATTTCTGCAAGCTGTGTTTTGAAAAGTATGATTGTCATAACGTTAAAATCCTTACTAAATCCATTTAAACATTCTTCTATTCTAAATTCATTACTCTGCAAATAAGTGCTAATATTGCTTTAAATGTTTGCAATTACACTCGTGTTTTTATCAACATAATCATTGAAATCTTCTAACTTTATTAATTTCTCTTGAATATCATTTGATTGTGGTTTAAACACGATTAGCGTAATAGTGTTTAAGTCTTACATGTAACATTTATTCACCACATGGCTATATTTCACAGCCATACCAATATTACATAATATATGTCCCTTCAAATCACAATTCCCATCACGATTTTTGGGCCAACTGCTATTGTAATGATTGTGTTTTATACCACTATGTCCAAACTTTGAATAATACTTATTGTTCTTCGCCTGTAAGAAAAAACTATCAAAACCAGACCTATATCTGCCTTTGTATAGGGGAAGTGTTGGTATAATCACCAAAAAACAATTTTTTTTTCCAACAGCAAAAACACATATCTTTAAACTTTGTAAATATCATATCACCTAAAACATGATCATTGTAAGTATGTTGCAAATTCATATTATCCATTCTAAACACAATTACTACACTTGCATTATCATGCAAATTATGTTTCAGTATATGTGCATAACTCTGCGATAGATGAAAGCAATCAATGTTTGAATGTCGACCAAACTAAAGTATTGCTTTATTTCACCCCGTAGTTCACCCCAAACATCTTCAAAAATAAATACGGAATCGGATAATGCTTCATTTGCAGGCACTATATCTTCTTTATTTGTAAAAGGGGAATATCGTATTCCTCCAATTAACCACAAAATGCTTGCTAACTGTTGATATTTCTCTTGTATTGTTTTAGAAAAAAGATATACATTTACAAATTTAAGTCTTACTCCAACACAGACACAATAAGATAAGTATTTCCACATGAAGAAGGACCACTTATTATACAACGTATATCATTGATGGTAAAAGGAAACCATTTTTCTGTTCAATTACATTTACTTCAGTATTTACAATTACTGGCAGATGTATAGTTTTTCATTTCTACACAGATAGTGTAACATACTGTAATGTTAGTAAGATATTGTAACATACTAACATAAAATATCATAACATATTGTAATGTATTGTAACATAATATAACATACTAACATAACATATCGTAAAATATAGTAACTTATTGGAATGTAATATAACATACTAATGTCGTGTATCCTAACACATAGTAACATATTGGAATGTATTACAGTGTAATATAATGTACTAATGTACTGTATTGCAACATAATATAATGTATTACATTGTATTGTAATGTATTTATGTAACATTAATGTAAACTAACATAACATACTAACATAAAACTATAAATGTAGGACTATATATATAGGTTAGCATTCAATTGAAAACAATGGCTTGTACTAAACATATTTAAAAAAAATGTGGTGTATTGAATACATTGATTAATAAATTACCATTTGAATAACATTTACAGAAATACAATTATTGCAGACCAGGTACTAAACTTGCAAAACGTTTGGCACAGAACGACCAAGGAATAAACTCTTTGGATAATGTGTGTAAGGAACACAATTTATTTTATGATCGAACAAACGATTTGAAAGAAAGACATATAGCAAATACGATTCTAGCCAATAAAGCAGTAAATATAAGGAAGAATCCATCTACATCAACAGGTGAAAAGCTTGGAGCTTTGGTTGTTGATGAAGTTGTGTGTGTGAAGGTGAAAAGAGGCTTAGGCCTGAAATGTAAAACTAAAAGAAAAACAATGTAAAGAAGAATCATTCCATTCAAAATCCCAGCATTAGCAGCTTTTGGATCAATCCTTGTAGGGGTTTCGGCAATTAGTAAAGCAGTTCAATCAAAAGGTAAAGGAATGTGTTTGAAACCCTATAAAGTTGGACAAGGATGAAAAAACTCCAAACGTGGAAAAAAATGCAGACGTTCCTAAAATTCCTCCAAAACGTGCATAACAAACAAAGATATTAATGTATTTGATCTACCTAAGAAACCAAGTCTTTTTGAATGTATGATTGTTAATTTAGATATGAAACTAAATGAAGGAACATATTTGGCTGCATTAATTAAAAAGATAAATAAATCATTGTATTACGACAGTTTAGGCGATTTACATCCTCCAATTGAAACATCCAATTATTAAAAAAAACACGCAATTAAGATATAATTACAAAATGGAGCAATTACCCAATATAATCAGTTGTGGACATTTATGTTTATAATTTTTGGCTGTAAATACATATATAAGTAATTGTAATGATAAAACATATCAGTAATATGTAAATTACATTGATATTAAGTGGTAATCTATTGCAATTGTGTGCGGTATATTTCCCTGCATTGGAGTTAGATGGAGAATGGCAAATAAGTCTGATATAATTCTTTACATACAAGATTGTGATACTGGTAGGATCTTATGAATTGAACGATGTTGAAACATTCATTAAAGAGGCATTACCTATGTACATTTCCAATTACGTGGAAATCCAAACACGTTAACTAGTGCAATGTATAGTAACGTTGATATCAATTTCTCGGAACACAGTTCAATTGCAAATATGTTGGTTACGAACAGAGACTGTATCCCGCTAATGAATTGCACGAATCGTCAAAACAGGTTAATATATTGTCGGCAAATGTATGTCATATAAATGTTAATATTGAAGGTAGTTCATATTTGAATGGAAAACCGGCAAACACACTACATGAATGCATGCATGCTATACATGCTGTAGCTCCAGGATATAAAATAATTGAAAAACCACATACATTGATATATTTTCCAGTAATAGTTAATTGTATTAATGAAATAGTTGATACAATTGTCGATCAAGCTGGTAAACTTATTAATTTTAAAAACAAAGAAATTACAGTGAAATTACTGTCCATTTACATTTAAAAAAAAGTATATAACACCTGCATTCCATTGCGCAATACAATCATAATGGGTATTGTGTATACTAGTCAATTTACAAATAAAGTATGCAGTTTCGAAGAAAGAAAGTATAAAAAGATGTAAACTCAAGCATAAGATGCTCATTTCAAATAAGATACCCTTGAAGTTAACACAAGGCAATGAATTGTATTTTAAATAATTAGGATATATTACTAATAGAAAATGAAGAAATACTTAATGTTGAAGAACCGATCAGCTATGAAAATGCAATCACCAATACGCAAATACATATGTATGAACCATTCCAAGCAGGTCCGTACACATTTTCTTTGCAAATTAGGATTTCTGTACAAAATCACGCATTTAATTGTTACTGTCGAAATAAAGTTTAAAGAATAGAGTAACAATTAAAAAGACAGCTGATGCAATTAATCCAGCAACTACAGGAATAATAAGAAATTGAATACTTCATTTAATCGACAGAATTTCATATCTGCTAAATGGTGTAGAAATTGATCAAACACGAGATGTTGGAATTACTTCCATGATAAAGAACTAACTCTCGGGAACTGTAAACAATCTTTATACATGTCTTAAAGCTGGTTGGAACAATGCTAGTGATTACTCACTACAAATAAACCCAGGTGGAAAATACGAAGTTGTTATAGCAGTAACTATGGTTTTGGACTTTGCTGAAGACTACAAACATGTCATATTAAATGCTAAACAAGAATGAGTTTTTCTATTAGGCAATATGCATTTGAATGCTATAACGATTCGGCAAATAACGAGGACGGTGTAACATTTTAACTAAGCAGCATTGAATGGTTGATGCTACATCTTGAAATTAACACTCATGATCATGTAAAGTTTTTAAAATATATCGAAAAAGGGAAGAATCTCTATATTGCCTTCAGATTGTGGGCTTTAGAGGTTTTTCCATTTCTGCCAAAATCACAAAAATCTTTTGAAATGTGAAATCAAGTTTTTCATTGGAAAAATGGAGATATGTTGTTATTTGTTTTCAAACATCGACAAAACTATTTAAAAGCTGATAGATCAGTATTCGATAATTGTGATATGAAAAATGTTAAACTATATCTAAACAGTCAAGCTTACCCCTATATGGATATAAATTTGAACTTTGAAAATGGGGAATTTCTTATTTGCGACTATATGTACTCAAAGTTTCAGGAAATGAATTATAAAAATCAGTTCCCCGATCCTAGAATCCTAAACATTTAAAACCAGACGAAAGTTATTTGTATTTGATGTAAGCAAGCAAGACTTTAAAATTCCCAATGGTGTAATTGATTCACAAATTAAAATTATTGCAAATATACTAATTCCAACAGATATGCAAGTTTATACTGTTATAATTCACGATAGTTTAATGAGTTACAATGTAAGAGATAAGCAGGTTAAAATAATGAATTTAGTTGGTAGACAACAAACCACGACTATGACGAGATGTTTTGCAATGTGCAAGGATTTCAGCCTGCAGAAAAAATATTTATTATTAAAGAATTAGCTATCACTGATATGGAAGAACATACAACTGTATTCGGCTTCAAATCACCGTTTGATTGGAAATATCTATCTCCCAAATACAAGAAAACAAATAGATGGCTTACTAAGCATTGCCATGGTTTAACCTGGGAAAGTGGATATATAGAGTATGAGAATGTTGAAGCTATTTGCAAACATTACTTAGATAATTGTGTAATGTATGTAGGTGGAGTTGAGAAAAAATTTATTTAAAAATTTTGTATAAGAGTAAAGTAATAGATATTAAAAAAAGAATACAATTGCTCCTTGTTCAAACATTTACACAAAACGTATGGATCTAATTCAATGGTTTTCTCTGCAGAGGAAAACTCAAAATGAATGCTAACTTGGGCAATGATGACTGAGTGGGGTGAAACAGATTCTGATAATCCTCCCCTGACTCTCCAGTAGATATTAGTTGAGTCATATGCCGTTATTTAGGATGAGTGTAATTTAATATTAAAATATTTGCTTATATGATATCCACTACTTCGTAAAGATTGATTAACAAGAAGAGAACGAAGTTACATTCTCGTGCATACAGAAACCAAAATGTAAAGTGATTATCAGCAAGTTATTAGCACGTTGGAGTAAACCATTTCGATTTTGTTTAGGAAAGAAACTGTTTTAGTATCTTTGTGACATTCCTACTGTAAACAAGTCTTTCTTCCACCCAGCTGGTATTTACATCTCTGTCATCCCTGGAATCTCAAGTGTGAATAACTCTTGTTTGTTTAACGGAGTAATACGTCATTTTGGAGAGATATGCGATGGGCTGTTTCATTTCAAAAATATCCAATTTCCCTCAGAGGGCGAAAAATGTATTGATTTAATATCTTGTCCGAATACGAGTCTACCAGCGACTATCGAAGAAGGGTATTTGCACTTTTATGAAACTTTTCCTGATTTACCAGAATGTATGATATTACATGCACCTGGATACACAAAAGATCATAACAATCAAACAGATGAAAATATTATAAATATTGCCAAGGAGAGAATTGAAAGATATAACGTAAAAAATGTTTTTTTTTTGTAAACATACAGTGATGATAAAATGTATTCTGTAAGCAAATGTATCGAAATAAATGGTTTGAAACTATTTTTTTCTGTTTCACTGACATTGCAAATGCATGAATTGTAATATTCCTATATTCTGACAATAAAATGTTACGTAAACTTTCCATGCATTTAACGTTCAAATATAATTGTGTTTGCACATAAAGGTTAGTGTGGGGGATAATGATGAAATTAACCTTTAGTAATTTGAAACTGATTTAATACATAAAACTATTTAAAAATACATTCCAGGATTCAAAAATCCAATGTTTAAAAATTTACGTTTAACACCTTCTACAATTCAGATGTACTGTGTTTAAAATGAATAATGTAATCGAACTGCTTCCTGGATTTGTCTATAACTACCTATAAAAGGTGTGCTCTGTGCAGTTTCATTCTAATCTTTGAATAGTACGGGAGAAATGATGTCTTTGGTGTGTCGCTTCTGCTGTAAAGGATTTACAGTGTCGTATAACTTAGGACGACATGGAAGAATTAGCTGTGGAATGGCATCTTTAGAAAATCATTTTCGATCTGAATTCAGCCAGAAACAATTTTCTCGCAGTGATGCTTTAAATATACATTGTATAACTTGCAACACTGATTCTATGCAAATAGCAGCATATCCTATGACACCTCCTTAGTTAACTCCACAATCTGCTCTACAATCTGCTCCACAATCTACTCCACAATCTACTATACAATCTGCTACACAATCTCCTCCACAACTACTCCACAAGCCACTCCACAATCTGCTACACATCCTAAGGCAGCACCACTGTTAGCTCCGCAGTTCACATTTCCAACTCTATATTCTGTTCCATAATCTGCTCATCAGTTAACTCCTCAAACTGCTCCTCATTTAGCGTCACATAGTCCACCTACTGCAAAACACTTTACATTTCCAATTCCACCCATTGAATTACCTCCAAATATTCGAAATATTAATTCAACGATAAAAAGTAACTTGAATTCAAAGTCTCCAGTTCATCATCCAATCTCAAATACGAGATACTAGCTAGCGCGTTCGCCGGCAGGCTAACTGACGCGGAGATAGTTAATGATAGGCTTGCCAGTGATACAGACTTTTCTCGTTTTTTCCTGAGGTGTGAAGTCCCCTTATTAAGCTTAATAATGGTATCACCCCGACCTATTAGAATTAATATAACAGTAACCTGTAAGTATTTGAAATCCCTCAAGGCGGAAGAAGACGTTATGCAAATCTTTTATTTTCAAAGTAATTCCCTCCCTGTCCTCCATTCATCTGATGTTGGTGAACTTTATGACAATAACATAGTCCCTTACTTAATAATCAGACTTGAGGAGTTCAGTGGGCGTAGAAGCGGGTGGACTTTACAACTGATATTTAAAAAATGGATGTACATGTGAGTCAATAATGGTCTTTCACCGCCGGTGGTAAATAATCCAAGTTTATTAGCGATAAGAAGACTTGTAATCCGACGCCGCATCATTACTCGCCTCGCTTCACCCTCTTCAGCTCTCAAGACCATAGTTTTCGAGAGCCACTCAAATCTCTTCACTCGCTCCGATGCACAGATGGAAAAATTTCTTGGTATAAGGAAATCCGAAAATTGGAAATCCGAAAATTTTTCCTGTTCGACGAAATCCAGAATGTGTGTAGAGCTTCTGAACTGCGAGCCTTGCTTCATGTCAGTACGATGTCTATGTCTAATTTCCTGCGCAAACTATAGACTTTTTGTATTTCAGCGCTTCATTCAACACTTCATCAGTCGGCTGGTATATACTTGTGTGATATTATAGAATTCCTGCATTCATTTTTTTCCCGCAACACTACACTCAATATGCAGTCTCGGATTCATATAGACGGCCTGCATTTGCCTTATCACTTGATTTTGACATTTGTGCACTGACTCCGTATTTCAACAAAACGTTTTCTCTTAAACCTCGAGTGGTCGACAAATGCCAAATAATTTTTTCTGTGAAAAACTGGTTTGTTAAATATGTATATTCTGTTCTGAAGCGCTAATATATGCGCTACTGCCAGCCTTCACATCAAATTGTATTGTTAACTCTCATTTCAACATAGACTATATTCAGCAACATCTCCTGTTTTGTCAAGATATACTATCGCATTCTACACATACATTGTGCCATCCACACTGTAAAAGTAATTTTGTATTTTAAAAGGGAATTCGTTCAAAATTGTTTCCAATAAAGAGTAAATTTCACAAAACGTGTGTGTTATGTCCAAAATTCATGTCGAAATTTACAAGCAAGTTTTGTAGACTTAAAGTTTATTATAAATATTAAGTTACTTAAAAAAATCATATGTTTTGTGACATAGCATATTTAATATAGAAACAATTTCAGCTGTAGAGTTATAGAAAAATAATTGGGAACTACAAGTTTCCGAATAACTGTAACAAAAACAGAAATCTTTTTAATTTGTATTGACGTCATATGAACTGCGTACCTCCTATCAATAAGAATTTCTAATCACAAAAATGCTTGAAAAATGTATACTGTGTGTAGTTCTCAGGAGTCTTAATATTTAATTCGTCAGGAGAACGCAACAGCTTTATGAGGATCAACTAAGAGTTATAATAAAGTTAATATCCCGAGTAATCCCAAAGTTATGCAAAATAAATATTAATAATTGAATTACAAACATTTTTGTCTACGTGTTTTTTTACTAAATATAAAAAAAAAATCATACATCGAGAAAGCTTTAAACTTATAGCACAATTATTTTAAAACTTGATTTAAAATAATAAAACATTATCATAACAATCAAAATTAATCTTGCACACTACAGAAACAAATATTAAACTTTCGGGGACACTGAACAGTTACAGAAGCTTTAGAGTTTGTTACGGACTGAATACAATATCCGCAATTTCTTAGTTACAACATTTATTACAACATCTTAAACCGCAAGATACATTGAAAAATAAGTGTAAATTGGAATGCAATGTCCCGGAATTTTTAAAAATATAATAAAATAGTTAGTCGTCCAACGAAAAAGGCGAAAACGAACAGGATTAGACACTGCTAGTGCAAGACAAGGGAAGTGGTACGAGGAGAGCATTGAAACATGCTCTTTCATCTAAATGGTCATAATAGGCCGAGAGATTTGTTTGGATTCTTCCAGTGCCCGAAGCTAGATACAATAAAAACAACCAAATGTAAAATAATTTACACATGCGAACTTTTAAGCTACAAAAAATTACAAAGAAAAATTATTTAATATTTTTAATTTTCGTGTTACATTACAAATTAATGTTTACATATTTATTCTATGCGGCATGATTGTGAGTGCAAACGAGTTATCGGGAACACAGTGGCCACTGAACAGACGACCGCATTTGAAGAATACATATTAAATGTGGTGAGTGATCACGGAGGTAATTTGCCATTATCTGTGGATGAAGTACTCGCGTGTATTATGGCGTGCGAAACGTTGGTTGCGACGCCACAGACGGTCGCCTGAGCCACTAGCGGGGAGATCACGGTGCAATGTCGGACCCCGTGGTGAGAGCTACTGCCCTACGACGTGTGGGGTCGAGGGGGCGGGCATCGAGAGGTCGATATGCACCCCCTGCCGCTAGGGCGACAGCGCAGCGTGTGGTCTCCGCGCAAGGTCGAAGCCAACACGACACCCTACAACCCGCTCCGAGTTCTCCTTCTGACTCCACTCTTTACTACCATCGCCGTCCTCTGGTAGATGGCACGCACACATACATTCAACCCTGTATGACGCCGGTGGGAGGTGAGTGGATATTCACGACCACCCACCGTGACTGGGCGGGGCGTATATCCCTTCTGTCAGGCCGCATCCAACTGCTGCTGATTAATTCCTTCTGTTGGACGAATAATGCTTTGGCATGTGATGGGAAAAGCTAGCGAATACGTACAGCATCCTCTCAAAAATTACTGATGCTAAACTCAGTGAGCTCAGATTCAAAGGAAAAGTTCTACGACCATAAAATAGTAGGCATTAACATAACACAATATGATTCAAGCAATGCCAGATCTGCATTAAAAAATAATCATTCTTTCACGTAACTAAGTGTATATCAACATATACACGGGCAGACAAATAGCAGACGCGTTATTCACAAATATTGAAAAAAATATATCATTTATTTCAGGGCCAGTAAATGTTTGCCACATTTGGGTATTGCAGACTGATTCTGTACTAAAATTTCCAATGTCATGACACTGAATTTGAAAACGATATCAGCGTGGTTTGAAGTAGGCCTATTATGATCAAACTTTCTGCTGACAACGCAATTCAATGCTATTTGGAATGTAATACATCCCATTTAAAATGAAAATATTTTGCGGCTATAATTTTATGTTGCTACCCCTGGTATGATTTTCTGTGCTATCACAATATTAAATTAATGATCAAATTTATTTTGAAACATACACGTTTTCCATCAGTCTATTCTTTGGGCCAAGCGAAGAAACAATTGGTCGGTTACATTTTCTTACGAACTAACAGGCTTTGTTTGGCCTGTACATATCAATTTTGGCGGTTAAAATGGGAATAAGCAAAATGTAGGATCAGAAATTTTTTATGAGTAGTTGTGGCATACATCAGTAAAACTTATAATTTGTTACATTCTCTTTATACATATTAATAAGCAAAATCCGTATAATAGTAGAATGGTGATTGAAATAAGAACCAGGGAAATAATGTATAACTTTAATTATCAAAATACGCCATTGACGACAACCGTATTTTAATATAATGTAATAGTTCACTGATTGTTAAGTGTATACATTAATCATATTAATATCTTTATTTATTACCCCCCTGATGACTGGCCTAGGAATTTTATGCTATAGGAATGATTAAAAGTAGACGTGGCTATTATTTTGTTTTAGGAAATACAATGAACCTCCTAATTAATTTACTAAATACAATGGATGTACACGTACACGGATGTACGGAATTCGTCAATAAAAACATAAAATAATTATTTATTAACCTTATTGCACAGATGAAAAAATTTGGTAAAATTTGGAGCAACCAAATTAATAGAAATTAAATATTCTGTTGATGGAACACATTATTTTGTATGTATTATGTGCAGACATCAATCTAAGATCAAATGTAGGAGAAGGTAGGAATATGAGATAGGGTAGAAATGTGAGACACGCAGGTTGTAGGCTCTGCATAACACTGACATATGTTATCGTACGCTGGAACTACACATTAGAGCGTTGCTGGAGTGTGTGGAAAACGACCGTCCATATTGGCAGTATTTGTGAAGAGTGGTGGATGTGTATTGTTTTTGGCGCAGCTGAAAGTTTTTGTACCGTCATATTTAAGCGCATTTTTCATCATTATTTGTTGAATTCCAGAAGATATACATAAGTTAAGTCGTCCATTATGAAATACAGTTTTAAAGTATGAGTTGAAATTGAAAATATATTGCGGTGTTTAGTGTGAGTGAAATGTACAATATAAGTGGCGAAGTGGTATTAATATGAGACACTAGCATGGTAGTAAAATGAGACTGTCTCATATTACTACCACACTGTCTTATATTACTATCTCATTATAAAATGTAGGAATTTATAACAATTTAGTATTATATTTTCTTTCAGATGGGAAGAAAAAAGTTGCATGAACATATGATAAAATCTATTGAAGCCATTAAATGAAGGAAATGTGGTTACTGTTGAGAGTGTTGTTTCTACAAAGTTAGTAAGAAAAACCATTTTGGGTGACACGTCAGGAACGCTTTATTTTCCTACAGACATTACATGTAAGCTGTAATAGTGTACTTGCAGGGTGGCCACAGACATGGAAAACCAGGAAATAATGGAAATATCTGGAAATACTTTCTAAATGTAAAATATCAGAGAGACAGGAAAACTTGAGAAACACATTCTAATGGAATTTTCTACTGCCCGAATTTTTTTCTATATGCATTAGTTAGGCATGTCTTGGTGTAAACATATAAAGTTTATTTTTGTTTTTTAAGTTTATTATTATTCTGTTATGTTTAAAAGATACTAAAGGATTCTTAGTGCCATCCTAATTTGTTTAAGTTAGACGAAAAATGATATTTTATTGGCATGTTTCCCTCAATATTCTAAATTTATTTCATTTCAGGCAATGATATTGAGAACAATTAGTCGATTACATCCTGAGATGGAAGCCAAGTTCTTTGGTTTAACTCCTACTGATATTAATGTTATGGCCTACCAACTGCCAGCTAAAAGTGGTATCACACATCCTTTTGGAGAAGGCAAGGCTGGAAGAGGCTGGCTTAATCATTTAATAGCCCGGCACAATGAAAACATTTCACTAAGGAAACCTACAGGTACATCAGCTGCCACAACGCTCGGTTTTACAGCTGAAAATGTGGATAATTTCTTAGATAATCCTAATCAAGAATATTATAAACATCATTGTACTCCTGATCGGATTTACAATGTGGACGAGACTAGGTTTTCTGTAGTACAATCAAAAGACCCACGTGTTGTTGTCTGAATGGAAGAAGACAAGTTGCTTCGTTAACATCAGCAGAACGAGGTGCATTGATAGCATTGGTGTGCTGCATGAATGCAGCAGGAGTGTTAGTGCCACCCATGATAATTTTACCGAGAAAAAATGAAAACAAACTTCAAATGAAGGAGGCACTCTACGGATCAATTTCTGCATATCATCCATCTGGATGGATTCAAGCACCGCTATTTACAAAGTGGTTCTAACACTTTCTGAAGTTTTCCAAACCTTCAGCAGAATCTTCTGTTCTTCTGATATTAGATGGTCACTACAGCCATACGAAGAATGTAGATGTTATTGAGTTGGCACGAAGGAATTTTGTGTATACAATTTCCCTGCCACCACATTCAACCCATAAGCTTCAGCCTCTGGATAGGACATTTATGAGACCACTCAAATCACATTTAAGTGAAGAAGTTATGTTCCTACTGCGTGAATAGCAGATGTCAATGAGTCCTGACGGAGCATTAAGTGGATTCAGAGTTTCCAGAATATTTCCACTAAGCAGAGGTATTTTTTCTGCTGATGATATCCTTGCTGCAGCTTAGCCAGCAGAGCGGCATGTGACTCAAGATGTCTCCATTCCATCCACATCTCCAGGTGACAGAATACCCTAGAGTCCGGCCCTCATCGTTCCTGTACCAAGCCCTTCAATGGAAGCACATAAATTAGTGAGACCTTGTGACATATACCCTGTTCCAACAGTTAACCTAGGGGCACAAATCCGGGACGAAAATAAGGCGTTTCTGCAGTGATACCTTCTTCACCCTACAAAGAAAGCATAGATAGTAATCTGCAGGTCACATACGAAACGACCTCCAGTTGAAATGATGAAGAAAAGAAGGCAGATGCAAAGGAGAACAAAAAGGACTCAGATGAAGCGATTTATCCAGTGATGACTTAAGTTTGTGTGTTGAATCAGACAGCTATGTATCCATCATTCCACCAGGGCAGTGTCAACCAGGGTCCGACGATGCAATGTGCATATTATGTGACTCAAATTTTCGGACGACTCATGGGGAGAAGTGTGGATTCAGTGTTTCATGTGCAAAAGGTGGGCCCATACTGAATGTGCAGGCCCAGAGAGCGACACATATTTGTGTGACTATTTTAAATCCAACTAACTCCCAAGTGTAGTGATGCATTTTGTATGGACAATCTAATATTTTTTCGAAATATATCGTATGACCATTTTAAGAACTGAGTTCTTCAAGGATTTGAACTGTCTCATATTACTACCAGATTCCCAGACTCTCAAATATTGCCTTCAGCTGTAAAAAAATTACGTTTTTATTACACTAGAAGGTACATGATATTTATGTTAACTCGATATATTATACATTAAATTCTACAAAGAATACAAGTTAGATTAGTATCATGTGTGTAATTTGAGCGTCCCTAGATTCGGGAATGTAAATGGTATCCCATATTCCTACCTTCTCTACTACCTGTGAGGACTAAAAAATTAAGGAATGAAATTGTTAAAATAATTTTTGTAAACAGTGAAAATTATTTTCCTGCCAATGAAGGGCTCAAATTCACTATATAACTTGTTATAATTAAAAAAGGTATTTTTAATAAATAATTCTTACTGTGCCATGTATAGAAATCATTAAGACTTATGTTGTTATGTACTGGAATCTTAAGCAACCATGTTATTTGTGACATTAAAAGAATAACAAGAAAGAAAATAATTCATGAAAAACAGTACATCTTTCACAGAATATGACACTGCAATGCCTGTGTACTAAATTTGGCAATTTCTCTTTAGTAATCGAAATTTAAATCAGTATGGAAACATTTATTGAAAATAATTTTGAATAACGTTATTTAAGTACCTTTTAAAAGATTAGAGACAGTATAACAGGAAAGTAATTCCAGATCACAGAACAATTTTTGAAAACTGATCTCTTTAAATAGTAAAATAAACAGAACAAAGAATCTTGTGTAGTTGCTGAATTTGAAATAAAAAATAACTAACCGTAATATATTGGAAGAGATAGTAGTTAAATCATAAACATGGTGATGAAAATACGAGTTGCTGTCAATAATCACTCCCAAATCACGAATAAACTTAACTTTGTTAATTTCTTGTAAAAGATTTAAATATTTATTTACACTGGGTTTATTTTTCCTATACAATTTAACACAATAAATTTATTATTAAACAGTAATAAACAGTCACTATTTAAGTTTTAATGCAATGCAATCAGCGTTGTTATGATTAGTTTTATAAATTTTTAGGTCACCAGCATCCAAAAGTTGTTTAGGATTTTTATAACAAAAGTAATGTCATTAAAAAAATATTAAAGAAAATTGTTACAGTTTCGCTCCCTGAAAGACACCCAATGATGCTTCAAAGAAAGTAGAAAGTCTTTTTTTCAATTATCACACCAAACTTTTGTTGTAGATACAATTACCAAACCAAAAGGTAAAATCCGGTCGTAAACTAATATTCATTATTTGCTCAAGATTATGGATTGCTGCCAGATACCAAACGATTTTTCTAGGTCATAATAGTTTACATCAGTTGGATTTCTTGATGTTACCTTATCGTAAATATAATTTAGAAAACTAAAAATGTTAGTGGTAGTGGTTTTCCCACTTTGGAAACCATGCTGACTCTTAGATAATATCTTTTTGTATAGAAACTAAAATTTGTAGTAATATATTTTCTAATACTTCGGAAAAGATACAAAAAAATAATCTTGTTCTATAATTGTTTACTATTTATTTATAACCTGATATAATACAGGTATAACAATAGTACATTTCCACAGATATATCTCTAACGATAAAACTAAATTTTTAATGTAAGTCAAGACTAGAGTAAAGATATTCCCTAAAACAGCCTTTAATAATTATATTGGCAGTTCGATCTATAACGGTGTGTTTGAGAGCAGTGCATAAATCGTTACCTTTGGAAGGAAAATATATGGAAATATATATGTAAATAAATAAATAAATAAATAATATATAAATAAATAAATATATGCAGTTACAACTAATAATCTTACATTAGTTTAATATTCTTGCATAAATTATTTACCAGTCTCACTCTAGCTTTTAAATGATTATTATCGTTTTGCATTAATCTTTTATATAAATTTGTCCGGTTTATATAATTTTGCCAATGAGTTATGCAACTATGAGAATTTAACTTTAAGACGAAGTGTTGTAGTTACGTATATGGCACTTGCTTGTAATTAAAATACTTCCGAACCTTCCATTATGAATTCTCAACAAGGACCTTATCATTAGAGACATGAAAATTCGCGTTATTTTCGTGCAACAGGCTGAACTTCAAGTTAGTGTTATTCCCTATTTTGTCTTGAGCGACTGGCCAACAACTCTCTTGCAAGGCCCAAAGGACTCCCGAACCAATAAAAAAGTTCAAGTGTAGATTGACCAATCATGTGTAACACGATCACGAATGTCAGCGACTTGGTATAGAGAACAATTGCCAGAAGTAGGGGCGTGATGGTTCTACCCCACTTTTGATTAATCGGATTATCGATTTGATATAAAATTGATTAATAGGATTACGTCTTAATACGATCAAAAAATTTCGTTCATCAGCTAATCTTAATCCGATAAATTAATTTTGAGTGATCCAATTAATTTAATTTAATGAATTAATAATTTTTTTTTAATTTTGTGTGAATTTATAAGTTTAAAGTTTTGTGCAAAGTTGTGCTAAGGCACTTTATTTTGTTTGGATGGGGAGTAACATGGTACATCCTCGCCCTCGGAGCTCTGCATTGTACTGAGGCCAGGCTGTGTTGATAAGGGGAACATATTTATTGTTTAATATAAAATTTTGGAGAGCAGCATGGTAGGTATTGATCAATGGAGCTCTGGCGTTGTACTGAGGTGGGCTGGTGTTAGGGAAGGGGTACATATAGTTATTGTGTAGTATTAATTTTTTTATGTCATTGAGAAGGGATGGGAACTTTTTTCCCGTTTACCGTCCAGCAGGTGACCGAGGTAATGGCTAAGTCTGGAAAAGTATGTTTAATGAAATTATTATGAAATATGTAATAAAAATCAATTAAACTAAAAGGGAGATGAATGAGATTTACGTCCACAACGTAATTTTACTAACTCGTCCTGTATACTAGCAATATAATTTATGACAGACTAAATTACACAAAGGACTCATTGAATCGCAAATACAAATTTCAAACCGACTCAAGCTATCCTGTAAGAAATCAAGTAACGATCTATTTCTTGATAGAACCCAGCTATCCTGATGTTTATAAGAACACAACTAGTTAATAATAAAATTTCGATAGCAATATATATTTTACATTACATTAATTAAATGACAGTCTTCTTAAACACATACAAGTTACACTACTTTATGCATACACCTCTGAGTTGTACATGTACCTTAAATGATTTAAATATATACATCCGTTCGATCGGGAAATTTCTGTATGAGTTTCGTCAGTATAGGATTTGCAGAGCCTTATAAGCTGTGTGCCAGGAGGGATGATGATCATAGACGACTGAGCTATATATACAGAAAACATTTCGGCAAAAAAGATATTGAAAAGAGAGGTGAATACAACTTATGTCCAAATACACAAAACTATGTTATGTTTACGATGCACATACTACCTGGAACTACAAGCTTTAAAAAATACGATGAAACATTTCCTGCGAAATAAATTTTCAAAGGAATTACAAAATCTATTTCCACGTCAAAATATAAACTCGCTTACCACCCATTCTGATAACTTAATATCCAAGACGGAAGCAAATAACTTTAACTAAACCACGCATTCGAAATACGTAAACTTACCAACGAACTGACTGAATACAATACGTCCTACAACAGACAACGATGCGATTTACACACTCTCATATGCATCCAAAAACGTATCCTAAGTTCCCTACGAAAATACGACATAAAATTATTAAAATTTAACCAAACACAATAGCGCACATCTCCATCATCGCCTCTATGTGCGTTACAATGATGGTGATTTTAAAAAATGTCCATCCAGGTGTGAGGTTGATGAAGTAATTACTCCAGTGTATCAATTACATCATCATAAAAGCTGAGTGAATGGTTGCTACCAAACATAACCTGCATCTGCTTCGGTCAACTTAGGTTAGGGGGAAACTCCTCGACATTACAAATTACTTCACAAATTATAGAAAATTTACTATCACTATCTGGCTACTTTTAATGAGTTTCTATCCACGAAAAAATTTAATCACGTCTTCCTCAATGGTTCACATTAAATTTGAAAAAAAAAAAAAAAAACATACAAAAAAGATGTCTCACACGAGCAACTACTGAAAAAAAAACTTACCCTATTTCTTAACACAAACTTCGTCGATAACATATCGGAGAGAATGTGTAAAAAATTCTTGTTGCGAACACACATAGACTATCTTCGGAAACCCACATTTACGTATCCTAGCCGAATGATGCACAGATTATTTTAAAAAATAATATATGCATCAAAATTTCCAAATGAAGGAAAAGACTTCTACACTATTACCTATCACAATAAAAGTATAGCGACTCCCATAGTTAACAGTCTTAGATAAACAGAATTCAAAAGTTAATCGACGATTATTAAAAAAAGAAATGATGAAAGCATTTAACGACATTTGAAGCTTGCTGTAGGCTGGATCGAAACCTCGGGTACACAGAGGTCCTACCCCTTGATCGTGACACGGGAGGCCAGTAGCAGTCAACCCGGCCAGTGAGGTCGGAAGAGGGATTGGCAGTACTCTGTTCAGAGAGCGACGTATCCAGAGTGAGGAATGTCATAAAACTAAAATGGCACTGGACACAGACTACCTGTGCCCTGTCCACCATGTACCCCCTCCCCTGATCATCATCTCTAGTCCAGAGCCCATCTTTAGCTAAATCGAGGGCTGCCTAACTGCCTGCCTCCCCTCGAACTGCGAATTTGAACTTATCCTGCCTAGCTGTGTACCTCCCACCCCTCTAGACACCAAGTTTGGATTCTCCCCGAAGCTTTGACCTGCCCAGAAAACTGGTTTTACTTCCAGAGAATATAATTTATCATATAAATGTACAGGAAATCACACTGAAAAAGTATTTCCTCTTCACTATCTTTTAAGTCAGAAGTTTCATTAATCAAAAAATTTCCAAGAAACTTTAATTTTGAAGTATTTTCCCAGTATATTTATTAAGTCTTTTTTAATCACACAGAAACGAAGTATATTTTTATAGAAGAGATATTTTCACTCACTAAATTTTAAATACTGAAAGAAGACCATTTGCAAACATGCATAATTCCATTTAAGCAATTTACAAATAAAAGTTTTCACCTTCTGAAAAATTACGTTGAAACCAAATATCTTTCAATTCAATGGAACGTAAAAAAACACATTCCAAATTTTCAATGTGTTTAATATTATGCCTAGCCTAGTAAAATACATATTTCACATGTAGACTTCTCTATGAGACTAAAAATATTTATAGGCTGTTCACGGTAAAATAAGCACTTTTTAAGGCCCTTCTAATTTTTTCCTTTCATCCAATTTCCATCTTCCTGCTGCTTTTTAATATAAACATTGATTTACAATGAATAAACACGGTGCATATATTTTACCACCCTCAAAATTTAATGCCTGATGCTGCAATAAGATGTATTTATAAGTAGTTAAGGTATGTTGGAAGGGACTTAAAAAGTGCTCACTTTACCATGAACAGCCAATTTAACTAAAGTTTCATGTACGTGTAAAAAAGCTTCCCAGCCAATATTTTCGACTACATCAAATGTGAACATTTAACAAATATTAAATTATTTTATTTTAAAATACTCTATTTCGATGTAATATTAATGAAATTAGCCAGAATCCAGACTGAAAGGACTTCTATCGGAGGGAATAGGGCAAATACCATATATTTCAATACATTTAAGTAAATTTAAAGGATAATGATGGCCATTTTGTAATCGTATACCCCATATTTTAAGGTAATAAATTCCATCTGTCAACAAATGATTTACATGGTAAAGAGATACCCGAAACAAACTACATTATTCCATACAACTGGAGCAACCAACATAACATATTATCAAAGAAAATTTACTGGGAATACGAAATTCGAATTACATAATATTGTGGTAACCAGTCGCCAGGTCTGGCAGGTGACATGCCAGGGCATAGGATGGTGCTACCTCGATGAGCCAGTCTGGCAGCGTTGAAAACACCCATGCCAGGGAAAGTTATTGTGTATGGGGCCAGCCCTATATAAGTTCATGGTAATGGCAGCTCGTGGCCATCTTGAATCCAGATGCTAGAAGGATGAGACCTGGAGAGGACCACCAAGCCACTGTCGAGGTCTACACGTAGACGTTGATGCTATCACCAGGGTAAAT
This sequence comes from Dryococelus australis, assembly GCA_029891345.1. NCBI lineage: Eukaryota > Metazoa > Arthropoda > Insecta > Phasmatodea > Phasmatidae > Dryococelus > Dryococelus australis. The sequence continues at coordinate 201,906,439 of CM056994.1, forward strand.
ATACTCCCACTAGGGTGCCCTAGGTCTTATCATATTAGGGATATTCGTGGCATAGCTTGGAATCCATCTGAGTCAAACAGTGCCTTAAATTTCTTAACATTAATCTTGCCGAGTGTGAACTTGAATCTGATATAAATATTTGTAGAGTAATGATGTGAGTGATCTATGTAAAAAACTGTAGAGTTGATGTGACTTGAATAGACATAGTGTTTAGTGTTTTGTATACTGGAGTGCTCTATATATCTAGCTACTACCATCCCCCTTATTGTGTGACTTGATCGCCTCAGGAAAGACAACAGCAAATAATGGAGGCGCCTTCACTTCCAACCTCCCCCCCTGAAGTGCGTTCACAGTTAAAAATATAGTGGCGTAAGACAGCAATTGGCGGAAGCTACAAATTACCAGTCTAGATACAAATTCAATAAGAATGATAATTATAGATGCTTACCACATCCCACCAACACACAGAATTGCACTCCCTGGAAAATTGCGCTTGTTAAAGAAAGTAAATTTGGACACAGCAACAGTGTAGGCAACGTAGTTTTATACCTCCCATTTCGAATCATTGCATTGTTACTCAAATTAAAGTTCACAATAAAACTTGTCAGACTCTAAAGGTAGAAAACAAAAGAAGCCTCACATTCCTCACCACCCAATGTTTTCACCCCCTGTTAGAGAGTGAAGCCAGTCCATTTCGATAACCTGGCTAGAACCATAGTAAATAATAGCGACATTGTGAGCTTGTTAAATTCATTCTCCACAAGGAGGTGTTGTGCTATTCAGAAAATTTCAGCCATGCCAGCTTGCGCGGGCAGAAAATGCCACATCGCACTTTCCTCACCAGGACAAGGGGCTCATTGTAGCATTGTGAGTGTGTGAGTGTTTTCACTTTCATAAGAGTTAATACATGTTAAATCACGACAGTCTTCCAAACCGTTTGTCAATGCAAAATGCTAAATTCCATGAGGGTTTGTGCAGAGTGGAACTAAATTTAAAGCAACTTATGTCTATGCATGTTAGCTATTAATATCACATGGTACATGTTGCAGTAAATATAACACACTATGTATAAAATGACAAACATTATTTCTGAACACTGCCAGGAATATAATCAAACATGGCACCATAGACCTGTCAGAAATGCAAAAGATATTATTAGTAAGAAACACAAACACAGCAGACAAGTTTAAAAACCTAATTGACTGTAGAAAAACTGTTACTGGTAAAACCTGAATTAATAGTTCAGTTCAAGACAGACTCCACGCCATTACACTTAGTCTAATAACGAAAATATCCAACAGTAACCTTCTGCCGACTACACCACCCCCTACATACAAAAACGTTGAACCACAGACATGAACTATCATACACGCATTCAAATTAACACCAGAAATACAGAAAGCATTTACAAAAACTAATCATTAGATTCACCTCTTGAAAAAACACAACAAGAGAACCCAACATGTCGAACCCACCATTCTTAAGCATTATTGTTCACAACCAATGATGGTAACAAAATCTTCAGGGGATGACAATGAGAAGTGGGCCGAATTTCTTGAACAATATAATCATGCTGCCGAACACAATACTTGTGATGATGGAAAAAAATTCTGACGGTTGAAATACTATTTAAAGCGATCTGCTAAACACACTTTAGATAATTACCAACAAACACACATAGGCGAAATAACATGGAGTGACTAGTAAATAAACTCGAAAACACATTTTCCACACCAGCCACAGAGGAATATTTGAAACAACAGCTGTATACTACTTAACACAAAATTAATGAGAGCACACAAAAGCACTTTGAGAACCTTCTGTTCTACAAATGTAAGTTCAACACAAACGTCACAGACACAGAATTTTTTGGAATTGTATGGTGTTCCCTCCTGCCCTCCATTGCAGACAAAATAGCAGGGTTGAAAATCGACACCATTCACGATCTCATGACCAATATACATAGAGTGGAACTAGGACTGTTCAGATACAATCAAGCAATACCAGGCCACCAAAGTAGCTCTGACACAGATCTATTATGGGCAGAAGTGGTCAAACTAAAGGAAGAAATTGCCAACCTTGTGATACAAAATAAAAACACACCAACTACCACAAACACCCTCAAACAATATCGCAATTATACTCACAAACAGAATAACCAACCTTTTGTTGCAATGAAGCAATAAGTACCACAACAGCAGAAATATTTTAACCAGCACCTCTACACCAACACACCAACACCAAACACACAAAATAACAGAAATCCTCACACATTCAATTACTACAGACAGCAACACAACACAACAATATGGCAAACTAGACAGTACCAAAATGAAAATCAACATGACAAACAATAAAAACAAAAAACCACCCCCTATGACACATCAAGGAGAACAGTGCATTCACGTAAACAACAGATAATGTTGGCAGGCCCCTTAAGGACATATTGCAGAAACCAGACACACCCACGGAACAAAGCTAGTGAAATGCATTTTAATGACAAGGACAGACAGTCAGGGCCCTTAAGAAATACAACTTTCAATCCTGCACATACACGGGTAGCTAAGTTTCAGAGCAAAGATAGTAACAGCATCAAACTGGATGTCAAGGTTCAACGCATAACAAACCCATGTTATGGATTATTTAGCAAACATGTGCAGACACGGTAGTACACAGATATCACTAAGTTTAATTCCCACGGGGAAAACTTTCCGATGGTAAAACAGCCTACAAGTCTGCCAGCACAAATAATTTTCAAACAAGTACATGAAAAACAGGTCTCCCAGGATAACATTTTGCACAGCAAAATTCAGGTCAGTGCAAACCATCGGTAATCCCGACACCAACCACAAGGCCACACATTCACAAAAACAAAACACGGTGCCCATGAAATCCAACACTCCCTACACCATGGAAGCGGCGGCTTTCATCGAGGCTGGCCTGAAAAAACATACATGTCAGCGCAACACTGACATCAGAGCGGCAAGGATCGTATTTGTCGGTCCACAGTCACTAATGTCCTCCACATGTGCATTGTTCCCCAATAGTAACACGGGATTTCACATTGACATAGCAGCAAGTTTCTGGAAGTTTAAACAACACTTCATAATTGGCGAAACAAAAATCAAGTTATTGCGCACAGGAACAAACACTTCTGTAAACATAAACAAAGAACCGGTTGGCACGATGACAAGCCTCAGCGCAATCTGAGCACTACACAAACAGAAAATGCCGGTCGCCAAGGACGAGTGCTGCACTGGTTATGTGAAAACATCAACACCAAGCGTCCTTGTGCAGCTTGGTGGGAAAACATACAATGCCTTATTGGATGCAGAATGCTCTCACTCGTGCATGGCGACCATAGTGATAAGTAAATAAAATATAACCCCAGTTAAGGAAATATTTTCATTAGATCAATTCAAAACTAATGTTAATATAAATATTCATGGCCACAATTTCTATCAAGAATTCCTTTTAATTGATATCATAAAGTTAGACATCATCCTTGGAGTTGATTTTATTAAACTTTATGACATTGTCCCAGTTCTTACAAAGGATATAATCTTTATTTTTGCTTTGAATATGATCGAAGCAACTGTATAGAGCATCATACGAATAAAATAACTACTCCAGACAATAACACACCAGACAAATGACTAGGGTACATACATTCTCAATTACTACCAAATCAAATAAAGAACATGCAACGATTTTTAGAACACTACAGAGACCATTTCGCCAGTTCAATATATGAACTTATGAAAATGAATGTGTAGAAATTAAATTAGAATTGACCACAGACAAGCCAATCCACACACACCCTTATTGCATTAATCCAAAACTTGGGGGTCCACATATTAACACAAATGTAGCAATTGCTAGGCTCATACATTATAACTCCTTCGGAATTACCTTACACTGCACCGAATTTAGTAATACGCAAAAGCCAGGGAGGTATCCGATTCCTCACAGACTTCAGATAATTCAACCAACAATTAGAAATGGTTGAGTATCCCAGACCTAGATCAGAAGACATAATAACAACCCTACAAAATTCTAAATACATTACTTCAATTTACATGTTCAACTGGTATCAATGCTATAACAGTACGCAAAGAAGATAGGGGAAAACTCGCATTTAACATGGACGGAATAGGTTTGAATGAGTATGCTAGAATGCGAATGGGCCTCACTATGAGCCCTAATTGTTTCCAAAAATTTTTTGACATAATGCTGGGACCATTGAGATGGGACACAGTGGTAGCATACATCGATGACTTATTGATTGTTGGGAATACATTCGAGAAACACTTAGACAATATCAGAAAAGTCATGGTATGTTTACAAAGATACGTCAAAATTAACAGCAAAAAATGCCATTTAGCACAATACGAGATCAAGATTTTTGGTCACTACATAACTGTAAAGGGTATTCAAATGGTTTCTGAGAAAATAAATACAATACAACAAATGGCCCTGCCTAAAAATATTAAACCACTTCGGACGTTTCTTGGCCTCAGGTCCTACTTAAGGCAGTACATACTGAACTAGGCACAAATTGCAGAATTGTTAACTGAATTAATGAAGACACCTTACCATTCAAGTGGCCAGACAAGGAACAATTAGCATTCCAATACCTAAAATGGCATTGACTAACCCACCTATTCTAGATGAATTCGTAGTAACACTGCGAACCATACTTGCGTGCGATGCATCCCAAACAGCAATAGGTGCCGTACCTTTGCAAGAACAGCCAAACACCAAAAGAATGTTCCATAATTGCCTTCACATCCAAAAAACTATTTTATTAAGTAGAAAAATACATTACTTGAAAGTTTCCAAACATGTAGGAAGACGTTTTTACCTTAGTATGGTCGACGGTTAAGTTCGTTGACTTGGCCTCTAGCAGAGGACCTCGGGCGGCCTAAGCTGCCTGCTTAGTGAAAAGCTGTGCTAAAGATGTCTCAATGGTATTGTAAAGCTAAAGTGATTGTTGCACTCAAGTGTGCACCCTTTGAGATTTCGGTTTTGTAGTTGGTAACACTGAAAAAAGTTGAAATTAAACCTGAACGTTTTGTTAGTCTGCTCAAGGGGTGGTAACACTGTTATAGTGGTAGATATCTCTAAACGTAGCGGTTTTACATCTCTTGAGACATTTGAAAATGCTACAAGTTTACCAATTCGAATCGAGTATAAAAATTATTCAGCTAATAAGGTTTAATTGAAATATTACTCATGATTCATTTAGGTTTAAGCATCTATCAAATTGAACACATCTAGCATTTTCATTAGAACTTTTTTTATGTTAATTTTAGTAACAAAGGATAATATTTTTCCTTTTTCAGGAAAACAAATACACTTTACAAATACACTTTTTTAGAGGAGAGTTTAAATAAACGTACGAATGAATTCATAAAAATAAAAAATACATTTATTGACAAAATTTGTAACCTACAGGTTGTTTCAAAAATTAGAAAATGATTTTAAACACTAGTTGTTCCAAAACACACACAAGTAAGTACCTCAGATTACAAAAGTTTGCAAGCCACTAAACAACTAAGTAAAGAAGGTTTCGAAAATCATACCAAAAAAACATATAGGATGTTTCACACTCATAGATAACTAAATTTCTTATTTCTGCTAATAAATTATACCTCAAAATCGTTTCTCATTGCTCAAAACCATTCCTCTAAAAAACCTAATTTATTCCTCTAAAAAACCTATTTTTTTCCTCAAAAAAAACCTAATTTAATCCTGAATTAACACTCCAACCATATTCAATTCGATTTAATTTATTTGAGAATGACATAGTACTTCAAATTGAAACATATTCCTATCACACACTGTTTACTTGATATAATTACTTTTTTTTTGGTCAAGTAGTAGGGTTAACTAGATTTATTTTCATAAATATCTGCTGTCTTCACAAAACACAGATGTTTGCAGATAATAGTTCATTTGATATTTCCACGTTCTTGAAGTACACCAATTATCGAAAACATCTCTTTCATGTTGGAGTATTTCCTATGTTTAATCAAATACCTAAGTCTGTTTACAAGATCAATGAAATTTTCCGAAAATGTATAGCCATTATTCACAGCATTTGTTGAAGGGAAGTCTTCAACAATATCACTGACATAATCAATGCTTTCTTCAATTCCTGTTTCTTCATAAATATCTACTTTACTTTGCTTTGAAGGAGGTATATAGTTACCGACATTAGTCTTCGCAGTTATTGGTGTTAAATTATGTCGAAAATCGTTATACGTCAGAGTATATTTCACACAATCCCTTTCTATTTCATTACTTGTATTCAAGTTAATTTCCTCTCCTTCTGTGCCATTATGTAGTATAGACGGTACATTTTATTTCTCAGGAGGAATATGATTATTTTTTACAGATCTTGACATGACAATTCAAGTTATCCGTTCGTGCGAACTAGCGAGAATAGTTTTGCAGTTAAGAATTACCCGAGATGTGTTATTCGAACATTCACTGTTCTCATGTTTATGAGCATTGTAGGCTAATGTATACATTTTCCCACAATATTTGCAGTGTAGTTTATTCAATGATGCGTCCATTTTCATCGATGTCGATTAAATGAATTATCTTCGGTGTGAGGAGAAAAGTTTACTTCCGAATAGATATTCACCTCACAATGTCAGAAAGTCGCCTAACTTGTTTCTCTATAAATGTATGTTTAAAAAGTAGCAGCTTTGATTAATAACGACAAAAATAACTTACACTCAAATATTTGTATGTAGATTACGGAAGTATGCGTCCTAATTCACTATGGGGTTAAATCTACGCGTGTTAGACGGAATATATATTTATTTGGTATTCAATTAAAATGAATAAAGTATAATTTAATTTTAGGAATGTAAACGGGAGACATGGGTTTGGAAGTATTTTGTAACGAATGTTTAAAGACTTTATTCACTGAAACGATTGTGTTAGTCGGAGGCTAGTCTGTTGAGTAACCCATTTTGAGCTATGAATGTCTTAACTGTGTTTGAAATATGTTCTACTTTATACGTACGTGTGTAATACGAATTTCGTTTTTCGCAGCAAATTTTTTTTGATAATTCGGTATGTCGATTCCATAAGTTGTATGGAATAATATTATTTATTTCGAGTATCTCTTTACGATGTAAATAATTAGTTGATGGTAGGAATTCATTATCCCGAAAGAAGGGGGTAAATGATTACAAAATGGTCGTCGTTTTCCTTTAAATTTGCTTCAATTTATTGTAATATCATGGAATTTGCTCTATTCTAGCTCCGGTAGAAGTTATTACATCCTGGATTTCGTGCTATTTCATTAATATCTTATCGAAATGTAGTATTTTTTAAATAAAATAACTTTATATTTGTTCAAATATACAAATTTATGGTAGACATGTAGTAGAAAATCTCGGCTGGGAAGATTTCTTAACACGTACATGAAACTTTAGTTATAAATAAATTTTAGTCTCGTAGAGATGTCTACACGTGAAATACTTGTTTTTCTCTGCTAGGCTCAAATATTTAACAGAGTGGAATGTTTTGAATATGTTGTTTTACATTCCCCTAAATTTAAAGACATTTATTAAAAATAAATTAATAACCATACTGGGAAATATATTTGAAACTTAAAGTTTCTTGGAATTTTTTTTGATTGTTGTATCTTCAGACTTAAATTACAGTGATGAGGAAATACTTTTTCAGTGTGATTTCCTGTACATTTATTTGTAAAATTATATTCGCAGGAAGCAAACCGTTTTTCTGGACAGTTCAACGCTTTGGGAAGAGTCCAAACTTGGTCTGTAGAGGGAAGGGACGTAGGCAGCTAGGCAGGACAAGTTCAAATTCGCGGTCCAAGGGGTAGGGGGAGGCAGGCAGTTAGGCAGCCCTTGAACTGGACAAAGACACGCTCTGGTATAGGGTTTGTGGGAGGGAAGGGGACACACAGCGCTGGACAGGTCCTCACTGACCACCGCCATTTTAGTTTGACGACAACCCTCATACTGGATACATCTCTCTCTATCTGCACACGGCACTGCCCATCGCTCTTCCGACCTCACCGGCTAGGTCGATGGGTGCCGGCGTCCCATGTCATGACCAAGGGGTAGGACCTCTGCGGACCTGGAGTTTCGATCCAGACTACGGCGGGCTTCAACTCTCGTTTAGCACTTTCATAGAATAATATCTGCTCCGGGGTTCAGGTCGCGTTCACAGTCTTCGCAAACTACAGTGCCAAATATTTTTTTATGTTTTTCGCATATTTAACCTTCATAACACAAAATACAATAGGGGTTAGAATATTTTTATGCATGTTAATAAAATAATTTATTTTTTTAATAATCGTCCATTAATATTAGAATTCCACTTCCCTACAAGTGGTAACTACTTGAATCGCTTAACTTTTATTGCGATAGGTTACAGTGTAGAAAGCTTTTCCTTCAATTAGCAGTTTGACTGCATCTATTATTATTTCTTAATAATCTGTGTGTCATTCGGACAGGATTCGTAAATTTGGATTTCCGAAGCTGGTCTATGTGTGTTCACTATGAAAATTTTTTACAGTTTTTCTGCCTTACATTATCAAAGGAGTTTGTGTTAAAAATGGGGTAAGTTTTTCAGTACTTGTTTGTGTGTGACATCATTATTTGTACGTTGTTTAAAATTTAATGTGAACCATTGAGGAATACGTGATAAACTTTTTTGTGGATAGTAACTCATTTAATGTAGATTGATAAGGATAAATAATTTTTATTGATTTGTAATGCAATTTTTAATATCGAGAAGTTTCCCCTATAACCTCAGTCTACCGAAGCAGACACATGTTCTGTTTGCTAGCAACAACTAGCTCAGCTTATAATTCAACGTAAGTGATACAGTGGAGTCATTCGATCACCAACATCACACCCAGAAGGACGGGTTTTAAAATAATTGAATTTTATAAGGCACATAGAGGCGATGAGGGAGACATGCACTACTGTGTTTGGTTAAATTTTAATTATTTTATAACTCATAGATTCGTAGGGAAAATAGAAAACCTTTTTGGCTTTTTTCTAGGTATAATTCAGAATGTGTATGAGTAGTGTGTAAATTGTTTCGTTATCTGTTGTAGGACGTAGTGTATTCAATCAGTTCGTTCGTAAGTTTGTGTATTTTGAAAGTATGGTTTCGTTCAGATCGTTTGCTTCTATCTTGGACATTAAGTTGTCAGAATGGGCAGTTTGCGAGTTTTCATTTTGACGTGGAAATATATTATGTAATTCATTTGAAGATTTATTTCGTAGGGAAATATTTCTTCATATTTTCTTAAAGCTCGTTGTTTTATCTAGTACATGCATCATAAACGTAATTTTTATCCATTTTTCATGTAGTTTTGTGTATTTGGACATAATCGTATTCACCTCTGTTTTCAATACCTATTTCGCCTAAATGTTTTTCGTTTATAGAACTCAGTCGCCTCCGATGAACATCCCTCCCGACACACAGCTTATAAGGCTCCGCAAAACCTATACTGACGTCGTTCATACAGCAACCTCCCGATCGAACGGAAATATATTAAAATAATGTAAGGTACGTGTAGAACTGAGAGGCGTGTACATCAAGTAGTGTAATTTGTATGTGTTTAGGAAGACTGCAGTTTAATTAAAGTAATGTAATTTATATATTGCTACCGAAATTTTATTAACTAGTTGCGTTCTTAATAACAGCAGGATAGCTGGATTATGTAGGGAAATAATTCGTTACTTGATTTCTTACATGATAGCTGGGGTCCGTTTTAAATTTGTAATTGTGATTCGATGAGTCTTTCGTGTAATTTAGTCTGACGTTAATTATATTGCTAGCATGCAGGGCGGGTTAGGAAAATCACGCTGTAGACGTAAATTGTATTCATTTCTCTTTGAGTTTAATTGATTTTCATTACGTATTTCATAATAATTGTATTAAATACGTTTTCCGAACTCCGCCATTACCTCAATCACCTGCCAGATGGTAAACATAAAGGAAGTCCTCATCCCTCCTCAATACCATAAAAAATTGATATAAAAATACATATATATGCCCCTTTGCCAACACAAGCCCACCTCAATACAACGCCAGAGCTCCGATGGTGAGGACATACCATGCCGCCAGCGAAACCAAAAAAAAAAAAACGAAAGAAAATGTCTTAACACACCTTTGCCCAAATCTATACACTTATCAATCCATACAAAATTCAAAAATGAAAAAAAAAAAACGATTTATTCATTCAATTAAATTTAATGGGCCAATCAATTAAAATTATTTTATCAAATTAAGATTAGCGGATTAACGAAATTTTTGATTGGATTAAGACTTAATCTTATCAATTAATTTTATATCAAATCGATACACCGGTTAATCGAAGTGGAGTGTTCCCATTACGCCCTTACTACTATTGCCAGTTAATTCACACATCGTTCCAAGCTATGTACAAGCCACGCAGCCTAGTAAAGGTTTAAGGCCACGCAGCTATAAGCCACCACCCACTGCCCGTCCAAGTGGAGCGCATGTACTGATTGGTTGCGAAGGTCAGTGTAATTCTATTCACGTGAGGTCGCAGCGCCTCATTCCTTCTCCTTACCTGTCGATGAAGGGGCGAGGAGCTGCTCAGTATAAGCTGCTTTATGTCCCCTAGACGACCCTCTCACAACATTCCCTACAATACGTACCCTGTACAAATAGTGAAGTTCAGTCTTTGACCAAAGAATAACGCGTCTTTTGCAACGTAGTCTATAGATACAGCCTAACACATCGTCTGGAAAAAACACATTGTTACGAGTTGTGATCAGGCCTTAGCTGAGCGGCCTGCCTGATCACAGCTTCTCATATTTATCCAGGACACGGGTCGTGATTGCTGAAATTTGTCATGAAATCGCAAACATAGAAACCCCCTCTTCCTGCCAGTAAATTGGGACAACGTAACCGATATAGGTCAGTGTAGCCCGTGGACGGTGTCCTTTGTCGCTGGGCCATTGGAATGAGAAGACCATTGAAGATGGGTATATCCGGGCGTTGACTTCCGCCATATTAATCAGTCTGCAGAATCATGAACCAGTTGGGGACTCTCAAATTAGTCTTAACGCATAGCTGACTGGTTAAATCTTTAAAAATTAATATAAATTAATACTTCAGTATACTAGTACGCTCCCCCCGCCATATTTCATAATGTTTATATTGTAAATATACTGTACAACCTTAATGTTAAATAAAAACCCTTCCAAATATTGTTCATTACATAACTCTTGTAATAACCTGCATTGCCCCTATAACCCCGTTAAGATATGATGATGAATCATATATCGTAGCATAACAACACGTAATCACCATTATATTGATCAAATCATGATCGTAACGCTCCAAATCGGCAACGGTTCAGTTTAAAACGACTTTTAGCTACATTTCAAATAAAGCTATGCTTATCAGAACCACCTTTTTGACTGCGTGTATGCCTGTTTAGGTGTGCGAGTTAGTGTGGCTGTGTGTCCCCTAAAATGGTTCGAATCCGAGCATTCGTTTTTAAAAACATCGGTATAGACACAGTGCTTAATAACGACCCCATACAATTATACGTTTTGATCATGCATAATGCTCAGTTTAAAAATGTGAGCATTGTAAATTTTTAGGCGCTATTCCACAGTTACGAAATATTAAATCTATTTGAACCAAAGCGGTCAAACTGTTACGATAAAATTAATTCGTCCTCTATTTTCCAAGATGGTGCAACTAAAAAATTAAGCTTAATATGTCATACCTCGAGAACCCCTTAACCGATTCGATTCTAATTTGGCGGATAAGCAATGCTTTCGGAAGCCTCCTAAGCGTCCATGATTTTGATACCTTACACTTTTTATAATAAATAATGGTAATATAAAAATTTTTGTAATAATGCCTTATCTACCAAGTCATTAGAATAAATTCAACATTACTTGGTAGGTTAACAATTACATATTTTGACTATTGAGTTCATTTATTGAATGTATTTTTATAAACAATATTGGAATTTATTATTATCATATCTTTCGCCACATTATGGGAAACACTTATTTTAATTCCCTAAAGTTTCTCGCACAAAGAGTTCTATACTATCCCAACTTAAACCTTAATGCATTTTGGTATAGCAAAATCAAATTTTCATATTTGTTGATATAAAAATATTGTAAAGTAAGAACGTCACATCTAGCGAACACCGGGCGACTACACATACTCACACACAAGTGACTGTGGGCAGACAGATAAATTAAAAGGGTAATTAATTATTTATAATGGTTAAATATGTTTCATTGTATTTTGGGGCTTAATTTTTAAGTTGTTATTTATTTTTCATTACTAAAATGCCCCTTGCGCTACTAAAATTTGAAGAGCCACCGCTGACTGATCGAAGTTTTGTGAAAACTGTTCTTGTGGGTCTTCGTTTATCTTAATGAACAGTTAAGTGAAATAACTAAAATTATGAATTTAATAAAATCGTAAGTAATGGGCTGGCGGTCAGACGACCGTTTACTTGACTCTTGTTGTACTTTTAAGTAAGCTGTTTGTGGTTAATTAATTACTTTCGAAATCCCTCCATACAATCTACTTTTATCCACATTTTGTATTATTTTGCTAAGTAAAATAAACATAGCCATGGACTTAATGAATTTATTCATACGTTGATTAAATATCATCACGAAATTTTAGAACGATATGTATATTGCCAATATGCCATCTATTATTTCAACATGCTTAAAGGAGGGGAAAAAAATGTAAAATATACTAGGTGAAATGGAAAGGACGTCACCAACGAACGTCAAGATGACAATTCCTGTCTGATGATATATTCTGCGTTAGAGTGAGTGAGGGCGAGATTTGAACGGCTTTTAACATCGAGGCCTTGAGAGCCGATGAGCGTAAAGCAGGGTGAGTATAGAGCAGCGCCGTAATGAAATGGCAAAGGAAACGGGAGATCTCGACAAAACCCGTTGACCATCAGCATCATCCGGAACGATTCCCACGTGTGAAAATCTGGGAGTATATATTTCCCGGTTCATTGAACTCGCGAGAGCTCGATTGCTTATATTTTACTGCGCGTAACTTCTTCAGCTTTGACCCGTAGTCCTGTTTACTGTTGTCAACTGGTAAATCGAGTGACAGCCAGAAGCAAGTATCTAGAATTTATAAATGTGAAATAAATTTAATTTACGTGAATGAATAAAAACTTCTCAACATACCCAATTTTATAAACTGGAGAACTGAACTGCGAACTTTAAGTCTTTCCGAGTAATATTTTAAGAATTTATCTCAATTTTCTGAACTTGCAAACTTTTTTCTCTAAGGTATAATGTTATATGACTTGAACGCTTACGCAAATTCAAATAACGTTTTTAATTCTACGTTATGACGTCGATCAATTTATCCTATATCACTACCAACTTAACTGCAAGGAGCGTGTCATTCAACATGCCCGTTAAAATGTGTGTTCAGTTTTAAGTAGTAATACTTTCTCGAATTTTTACAAATGGATAGAGACAAGTAAAATTCTCGTTATCTTTCGAGAAGAGCATATAATACACTACCCTTTAAAAAAGTGAGCACAGTCCATAGTTACATTGGTCGCTGCACTTTAATCAACGTCACATGCCTGCTTGACCACCTTCAAGGAGATTGGCCACTCCACCTCTGATCTTATATTACTGGCTCAAGAGTTCTCCGAGGCGTGTCTCACATATTTCCGGCCAATGTCTGGATTCGACCAAACGCATATTAACTTGGAGTTCATCTGTCCTTAAATAACAATGTGAATTTTGCACGTCTCTAAAAATGGGCTGAACTAGCCATACACCGACTGCAGATGCTTTTCCGCAAGCGTCCTTTGGCCGGCTGGTAGCTGAAGCATACCGTTGTATTGCGTGTTTTCTGTATACGCGTCTACTCAAAACTTTCTTGAAGCCCTGCTAAAGACATACTTTCCGGCTACTCACTCTATATCCTTCCGCCACATATAAATTAAAAGTAAATAAATCCGGAAGAATACGCCAAGAAAACGTGTTCACCATATGTATGCATTCGACAGTGAATAGAAAAAATTTATATTTATACCAACATATTAATGAAATACTATTTCCACACCGTTTTATCTGAAAGTCTAAATATCCCAGTGTGACACTTTTGGTACTTTATAACCAGGGCATTACTGAAAAATATTTATCAAATGAACTGTTTCTTTTATATCCATTAACAACATTCCTGTTTCTCGACGTATTTACTTTGTATTGACTATGAAATAAATATTTTAATGAATAAATGGAATTTTAGTAATAGTTACAATTACTAAACTACTGAAGGAAGTTTATATTGACAGAGGTATAAAAGACTCGTTACTTACGATTTGTTTAGGACAGAAAGAACTTGTACGTGGGGTGATTTTTCAAATGTTTTAATTTAAATGTGCGAAGCTACCACACATAGACTATAGAGATAGAGTGAATGGGCGGAGTGTCCTCATTCCCTGGACATGAGGGTCGTGCTTGGCCGCATCAGCTGCAGGTGAAAACCTCTGTGCTCGTTGCACTGGCAGGATATTACGTCCATGTTTGAAGTCAGCCCTTACTCTGGCTTCTCTGACGGCGAGCAATGCACTTCGACTTCGAGAGTGCTTGTTCCAGCTGACCACGTTGTTTAACTTCGGCCTTGGACCAAGCATTGCATTAAGAGTGATTTGTTCCATCTGTTAAAATAAATATCTTCTCATCAAAGTTCCCCCCTGGCCACAGAGCGTTTTTATAACAAATTTAGTCATTTATTTGGAACTACTTTATAAAATTGCTAACGATTATTTGTAACTAATGTTTAAATCGTTCATTTTCATAAATCAACCAAAATATCTGAGCTTATAATGAAGTGAAATATATTTTTTATTATGTCACAAGTATACTTATTTTCATTATGAAAACATACAGACTTCATAAAAAGGTTGAAATATTGTGAGACATTGACGTATGGGTGGTAGGCGTTATGCAGCTCTGTTGTGATCAGCAGAGAATGCACTAACACATTGAATTTTCCTGAACTAGCCGGAAACTGAAGTTTATATTCGTCCACGACCTCCAGAAACACTTCGCGATCTCATAAGATATACCAAGACGGAGCGGGACCTTCGTCCGAAAGATGAGGACACATTGATTAGACGTATTACGGACCTGTGCAATGCACATGGAGGCCATGCACGATACTAAGATGCAGTGGGAAAATAGAAACTCTCCCTAATCAGAGACACCATTATGTTAAGTTTGTTGTTTTTTCGTGTTTATTTGTGTGTGATATTGGAAAAGTATTTGTTTGTTAGAAACACTTGGAATTTCACGTTCGTATCGCTACCGTCGTTAACTTCAAATTTTTGTGCTTCCATTTAAGTATACGCCATACGTTTCTGCATTCAGTATGTTTACTACATATATTTCGTGAGGTGCTTATAATATCAAATTTTGCTATATTCGCGTTAATAGAATGAAAGTATATTACCGCTTGAAGTAATGACTTTATATATAAATTCGATCAAAATCCATTAGCTTCTAAACACTTTTCATCTAAATTCACCATTCATACTAATCAAACCCGAGTTTCTGTTATATACCACGTGTGATATGGGCAGGGAGAGTGACTTTCAGCTTACGGTACCGCAATTTGCCAGCTTTATTGACGTTTGCGTTGGCGTGTGGTAAGCCTCTTGCTACTGGAGAAACTCAACGTGTGGTTGATCGGGAATCTTATCATTTACGAAATCTTTTACGAGTTCTCAGTGTCACATATTAAGTAGGCATGAGGTCTGGCAATTAAAATACCTACTGTGAACTGAATACGCTCCTAGAAATAAAATCTTAAATACAACTTTTGGATTGCAAAACAACTCCAATTTATTCCAAGAGGACGTTTTGCATGTTTACACAATTCACATCTCATCCAAGATAACTCATAGTAAATCAACATAATTTTGTATTCCGAAGTTAAATAGAAACTCAATTAATGATATGCACCTTAATAAAGTAATAATAAGCTATCGCTTGTTTATTTGATTAACAATGATTATTCCAAATTTTTTAATATTTAAAAATAAATTTCTATTGAAGTATTGCATGACGATGCAAAATTAATGGATTAGAAAAAAAATTATTAAATAATGAAGTTGGTAATTTAATAACTGTTACTGCCATATGCAAAGCGTAAAGTTTGTCAATGTTTGTACTGCTTGATTTTTACTTGAAGAGGAGGTAATACTATTACTATCGGATCAAATAATATTAAGAATATAATAAATACAAATAGAAATGAGTTTACAAATTTTAATAATTATTAATATCGTAATACCTGTTACAAAATTTGTTCATATCCACAAGTTACATGAGCAAAGCTCTGAGTTCTGACAGCGGCAAATCTGTAAATGCAGATAAATCTGTAAATGAGTGTTAAGAGTTTTCTTTTTCATAAAATTTCAATCAGTTAAATAAAGGGCGCGAACAAGTGCTAGGATCGCCGTTTTCCTCGAGCACAGGAATTTTTACGATTTTATTTTAAGTTATAAAAGCATATACGTTTTCTGATATTATCCGTAGTTACATAATGCGGCAAACAATGCAGCTGGTTGTTATGAGTCGAAAGAGCTATTAGTCAAGCATTTATTGAACCGTGGTAATGCAGAAACCCTGGAAAAAATCTGTTAAAATGAAACATTGGTTCTCAGCAAAAAACAGGAAATAATATTACTTTTTCTGTACACAACAAAAAAAAATGCTTGAGTATCAGTCTGTGTATTATTCCAACAATCGCCAAACCAGAGTTATTTGAAATCTCAGATGCAACATACGCGTTGATTATACTCTTTAAAATGATTTTGCGTCATTTAGTTAGTTAAGATTTTATGTTCTGAAATAAGTGCTCATAAAAATACTTGTAGTGTATACATAACACTGTCATTTAAAATATTTATGGAATGTTTAAGGGATTCCATTTAAATATATAAATTGTTGGAATATATAGGGGCTTAATTTTGACTGTGGAATAACTCATTTTATAAATTTCTCTTGCCTACTGCAATATAATTACGCATCTAACAACATACTGTCGTTCGTTGCAAATTGAAAAACTAAAAAGTAGTGTTTACGAAATATGCAATCATATTTTATTACCGCAGTGAGTAGCATTCATATGCGAATTCATTTAACCTACTATTGGCTAGAAAAGAAAGCCAGAAGAAAATTCAAATAAAAAAAGGCGAATTAGAAATTCTGTTGTAATTTGCCGCGGCGTTTTAAAGTTTTGTAATTATTACCTTGCACTGTCTTTTTGCTAGAAATGCAGTAACCATTGCCAATAATTTACTGCTGTTTCACAAGCGCATACCCCATTCCATACTCATTCTTTATAAACGGAAAAATTAATTCATTCATTTTTTTTAATCAGGGGATGGGATATCAGTGCTGTATAATTTCCATTCGGATAGATCCCCGTTTCGTTTAACGTAATAATTCCAACACTGTTTCCCGTTTCATACGGAGCATGTTTTCAAGACGTACGTACCCGTATCTAATAATTATACTGGGGTAGTAACTGATGGGGAAATTTTATAATGATCAATAATGTACTGTATTTTTAATGCCTTGCTCCGATGGGAATTGTATGAGAGTGAGAAAAATACAATAAATACAATAAATGTATGGTTTAAAATATTTTCGATAACGAAGGTTATTCCAGACTGTAAAATGTGTTCGTAGAATCATATCCAATTACGCCTGCGTTCGTCTGGAGTGATTTTTTAAAACCGTAAATAACAGAAATTAGGATGGCCACACAAGGAATCGAATACGGGTGCTGTAGAAGCGAGTCCTATTCGTTAACAATGAGCCACTTTGCACAGCGCGCGTGGTAATTAGCTGGGGGAAATTATATTAAAAGCTGTTCACGATAAAGTGAGCACTTTTGAAATCAACCTTAGAAAAATGTCACTGCCTATGCCTGAATAAATTTTAACCGGCGCACTAAGTGACATGCGCCCAGTGAAGTTGGTAACGATGGAAGGAAAGTAGTTCCACGTTTTAGCCTCAAATAAAAAGGGTTTCGTAACTATTTGTGATAACTTAAATTATTTATTTCTCTTTATGTTTTTTAATACATCGGAGTCTAAAAATTTGCAGATGTGTAAAATATTTACTTTTGTATTAATTTCACAGTTTAACTTAGTCTACTCATGAATAAAGCGATAAGGCCCACGGCAATGTTCATTTTACATAAGGCGGAAGAATACAGAACATGCACACAAGTAGATATTAAGCACGGCTTTCAAAAAAGCTAATTTTCACGTATAGCCTATAATCACGCATTGTACAAAATAGGAAATTCTGGTTTTGCCTACTTCGAAGATCTCAAAGAATTTGTTTTTAATACATGCATTGTCTAGAAAATATCGCACCTTAGCACCCCTTTCTTAGTGAAACATATATTTTATTGAATCAGTAATTTCCCTTAAAATATTTCTTGTCACGAAACTCGGTTGAACGGAGTTCAAGCGTCAGTTATCTGCAGGTCAGGGGATCAATTTTGCGCTGACGCAAATCTCATTTATATGCTGGAAACACGGCACTTCGAGTGAGTAGTTGTTTTTGTTCGCCAGTGACGCTTATTCGCACGTTTCGTCATAGAACGCGTGGGTTATCTTCTCCTCGTATCACATGCAAACGTTAAGTTGTGTTTACACTTAAAGTTCACGTAAAGTACTTTTGGGTATTCGCCTGCACGCACTCCTCTTTCGCCTGTTTGATGCAGCGTTCAGAATGACATATAGTCGCTGAGGAAATATTCTCACCGATAACAGAAATTTGTTATCAATAAACTGTCAGGTGCACATATAAGCTATAGAGCTTATACAGCTAACAAATTAAAAAGAGAAAAGAAACGATAGTAAAACTGACCAAAATTTAATTAAACCAACGAGAGGTGAATTTAAAATAGGCCTATACGTTCCAAGAAACATTTCACTGTTCCAGGAACGAAATTTCTGACGTAAACTTTAAACTGCGAAATCAAATATTTAAACAAAAATTTTATGAGAACAAGTATTTCCATATAAATGAAATATTTTAATGTATTGTGTTACGGAAGAACGTTAGAAATTTACCATAAGTACCCACGTGTAAACAATGTGTGTATGTAATTATGGCGGTAGTTATTAAGAGCTCATTGTTTATACTATACGATATGAGCTAGGTATTAGACAACACGTTATAACAAAGGCGAACTTGCGAGTATGTGAACTACAAGGAACCCATTATCAAGTGCCACACTGAAAATGTTATCATCCTCTGTATCAGTAATTTTGGTATTGTACAATACGTTAATTTATCAATTTAGTTGTTCATAGCACACATATGTACACATTAAATTAACCTGCAAACTTGACAAGTGAATAGTAACATTTAAAAACTCAAATGAAAATAAAATGTTCTATACATTTTCTACAGGATTTCAATAGCATCATTATAATGTAATAGGATCAACATGGAGAAATATTTACCGGAAAACGGAGAAACCGCCAGGAAAAATGTACATATATTTGAATTATCACTTCGCCCAATAAGGAAGTTTTCCAATGTAATGTTTGGCCATGATTCACAACATTTCGTTACTGGTATATCCACAACAATAAATGAGCCGCACATTAAATATGTCTAAGGCCTATGCATGAGATATAACGTTACAAATCCACTTGATCATTGCTGTTGGTTCGAAGGACGCCCACCGTGTAAAGCGTAAGATGTTATGTTAACTATTAAGATGATATGTTAACTGGTAAGATTTTACTTATATATTTACATGTAAGATGTTATGTTAACTAGTAAGATGTCATGGGTTCCGCTCACTCGCTGCTTGCCTTATCGTCTCTACTCGCAAAGTGCTCAACTGGTGCCCAGTCTTTCAGATGGCGTCTCGCCTGAACGTAGCTTTAGCGGTGATCCTATTATTTTATGGCACGCTTATAAAGATAAATTTATGATGCAAGTAAAGATCACTCTAATGTTTCTGTATAAAATTAGCAGCCAAATCTGATTCTGAAAACACCCAAAAAATACCATGGAATGTGAAATAAGAATATGAAACATTTGTTTGGGAACGAAACATTAAAAATAAATATATTTTTGTGATTAGACACAACTACAAAATAAGCTGAAACAGGAATTTTGTTATCAATAAACTGTCAGGTGCACAGTGATTCACCTGTACGTGGATTGTTTAATGCGTACTGGAGGATATGGGAAAAAACTCTTACCTATGTAGGGAAACCCTTTACAGATAGGAAATAGAAAAATAATGAAATGAGGCAAGATTCGGCGCCATTAAAAATGACGTGATACAAACAATAATTTAAAAAAGGAGAAAGGTATACACTTGTGATATTACGCGAAGATAAATATATTTTTATAGGTCACTTTATTATTGCACGAAATTTTCAGTAATTAGGTGCCGATAGGCGCGTATTGCCCACGCAAAAAATTAATTTATACGGACATGCCGTGTTCAGAGATACATTTTTTCATTACTTCCAAAGAGTCAAACCACATCTCTACAATGACGAAAATATGTTTTAATGTGTATTCACCCTGCCACATTTTTTTTGTGATGGACACAAAATTGTTTTCGTTATCATCGCTAAACCTTTGTGGTCACTACAGAGAAAACCCTTTCATGCCAAATTTTGTTACAGCCATACGTATTTTAAACAGTTTAGCTGCGTTTACTTTACCATAATTCTACATTTTGGTATCTACTCACCGATTTATTGGAAAATGGCATATCGATTTTCAATTCGACTTTATATTTATTTGAAGTCTCGGTCAGATAACTGGAATTTGGGCCCACTGGATAGAAGAGATTCCGTTCACAGGCCTCTGTACCTCAGCTGCAACGTAAGTCGTCTGCAGTTGTTGATATGACTGACTGTTGACTAGTTCGTACAACATGCCTCAGGGATAACCGGCATCATCGAATAGTTTCTCAGGCCTGTCAGAGCGATGCTTTCAGCCACTAATTCCATGATATTTTTGCTAGAAAATGATACCGCTAACTGTAGACCGAGGTGCGTTCAACTGCGGATGAATCTCTTCAACGGAATCCCCAAATTTATCTGCCTCTTAATATCATGCCTTAATTGAATTCAAGCATCTCTCTCTCTCTCTCTCTCTCTCTCTCTTCTCCTCTTTCTCTCTCTCCTCTCTCTCTCTCTCTCTCTCTCTCCTCTCTCTCTCCCCTCTCTCTTCTCTCTCTCCTCTCTCTCTCTCTCTCTCTCTTCCTTCTCTTCTTCTTCTCGACAAATTACAACAGCAAAAACATGTATGGTGTTATTTCGAAATGCCTTTTATACAGTTTTGTCTGAAGAAATTAGCTAATTGTTGTATTGCGGTTTAAAACACTGTTCCGAAAAAAAAAAAAAAACATTGGAAAATGATTAATCAATTAAGTGATGTTTTATTTTTACTAGCATTTTGTTTCGTTATGATGTGACGTAAAACACGTGTTCTGTTTTGACAGTGTGAGTAGACTTCTCAATCATCGACGATGGTCTTATGAATATACCTAGAACTAAGTCTCTGACCCTCCTTCAAATTATATGGGCTCTAAGAGACATTTGTGCGCTTTATTGATCATGTCATTTGAATTCAACATGATTCCATTTAATTATTTTCATCCCACACCATAGACCTTAAGAAATTATAATACCACTTTGTTGCTATAATGGCATCACATTTTGAGATCTTTTGCACAAGATGCTTCCCTAAAATTTGTTCACAGAAACGAATTTACGAAACGCAGTGTAACAGCAATGAACATGTCTCCCTTATAGACAACGCAAACATTGTGGGATGCTTCGTTGGTTTCTGTGAAAGGCTCATAATGTAAGTCAACTTTACGAAGACGTGCTTTCATTATGCATGTATTACTAAACCCTATAACTGATCGTTATGCAGCCTCATTGAACTTCTTGTGGTGTTCATACAAACAGAATTATCTCGGGAATAATTGAAAAATCTGGATTATTTGAAATGTCATTGATGTATTGTCATGTTGTTCTATAGTTACACATATCTGAATGTCCAATTTCCAAGTAATTATGTGTCCTTTTTGATTTTTAACGCAGTATTTCGATTACATTTATTGAAGTATCGTGTAACTGAACCTAATATGTAAAACGTAATAAAGACGATAAAAGACAAATACGTGAAGTTGAGCTCCAGAATATATCTGGGCGACAGGTGATGAATCGTATTTGTAAGGTGAAAATCTGTGGCACAATTGCCACGGAAAATGAATAGAATGCGCGGAGAGTTCAAGATCATTCCGCGCACCTTCTTAGCTTTCCTCCGTGCTCCGGGTACAAAAATAGCGAAACGTCAAGATGACGCAAGATTTATGGGTCGCGTGTGTGAGTTATTACCCTGCTGGAAACGATGTGAGAGTATTTGTATACAAAAGAAAAAAGCGAAAATGTATGGTATACAATACACGTGCTTAATCTGTTAGAAGAATGTGCTAAGTTGTGGTGTTCCTTTTTTTTTTTTTTTTTTTTTTTCCAGATATAAATTTACCCTGGATGGCATATGGTCACACACTGTGCGAACGCTAAGGTAATTTTTAACAGCGGATAATTTGACTGGTGAAATGGGTTTTTCGGGTGTCTATAAAACTGTGTTTTCCAAACGAGGAGTTCCAACACCTGGGGGTATCATCTCAGCGCATTATAGCGATTATTTATAAATATTATGTTCGTATATCTTAAAGAAGTTTTTATTTAGACTTCACATAAATATAAGTGAAGAAGGAAAGTGGCTAAACTCATGTCTTATAACCAAGGAAAGAAACACATTATCTGCGATATGCGTGACAATGAAAGATGCGCAGAGTATCACACTGAGAACTATGTTTTTTCTACAATGGGACGTCACACAGAATTTTGGGTTTTGGTATGATGCAGACATTGTAAAACTTTGGCATGTACTGCTGTGGAATAACGCTAATACTTTGTCAAATATAAATATAAATAAAACGAAATATATATTGTTAACCTTTTAAATCATCGTATTTAATTTAATACTACTTAAACTTAAAGTGTTTTCTAGAGTACAAATGCTAAATCTTTTAATACTTACTTCATTTATTTCTGATTACGTAAACGTTTTAATATACTTTGAACTGAATTAGGCAGAAAAATTGGTTGTCCTTTCTCCATTGTCGAAGCTGTTGATGAGAAAAGCAGCCAAACAGATAAAACAAGCAATAGTATAATTCATATTAATAATTGCAGGTTCAATTACTGTTCTTGCTTTTCCCGTAAAAAGCTTTGACATTTCAAAATGCATGTTGTCGTTTAGCTCCTTTTATGTGGATTTCCGTATTTAAATTATTAATACCGAAATACTCCTGAAAACTTTATTTTTTAAGCGTTATTTGAACGTGAATACTAAGCAATAAAGAATTTTTAATACAAAACTTGTGGATTTGATTTCAGATTTGCTTGAAATCAATTAATCAAAATCTTCTAAGAGAAATGTTAGTAATACTGAAATTTTAGTTAACTTGAGAATCTGTTTTAAATTTAATTTCGTATATTATATTATTGAGAATCAACAATTACGGAAACAAGATATGTTTATTAAGTTTTCATTAGTTGAATTAACTTTAAATTTCAAGTGTATAACTACAATTGAATAGAGATGAACTTGATTGAATATTATAAAACATGGTTACATAATATAACAGCAGTACATCAAAATTATCACGTCCAACCATATTTAGGCAAGTGAGTTTGTGTACTGAGGCATGTTAGGTGCATGTGCAGGTCTTCATAAAAACTTAGTAGGGTATGTCACCTTGTACAACTTAAATTGGTGGACACATAAAAGAGCAGAGTAAACATGTTTGTCTGCACTCACATGCCTGAAAGCAATTCGTCCGATAGCAACAGCATACCGTGCGCAGGGATTTTTCTGGAGCTGGAGGACGACGAGATGATTCTGGTTTAATAAGATGTCATCATTGCAACGATATCCATCAGTAGGCAACAAACTTTTGTTGTTGCTGTAGCACGTTTAGTATTACACGGGAAATTTGTAGTTTCACTATTTCTCGTAGCTACAATTAGGTCCGTTAAAAGTTTGCTATCACAAACTGGTGAGCTGGTTATCCTTAAAAGTAAAATATCTGAGCTCACACAGATCTTCAGCAAGAGAATATTTACTGTAGCGCAGCCGAAAATTTGCCCTTCTTTATAGATGCTATTGTATGTCTCTCAACGGTCGGTTAGTACTATATCAAATACCCAAGTTGTCTACGCCTATGAGTAGAGTTTAAAAAATTTTCTTTTTCCCTTTTCTGAAGAAAGTAGATGAAACGTCACATCAGTGTAGCATGAGCAAAGAGAAGAGTCTGCCGTATCACTAAATATTTATTGGGTCTTCCTTATGAGGTGTACATTAAAGGGTCTGCTAGACTCTGGATATTGGACCAGCATGCAGAACTCATTACGCTACTCTGCCCGCTCCACCAAACCCACGAGAATATCTGTATCTTCCAGCACTACAAATGTTCTCCCTATTTAATTTCCGCCACTTATTATCCTTATTTGTAGTTAAATTGTCTCGTAATCGTTGTGGAACCCTTAATATAAGTATATATTTTTTATTATTGATGGAGGAATTGGCTGAACATGCTCTATATCCTATACAAAATTAAAGGTCACTTAACATTTATTCCAGACTAATTTTTGAAAATAAAATTAACAATATCTTTATATGTCCCATGGACTCTTGTGAGTGTAGAACAGGTAAAGTGCACGCATCACAGCTGGGAACGTTCTAGATTTACTGAGAATACTTGCCGGGTGCTCTGTACACATTTCTAGGTAATTTCACATTAATTTCCGATGAACTGGATTTTTACATTTGTATCGTGGACTATAACAGAAGTGTGGAAGCAATGCAGTTCTTTCCAATATGTATATACCATTTAGGGTAAAAATTAAGCACGTACATGAAGTAAGCATGGAAAACTTGAAAGGGAAAGCACTTTACTCTTTACCCTACTTATGCATATGTACATGCATGTGCGTTTTGCTTTTTTTAAAAGTCATATGCTTATAAAATATTTCTGGGCATATTATTTTTCTATATATATATATATATATCTACTTATGATTTAGAACTATCAAATGTCTAAACGTTTCTAAAAAGAGATATGCAGTAAACTTTAAAGATCCTGCAGAAGGGTTTAATAAAGCAGTGTAGTTCAATGCTGTCTTAAAATTTACGTATTTACAGTCCATTAATTACGAGTCCAATTAATATGTTGTACTGATATTTCTTCTATTAATTAATATTATGCCAAACTTACTAAAAAACTGATTAAATTTTTGACGGAAGGGAATAATAGTTTGACCAATTTTGCGGGTTTCATATATATATATAAAGGCCAGTTCATGCATAGTTTTACTATAGAATCGTAAAATACAATTTTATGTCTTTATTTTCTTTTTTTTTTTTGAATCGTCAATATTTTTATTTATGTAATCAGTATATCGACATCCTAAGAATAAAGATATCTTGTGCAATCGTATTTAATAGTCAATTAATTTTTTGAAATGCCTTTGTTGATATAAAAAAAAGTGTCTCTCGCTCGTGATGGCACCGCACTTCCCGTCGTGTTTCCCCTGGGGTGGATTTAGAAATATTAAATAAGAAAACTTTCATCACAAAGAGGAAAAAACGCGAATTTATTAAAGCGTGTCTTGTTCCAATCCAACCTTCCTTGTGGAAAAATGTATATTTGTGAAAATATGCATTTTTCTCGTTTTTATAAGTTAAACAATAACCTATAAAATAGGGAAAGTAGAGCATCTGTTTCGCATATTCTTCTTCCGCGGATAATTTCTTCTGAGTAACTCCGTAGTGTAAAGTGTAAGATTACTGTCCCTCTAGAGAAGGTCAGAATTACATTTCTGGCACCAATTCAAGAATTTTGTTTTGTTTGTTTGTGGTTCCTGTGTTTGGCTGACTGCCGCGATACGGAAGCAACGTCAAACCATCTTAACACCGTCCTACACAATCGCCCCGTACGCAACTCTGCTTCCGTCATGGCACCGATGTTTGAAATTCCTACTAATTCTTTAAGATGTTAACAAATGGTGGTGATGACGAGCATGTCGATCATCATCATCGTTATCGGAGTCATCGGAATCATTTTCATCATGGAGTAATGTACAATAGGGGCTGAATTTTAATTTTTTAGTCGAGCTACGACGTAATCAACTTTGTTACTGGTATGACTCTGCAATTTTTTCAAATAACTGTTTCTTTAATTAACAATTATTCAGCATACACGCCATTGCAACAGTTGGCTATGAGTCGCAGATAACACAAAATACAACAGAAATTTGGACACAAAAATAGTAAAACGTTTATCCGCCCTTGCATTCCAAGGCTGCTCCGTATTCACCTCACTTTACCCCCGTTGGCTCTCATAACCACGATGTTAATAAGCATCCAGATCTCTCCACTCCTCTACTACTGATGTTGGTCTACAACCTAAAGATTTCAATGGAACGATGAAGGTCTCCCTGCTGAGCTTTTGCTTTTAAAAAGTATTCGTCAAGCTTGTAGCTGAGTGATAGGCAACAGCATAATGTAAGAATTTGACTTGGGCTCAGGGGATCGGGTCCTTGCCCAACTGACTAATACAGAAGTCCGAGATCCTCTCCACCCCAAAAATTTGAAGTTTCTATGTTATAAGGCTTACTGTTGACAGTGTGTACATATCTCTGTTTTCGTCTTTAACATGTTGGAGGCATACCATATTGTGTGTGATGCAATAGCGCGTTATTTACTTGTTACACCTGCAAAGCTTTTTTCGTCATTAGGATACCAATGAACTAGTAAACTCATCACAGACAACAGAGTGCAACAAATGCGCTGCCAAACTTTTACGATATGAGAGGAAAGGTGAGAACTTCAGCGTTATCTTCCTATACGCTGGCGTCGTGCGCATCTCAACCGCGCGAAGAATCGTTACTCTACTATGGTTTTCCCCTATCCCACTCGCCGTTAACACACATGCCAGATATCACGACCAAACGCCAGTCTGTACGGGCTTATAGCTTGCGACTGAGAGAGGTACGATTATTGAAGAAAGACTGACTCGTCTGCTGGTGTTCTGCTCTGCACTTATAGGGGGCGAATATTCACACACATCTTAACACTTTGAGGTCGGCACACTTTCACCAGCTTTAAAGTCAAGCTATACGTTAGTCACCTATATCCACACCGCTGCAGAGACACCGTGTTATATTTGTCCCTATGTCATTTAACGCCATTCTACTGGACAAAATGACACCAGTCTTTCCGCATTGGCCGGCTGCTAACCAATGGAGTGCCGAGTTTACCATTTTCCAACCAAATGTTCTTTCGTATGTAGCAGGATGTACATCCCATCGTCTTGATTTCCGAAACCATACAACATTTGTAGTTCATTTACGAAGTTTGTTATTGATGTTGTATTAGTTCCAATTTATAATCCTTATGAAATAGGGAATTGAAATAAGTATACACCAGCTAGTTTAGTTTTGTATGTGGAATAAAATATTCAAACAACTTTTGTCGAAACTACACTCAGGTGTTATCCTCAAAGTGTTAAAAATATATATGCATACATTTCTTAATGCTTTTTTTTTTAGGGAGCATCACGCGTCTTGGAAACTAATGAATCTAAGCCACTGATGAAAGGAAGTCATAATAATAACACAGTAGTCAGTCAGCCGAGTTTATATTGCCTTAAAAGAATGCTCTCTGAGAGCTAGCATTAAAATTTACATAACTTTTCATGTGATGTGCGTACAGCTATTAAAACTTTGGGACACCAGTTAGAAAAAGAGAATTCTAGAATTCAGTCAGTGTTCTAGCCTAATAGGAATTTTTTTTTTACTACGAAAGATGCGGAGAAATGTACAACTTCTTTGTAAATGTACTACGAGCAACTCTATGTGACGATGTAATTAATAAATCGGGCATTTTTCGCTTTTTGCGTAGAAAATAAATTGTTCCGCGCATTAAACGACCTGTTGTTATGGTCATAGGGCAAAAGCATTATACAACAAGCAGCAAAAAGCGAAGTTGGGAGAAACGAGCTGATTGATGGCAACACCAGTGCAAGCTATCTTGTAGCAACGTCCTTCGACAGCACTCCCTGCCAGACAATGAATGCAGAAACAAACATTTAGAAAACATCTATACTTTACGTAGTTTGTTTAATTAATTTTGAAATTCTATTATGTCTGTAATTTTGCGAATTTCAAATAAATATGTTTTAACAGACAAGGCAGTTTTTAAAACGCAAAAATCAACTGATTGATCGACGATTATAACACAGCAATTAAATAATTATTACGTATAATAGAAAGTACGTAGTAGGTCTGAAAAGTATTTACGTAATAAAAATTCACAGATTACAGAAATTTACGTTTACTGTGTTTAGGCTTCTACATACAAGTTCTTTCAGGTGTCAGCTTCAGCTGACGCGCAACGTTACAGTAGATCGTCGGAATGCAATAAATAAGCCGTTCTTTGTGATATTATAAATACTTGAGGGAATGGAAAGTGCGTGCCGGTCCCAGAGAAGAAAAATGAGGATGATAGACCACCATAATCATTCGTTCAGCCAAAAAATGTGTGTATCATATGTCGCAGTGTGTACAGTGGCATTTCGGTGAACTACCAATTCTCAAGATTGTAATATGTTAACCAACATGCCCACACTATTGCTGTTTCTATTATTTCGTACTTTTTCGTTTCACTTCTTTCAAAAGCGAAATAAATTTTTGAACTCGTTCTTTGAATTATTGGAACTGCATCCACGTACCCAACCACACATTCATACACGCACACACTCAATATAATCGTAAAACGCTCGTACTCACAAAGTATTCGTTCACTTTAAGCTATAAATACAGGCTTCAAAGTAACAACTTCCCAACAGCAGCAACAGGTGGCAGCACTTATCTCTCTAGGCAAAAAATCCGTCAGGTAACTTTTCAGATGTATTGTAAAAACGAGCTAGAATTGATTAATGTTTTTCAGTAATCGAACATTTTTCTTCGTCTTACCTAGTAAATACGGAATGTTCAGAAACTCAAAGCTCAAATTGCAAACATATTTCGGTTGGTCAAAATGTAAAATCATGCAAAATCGCTATACACCCATTACCAGGCAAGCACTTGTAAGTCCGTTAAATTTGTGTTCAAATTTTTTGGTCATCAATGCCAGGAAAGCAAGTGAGTGCTCTCATCTCGTCGCTACGTAATGTATGTAGTACAAACTTTTTTTCAGTCACTACACTTGGAGTACCGTCCACCTACTTTCAATGCAACTTGTCGTACATGCATGTTACCAAAACGCGTTCTCTTGGCTCTGTAAGTCTAAACGTGAAGGTTATTAAATTGCATAAAGTACGCTGTCAGGTAAGGGTGTATGAATATTTTTTATTACATTTGGACCTAACCAGCTGGAAAATTCATATCTCAGTAAATTCTCTAACAATTTCCACCACATTCTTCATGCAAAGAGTAATATGTGAAACCACTTAAAATTTTTATGTATTGTTAATTTTAGCACACCAAGAATAAGTTCAATAAATTTATTGGAACCAGAGACATGGCATACGAGTATAAAACTTATTCAATAATACCACTACTTTAGAAATAAAGTTTGGGTGGTTTGACCCCCCCCCCCCCAATCCAATCCAATAAAAATATTGATGCATACTAACATCGCATGTAAAATTTTCTGAAAAATGCTTTGTACTTCAACAATTCTTAATCCACAATTTCACACCAACTGTATCTTTGAATAACTCATAAAAATTAATAGTATATAGGGTAGAAAAAATTGGCTTATTAGTTATGTCGGTCATAGCTACTTACTTGTTTCCTATTAAGTTTGCATGGGCTAGCGTGTTGCAATAGTCAGACTACTCGACTCTCATCAAGCCAAAACGATTACGATTCCCTGTGGGATCGTTCACGGAATTTCGTTCGTGATAATCGTGAGGTACAATGCCGCTGGTCGGCAGGTTTTCTTGATAATCCCCCGTTTCCCCCGCCCTTGCATTCCGGCGTTGCTCCATACTCACCTCACTCCACCCTCATCGACTCTCAAGACCTCGCTGTTAAGAGACGCCCAAATCTCTTCACTCACTCACTCAATGTTAAAGGCCGCAAAAATATCTCCACTTCATTCTCCATTCATTTTAAATTTTCAGGCGTTATGCTACTATAGGTTCTGTGTTTTCTGTAGATGAGTTTTTTTTTTTTTTTTCGCTAACTATTTCTTTGTCTCGTACAGCAGATATTTGACCACTAGTTATACAATTTGTTCTAAATATTTATAATAGTGCTTTTAGTTTAAATAAATATATATATATAATTACTTAAAGTGCATTTCGTTATTTTATTCTGCAGATTCCATACCTTATGCCACTAGCTTATTTGTGTTCCCTGTTATGATCTTTGTTCTAACCGTCATGAATTCTTTGTATAATTATGCAGATTTATAACGCTAATTTTTAAACATATATCTTAAATGTTCATAATAGATATATTTAATCAAATCATTCTTATTATTTAATGGTATTTTTAAAGTTTCCTGCAGGTATTGTGTGGGCGAATTGGCCTTAGAACCTTTAACTCGTTACAGCAGAGGAAAATATTCACTTACCATTACTGAGAAGGAATTTTTACAATTCTTTTCATTGTCATTATATGATAAACGTGTGTTGCAAGAATAATGACTACTTAAGTGTATACAATTCAGAAACCGCCAACATTAAAAGGCAGTACCAAAATAATATTCCATGAGAAGTGATAACTTCACTTCAGGAAATAAAATATTAGAATGATGAATTTCTGCCCCATTGAAAAAAATCGACAACCAATCGACAATGTCAGTTAAGCTACTCTGGTAACAGAGTCCATTGACCATCGGAAAATAGCTTTCTAGTAGCGATAATTATTTCGCGTCCTTTACTTAACCTACATTATTGACCAAGGATTTACAACGAATATTTTCATCCTTGCAGATCGTAATATTTTTAATTTTACAGGCTATTTCGCTCAGCTACGTTAGATTGTTTACAAGTGCCAGAGTTCAAATTTATTTCTTTTGGAGTGTTTGCTCGTGGCCACCAAAACTTATTTTGAATTAACTTCTCAATCACTTGCCGGATAACAATTTGGGCAAACACAATTATCCCTCTTTTCCTTTCGCGCGCCGTTCGTGATGACTTTAAAGACGAGATGAAGTTGGAGCTCTTCGTCAACAGCAGATCGTTTCAGTAGTTGTGACTTTCCCGCTCAGGAAAAATGTGTACCTGAAGAAGGCTGTTAACGTAAGTGCAAATGACGCGATAACACGTGTCCTGGTTAGGCAAGTCTCTAACACACCTATTCGCTGTTCACGGTAAAATTATCACTTTTGAGAGCCCTGCTTAAGATCTACTTTCACGCACGTTGTTTATTTCGCCGCCTTATGTGAAACTTACATTACCATGGGCCTCATCACTTTATTCAAGCGTCGGTCAGGCGAAACTGTGGACTTATAAGAAAAGTAAAAGTGTTACAAATCTGATAATTTTTACTCTTCTATGCGTTAAAAAATAGGAAGCGAAAAAAAATTTATTTATTTCAATTGGTTACCCTAACACTTTTTATTCGACGTTAAGATATGGAACTATTTCCCCTCCATCGTTACCAACTTTAGTGGGTGCATGTCACTCATCGCGCCCGTTGAAATATATGCAGGTAGGAGCAGTGACTTTTTTCTAATGTTGAATTCAAAAGTCGCTATTGCAGTAGCATGATAAGAATTTCAAAAGAAGTTTCTGAACAGTCCGACGCAAAGTGAAAATGACTGTCCGTAAAATTTTATGTTGACATCTCGGATTTTCGTATTATAGCATTTCTTGGAGAAGTTTCGTCTTTACTCTCAAGATAAATGAAGTTCGGGCGGCAATTGAAAATTATCAGAAAATGTATTTAGGGCCGCATACTTACAGGAATACACGTAATATCTGGGGCATAAAAGACCACTTTAATAGACTCGGTTTTAAAGCAAAAAAATTCTTAGATGAATGTTCATGGCTTATAAAGACACCGACAGTCGTGGCCATGCTGTCGAGCATGCGGTGTCGATGATTATCATTCAGCGTAAGGCCACCTGACACGGGACTTCATTGCGCAAAAGCTTGTTATACTTCACCACTCAAGTACCACATAAAGGAAGCATAGCTAAACCCATAATAGGGCTCGTAATTTGGTTCAATGTGCGCTTTGAGACATGACACTTGTGATGTGCTTGCCGACCTCTCGTGGCGCAGTCGGTTGGTGCGCCACCGATGTGGGATGCGTGAGGCACTGGGTTCGAGTCCCGGGCAAGGCATGCGCGCTCATGCAAGCTAGGCTATAAGTTAGTCTCTGAGCCGTCCCCCGCCAAGCCATCAAGTATAAAACCGGGGGACGTTAAAAAGCCCTTTACAATACAATACAATTGTGATATGCTTCGTGACTTAAGTTAACTGTGCACGTTATAGATTTTATTTTACGGAATAACTATATTTTAAAAGTCGTTTGGTTGTGCGTGGGACTTGAACCCATACTTCTCCATGGGGAATTACCTGTGATATCTCGGGCGGCACGTCTGACTTGCTATACCACACTTAACACTTGTTGAACTGCTTAAACCTCGTCTTTGCTCTGTGAACTGAAGCGCGACATGCTTGAGGAAGGTTTTTCTGTACCTCACGTTGGCGATTTGACTCGTGTCTTGCTTTTGAAGCAGTTTACGTGGCTCGTGCCTTGGTTCGCGATGTGGCTCGCGAACATCTGATATATTTTTGGGATGTTTTTATCTTTTGTGATAATGAACGATTGCTTGTGCAACCATTAATTTTAACAGTCGTATAGCATTTTACTGCCATCTGTTATAATTTTTATGTAGTAAATAAGAAAGTACTGATTAAATAATCGTGATTCCGTGGTGTGAACATCGAATTTAAAGCGCTCTCTTTAGGATAAATATTTAAATTTAAATTACGGTAAGATGGGACAAGCTCTCAATTAATATTATAGAAACCTTCCATAAAATGTTTTAATAAGGACCGACAAAGAGTTATACGGTTGTATGCCGCACAAACACGAAATTTTAATATAAATAAATACCAACAATACAAAAAAACACGCTTTGGTGCTAACTTATCAACTTTTTCCGCTGTTGTTAGGCGCACTTATTTTGGTTTACATTTTGCATATCTGCACAATGATTTAAAAGAGATATCAATTTACAATATGAACGCAGTTCATAAATTATCACATACTGATGGAATACGCTTATATATGCTAGCCATCTTCGAATTAATAGTGCAAGGGGGGGGGGGGGGATGATAAGATGGAAATTTTTTGGGCATTCATCATTGTCATGCAGATGTCTGTCAAGGAAAAAACAGGAATGAGCACAAAGAAATGCTTAAAAAAGTAAGTATGTTTACGTGCTCAGTCCTGTTTCTTCCATAATAGACATCTGCATCACAATTGCGAATGTCCAAAAATCTCCATCTTGTCATATGCTCGCAATTTTATGCACCCTATATTTTTGAAACCATAACACCACATTCTTTGACATACATAGCAAATACTGTTACGAAACCCGTTTCTCTCTTTTCAGTAACTTTTCATAGCAAACTTTATTGCAGCAACACATGAATAAATGCCTTTAAGGGAGTAAATCTGAAGAGTTTCATTGCTCACTGGAGTCCCAAGTTAACTTAAATTTTTCTTAACCACAGTGAATTTCCGTTCACACTCAACATTTATGTGTGGTAGAAAAAGATTTGCCAAGACGACTTTATAGATTCCATCAAACTAGTTTGTTATAAAGAAGAACGTATTTTATAAAATCGAAACACTGCCAAGCTATACGCACACCAGATATTACGGAAAAATAACCACACCATCTCTCATGATGTTTATACCTTCAATTCACCCAAGTTTCTTGATAATATTTCACAATAACTAAATAGAAACCTTCCATTTACGCGTCGTTTTATTTTCGCTGAAGTCTACCAGTGATATAAAATAAAACAGTACTTATTTTTAAATTTTGGTACATGTTCAGCACTTCGGTATTTATCGGATACGCTCGGCCTCTCTCGTCAGAAAAGCAAGTAAAATAGTATTCTGCGCCATGAAAATTGTCTACTGGCCATAAAGAGAGTACGTTTGTTTTCAAAACCACTGTTCAATCACCTTATTTTACTTCATGGTACATGGTACTCTATCAAAAAGTACGGTATACATACCATATATACATTCAATACACGTGACAGAGACAGCGCGTCCTGTTATTATGGTATGTAGAAACTGAAAAAATTCGACAATTTGATCTGCGCCCGTAAAATCGTAAGACTGGCACGTTTTCTGTAAAACTTAACGGAAGAATCGTAAAAGTTGGTCACTCTGCATAGAGTGAAGATGAATTCCTTGTGAATATGAATGCCTGCCTTTGAACCGAACGATCATTAAGCCACTACCTTCATCATCGTCACCTGACTGTCGTCATTGTTGATACTGTGATCGAGTTATAAACTTTGGTCGAAATGCTCGGTGACAGACAGAACCAACTGTACAAAAATTCCTTTTTGCGTAATGAACCATCACGACAATGCCCGCACGCAGAACATGAGAGGCGATTCATTGTAGGAACACATTAAGATTCGCAAGGGTTCGTCTATTGGGAGCCATCGAGTGCTGCAGCCAATATTTTCTGCTTCATCAATCGGAACTGATTCCACAGATAACTATTACGATTTAGTCAACGCTAACGATGGTATGAGTGACCTACAACGTTAAGTAGAGACGGTTCACATCAAAAAGACACATGCAAGGTTTTCGCGTGAAATCTGCAAACTTCGAAATAAATTATAATTTATTGTAAACACTGATGAATACAACGCGGCTTTTGCTACAAAGAAAAGTAAACTTGATATCGAAGATGAAACAGAAGGTAAAGAAGATCAAGAAGACAGAATTGATGATAAGGATCATGAAAACCATATTTATAAAAATCACACTCATTTACCAGGCCTCTCATCTTGAGACAAGTTTTGTGAAGAAGTAAACCTACAGTAAATTCCTCAAGATCCCATGAAGTTATTTATAGGTTCAGATTTTTTATCTCTTTGCAAGAATGTGGTGATTTCTCGCACAGTATGGAAATGTATTCAATCATCAGTGTAATGAAGGACAGGGAATATATCAAATTTATCTGAAATTGCAATGTGTAAAATAAGCATATTATTTTTAATAATTGGTGTTAGTAGAATGAAAAATAGGAGTCGGCGCCAACGGCGTGGGGGCGCAGAGCGTCAGAACTGTTCGTGCTCTGTCATTCCGGTCACCCGGTGGCCATATTGTCCGCCATGTTGGATGTCGGTGATATTGACTTTGACCTTTGACCTTGAATACCTAAAAATTCTCAAAAAAAAATTAGAAATCTACCTCATAAATTTATTCAAGAATTATTAAAAACTTACATAAAATTTTATTTAAATGTTATAAAATTAAAATTTTGAATGTTTGTGCTAAGAGGGAACTGGGAGCCGGAGTCGGCTGGCTGCCATGTTGTATCATCACCCAACCACCATGTTATATGTCAGTGACCTTGACATTAACCTTTGACCTTGATCCCATTGCCATGAACTTCGATAACCTTGAACCTGAAAATTCTCTGAATTGTTTTACAAATTCCCCCAAAAAAATATTAAAAAAAGGTAAAATTTATTAAATAATTATATAATATTTTATAAAAAATTTATTTAGACCTATTATAAAAAACTTGGAGCCTGGTATCACTTCACTCAGATTTTTTGGAGTCATTAAAATGCATACCTATACATGGTTAGTAAGATTTTTACTTTATTATTGAAAATAGTTTTATCGTCGTGTTAATGTTGGTTTTTAGGTAAGATGTATTATTAAAATCTGTGACTACCCACGACTACCCGCGAATACCTGCGAATACGTGCGACATTTTGCGATTATTTGCGATTACTTACGACTACCTATGACTAACCACGACTGCCTGCGATTAACCGCGACTACCGCAACAACTTCGACTACTTACAACTACCGATACGATACTTTCGATACCTGCGACTACTCGCAACTACTCAGACTATCCGGACTACCGTGACTGACGTGGCTACCTGCGAGTACTGCTACTATTCGACTACCCGGACTACTCCGTGTGACTACCCGTATTACTCCCGCGGGTCCGTACCCGATAGTTAGTACCCGCATTTACCTGCGACTCCCTACGACTAACCGTGACTACCTGCGACTATTTTAATATTAAAATCTACAATTTCTTCTAACATTGTTTCAATTTATCTTTAATAATGCGTACAAAGCAGCCAAGTAGCTCATTTTTCTCCGACTTGGTTTTCAAATTTTGACATTTCTCATAATTTTTTTAAAAATTAAACGTATCCTATGTCCATCTCGAAGAATATAGCTTCCTAACAGTGAAAAAAATTATAAGAATCGGCTCTGTAGTTTCTGAGATTAACCTTTAAATATAAACGAAATAACTCACGCTATATCTTTGTTATATTAGTATAGATTAATCTTTCGAAAATATCGGCTTAGAGGGGCGAAGGACTGGAACCGACCAGCCACCATTTTATGATGTCACCCAACAACCATGTTGGACCCAGGTAACCTTGACCTTGACCATGACCTTTACAGTATAACCATTTCCTTGGATACTCCTTCAAAACCAAAACTCGAGAAAAAATGGTAAAAAATCAAATAAATTAATAAAAGTCACTGAACATATTACATTACCCAGGAAACACGGAACATACGGGCCAGAATCGGGCCGTTAAAAGCTAACCGACAAACTCAGACCAGCCGATACTGGCCCGCTGTCTTATGCCGGAAGCGGCCCGATGGACACGTGGACTAGCGGCTGACAATTTGCCGACAGCATCAAAAATACACTGTACCGCTACCAGGAAGATACCAAAAGGATTCCGGCCCAACCTACACGAAAAGTACGGGCCATAATCGGGCCAGTAAAAGCTATCTAACAAATTCCGGCCAGCCGATTCCGGCCCACTGTCTTGTGCCGGAAGTGGCCCAATGGAAATATGGACCGGCGGATAACTGTTGGCAGACAGTGTCGGGTCTGCTACGGCTGCATGTCGTTCGTTATGATGCCGGGCCTGCAGCGGCATGATATATAGAAATGAGCAGTATAACCAAGAAAAACCTTAACTTTTCGATTAAAAATTTTAAGTAATTGTAAAATTATATTTACATACATTTACTTCTCAAAACATTATACGATATGAAAATATTTTGCTTGCAGAGTGCAGGGTTCGAACCTAAGACCCTTAAGTTGTCAGTCCAGCATGATAATCTATAGGCCTACATCACGACGTAAATTGCTGATACTACCTAGTTATTAAATATGTATCTTGATACGATTTATTATAAAGGAATGTATAAATTCCAAGAAAATATAACAAATAATTTTAAAACACGTACTATTTTAAAACTATTTCTTCAGAGGCTTGCAAACAAAATAGTTTTCGTTAGTTTTTAATATATCAGACGTATGGTTGTACAAATTAAAATAATTTCAAAGTAAACAAATGCTATGGGCTACAATGTGAAACATTCAATCACATAAAAAACACGATAACGGTAAGCACACGGTCTCAAAAAAAGACATCATGCATTAACAGCGAACTAACGTCTTGCCTATTCAAAACACTTCCCAAAAGTTTGTCGGCAAAAAAACATAATATTTATATCTTTATTGTGATAAAGAGCCGTGTCTCCAAAACGTTACCGGGCCGGTATAAACAAGATAATGGCCAGCTTACAAAAAGACAAAGATGCTGTATGGGAATTGGCTCAGAAAAATTTTTAAGAAGCTTGTAACATGTTTCCTCTGCGATATCGTGCCGACATATTTTCGGTGATATCCATCCGTTATCCTCAAATATACAGCTGGCCATTGTCTTTTTTTCTAAAGTCAAAAAGTATGTCTCAAAAAAGACATCATGCCGTTAACAACTAGGTAACATTTCGCCTATTCAAAACACTTTCCAAAAGTTTGTCGACAAAAATACATCATATTTATATCTTTATTGTGATTAAGAGCCTTGTCTCAAAAATGTTACCGGGCCGGGAATAAACAAGATAATGGCCAGCTTACCGAAATGATAATAATGCTGTATGGCAATCGGCCCAGAATAAGTTTTAAGATGCTTGCAACATGTTTTATAAGGGCAAACAATCTGTATCAAAAAAATACATCACACCATTGTCAGATGGCTATCTTCTGGCATTGAACCGACAGTTCCCGACAGTACAGGTATCGGGCCGACAATTTGCCGACACTTTGCCGACAGGTTGTGTTTGCTGGGTAGTGATTACCACCGCCATCTTGGAACCAGGTGACCTTTGAACTTAACCCAGAAAGCTTTGACCATTGACCCAATAATTAATCAAAAATTCCAAAAATATCCTGAGAACTAATAAAAAAATATAAAAATTTATTTTAGAAAATATTTTTTAAAATTATTTTAGATACATAGAAGCAAATCCAGCACATGGCTGACACCTCCACCCCCTTTCATCTAATCAATCATATTGTGTTAACATTCTCCTCTCCACCAATTTAACATTGTTCAGTCTGTTAAATGTACTCCACTCGCCATATTTGTTTTTTCGTTCCTCATTTATTTAAAATTTCAACACCTAGGTGGCACTTATGATTCTGACTAACATGATATATCTAGATGATTTTCACCTTGAGCTCACATCTGTGTCATTGACACCATGCCCATGATATTGGATAACCTTGAATCAAAAGAAATCCTAAAAACTCTTAAATAATCCTAACAAATCCAAAAACTATATTTAAAAAGTGAAAAATTATTAAAATCTGGTTTTATCATCGATGTTTCAATCAATATCGCAATGTTTCCATCAATGAGTACTGCAATCAGCACCCAAACTGACACTGCAGTCAGTACCACAATCATCACTGCAATGAGCAATCTTTTCTGCAATATGTATATCTTTCTATCAATCTTTCCATCTTCCCATTAATTTTTCGCAAACTTTTCATCAATTCTTCAACCTTTCTATCAATCTTTCGCAATCTTTCACAAACTTTCCACCAATCTTTCGCAATACTTCCATCAATCTTTCAATATTTTCATAAATTTTTCCATCTTTCCATCGATCTTTCGCTATCCTTCTATTAATATTTCAATTTTTCCATCACTTTTTCGTAATCTTTTCATCAGCACCACAATCAGCACTGCAATTAGCAACGTAATCAGCACTGCAATCACCACCACATGCATCAATCTTTCCACCAAACTTTCAATTTTTCTCTGAATCTTTCAATCATTCAATCAATCTTTCAATCTTCCCACCAATCTTCTGCAATATTTCCATCTATCGTTCACAATATTCTCATCGAATTTTCACAATATAGCCATCAATATGTCACAAACGTTCCATCAATATTTTGCAATATTTCCATCAATCATCAATCCACATTCAATCCATGAGTTTGTCGTCTGTCTTCAACCATACATATAAAAACGA
Organism: Dryococelus australis; assembly: GCA_029891345.1. Classification (NCBI taxonomy): domain Eukaryota; kingdom Metazoa; phylum Arthropoda; class Insecta; order Phasmatodea; family Phasmatidae; genus Dryococelus; species Dryococelus australis. The sequence goes on from CM056994.1 coordinate 201,946,199, forward strand.
TTCACTAACTGTCTCCAATATTTGTACATGTCGAAAGAATAAAATTTTCTAATGCATTTTTGTACGTAAAATCTTTATTTTAATTCTATAAGCAGATCTATCTGTTTGTTTGAACGATTTATTATACTTTTATAATTACATGTTCAGAATGGTTGGATATAGCTTGTTAATGTGTGTAAGATACCCGCAATTTTGAAGGTAAATCAAATATCTGAGTCTTTCGACAAGTTTATTCGGGTCTTCGGGAAATAGGTAGCCAATATTCTCGACATCTTCTACGGTCTTCATGTCGCTTGTTGCAGCAAATGTGTTGGATGGGTATGTAAGTGCATCGAGAAAATCGCCAACATCATCTTCACCACTATTATCGTCTTCGTGTTCATTTTCATCAATGCTTTCTTCATGGTCATCTTCACCATCTGTTTTGTATTCTATACTAATTTTTTGTTTCTTGTAGCAGGAGTTGTATGCTCAACAGTACTAGCGCCGTTAACCGTTTATTTTGAAGTTCGTTGATTTCATGCGAATTTCTTCCAAGTCTACATTCCACACAAACTGACTCTACTGCACTCATTTCGTCTTTAGCATTGACTGTCTCATCATAATTGCCTGTCGAATCGGTACCTATCGATGCAGCAAGAAGTATTGCCGGCAACATTTTGCTGACTCCCAGTAGAAGAATCCCTGCAAATCTCGATAAGTTCTTTCAATGTACCGCATTGCACAAATTGCATGGGACCGATGTTGTAATGCCTCATCGCGCGAAAGGACTCTTCGTACAGGCCGTTCTCTCATGCCGACGAGCATTTTGACCATAGGTGAAAACTCAATCACAGAATTGGCACTGGTGACAACCAGTTAGCGGTGATGCAGGACGCAGCTCCATGGTCGTCGAGGTCAAAGGCAGGCCTTCGTTTTCACTATTCATCTTCATGGTATGACGAGTGAGCGCTCCCAAATCGATGTTCACCTTACAATGTCAGAAACGAAAAAAAATTTTTGTATATAAATACAGCAACTTTTAAAGCAGAGCCTAGCTTCTGCCCACCAAAGGCCTTCCACAATAAAATTTATAGTTAAAAAAATATGGGAACACTATGAAGAAACTCTCATACTTGTTCGCCCCTGAAGAAAACATACAGTCACTTACATAATAATATGTTATTTAAACATGCTTGTAGGCACTTGTATATATAAACACAGAAGTTATAATAGTTTTATATTCCCATATTTATTAATTAATAATTATGTATCAAATTTGGTAAAAAAATTTATTGACATATATATCAAACTATACGTAATTATATATAAAAATTATTTAAATTAATTTTATATTCCCATATTTATATATAGACATAATGATGTATACAATTAATGAGAAAATTAATTATACATTTATATAACCTTACATAATAATTGATGAAAATAATTAAAAATAATATTATATTTCTTTATTTATGTATTTATAATTATCTGAATGACGGTTAAGGTCAAATATCAAGGTTTAGATCATTGACATACAAAATGGCGGTCGGGTGATGTTACAACATGGCAGCTGGTCGGCTCCGGCTACCCGTCCCCTCTATACACAAACATTAGATAATTTTATTTTATAATTTCGTTAAATTATGTTTTAAAAAATTTACAATACATGTTTAAGTTTATGAAAGAGAGAGCGATACATCACCTCTCGCATCAGACGAAGTACTGTGACATGGTGCTACTAATGTTACCTTATTTATTTACAGATATAGAAATGTCACGTGACCAACAGCAAATCTCAAGCGAACAATATGAGAGATCTCAGTAAATAATTAGCACAGTCAAGTGGTAGTGGGAGTCAAGCTGTGCTGTGTAAATAATAGGAGGCGTTAGGTAGTTTGTAGAGTGGGAGATTCATGTGTAACAAAGCCAATGATTCGTTGTGCGGGAGTCGACTAAATAGCCTGTGAATATAGGGTGGCAACTCAGTTCCCTGTTCTTCACCATACTGTGAGAGGGTGTGTTATGCCATTTCTACGAGAATCGGCTCGTGGACTTCGTACATTTTAAATTTCGAGAAAAATGAAATTTTCCAATTTTCCCAAATTTTTCTAAATTTAAAAAATTATTTAGTTGTTACTAAATTTTATTTTTTTTTATGTTTGAGATATTAAGTTTTTTTAATTTACTATGATATTTAGCAAATGTTCTTATCACGGATATTTAAGGTGGCGGTTGGGGTAAATAATGAAATGTTTCCACTGAAGTTTACTGTAATCTTTTGAATTATTTGGGTATTTTCGATTTTTCGAAATCAAAGTCCCTGAGGCCACGGTCAGGTTTAAGTTTATTTAAGATAGCGGTACTCAAATAATGTATATTCCCTCAATGTTACATTTTTCCCCGAATTCTTGCAATTTAAAATATACCTTTCGGTTTTAATGTTGCAATACGTCAAGGTCGATGTAATATAAATTGGAAATGATGGTCGAGGTACACAGTGTGAACAAACCTTGCATTTTACGTCAATTATATAAACAAATTCGGTGGTCAGTGTGCATTATGTATAAAAAAACATGGTCCTTGCCCCTCCTTATCGGCTTGGATTTACTTGGAGCCTTTAGTCCACCTGACAGATTTGTGGACGTTTTAAATAGTCTCGAGTGCATTATAGACTATTTTAAATAATCTCCAGTCCAAAGTGAACTTTTGTTTTAAAACATCTTCAGCTCAGTGTGTACTTTTCCAATGATTTAAGGCCTTGTGCGGAAAACAGTCGCCTTTTAAAAAAATTAGGGAAAAATAATCCATTGAAAAAGGAAATTTTTTAAGAAAAATTGTGCTTTTTGAGGTAAACCAAAAATGTTAAACCAAGAGGACCGTCGCGCAGTGTAACGTAACATTAATCCACAATCCACCTTCATGATCCACTTGCCGGATTAGGGTATTTTTATTCTACTAATTTGAAATTTAGTGAATGGGCTATTAAATCCTTTATATATGGTCTAATATATTCAAATCAACAGGAATCCAACGGATTGGCGAAATGTCAATGATAATACTGGAATGTGTGTCTTATTTATTAATTTGTGTTAGATTTTGCTAATAAGTTCAGCAATGGCATTTGTAGGTTCGTAAATAATCGTTTCTATTCGGACACTTAGTATGTAATTTTCGCTTCAGCGAGAGCTAGTTCTAAAACTAAGTGATAGGTCTTAATTATGAAATGGATAATTGGTACGTAGTTTGTGACATTTAGCATGGCAGGTATATGTTATACATACACAGTACTCTGTTCCTTGTGATACAGCGTACGCCAACGTTAATAAGTAAACTACATCTTGAATAGCAGAATTTGTCATTCATGTCCAGCTTAATTAATAAACGCTTACGTTATTCTATTACTGTTGTGGCATTTTGACCGTGCAAGTTTACTACTGTGGTAGAAACTTTTACTGTCGAAGATATATATATATATATATATATATATATATTTTATATATATATATACACACACACACACACACACACACGAACTGATTACTGAATTGTGAAAACTATTACAGTTCGTTGGGACTAAGATAAAATAAAATAAAATTTGCCTAGCAATTTGCGTTTGGATTTAAATCTCTTAATCACATGAATTAATTGTGGTTTTCATTGGTGGGAATAACGTAAAAGCCAAATAAACTCAAATTATTGTAATATATAAAATTTTCCTCTCACGCATGTCTGAAAATCATAAAGTATATTCAAATTTTTTATATTCTAGGACTTCTTTATAACAGTATCTTAGATACTTGCTACTGCCTCTTATAATTTCTACTCCACACTACGCTTAGAAATCTACTGCGTTTAACAACGAAATAAAAGTCCAGTAACTGCATTCTGCTGCACGCCATCCAATAAACGAGAATGAAGGATTAACAACGCCTCGCTGGACATTGTAATTGCAAAACTTGAGCTACATGCGTCTGTATATACGATCAATACCGCACGCAAATTTGTTTATAAGCAAACGCATTGTGGGAATCAACGAGAGAACGCTGAAAAAGCGAAAAGCTATCAACCTACAAAACGGCGGATGCGTCCTTGAGCCACATTAAAAGGGCGTGGCTCGCCTGCTGATGTCACAGAACAGAGTCTATTAACAGTACTAGTTAGCTAGCTATTAGAAACCAACAGTTTCTAGGCATAAATAAGCACAGTAGAGTTTGTAGACAATAAACTTATTATTATTATATATATAGCTTTTTTTCGCTAAAATATAGTTTATTTGTTCGACAGTTTATTTCACATCCACACTGAAGCAATCTAAGCGAAAAAAAAAATTAATGGGTGAAGAATTGGAGGAGGGAGATTGTGTTCTGATAACCGATGAGGGTGAAGCGAAGTGCGTATGGAGCAGCTTGAGAATTCAAAGGCTAGAGAAATGGGAGATTCCCGAGAAAACCCAACAGCCAGCGGCATCGTCCAGCAATACTTATTTCCCAATTAGTTCTTACAGCATTCATGTTTCATATTTATTCATTCTTTTTTAGTTTGAAATTACCAAATCATAATTCTATATTAATGAAAAAACGATATTACGAAATTCAACACAATAAACATTCTATCACTTGAATTAGATTTAAAACAATGTACTTAATACCAAATAAAAACAATGATGAAATTAATGTTGATCAAGCAATATAAATTATAATTCCAAGAGGTCAATGTGGCATAATATCAACACAAATGACAAATTGGTATAAACTCTTTAAAGCAGATGGTATAATTTTAGAACCAAATAATATAATTTATAGAAATACAGTTGAAAACAAATTCGATGTTAAATTAGATGATTTACTTAAATATATATTAGGATTTGAAAAAGATAAAATTACTCTATATATATTACTATAGCTAGTTTTGTACCTAAAACCACGTTTGTATTTCAAGATAGAATTGTTTATAAACCAGTTTATGCTGTATTATTTTTAATAAATTATAAAGGATTTAATAAAATAATTTTCAAAGCAAAATACGAAAACTATCATTTCATAGACTGAAATGATAATAACTGAGAAGTTTTTTCATAAACAAAACATATTTTATATTTATAAATGGAGAAAAACTTTTACTTTTTAGAAGCCTGAGTTATTGATTGTAAAATGTAAAGCTGTATAATTTTTAAAATAATATTTATTTTAGAATTATTTTTAATATTAACTTTAATATTTTAAAGTCTGATAAATTGACATGTTTTCAAACAGGAGTTTTAAATTTAGATTACCATAACCCTCATGTTTTTAAAAATGTTAAGTTTTGCAAAATCATATTGTTCATTTACTTCTGTAGAATTAATGTATTGTTATTATGTTTATCTTTGGTAAATGCAAATATTTAATATATTTTTTTGTTTTTGTTAGATAAATATAAATAAATTTTGTAATTAATGTAATTATTATACATTTAATTTTTTTAAATATTAAAATTTATTGTGAGACACTTATTCAACTCTATTTTATAAAATTATTATTTTATCACTTGTATAACTTATACTTCAAACTGTATAAACATCATATTGAAAATTAATTCTATATAATCTTTGATGCTGCATAATTTTAACTAATGATTTTTAGCTATTACCATTTTTTTATTTCTTTTGATCAAATTCTGTCATAATATATTACATAATTTCATATTTCTATTTTTAAATAATTGTTATTTATTTGTGATATTTTATAAATATTATATTTTGAATAATCACTTGTATCAAATATATTTATCATTTCTTTCATATCAGAATAAAATTTATTATATTTGATATTATAATTTACATAATGAGTGACATGATAGAGAAATTATACATTTTCTTTGTAATATGATTCTTTCTTTTATAATGAAAGATATACTTTTATTGTTTAGATATTTCTAGGAATGACATTCCTATATAACTTTGTTTATTAAAGTTTACCTTTTCTTTATTCATAAAATAAATGGCATATTTTCAATAAATACGGTTTCTCTATTAAAATTATGATTACTATACATTTTTCTAGTTTTTTAATCATTGAATTATTTAATACATTGTCTGTATGTTTTGTTTTCCATAGCTTTTTCCAAAACCTGAATTATTCATTTATTTATAATAACCTTTTTTAACATCATTGTTTGGTTACATTCTCATGTGCATATATATATATATGTATATATATATATAATGTGATTTTTAAACATTTTAAAATATTATGTGCCATTTTAAATTTTAGTATATGTTCTGAACATAGTTTAAAAAAAAATTTAATAATGCAAATATATATCCTTATTTTCTTAAGTGGTTAACATTTTTTTTATGCTTCTGAAGAAAATAGAACAATTCTTATAAATGTACATAATTTTTTAGGATATTCTATATTAAATTCTAGTATATGTGCTACTTCAGGTTCATTTGATATATATTAAATTTTTTCTTCCAATATTCCTTCATTTAATTTTTCTGTAATCCATTCTGCAATTTATTCAAATACGACATATGGTAAAAATGCTCACATTGCTCTAATATATATATATATAATTAGTACCTAAATAAATATTTACAAGGGTTTACTTTTAATACAGTCATTCATATTATTATCAAAAGATTTAACATATCTTTTACAACATTATGATTTCCTGAATAGAATAATTTGTTCTAAAAATAAATTATATCATAGCCTTGTAATAAATCCAATTGAAATAAACTTCATTTATAATATTGCCTCCCGCGATAAGTCAAGTGCAGTATATCAGCTAAAATGAATACATCGGATTTATTCTACTATTGTATGACTTCTCCTAAATTTTCGGATTAAATTTTTCTATACCCTTTTAGCATGGTTATAAACTCTATTAAATATAGTTTTATACAATCGCGAGTTGAACTAATGTTTTATTAGAAACTTAGTTTATATTAATCTTATATATTCGTACGGACAAAAATTTTTCCTTATTAAATCCACTTGCTTATTTAAAAAATATAATGTTGTTTCTCTAAATTATAATTTTAAAAATTTGGACTTAATTTTCAATGTCCGATTTCACAAATTTAAATATACGGAACAATCTAAACCCGTTACCAACTCTAACAATTATTTTAGGTTAAATATATTTTCTACGTAAGTTGCAATTATTGTATCATGTGTTATATTTTCAGATTATGTTATGAATAAATATGCTTCATATTTCAATAAATTATGACTATAAACTGGTTTGAATGATGAAATTTCGTAATTTAGATTACAATAAGAATAAGCAGTTCCACGAAACAATACTGTTAAAAGATCATGGTCTTTAATATTTAAATTTTTTCTTCATGGATAGTATTTTTATATTTGTAAATTAATTTTATATTCATTTATTATTTATTCCTTTTCGTTCAATTTATTGTTAAAGTTTTAATATTTAATTTTATGTTTTAAATCTGACAGCTATTGTTCTAAATTTTTAGTAACACATATCTTTTTCGTATTTAACATTATTTAAAATTTTCAAACTCTTGTTATTGTTTAGGGTTTTTTTTTCATTTTAATATTTTGCCATTAATCTTTTCCATCACTTTAAATATATTTTCTAACATTAAAATAAATATTTGCGTATACACAAATATATTTTATTGGTATTTTATAAATTGCATTATAATGTATCACACAGAGTTAGAAACATTCTTTTTCAAGTTATTGGTATTTTATTATATTTGATTTTTCCGAGTTTAGTTCACAATTACACGTCTGTTTAATAACCATCTTATATCAGCATAAATAAAAAAAGGTTACTCGTTATGAATGATTATGATTTTTATTTAAATTTCGGCATTTCTATTGTAACAGTTTCATTTTTAAAGCCAAACTTTTCGATGTATATAAACTTTATTTTATCGAATTATTAAAAAAGTTTTCATCAACATTTTTAACAAAGGTTCAAGCTTTTTATTTGAATTTTATGCTGGCAATTCAATATACGTTGAAACTCTTAAATAATCGAATTTATTTGTAAAATTTCAATATAAACTATGTAAAATAATTCTATGTCACGTTCTTGAGCTTCAAAACACAAATTGTTTGTTGAGAATTGTTGGATATATTCGTTAAAATTTTCATCTCGTTTTGTTGATCTATAAATACTTTATTTTTAGTTCTAATATTAAAAAAACTTTAATATCTCCATTTATTTTATTTTCCAATGAAGCATTTAGAATTAGATTTATTTTCAAACTTGTTCCCGTATTTATTATATTTGATTTTATATTATACATATTTATTTTTATTATATATTTTTCGATAGATTGTAAAAATATTTTAGACGTTAAACCTTCACCATATACAATTTAAAATGTTTCTGTTCTATATTTAAGAGCTCTTTGTATCCCTTTAATTTTAATTTTATTTTTTATTTAAATTATATCATTACATTCTTCAATTTTATTTTTTGAAATTGTTATGTTAAATAATTCGTCTTTTTTTAGAAATAATTTTATTATCAAAATATATGAAACATCATTTTTTAAAAGTCTTCCACCTTCTTATCGCTAGTAAACTTTTTTATGTAATCCTTTTGAGTAATCTGTATGTCATGTTTACATCCATGATACATCAAATAATTTGCATAAAATGTATTGGATTACTTTCGTTTCATTATTTATTTATAAACATACAAATATAAAATACATTAACTTTAATCTGCTTTTAATATATATTTATCAAATCCATGTAATATATTTTTGCAGAAGATTTTAAGGTCTTATTGTTTCCAAAAAATTATTATATATTTTCGTTTGGTTTGCTCTATTGAATAACTTTTCTTTCAATACTTTCAATCAATATAAATATCAGGAAAAAAAAAACAAATTCAATATATTATTTTCTTTTATTTAGAAAGGTTGATTGTAACATAGTACAGCTGACACGAAGTACAGATGTACAGGATAACAAGTGAAACTTCACAGAATTACATTCTTTTCGTGAAATACGTGGTTTGTTTTACAACAGTAAGAGTGCATTTGATAGACGTGGGAACTTTGACTTTATCTACTCTTTTCTTACAACAGTAAACCTTAGAAAAGGCCGTCTACTGCAGGATTAATTAACCGCAACTTTATAAAACATACTGCGTGGGACGGTTTTAAAACCTGTTGTTTCTTTACCATTGCCCAGGCCTGGTGAGACGCAACCAGCCCGATAACATTAACCATGGAATGTTTAGCAGGTTAATAAACAAGGTGATTGGTGATGATGTCACTCATCACATGGGAAAGTATGCTTTCAAGAAATTCCCCCAAACCAAGTACGTAATTAACACTAAGATTAATAAACTGTCTTTTAACACTACCGTTGGACCATGCATCATCTACTTCATGAATCCAAGCGTAATTTACGCAGCAATAAAATTATATCTAGATTGAAGATACCGTATTTATTTGCACTATAATGAGATTATTGCTAGGAAAAGGGAGAAAGCTTTTTCAAATAAAAAATTGGAATTTAATATTTGGTCGTTATGCCAACAAGCCAACGTTTATTACCGAAAATAAAAACCGTTGTCGTGTGGTGCGGATCTGGAGCTGTGCTCGGAAACCTCATTTCAAGGCTCGGTCGTTGTCGCCCGTCAGAGCGCTGTGGAAAGGGAGGATGACGCTGTTCATGCACGTCATAAATAGTGGCTGGCGTGTAGATGCGGGCAGAGGAAAGGAGCACATAACGACTACACGAGCATATACCCGCTGGTTTTCAGTCAGACTGCGTGGCTGAGGCCGGTGGTTTATGGCTGTTTATTTTTAAATCCACAGTGAAGTTCTTTTTTGAGAAGGGTTCATGTTGTGTGTTTTTTTATAGACGCCTATTTATAATGCCGATTACAAACGAACCTCGTACAAATATACATTATTCAGGGGCATTCCTTTTAATATTTTAATATACAGATAAACTGTTTTCTTCCTGCGAAAAGGTTTTTTTTTTTCAATTAAAACAACATTTTTTTGGCGCAACGAAATTCATTGTTTATGCAGAATAAATATAATATTTTGTTGCTCAAACCACTATTTGTTTTTAAGTGCCTGGTGCAACTAATATTTTGTATGACTCTACTCGCATTAAAATTTCTGTTACAAAAATTGAAAGCTGGTCTGATTTGAATCAGGCGCACTAACGCCCGAAAGTCACGCTTTGGCGACTATATTTATTAATTTTTATTTTATTGACAAATACATGTGACATGTGACAATTTTTATTAAGTTATTCCCACGAAGTGTGACAGAAGGACGTGCATAAATATACACCCATTCCTTGCCCGAGACTCTAACCCGGTACACCCACGCCAAAGGTCGGCACATAACCTACTGCGCAACGGAGGTTGGCTCTTGACCACGATGAATACTTATTAACGAGTGAGAAAGTGAGTGAAGAGATCTGGGCGGCTCTTAACAGCGAGGTCTTGAGAGCCGATGAGGGTGATTGAGGTAAGTATGGAGGAGCGCCAGAATGAAGGGGCGGGGAAACGGGATATCCCCGAGAACACCCACCAACTAGCGACATTGTCCGGCCAGATTCCCACATGCGAAATGTCGGGAGAGACCCGGTCTGGTATTGAATCCGGTGCGCATTGGTGGGAGGCGAGCAGGCTATCCGCTCAACCACAACGGCCCTGAATATTAACGCAGAAGCTATATACTTATTTCTGGAAAAATCAAATGCCTTTAAATTTCGTCTAGTATTTACAACTTAAACGATTTATGTTTTTGTTTTCTCTTCAAACTGTTTAATTTAACTGCCTGTGCAACTAATCTAAAGTCTATTCACGATAAAGTGAGAACTTTTTAACTCAACATTAGAGAAATGTCGCTGTCCCTGCCTACGTATGTTTTAATGGGCCCGTCTTGCAAGTGTTCATTCTGCGCATACCGGCTTTACTGCACTCGTTCCGTCTTTAGTATTAACTGTCTTATGATAGTCACCTGTCGAATCGGTATTGTATCATAGGGCTTGCTTACTCGTATTATATAAGCAGTTGGGAGGTTGGATAACAGGCACGGTTTTACAATGGCTGCTGCGAAAGATACACTGTCTCGGCTAACTTATACGTCAGGTAATCCACGTCTAGTAACATTAAAGTGGAGTCAATGTTGCCCATCAATGGTATCTCCCTATCGACATCTTCAGCATTTACTTCCACCTGTGCAGCCCACGACACTACCTGCTTTTTTAACTACAGCACCTGCATCTCCTACAGGTCTGTCCTAGTCTTTGCCGGAACCACTATGTAGTGGTTATGTGATACGACGTTTGCTTTCGACCATAATGTAAAACGACATGAGTATTTGAATTGTGCCAAGACTCCCTGTCGTATGTCATATTTATGTGACAGGTGCGGTAAGTAGTTCAGCTGTAGGACAGTTTACTCAGACATGCAAAGACCTGTAAAAGGGAAGTGCATTTCTCATCACTACCGGGTTTGCTGCAAGCAGGTCTCTTGTGACTTGTTTCGATTTTGGGTTTTCAAAGTCATTCAAGATCATGAGATCTTGATCGAGGTAGTCTTCAATGTACCTTCAATCGAGGTAGTATGTAATGTATTATGTTTGCTAACTTTTGTATTTTTTTTAGAGTTTTTGTTTATAGGTCATTCAAGGTTATGGGGTTAAGGTTAAGGTCAAGGTAGTCTGCATCTAATATGGTGGTAGTTGTTAGTAATTCCGAATGCTTGTCGACTTTTATGTATCTATTTCTTCTCGAGTTTTTGCTTTCAAGGTCATTCATTATCATGGGGTCTAGGTCAAGGTAGTCTGCATCTAATATGATGATAGTCTGTAATGTGTTATACTTGTCGGCTTGTATGTACATTTTGTCGAATTTTTGTTTTCAAGGTCGTTCAAGGTCGTGAGGTCAAGGTTGTTATGGGGCACTGCCTTCCAAGATGGATGGGTGACGACTATCAATATGACGGTCACCTACCAAGATGATGGTCCCCTACCAAGATGGTGGTCTCCCTCCAAGATCCCGGTCCCCTATTAATATGGTGGTCGCCTACAAAGAAGGTCGTCGGTTTCAACTATGAAGATGGCAGAATGGGTATGGGTGAGGGATGACCTGTGGAAATGTATGGTTTCTTAAATAATGTTTTTAATAATCAGTTAACAATTTTTAATATTACATTTTTAATAATAGTTTTTTTTAATTGTTTCGAATTTTTAGAATTTTTAAAAATATTGTTATAATTTTTAAATGTTAGGGGTAAAAGATCAATGTCAAAGGTTATGGGTCCTTCTCTCTTGACCCCGCGGTCACTGATCTCAGTCACCTGGACGCTGATCCCCCTCGCTCTTCTGCCTCGGAGTCACTGATCGCAGTCTCCAGTTCTGGAAAAAAAAAAAGGGAATATTTTAGAGTAAAAAAGAAAATTTTAGGAAACAAGGACATTTTTATGGCGCAATACGGAAATTTTAAGGGAAAAACGGAAATTCCAACAGGGCGACCAGGTGGCTCCGAGTCTCCAATCCCCCAGCCACTTGTGCCAGACTTCCCAAAATCATACTACTCCAGCCATTTTTCAGTTTTTGAAGTAAATTACAATTTCACTTACGCGAATGCAGGTTGTCAAGTAAGAATATACTAGGGTGGTGGTGAAAAAAAAATATCTGGAGATGACATTGCTCCCTCTCAGTCCATAGGTAAACTTCCTGGGAGAAGTATTAGTGTACTATTTTTTTCCTTAACAGATATTGTCTTCCCTCTTGATACCCAAATTATGTAATTGAATCCCGAACCACACGAGTAAGGTTTAAATAGAATTGATTTTCTATTACAACTTCGTTATGGTTTTATTCCCTCACTCTAAATTATGTTTTAACCATGAATGTAATTTGTTTTGTGTGGATATACCGCGTGAATCCTGGTGCGCCACTACCCGAAGTTCAGATCTGTATGATGGGTTGCGGTCTGCCGCTGTTAAGGCTGATTTATACTGAGTTGTGTCTGATCGGTTGTTCTTCCAGCCGCGGGAAGTTGGCTTGTTAATTTAAGAGATTTTCTGACTAAACAGAGGGCGTGGCGAGCGTAAAGAGAGTGCTGCAGTGAGTGGTCTCAAGGTGGGGGAAGGCTTGTGGTGCCATCCGTGGTAAAGAAGATACCTTCGGCTCGGCGACAAAAGATAAGTATGATGCTAGGTGTGTGGACTTTTTAAAGTTTTCGAAGTAGTGATGAAAAGAACTTCGTCTCTGAAGTAGTGATATGGGGACTTAGAATTCAGAAGCTCGGAAGATGGACTTGTAAAAAAAATGGCTAATTGTCTCCTGCAGACATAGAACAATTTACAAGTCATGAAGAAAAGAACTTTGTCTCCGAAGTAGCAGTTACGGGACTTATAATTTGGAAGAGCGGAAGTTGGAATAGTGAAGAAAACAACTTAGCCTCTGAAGTATTAGTATCGGGAAATATATTCTACGCAACTTGTAAAATTCTGGCTAGTTGTTCCCATTGGACTTAGAATGTTGCTCATGTTAATGAGGAATGAACTTAGGTTTATAGCAAGTATGTCGCTGAACCTTGTTTTACTTTCGCCGAGAATAAAAATGGAGAGATCGAAAAGAAGATGGCTTTGGAAAAGTGATAGATGTCGAGTGTTCTGGAACAGGTCGCCGAGTAAAGTGGTTTTTGGTGTGGTGAGTTTGTTGGGAGCCAGCATCATGTCGCCGGAGTGTTTTCAAGAATCCTGGTGGAAGCCAGTATTGAAAACTGGGACACGTAGCTGAAGAGAATTGAGCGTATATTTGAGTTGCTCTGATTTTCGTGTAGGCGTGGAGGAAATTACCTTGATCAGCCTGTTATTGATTGGGTGGTTACGTTTACTGATCGAAGGAAATCTGAATGGAGGCCGTTTGAAAAACGGGAGTGGAGCTTTAGTATTTCCAGAAGGACTATGGGGAGGATAAGATAAGAGTTTAACATCTTTGAGGTATATGTTGAAGTTGATAGCTCCATCTCTTCGATTAGGATCTGTGGTGTGGTGTGTATGAGCGAAAGTGTTGGAAACTGGAGTGAGGAAGGGCACTATGGACATGTTGTGTTTTCGTGGGGAGAGTATCTACAGGCCTGACCTCACTGGGTGTCAAATTGATTTGTTTGTGATTGTGAATGTCCTGTGGTGGCACTGCGGACACACTTGGTGTGCCTTAGCGGGAAGAGTATCGCTGGGCTACAACAGGTTGAATGTGGTGAGTGTTGTGGACCAGTGTGTACCACCGCCTTTGCGTGGAGTGAGGGAGGGAAAATATCCCTATTCACTGGTCCTGTGGTGTACATGGAAGTGACTTGATTCTTGAAGTGTATAGGTGTGGAAGAGTGGATGTGGTTCTAGTTCAAGAGAAGGTTTTAATGAGTTCAGGTTATTTAGGCCATTCACTTGCCCGCTGGGTTTATAGGAGTGTAATCATTTTTGAGCAAAGGAGTATGTCTTAACAAATGTAAGGCATCCCAAAATTGTAAAGGCAGTTTGGACATATATTGTATAAGAAATTGTAAATGTAAGTGTGATGAACCTAAAAATTGGTGTGAGGTTGTTTAGAAAGATAAATATTGCAATGTTTTGAAGTTTAGTGCAGTTTTCAAGACGGGTAATGTTTTAAGGTGAAAGGCATATTGTTGTTATTGTACTGTGCTGTAAAGGATGGTTGCTGTTATAAAACAAAGTAAGTTCAGGGTGCACCAGATGCCTCGGTGAAAAGGGAAAATTTTACGGTTATTTTACGATTACATTTTAATATTTTTTGTAGTAGCTGTTTTGTAAAAAGTAGTGTCAATATTATTTTATAAATACTGGAAAAGTGTTCCTTATACACTTGAAATGAGATAGTTGAATATTTTACATTTAATTGTGAAGAAAGTGCAGCTGTGTGATATACCGATAATTGAGAACTAAAATTATATTGGATTTTATATGTATATAAATAGATTAACATTTTCAGTTTGTTAATAAAATTATTAGCGTGAAGGATTGTTACATGCTATTCTTTAAATCCCTATCATTACTTGAACAAAGCATTTGGTTTCCAAAATCACATAGTATTTCTTCTAACATTGATGGTTTTTGATGGATTGTTGATATACATTCGCCTTAAGACATTTCCTTAATATAGTGAAAGATATGACTCAAGGAGAGTGTTGGTCGTATGATAGTGATCCAGTGGCTGAGGCGAAACGGTCACAACTTAATTAGAGAACACTGAAGCAAAGAAATTATTATTATTAGCAATAATTTGTTAAAAAATTCTTTCCAGATTAAGGAGATCTAGTGCAAATTTAATTCTAACTAAGGCATTTTTTTTCTGGTTGCTCCATCATAGGTAAACGTCCACGAATATGGAGAAAGATACTACAAACTTTAAATCAGTTGAAGGCTATTGTGGATATTACAAGAAGTATTAAAAAAAATTTTTTTACAAGTTTCTTCAAAGTTGGCTGTATTCCTAACAAGATATATTAAAACAACCAAACTTACATGTCGAATTGATTTATTACTCTCCTTGAATGGATTTTAAATGTTTTATATTTGTAAGTATATAGATACGAGCTCATAATTATGTACAACTGTGTAAGAATGAAAAACAACTAATATTTAACATTATAATGTAAAAAAGATTATATATATTACACCGGTTCTTTCGCAATTCTTTCATGCTGTATAAAAAAAATGGCTTTTATCCATTGCATCATTTCCTGCAGCAGATTTAGTCTGGTCTCTTTTTGTATTTTAAACTTGAGTGATAAATGTCTTTTGATGCTCCTTAGTTGTCTTCGAATTTTTTTTGTCCCATAGCTAATCTGACAGCACGCCATACATTTTATTACGATCTTTATACTTTTTTCGGGTTTTCAGTCCTACAAAACACGCTGATTGCAGTATAACACGATCAATAAAGACTATTGTTTGTTCACTCAATATCGTTCGAATGCTGAATAATTATATAAAGCCATATGGGACCAATTCACACATTACCTCTATTCGCTCTCGTCAAAATATCTGCAGCTGCTTAAAAGCTTTATTTTTAGTGGCGTATAAATAGTTTCGTTGCACGGATTCGATGTCTGAGTTCGTATATCTGCGACCTTTGACAAAATGTACGCATTTTTGCAGTACATCAGAAGTAAAATTTGCCTTATTTATTTTTTAGTCATAGTATACGACTATGTAGTGTTTTACAAATTTTTACAAACATTAAATAGTAACATTCGGTATTGATAAACTATACTATAGGCTAACCATTTTAGGAATGCATGGCAAAATATTTTCTCACTGCAATCACAAATTTTATTCAATGCATGACAGTGGTTCTCCGATAAAAAGACAGTGTTTATCGAGTATTAAATAACATAATTGGTACCAAATAACTAAAGCATAATAAAAACTTTCGTACATATACAATTTTAAATACTACAGACCATTTTCTGACTATTAATGCATCTTTTGGGAAGGATATAAAAAGCGTCGTGTACAATTTAAGCCAGTTATCACCTAACTTTGCCCACAAGAATCGAATTGAATAGGCTCATCACTGATAAGCATAAACTATGATATATGTCATCACTGAAATTAATAATGCACAAATTGTACATAATGAGTCCGAAAATTTCACGGTATACTGGTATGAGTAAAATGATTATCTGTGTTCGGCCACAATGGGATCCGGGATCGGAACCTTAGCCGACCTGCTGCCATGCTGTGACTTCACCAATGGCCATGTTTGATTAAGGTGACTTTGACATTGACCCGTGACTTTAACCCTGTCCCCGAAACCTTGAGTGACATTAAACCATACAATATAAAAATTTTTAAAAAATATATTAAAATATTTAAAAATTAATATTAATATTTTATTTTAAAAACTAACATTTCCGGAGGTTTCCATACCACCATGTTCAGCACAGCAGACGACTGACCCTCCTCCTATCAATCACATTCGCTTAACTTCCCACCCTCGCATTTCCAATGTTTCTCCGTTGTTAGTCAGTCGGCAGGCCTTCACTTCCCTAATTCAAACTCATTCCATCATATGCAGCAATTTTGTTTATTTTTTGTTTGTCATTTGTTTTAAATTTAAACACCTTGGTGTCTCTTGTTTATTAATCATTGATTTTGCACTAGACGAGCTGGTGATTTAGCCACCAGGTGGTATCTATTTTTAACTTTTAAATGGCGCTGTCGGCACATTTCCAGCCCCCTTCTGAACTATGCCATATATACTGCCCAATTATTCTTATTATCACCAACTAGAGCACACTGGTAACTCATGTTTCAACTATCAGGGATAATTTGCTCACGGCAAGAGTGCTATCGACCTGTACTAAATGGTGACCAGGTCATGAATTTTGTATTATTGAAAATTGAATTTATTTTAAATGTATTTGTTAAAATTTATTTATATAAAAGCATGTAGATTTATTATCGATAATGTCTTTAAAAATTTTTTCATTAAAACAAATTTAAATTGGTAATGCACAAAATGAGAAATCACACATATACAAGTTTATTAATTGCGATCATCTGTGTCCGCATCAGCGACCCAGGAGTTGTTGCAGGCTGGAAAACCCCACCACTTCACATATGACTGTTTATAATGCAATTTCAGCACCTTCTCGACAAAATATACATCTGGAAACTTTGTTGTGTATATCTCCTCTGCATGGAAACCACAATAAATGGGAAAATTATTCCAATCCTTGAGAAAGTAGGTCCTCGGAACATATTTGCATGCACATCATACATGTTAGAGTTCGGGACTTCAAGTCATTATAAATGCTTTCTCGAAGATCCTTTTGTGTTTGAAGATGTGCATCAGGATGCTGTGCATTGAGATTACTGTATGCGGAATAGTGATTTACGTTATGTTTCTTCATCAGAGCCTTGAAATTTGCATTGTAAAATTCCTTGCCCTGGTCAGTTTGCAGATTAGTTGTAATTTATCCTTTCTGCAATACATTAGACATGGCCTAGGTGATATTGTGTGCATTCTGGTTCAAGAAAATTTGCTATATGCATCGGTGATGTTCAAAATGTATTTGTATCCCTTGTTGACCCAAGCAAATGGTATCAAATCCACGAGGTCGGCTTGAAATATGTCGTCCATCGCACATATCACTGTTATTCCAAATTTGCTCATACTATGAAGGCTCCCTCCTTCAGTTCTTCGACAGTTGAAATTGTCTTGTTAGTCTGACAGTAATGACGAACCCTTTGCTAATTGAACAGTAGTTGCAACCTATCGAGCAACTCGTTCGGTTTTTCAGAGATTATGCATTCCTTGTTATTTTAGTCGTCTACCTTCCTTAAAACTTCACTGCTTTCCAGTGCTAGGACGCTGAAGAGCTCCGCGAGAATGTCGATTTTTTAAATGATCTTCATCCTTATTAATATAAGCCTGTCTCAGGATTGTTATCTTGGTAAAGCGCATGCTTGAGTTCGCGTAAAGCCTTGCATTCGAACAGGTCGGATTCTGTAAACTGCCTGGGTTTCTTACAAAATAGAAGTTCATAAAGCTTGGGGGTTCCACGTGTCTTGTAATCACTAACTTGGATGAGCCCATCTGGTAGAAACTATTTCATCAGCACCGAAAAACCATTGATCATTATTCCTTTACACACCACATGTTGTACCATCATTGTAAGTTGTGTACAGTCGGAGGTAGCGACGAACAAGTGCACTGGGTTTGAAGACTCTTTTTGTTGCCTTTCTCCGATCCATTGTCCTGATCTATTTGTACATCATAGTGTTTCTGCTTCTTCATAGGCTCAGCAGTATCGTCGATTTCAGTCTTTGCAACTAAAGGTGCTTCGGATCGTCGGGTTCGCCAACATTTCGAAGTATTCTTTTACTAACATCGCAGCTTGTATAATTTCGTGGTACGAGACAACCTCTAGCTTCGTCTTTGTCAAAATGAATCTTGAGGCTTCTTTGTCCAAATTTCGGTATGCTGTAACTGATTACACTGTTCTACAGGGAAAATTTTCTACCATGGAGTAGTGTTTTTCTAAAAGAATTTTGTAAGGGAAATTCATATTTTGAAATCAGAATTGTTCTGTCAGGCATAGTTTTTTTTTTTTTTTAGATATTTTTATAAATATATATATTTAACTAAAATTAAACCATATACAATAATATATTTGATTAAACTAAGTTTAAAATGTTGGCGAAACTGACCTCTGAATTTCACTTGTTTCAGACTTAGAGGTTGGTATACCTGTAACTATGTTTCCATATGTTCAGCTATTCTGCAAGACGTTAACAAGCTAGTAAGATTTGAGCTTAACCGGTGTGTAGTATGTGTATCCATGATTTTACTGGAAATATCTTGGTTATATGAACATTGTATCTTCTGCTTATGGAGGTAAATGGTATTAAACATTTTTATTACAAGCACATGTTTCTGAAAAATTTAACCTCTAAAATTCTTAAAAATTTATTCAGTTGGTATATATCAAAGTAGATAACATTTTGTAAGCTTGTGACTTTTACCGCGGTGTGGATTGCACTAATTTAAACTTTTTATTAAGTTGTAAAAAATGTGGAAAAACTAATTTTTTAAAACAATGACATCCGATATTAGTGCATGCAAGTTGCGATAGTCTCCGTAGGGAAAATTCATCATTGATATAAAGATAAAGAATGGCTGCACCCATTGTAAATTATTCAAATATGAATTGTGTACAGTAGCTTTAGGCCGTATCCCAACTCAAAAGTGTGCTCACTCTCACTCTCCACTTAGACTCTGGCACACTCTGGTTCACTCTAACGAATTGAGACTTGTGCCCTCTGTAGGCCTTCGGCATTTTTTCTCTGACAGAAAAAGTAATAAATAGTGAGAAATTAAAATATTGCTGGCCTTTCACTTTCCTCGAATAAATGTACAGTATTTTATGAAATAGTAACTTATTTTTATTTGTTTCATTTTTGCATGATTAAAAACAAAATTTTTATGTGCAAATGGCAGTATTTAATAAAATGCACACAGTTAACCTAGATGAAAAAATGAACATATTATCATAATTTGTTATGCTCCATACCAAACATAATATTGCTGTTATTACACTTTTCACAATCGCAATGAATAATTTAACTCGATAAAATAGTTTTAACAGTGCTTTCTAAACAACAAAACATATCTGCATAATTGAGATTAAACTTGAAAACAAACTCTCTCGTCTATGAAAACAACATGGCTGCCAGAGAGGGTGCGAGAGCCAACGCCGAGTGTACATCGTCGTTCACTCTCACTCTTGTGCTCTCTCCTTGGAGGTGGGACAGCAGAGAGGACTCTCTGTGACGTCAAGAGTGAGCGAGAGAGTACTCTCTCAGCGAATTGGGACACGGCCTTAGTTACAGATCACAAGCAAGCCATTTTATAAGCCTCAAGGAAATTTGAATGTCACATTGAAGACTTAAATATGTTTTTTTAATTTAAGTGAAAATATTTCTTTGTTTAGTGTATGTATCGTTACATAGTTTCTATAAACCTCCCTTTCTTTTTAAACCGAAAATGCTCCACCGCCGATCATGTCGAAATACACCTGATAGTTTCTGCTACATATAAAGAGAGTTCACAATTGCAAGGCATAAGAAAAAAATTTCACCAATCGTAAAAAGGCCTACAAACATTATTTTGGAATGGAGGTCGGAAACCAGGACAAGAACTGGGCATCACACATTTGTTGTGCCACGTGTTTCGTTGAACTTATAAACTGGTGGAATGGTAAAGGCAACTCCATATTGTTTGGAGCACCAATGTCTTGGAGGGAACCAAACAATCATTTATCAGATTATCATTTTTGTATGACAAATGTTCAAGGATTTACAAACAGGAAATCAAAGAAACATATCATTTACCCAAATTTGCCTTCTGTAATCAGACCAGTGCCACACACTGTCAATCATCGAGTGCCTTAAAGACCAGCACATGAAGAAATTGAAACAGATAGTGAAGACAGTGTTGGCGAAGAGTTTGCATCTTCTGAAGAAACTAATCCCACATATCAGGTCAAAGGTACTTCATCTCCATATTTATTAACTCAGGCGGATCTAAATGATTTAGTTCGTAACTTAGGTCTAAGTAAACAAGAGTCAGAACCACTAGGATCCAGGCTGCAAGAATGTAATCTGCCTCACCCAGATACAAATGTTACATTTTACAGGCATAGATAAAGCACTTTTCTTCCATATTATACGTTTGACAACTCACTGACATTTTGCAACGATGTGTGTGCGTTAATGAGGTTTCTGGACTTTATATAGATGCCTCCAGAACTAGTTTGAAGGCAGTTCTACTCCACAATGGGAATATCCAGCCTTCTGTGCCTGTTGCCTATGCTAGTATGGCTTAAGAGTCCTACGAAATTTTGGAAAAAATGCTCAAATGTATTCAATACAATGAATACAAATGGAAGGTATGCGATGATTTGAAAATCATAGCAATGATTTTGGGTATGCAGCAAGGCTACACACAGTATAGATGTTTCCTTTGTGAGTAGGATGGTCGTGACAGAAATTCTCATTACATAAAACAAGTATGGCCTCGACGAAAATCGCAAGTAGGGGAGAAAAATATTAAACGTGAGAAACTTGTAGCTAGTGAAGATGTGCCGCTTCGTCCAGTCTACATTAAGTTGGGTCTCATTAAGCAATTTGTAAAGACAATGGACAAATCTGGAAGAGGATTTATGTATCTTTCAGAACAAATTTCCTCGTCTTTTACCAGCAAAGATAAAGGAAGGTGTGTTTGTTGGCCCACATATTAGGGAACTTCAGAAAGATCCAAATTTTGAATTATGTCTCTCACCAAAAGAAAAGCAAGCTTGGCTGTGTTTCACAAATGTCACTAAAAACTTTCTGGGGAAACAAAGAGGTGCAAACTACAGAGAACTGGCGAATGAGTTGATTGTTGCATATAGGAATTTAGGGTGCAACATGTCCTTGAAGGTTCATTTCCTGCACTCACACCTAGAGTCATTCCCTTGTAATGGCAATGACATGTCTGATGAACATAGTGAAAGGTTCCATAAGGACATAATGAATATAGAAAAGCGGTATGAAAGAAAATGGATGCCTAACATGCTCGCTGACTACAGCTAAAATGTTATTCGAGACTGCAAAGAAACTGAACACAAAAGAAGCAAATAAAATAGACATATTCACATCATTGTTAAGCCAGAACTTTTTATTTTCTGTAAGCTCTACATGAAATAGGCAACATGTGTAGATGTTACTTTAGTGACAACTGTAATAAATATGTTTATATAATGGTTGTTTACACTAGATAGTACAGCTGTAAATTATGTCACCATGACATTAAGTAAATTGGGAAAAAAAAAGTAAAACATCCATATATTGAAAAATATGCCTGCTATCAATATTCCAAAAATATATTTGAAATCAGCACACAAATGTCTACAAGAATCAGACAAGATAAATCCCGAAAAATAAAAAGTTTTTTTTTTGTAGAACTGTGTTATTGGTGGTCCACGGTGAACAGATCGAATACACATCAGTACCTTCCATCACATTAGGGCCAGTCCTTCACGATGGTCAAAAATCTGTACTTGTCTTTCCAGCATAAGGCACACAAACGCTTGAAATCCAACAATGTAATGTCTGTATTGACGTGGTTATCATACATGTGTCGGAAATTCATATCGGTCATGCGAAATAAGCACCAACATGTTTACATTGTGCCATATCAAGCTATCTCATGCTAAAGCACTCCTGTATAAACTATTGTTTCTCACAGGAAATGCCATCAAATACCAACATTTAGTTTGTCAATGCTTCACTCGGTGGCACGACAACTTCATTATCGCTGCAGGGGAAATAATACATGCCATCCACTGCTTACAGTACTTGTGCCAGTCACTGGTATTTCGGCTGCTGGAGCGATTTTGAGTTCAGGTTCACATTCTCGAACCAAAGGCTCTACCAGCAGGCTCAGTAGAATGCATGTTTTCCCTCAATATGATGGCGCCACGATGATAAACCTCCTGGTATCAGGCAACAGCTCACCATGACGAGTGCCATGAGTGAGCTCATCATTTCCTCATTTATTTGTACCGGATGACAAACTCCCTGCTGGACGATCTGTAAGCTATTTTCATCTCCTTGTTTTGTATTGTACATTGGATAATGACGATAAGGAGAAGGTTCATGAGAAGGAGGTGGCGTAGGAGGCGCAGAAAGAGGAGTAGAAGGTAGCAAAAACAAGCTTCCTCATAATATTATGTATTTTTTTGGTAATATAAGGTCTGTTCATTCGGGCTGCACATTCCTGGGTACAAGTTCTGTGTACTAGGAATGAAGATAACCAAATACGTCATGTAGTGATACAGGCAGTAATGTAGAGGATAAGGCGTGCAAGCAGCATGATAATACTTACTCCCTAAACAAGGATACAGAAATTCGACATCAGGCAGACAAAACACTTGCACAGAAGGCCGACGATATAATAAAATCATCAGACACCAGACTCGGAGAAAAAATAGCCATGCAGTGGGTATACAACATGATGAAGCTAACGTGGAGATGGGAATGGGTGAAAAGAGCAAGAGAAAGGCACAGGTTAAAATGGGAAACAGTAAAAAAAGAATAGAAAGGCACAAATGAAATGAAAAAAAGATGACAAAGAGAAAAAAATCATGCAAGTCCAAGAAAACATCTACATGTAATATTTGCATTGCTTATGCTGCAATCGGGCTCTCGGGCCTTACCGGAGCCACAGTAATATCTACGACTGTACGCATAGGAAGCGAAATGGAAGCAATTGTCTGAGGCCAAAAGACATTATGCAAATATGGAAGCTATCGCCATGGATTAAAAAAACTACCTAAGGCTATACACAGTAGGAGGTGGAAGTATGCAATGCAACACAACAGGGAGAGGCAATAAGGAAGCTATCTACCAAAAAGACTGCTCACTATCATGGAATTGGAACTGCTTGCATACAAATTGAAGATGCGAAATTTCAGGGGATTATTTACGGTGTATATTTTGTCTCTTAAATCCAAGAGAGATAAATGTGCTATAATTAATCTGGACACAACAGCTCGGCCTGGTACGCACTGGATGGCTTACGTAATACCGGGTAAACATCCAGACTGGCTATTATTAGAATTTTCGGAAATTGCATCCTCCACCCAAACTGCGATGGTACCTGAAAGGAACATGGCTTATATGCAACTGCTAGATGGAGCAGATGCCTAACACGTGGAACTGTGGACACTTATGTCTTCGCTTCCTGGTTTGTTCGTACAATTAATTGTATTAAAAGACTGTACGTTGACAGGAAACCATCAGTTAATAATACATGCCTTGATGGGGCGTAGCACAGAGCTGAGTGTGGTACACTTTAGCTCACTCGACGTGGAGGGGGAATGGTGTTATGTCTTGTGAAAATCAGTAAAGTCTCCCACACTGTAACATTGCCAGTAGGCTCTTTTGAAAAATACATTTGCAAGATGCTTTGAAGGTCCACTGTCTCCGACACACAATTCTAACTACGAGGGAATCCCAATACTCCGAAGAGTGTTATCAGATGCAGACAGCGAAGATATTGACTTTATGAAACTGGATACTGTTATCCAAATGCTAGGATTTTAGTCATGCATCATGAAACTGGCCAAACACACGAGCCATCGAGGCATATAAACATTTTACAAGTTAATGAAATACGAATAAATTGCAATTTAGCAAGTGGTACATACATCAATGGCAAACCAAGCAATAAGCTGCACGAATTTTCGCATATTGTCCCTCTGGGTTTTAAACTAGTTGTAGCACCACAAAGCATCAACTCGTGGCAAAGAAAGCACACGAGGTGGTCGTGACAGTCATCGACAAGCATAGAGAGTTGGTGAACTTTCGAAACGAAAAAATAGCCCTATGCCTCCATTTGAGAAGGTGAGAATAAGATAAATGACTACCAGAAGCAATAAAACCAAGTGCTGTGCAAAACCTGCAATCAGTACACCTCAGTTTTCTAAGGACTTAACGCATACTAGCGAGATTTTCCTCTACAGTCTCAGCTTCAAGGTCACTCTCCAACGAATATTACCTAAACATTGAAGTACCTGTCGTTTTCGAAGACAGCAGAACGGAGGCGGAACTTCATGCATAGCATTTTTTCCTGATAGGATGATACACACTAACATCGGAAGTTCGGATTGCTGTCCAACACGAAGATATCTAATCTCTTCTTTGCCAGTATATTCTGCTATTAAGGGGACTCTGGCAAAAGAAGATGGATCCAACCTGGCATCGACGAAAATAATGAACAATGGAATTCTTCACCTGGTAGAGTGTATCATGTATTTTATAAATGGTTTCGAGGTGGACCAGTCGCGAAATGTGGGGATAAACTCAACTATCAAAAATTACCTTTCGCTCATGCCGAATGAGCTGTCTGTGGTCAAGATAAGAGGCTGGGGAATCGAAAATGACTACAGTGTTCCTATATACCCTGGAGGCAAGTTTGAAGTGTGATCCCAGTCTCCGTGCTAGTGGGATTTGCCGAAGATTAAAGACGTATTATAATCAATTCGAAGCAGGAACTGATGCTGCTTTTAGCTATTACGAATGCAGACACCATCATGGGCACAGGAGAAAACACTGAGACAGTGGAACAGAAGCTACATTCTATCAAATAGATGTTGCCTCGTGTGTAGCTGAACACTGCTGAATGTATCAAGATGCTACGGAATGTGGAAAATGGCTAGAACATCGATG
Organism: Dryococelus australis; assembly: GCA_029891345.1. Lineage (NCBI taxonomy): Eukaryota > Metazoa > Arthropoda > Insecta > Phasmatodea > Phasmatidae > Dryococelus > Dryococelus australis. The sequence goes on from CM056994.1 coordinate 201,971,948, forward strand.
TGGTTTTTAGGTTATGGAGTCTCAAGACATACCCCGGATTGCCAGCAGCCACCAAATCAACTGGATAATGAAGTCCATCTTTGCTTCTGAGAAACCATGGTACATCGTCGTTTGCCTGCAGACTATAAGACAGCAAAATGTGAGAGTCAGTCATTCGCAGTTCGACAAATGTCAAATAGAAACCTGAAAAATATTTTCGAATAGTGAAATCTCTCCATTTGTCGATATAAACTCGAACTTTGAAAATGGGCTGTACCTACTGGCATATCAAATGTACGCTCAATTCAAAAATGTGTTTTATGGATGCCCCCAAACCACGATGCAGAACCCTAATAATTAGAAAATTTTGGCTGTGCTCATGGTATTCGATGTGAGTAAACAGAACGGATGTGTTACCTACAATGTAATTGACTGCAGGATCGAATTCACTACACATGGAAATAGTCCTGTAGACACATATGCTTTCTACTTGATACTTCACGACCAGCTCGTATCATACAATTGCTGAGATAAGACCATCGAAATACTGTTGTGAGCACAGCTGATAAGATATAAATACTGTTGTGAATGCAGCAGAGTATATAAATATAACTGTTCATGAACGAAAAGAGTTTATTCGTCTTCGAGCATCTTCAGCTTCAAGATGTTCTGTAATCAGACGAGTTTCCAGAGCCAAAATGGATTCGTGCTTAAGGAGATCGCAGTGATCTACGACGACGATGGCAAACCACGCACATGCTCTTTCTGCCCCTCCCCCCCTCCCATATTCGTGGAAATTATTGGACGAGAAGAGCAGGAAAACAAACATATTGCTATCCCGGTACTACCATGGAATGGGACGAAGGCAAGATTCCTTAAAATCAGGTGGGAAATGTGCTGCACGACTTGCTGATGCAGTACACAAAGAGCCCAATATACATAACTGGACTTGAGCAGAAAATGTAGGTTAGCGACATGTGCAAATTTTAGAAGTGGAAATTATCGACGTACAGGCCGAGTATGAATGTCCTTCGCTACACAAGCTAACGAAACTTTACGGTAAGTGGCATCTTCATGTCTGTGACAGGCTAGTATCTGACTGGGTCTGCACACTGAAGAATGTGCAGCTGCTAAACAAATGGTTCGCCTCGTACCTGAACCGGGAATTGGCTGCCTACAACTAGACACGAACTCTCCCGATCTTCCCAAAATGTTAGAGAATTTTGTTTTTCGCAAAGTGGCACACCTGATCGGCATTCATATTACATACAAGTGGGAAAAATCTACGAGCTCGTTTAGTCATAGCCAGATCGTCAACTTGACTCCATTCTGTCCTACGAACATTAACGCAAGCACCAAGCCAGACTGCAGTAGCATGGAGTAAAGTTTTATAGTATAAGGATATCTGCGCACCTTTATCGAGACCTGCGATGGCAGCGGCAGGCAGCACTGGCGATTCGCACATTTTCCAAACGTCTACTAACCATCGCAGTTTCAATTGGATTGTCCGGAAACATTGGCCTGCATCGTGTTCCACATGATGCGGCAGACACAGATTGCCTGCACCATGGACCAAATAACCACCCCGGTGCAGACTCATGCCACGTGCCAGATGTGCCGTGAATTCGCTCTAGGAAGGGCTATAATCATCGGTTCGATCCCAGCAGCCAGGGTCCAAGAAGGATGCTGCGAGCCAGAAGAACAGATGCTGCTGAGTGAATTGCCGATGCCAGGCACTAATCCCTGACTGAAACAATTCTTATCCTAAATATTTTAATTAATTTTTAATAGTATTGTGGCCACATACTACTCCTTACTTATTAATTTCTCTCATGCTGTGGCTCCTCGTCTAAGGATGTAAATGACACTTTCATGGGCCTTACAATGGAAGTCCCCTACTTCCGTAACGCCCTTATGCTGGCTGGAACTCTCCATGCCAGCAGTGGAGTTAATTTCAGGCGCCATGCGTGTGTGTGTTTCTACACTCAGGCGAGAAACAATTACTGTCGAGTTCTGCCCGATACGTCCGTACGTGCACGTGAAATGATTGGTGTTACTATTTATAATGAACCATTTAGCTAACAAATATTTAATACAGAGAGGTATCAGTATGCACTACAAAAGCCTAAAATAAAATAAAGTGTAGCATACGAAACCAGAGGCAGAATACATTTTTATTAAATATGTTAAATAAGTAAGGGTTTCATTTTGAATTTTGATATCATATAGTGTATGCTGAGATGAGCAACCAGTGTTTATATAAATTATGAGAGAAAGGAAATTCACGCCGCAAACAGAAACACAACATTTCCGCACCGCTGGCGAGGCCAGCAGCTGTAGTTAGGTAAACACAACAACAGAGCGCGAGCCGACCAACACGGAAATTGCAGCGAGGCTGCGTAAACATTCCACACAGAACATTGCGCGGGCGCAGCTGTCCCAAGGACAGACACTCGAGCGCATCACACATCATTCTCCCCCCCCCCCCCCCCAAACCAGCAAGCAGCCCGACACACCGTTGCCACACCACCGCCTCGGTGAGACCTACATTGCGGTGTTGTCATTCCTACACAAAACATGGCCGACACACAGGAAGCCTGCGACGTAGCACACTTGTCCAAGGCCATCATAGCACTACGCCATCGAAGCGCGCATCCCCTGTTTTATTAACCCGTGCTCATGCATCATAACATTATACAACCAACACTAGTTACCACCCATTACAACACAAAGTACAATTTAGCTACAAAACAATCAAGAGGAAGTAATTGAGAATATAAGATAGTAAAATGGAAAGGTGTACCCAACTAAATTATTTGAAACCAAAAGTGTAATTAGTGCTAACGAAAGTTTTCTGAAAGGCACCTAGGCTAAATTTGATTCTTATATGTGTGAGTGCCAAACTAAGTTGTATTGAATAGAATGCAAATAAGCTGTTGGCAAGGACCTCTATATAAATTTACACATCGCTACCGTGGCCTTCTTCAGTCACAGGGCCGCCAACTTCACGTCCCAGCAGGGCTACTACACAAGCAGTAAGCCGCTATGCACACGACCAGACGCAGTTGGCAACACATGCGCGGGCGCGAGGTACGCATTACGCATGCGCCAGCCGTCATCATGACAACCTGACCAGCCAGCCCCGCCCACAGCAGGGAGTGAGGAGGGAGTGAGGAGCTTACCCCCCGCTGTCGTTGTTCAAGGTCACGGCAGCTATATGTTTTCAGCTGCCAACTGTTTTCAGAATACCGGCCACCTTCCGCATTTCACAGGAACATAGTGGTCGCCGGCCCATCCTGATTTTAATTATGACTATCCCTAGCTCTAAGCTACTGTATTAGCTACCGATGGTAAATACAAATTATATCTAATGATACTCTGGCACACATACAAGGCTCATTGCACAAAGCATAACATTTTGTTTATAAATTTAGTAAACACTATATACTCATTTTTACTGGTTACAGTATTTCACATTTTACAACACACAGAACGGCAGTTCAGTGCTGACAAATATTGCTGAAGAATATTGAAACACTGAAATTTCTATGGAATCGTAAAGTTTTAGTTGAATGCCTACTGGATTCCAATTCATGAAGTAGATTTCCTATACAGTCGTATTTATCTGGCTGATGGTGTACACTTTAAAAGTAAATTATATCTGGTACTAAAACAATGAGCAAAAAAAAAAAAAAACAATTTTAATCGCAAGAAATTCATAAAACGCCATATTTTGTGACATTTAACATTATCATCTCAAGTACACATTAACAACTTTAATAATCTTGAATTGAAATCCTTTCTTTTGTCCACGACCATACTGCAACTTTTAAATAACATTATGATTGAGGAGTTAGCGTAAACAAATGTTCATTCCTACCAGATAAATCGTCTCCACTTTTATTTTTCTCTCTTTTTTGTTGCAGCGGAAGAATACCAGATCGCGTTCCACGAGTGGCCCAGGCAAACATGAAAATAGTAATGGCGCGCACAACAACAGTTGTAATATTTTAACAACTTAGTACAAAATGTTACTGCAAAATTAAAATTAAGCAAATGTAACTGCCATAGCGCTTGTAAATAGCCTGGTGCACTTAATGACAATTTTTAAGTGTAGCAATGTATAGGAATATAAAGAGATTAATTTTCAAACATCACAAAATATTAATATCAATTAAGGCCAAGCCGTGTCAGCAATTTAGAATAACTAATTTTGTTCCCATCTGGAATTTATTTCTACACCTTTCAGTATACTTTTGGGCAGTAAAGCAGTATTTTATTTGAAATACATAACTTAACACTTTGATAAAATTTTTTCTTGCACAGCACGCCTACTCAGTACCTGGTCCACAATACGTTATAAGTAAGTTTACGCCAACTAAAGTATTTGCTTTTTATCAAGCTCAATTGCATGTCACCGAAATGTTAATATTGATAATATAGGTGTACTTAGTAAAACTATACATTTTCGTAAGATGTATCCGGCATTTTTCTGGCATTTAAACTGCCAAGTTTCATACTATATGCAATACTGCATTTCAATCCTTTAAAGTGAGCCTCATAATTTGTTTTAATTAATTACACTAGTGGTGGTCAAAGAGAACACTTTTGCCAACATTTTAAAAAGAAAATTGTTAATTGGTTGACAGTTGTAACAAAGATTCGGAGTGTTGAATTACTTTAATATTAGACCACTCAGTCTTTAACAGACTGTAGGTATCGGATCACAAAGGTGGATTATAAATCTGTGTTATTGCCAGATTCATGCTATTGCTGCTATGACAGCCTCTTAATGGATTACATAAATAACTGTACATTTAGAATTGTATCATATCAACCTGTGGATTAAGAAGTTTCTCGTTAAATTCAAGATTGTATTGCCACATAAAAGCTTGTGCAATTAAGCTATCCTCAATTGCAATAGTGATGAAAACTTAGCTCTATAGTTGTGCTTGTGAAATTATCTAAAGTGCGTACAATATCAAGTGAGGCCAAGGCCTATAAGAGTTAAACATGAGCCCAACTTTGTTCTCGGCTGTTAAGTAGTTGTCAATACATGGAATTCAATTTACAGCCAACATGTTTTCACTATATTATGTGTCATATCATATTTATAACTTATTAGATTGAAACCTTCAAGTCAACTATGTGACACGAGGTAGCACAAATAATTTAAAGCCAATCAAAGTCTTTCTTGTAACATAAATAGCCAGTCATATTATATTATCCAAATCAAGTTGATCAAAAGGTTATACTAGCTGCAAGTGCTTTCTTTATGTACCATTGTGTGTGTTGTGCATTATTTCCCTTATCACCTCTGTGAATTGTTGTTTTTAATGTTCAGAATTCTCGAGTAAGAAAGGTACTACCTTATATAATTATTGAAAAAAAAACCCTAGTTTCTTTATATGTACATGTCTACTGTCAGAAAATAAAAAATTTACAAACGAGTAATCATAACTTAGATCAGTAATATAAAACATTGTATTAGATATAAGTAAAGTATCTCTCTTATATTGTTTTCATTTAATATGTTCACTAAATACTACCTGTATAACTTTGAAAGAAAATCCAGTATAGGTTCAGGATACTTACAACATGTAACCCTAAAAATATATTCGTAGGTGTGGCAATTACAGCATGAACAATTACTCTGTGAGGAGTGCCTGCCAAAGTGAAATCTCTAAAAGCCACACATAACCTAAAAAACAGTGTTCCAAAGTGCATCAAAGACACAACGCAAATAATTGTGCATCACTAAAGTGCAACGAACTTATAAAATACGGCTGTAATGAAAAGTGCAAAAGACACTTTAAACGATCAACGCCAACCAATGTAGTACAATAAGAAATGTGTATCAAGAATTCTACACTGTAAAGATATTATCTATTGTCGCAATATTATTCCTAAAGTGTAAAGTCCATGTATGTTATAGCGTAAGTATGTCAGGTTCCTGTGCACGTAGATTTTGAAAAATGCTTGCAAACGAAAACTTAACAAGGTTAATGGTTCCCATATGACCATCATAAGCATCACATATTGTAACTACTTTTGATATCATTCTAAAGTGTTATCGATGTAAATGTGTAATATTTAGCTGGTTAAGAGTCATACACGGGTGAGTAACATAAGAACAATTCTTAAATAAATATTAAAAGCGGACTTTCGGCAAATGGCCACCTCACTAGGAATATCGCTGCACCTAACACAGTAGGACGTACTGTGTGCGAACTTCCTTTCTTACAGAAAACAAACTATTTAAAATCTAAGTCTCCTCTTTAAGCAAAAATAATTTTGTCTACCTTTAATTACTAAATGTAAATTTCAAGCCAACAGACATTTAAAATCAAATGTTAAATTAATTGGATATTAACTTCCTAGCATGTTGTGAGTGAAGTACCACCTTGCCAAGAAGACTCCCGCACCTATTACCACGTCTACCACCTAGTATTGTGGAGCTCTTTTTAAAAATAATTGAATATTAAGTCTCCCCTTAGCATGTTGTTAGTTAAGTACAAAACTGTGTGCAAGAAGACCGCTCCATATTACACGTCTACACATATTGTACTTTTAAATTAATTGATATTAACTTCCTAGCATGTTGTGAGTGAAGTACCACCTGTGCGCAAGAGACTCCCGCTCCATATTACCCACGTCTACCACCTAGTATTGTGGAGGCTTTTTAAAAGTTAATTGAATATTAACTTCCTAGCATGTTGTGAGTGAAGTACCACCTGTGCGCAAGAAGACTCCCGCTCCATATTACCCACGTCTACCACCTAGTATTGTGGAGGCTTTTTAAAAGTTAATTGAATATTAACTTCCTAGCATGTTGTGAGTGAAGTACCACCTGTGCGCAAGATGACTCCCGCTCCATATTACCCACGTCTACCACCTAGTATTGTGGAGGCTTTTTAAAAGTTAATTGAATATTAACTTCCTAGCATGTTGTGAGTGAAGTACCACCTGTGCGCAAGAAGACTCCCGCTCCATATTACCCACGTCTACCACCTAGTATTGTGGAGGCTTTTTAAAAGTTAATTGAATATTAACTTCCTAGCATGTTGTGAGTGAAGTACCACCTGTGCGCAAGAAGACTCCCGCTCCATATTACCCACGTCTACCACCTAGTATTGTGGAGGCTTTTTAAAAGTTAATTGTGGCGATGGACGTACCTCCTCCTTTTCTGTGGTCTCACTACACAACGTGCATAGGCATTTTCTAGTGTTTTAAACCATGCAGGAGACTTCCAAAGTAAAAGTAATTAAATTCTTATACTTTACCGAATTTTTTTCAAACTAAATTAACTTCCAATCATAATCTTTGTGAAATGGTGCCTCCAATTTTGTATGCGACCCACGACACTGTCTCTATGTACATTCGCGAATGCCAACAAGCACCTCCAAGACAACGACTTAGGCCTGAGCTCCTCGAGCTTACCGATTCAGCCACCACCTACCAGAAGGATGTTAAATTACTATCTATCCTATAGAGCAGCCGGGACGGACTGCTTGTTCGACTGGAGGGGGGGGGGGGGGTAGAGTAACGAGCTCCAGGGGGTCGCACACAGGTTAAAGTACTACAGGATACAAATTCTTGAGCGAGCCCTCTGTTTATTCAACAAGCCTGGCTGACCCACTACCGCCAGGGTATAAATAATCTGAGCGAGTACCCTCCCCCATCCCTCAGGTGGCAGCGAGAGCTTATATAGTGACGACGTTAGTGTCGGAGCGGCACGAAGCAGAAAGCCAAAAGAACTAAGGGTCTAGGAGAGCTCTAGACAGAACAGCAATCTGCACTTCTAATATTGGTTAGTATAACTCCAGCTAGGCAGTAGGGTGTCATCCGTGATCTCGAGATCACGCTAAATATTTGATAAATACGTGGTAAGGTAGGAGAATCTGTGTACTTATAATCTTAATATTCTTGTAATTAACTTGTCATCCCTAAGTATCGTAACGTATTTGTATTCCTTGTTGTATTTAATGCGCTATTCTGTTCAGAGTTGAGTTCATGTAATAAATGTTTTTTTGTAGTTACCCCTTTATTATTGAATAGCCATCTGCAGTTAGCTTCACACCCACGTAGGCCCCCTATCCTATTCAGTTGATATTAAGCTGACTACCAGCAGCCAAAGGCTCAGGAGTAGCAGTGAAGAGCTTAATTAGAGTTAAGTATAGGAACTACTCCTACAATCCGATGGAATAAGAAAGGTGAAAAAAAAGGGGGACGGGTGGAGGCCTGCCGACTAACTAACTCGTGACTTACTGGCGAAGGGTCAGTCGTCTGCTGGACGTGGTGCTGTGGAAACCTCCGGAAATGTAAGTTATTGGTTAAATACGATTTTTCGTAATACTCTTTTTAAAAAATTTATATTATTATTATTTTTTTAGATTTTGGTTTTAAGGTTATTAAAGGTCATGGGTTCAGTGTCAAAGTCACAGGTCAGAATCAAGGTCACCTGGATCCGAGATGGCGGTCGGGTAACATCACAACTTGGCGGCCATTCGGCTTCGGCCCCGATCCCGATCTCGTTGTGTCCGAACGCCGATGATCATTCTACTGGTATGCATACATATGTTAACATTTTCAAATAATTTCAAATGCGCAATATTATAAGTAAATTTGTGTATTATTTTGTTTGTAATATTTCTTAATATATGCTTGTTTCCGTTTAAGTAAGGACAAATTTAATTTAATGCTCTAAGAAATCATAAGATGGCATAAATATACATATAAGTCAACACTAAATATAATTTTAAGTTCGAGTAGTCCATAGTTCTATGGAAAATTTTGTGTAGGTATGTGTGAATGGAAATAAATTACACAGTATACCAATAAATGCTCTCGGTTGATATACATACACACACACACACACACACACACACACACACATATATATATATATATATATATATATATATATATATATATATATATATATATATATATATATATGCTGTTTGTAACACTTTGTGTGTCCTAAATCCCTCGAACATAAATCATCCTGAAATAACCATATAGAATGAAATCTTCTCTAAATTATTCTTCCTGTGAAACTTGAAAAATGGACATTTTAAATTTGTGGATTACAATAAAATGCACTGAATATTTTGCTATAGTTCTTAACATGTTTAAGGAAATTTTTGGACCATTAAAATTAATGTCACCTCAAGAAAATAAATAACTATACTGACCACGCGATATGCCAATTTGTAATTTCATCACTCATTAGCTTAGACTGGAAAAATAATTCGTCTTACATTCCTGTATAATTTACTTGTCGAGCAATTAGAAAGAGTCAAATTTCATTTGGGAAATTTTCGCTAGTTAATAACTTTCCTACAATGTAAACCCGAACATGACGGAACCTTACGAAGCTGAAATTGAATAGCTGATAATATTATCTGAAACTTTGCAATGCAAAAATAAATTAAACAGGCAAAATATGAGGGTATCTCTTTGTGGCTTCCTTCAGCACCAGCTTCCTACCTCCCCGTATCATATGCAAAATATTGTTATGTTACTTCTCTCCGATTTCATCGCTTCAGGCGCCGTCGTTATAAAAAATTTGATAATCAATCCCTAGCCTTTGCAATGAAGGAATTATAATTTTATTATTTTGTAGGGTGCTTCGAAATGTTCAGAGGAATTTTCAATTTCAGGATGAATTGAGTAAAACTTTTATGGAAATTACATAAAACTGTATTTCTGGGATCGCTTGTAAAATAAACATTCCTGGATCTTAAGGGTAGTCTATAGAGGGTGGAAATGAACTCCACCGACAAACTTCAGCAGGCGATGCCTCATAAAATCATAGGTCGAAAACATATACACGATATATAGCCTAAGGAGTGAAAACTGCCCTTGAAGGTGTAGGTAAAGCAGAAGTTTATTGCTAGTACACCAGCTAGGATGAACGATAAATGTCAGAGACTCCAGATACTGCATTATTAAATGACGGAGAACAAAACATAACATATGGGCTTCGATATCAACCCCCATCCATAAAAATGGAGGGATCGTCAGTACATCTGTTCAAATAAAAATGTAACGATATCACTTGTTTGTTTTTTCCTGCGGATTATAATATGCCGAACATAGCGAACAAAACTTTCGTCTTGTGTTGTTAAGCTAAAGGCTGCCGTTTTTTAGAAATTAAGTCATGCCAATGAATATCATGTGGGGTGGATATGGAACAATGGCGAAATTACGTTGCGGAGAAATTAGTTTACCGAGTAAAATCCCACTGGCCAATGGATATGAGTACCACGTTTCCCAGATACGAATATTCGTGTCGACCCTGCGCCGGGTATCGAGTCCGATTCGTCGTGGGGAGAGGCGAGCAGTCTTGCCACTGTTCCACCACGGGTGCTACTTGCACTCCAGCGATAGTTTGTGGAGGTAGGTATGGACACCACGTGACACATGACTTGTTCCAACAACACATGGTGTCATTTAGAACAGCAACTTATGGAAAACACTTAGGCTATTTGTCGTGTATATGTTATTGTCTTATGCTTTGATGAGTAATCGCCAGCCCACGTTTTTCTGTGGCGTGTCATTCTACGGTTTTATAAGTAACATTTCTAAATATTCACAATTTTGCATGAAATGTATGTTTTCGTTTTGTGATACAAAGTCGAGGTAAAAACGATATTTAACAGCCATGTACTAGGAAAACAGCTATATTTTCAGTAAAACGTAGACTACCGGTAGAATGATTTGGGGAAGTCTGTCATAAATGATTCAGCAGTAGGCATCAAGCGCCGACCGGCAGCCATGTTGTAACGTCACCCATCTGCCATCTTGGATCCATGTGTCATTAACATTGAACCGTGACCTTGAATAGACTCTGTGCCCGTGACCTTGAATGACCTTAGAACCAAAAAATTTAAAATTTTCCAAAAAAAAAAGTAAATATAAAAAAATACTCAAAACATGTATAAATAATTATTAATAAATTTATTTCGAAAACTGAAATTTTTATATGTCCCTCATCCACCATCCTTACCAATTAAATCACATTAAAACATCTTGTTTATTTTATCGTTTGCCATTTGTTTTCATTTTCAGTACCTTAGTAGCACTGTTTTCACGATTTACCCATCATGCGAGCTAATGAATACGCCACTAGGTGGAGACCTGATTTGATCTATGTTTGTATTTTCTCGATTTCAACATCAGGCAAGTTGCCGATTCAGCCGCCAGAAGAGCTGTCGACATTCATATTTTTATAAGCATAGAAACATTTGTAATTTCCATTCTATTAAAAAAAATGATTTCTGCAATAAACAGTATTTCTACATGCACGATGCGGGAGTTTGACTACCTGGATACATTTATAAAATCTATATTTTATTATTAAATATTTTAACTTGTTCAATTTTTAAAACTATGTTTTATTTAATTATGTATTCGTTCATATAGTACAATGGTACTTTATGAAATACTATTTAATTAAATATATTCTATTTCTGTGCTTCCAAAATTTCTATTTTACTCTGGCAAATAAGGTAAACATATAAAACACAATTTTATTCACTGGGATTTTTAATTTAATTAACAGAATACAGTGATACTGCAGTAGAAAAAATATTACAATATTAATGTGTATATATGTATCTCAATATATACAACATTGTTGAAAGTTATAGTCATTTATGCACCTCGCTATTTGCACTTATTTTGTCCTTGTGTGAAAAAAATTGTGACATTTAATATACCGACACACTGTGCAGTGCAGGTCATGTAAGTAATTACACTTTGAGGATATGTACCGAAGTCACAAGAGACCTGCTTGTAGCAAACCCGGTAACGAGGTACTGATGAGAAATGCATTCCCCTTTACAGGTCTTTGCATGTCTAAGTAAGTGGTTGGAAGGGCTGAACTGCTTACCGCACCTGCCACACAAATATGGCATACGACAGAGATTTTTGCCACAATTACAGCACACAGTTCACCGTACATTGTGGCAGAAAGTAAATATTTTATCACCAAAGTGACACTGATAACGACGTAGTGGTTCAGGCAAAGACTCAGACGGAACTGTTGGAGATGTATGTGCTGGAGCTAACAAAGCCGGTAACGCCAGCAACGGTGTTCTAGGTACCTCAGCCGAAAAATTCAATGTCCCCATTGAAGATTTCATAGACGTCACAGCTGAAGAACTCAATGGTACTGGACAATCTGTAGATAATCGTGCTGCACTGGTGGCAGTAGATGCTGGTAGTGATGTAGGTGTCACAGCTGAAGAAGTCGATGGCACCATACCAATCTGATATGACTGTTCTGCACTGGTAGAAGTAAACGCTGCTAGTGATATAGACATCAAAGCTGAAGATGTTGATGGTGCCAGCAAAACAGGAGACATCTCACTCGAAGAAGAAATCGATAGTGCGAAACCCTTCGCAGGCAATATCGTAGTCGAGACGATCCACCTTTAACATTAGCCTTTGTCAAACTAAGCCTCTCAGCTGACCTGCCATTGCTTATAATATACACGACTACAAGCACTATGGTTTTTTGACTCCTGCCGACTATATCCAGCCGACTGACTCCTGTAGAGTGATTCCTGCAGCCTGACTCCTGCAGACTGACTCCTACAGACTGACTCCTGAAGATTGACTACTGCGCTGAGTGCCCCTGCCGACTGACTCCTGCCGACTGACTCCTGCCAACTGGCTCCTTCTACTGGCTCCTTCCTACTGACTCCTTCCTACTGATTCCTTCCTACTGATTCTTCTACTGACTCTTGCCGAATGACTCCTGCGAACAGACTCCTAACGACTGACTCCTGCCTACTAAATCCTGCCAACTGACTCCTGTAGACTGACTGCTGTAGACTGATTCCTGCAGCCTGACTCCTGCCGACTGATATATTTTTTTTAATTTTGCAAGGCACAAAATAAAATAAATGTAATTAAAGTATATTGTTAAATGAACCATTGTACTATATGTACTATTATAATATAAAATAATATAATGCTTTTAATATTTAAAAAACTTCAAATTTTAGTTAAAATATAGATTTAATAAATTATGGAAGTAGTTAAAGTCCCGCATCATGCATGTAGGTATACAACTAATTATAAAAATAATATTTAAAATAGGATGAAAAGTACAGATTTTCCTATGCCTTTAAAAATATGAATGTCGACAGCTCGCCTGGAAGCTAAATTGGCAACTCGCCTGGTGTTGAAATCAAGAAATTAACTCCACTTCCGTGTTGAAAATATAATCCAAAGTGGAAAGTGCTGCCAGTACCACGTACATTTTACAAGCATGAACATAAACGGCACACACCTGGTGGTTAAATCACCAGCTCGTATGGTGAGTAAATCGTGAAAATAGTGCTAGCCAGTTGTTGAAAATGAAAACTATCTGCAAACGAAAAAAAATGCAGGATGTTTTCATGTGGAATGAGTATGGTTGAGGGGGATGGGGGCCTACCGACTAATTAGTGAAGGCAAGTTATTGACTGATTAAATATCCAAAAAAAATTCGTAAGGTTGGTGGTGGTGGTGGTTGTGGAGGGACCTCTGGAAAAGTAAATTTTTAAATATATTTATAGTATTTTTGTGAATTTTTTAGATACATTTTTTTGACAATTTTTGAATTTTTTGTCTCATTTGGGATTTTTAAAAAAATGTTTGGGTTCAAGGCCATTGAATATAATGGGCACAGGGTCAAGGTCAAGGTCACCTGGATCCAAGATGGCTGTTGGGTAACATTACAACATGGCCGCTGTTCGGTGCCTGGCGCCTACTGCTGAATCCTTTATGTCAGACTTCCCCAAATCATTCTACTCGTATCGAACTTTCCTATAATTTATTAAATTTTTATATAAAATTGTTTTTTTTTAATTTATGATAATTTAAACTTGAACTACTTAAGATAACTATTAATTTTCAAATTCTATACGCCTTATTATAAAAATTACTGAATATAATTTTTCCTGCCAATATTCTTCGAGAGGTCCTCGGATATAGTTAGAGTTTACAGGCGCACTGGTTGTGTATCTTGACTTTCAAAATTTCGAGTCGAAAGTTAAAGGTTTTAAGGTACTGGGCTGGAAATGAATGTTGCTCATGAAAACATTTTCCCCTAGCTTTTATTGACTTTATAAAGTCTTAACAAGTTGTATCACAAACATTTCTTGTTGGTGTTCCGTTAGGCAATGTTTGTGATTTTCTTTTTAAAAATAATTTTATTTCAAGCGCAAACTATGTAGACACCATAATATCTCTTAAGTTTGAAAAAATAAATAAATAAAATTGAAAGTTAATACGTCATTTAAATAACATAAAAACCAATGAACCGGTCATTTAAGAAACGACACAAGTCACGTTATTTTTGACAACATGAGATAATAGAAGCTATTGATTCTCTAAACGTAGTTACGTGATCTAAAGGGAAATGGCATAAGTCACAAGCCATGTTTCACAATAACGAAGGTGTTAAAAGTATCGTTGCAAGTAGAAACATTACTAGTTAGTGACTCGTGTGGTTTCTCAAGGAAACGGTTTGGCACCATGGTGATGTGCTGTTGTTTGGTGTTATTGTCGAAGGCATTTATTGGTTTATCAACTATTTTATCAAGACCTCTATTGTGAAACTCTTTACCGTGGTTACCTGTGTGAAACATCCTCATTGTTAAAATGTTTAAAGGTATTTGAAAAGATTATTCTTTTAAAATGGGTTAATCTGATGAAAATGATGTTACACAGGAAAGAGAGGTGTCAAATGATTATAAGTACGCAGTTAGCAAAAAAGATTGGGTGAAAGGAGAACCCAAGCCAATTAACGAGGGCAGCCTGTGGAAGGCGACTCTCCCAGACTTGATAGCAGGTACGCAATTGTTTGTGTTCTATTTTGTCTCCATAATGCGTGCTGTTAATATGTCTGCACATTCGTCTGCATTAAATGAATTTATGTTTATGGACGTCTGTACATTTTGCAGACAGATTACCAATCAAATAGTAAACATGAAACAGTCGTTTTGTTGCTGAAGTTGGCGTCGGCGGTGCTTCACTGAAGTAAACGAAGAGGAAGAGCTGTGGACAACCGAATGCTTTAGAAATCAAGAAACTAAGAACGAGCAATACTGCTATCTACAAGGCTTAATCTCTACTAAATAAGTTAGCAAAAACGACGAGGTAAACCTGAAGAGGAGCCTTTAAAGTCAAAACGGGAAGTTTTCGACAATGTGTGAGATACATATTAGCAATGGAAGAATGATTCATGTATGCAAAACTAATTTTCAGTCCATACATGGCGTGGTGCTCCACACCTACTGCAAATAATAAAACTTGCTATCGAGCGGAAGAGTCCAGTTGACAAGAGGGAAAATAAACAAGCCAGAGAATGATAAAAAATATGTTATTGACAAAGTCATGAAACACATAACCTCTTTCCCTACGAAAATTTACCACTATTCGGGCAAGGAGTGCTGCTATCTAAGCAAAAACAAATTACGTACTGGTGGAGTTCAAATTTTTCAAGCGTGTGAATCCTCATATTTACGTAAAGTACAAATTCTACATGAAAATAGTTTATAAACGTGTTGACCTTTCTTTCAGACGTCCACAGGTTGAAAAGTGCTGTAACTGTAACGAATTGGATGTAATGGTGAGAAGCAAATTCCTGAACGGGAGTGCCAAAAGGGTAGCCGAAGTAAAAAAAGAAGTTCACATTAAGTCCTGTGACCACGTGTACACGCTCATAGAATACGCGAAGCTGATTCTAGCATACAGGCAAAAAGCACAAACATCTGGAAAACCTAGTATCTTGTGAACAGATACTCGAGTTCAAGTCATGGTGGCCAAGGTTATACAAAAGAAAAATGCTCTCTTTGGAATCCAGAAGGACGTCCACAGGTCGAGCAAAGTCATATTTATAGTTTCGCAGTTGATGCAGATTTCCCACTCTGGAGAACACAAAGGGACTGCGGTGGCGAATGATTTCATTGATTGCCTACTAACTCATACTTTTCGCCCAAAGGAGGTGCCTGCTCATGTTCATCTTCACTCAATCACAGCGTATCCAAAAGGCCGAATTCCCATAATGAAGAAAGAATGGACCATTTGAAGAAACTCCAACGATTTTCACCCCATACATAGGCAGTGCAAAAAATTTATGACGCAATATTTGACTAGACAACTTGTGACTGAATAATTCCTGAAGACAAAGTATAGTGTTCTTGGGATTTATATCATACAGCTTTTCAAATTGACTTTTCATGCTGTAAAGCTTTCTATTAATCGGGAATTTAATCTAATAACCACACTTTTCCAACCCTTTCCAGTCATGAATTTGAGAAACAGCATAAGTCAAGACAATAAAACATTATGCGACATACGTGTAATTTACTGTATTTATTATTTTTCATAAAAATAGGGTAGATTCAGGATGTTGCAAGGCACCAAGTCATTCCTTCTACCTGTATATCACCTGAGGCCGGCCATAAAATTTCTCCTTTCCCACAAGTTGGATTTTGATGACTTATGTTTTTTCCTCAAATAACCTAACGGTTTCAGGGTGCCATTCAAGAAACGAACGTTGCACATGCAAACATTTTCCTCCTTCTTTCATTGGCTTTAGTAGAATACGTTAAACTTCGTGTATCAATCATGTCTTATTTGTTGAGTTACGCTATGTTTGTGATTTGCCTTTTAAATATAATTTTATTTCAAGGGAAAACAATGCAAATCCCATGAGATCATGACTTACGTTTGCAAATATAAATAATCAAATATAAAATAATTGCGTTGTTAAAATAACATAATATCAAACGTCAGTACGGTAAAACATATTCACACAGAAGTTGCATGATGATGGCACAGACAAATTTTTGTCTACCCTTACTTGTACGAAAATGGCAATTTTTCTGACCATATTTAAAGATTTGAGCAATTTATTTAAGAAAGAACATTTGCCCTTTACTTTTGATAAAATATTATTATAAAACTTCTTTGCACTGGTCGGGTCCCATCCTAGTTTTTGGAGTTAACACTGGAAGTTTGCCCAGAGGACAGGTTTAAGATGAGTCAAAATTTAGGCCGTAAATGTATCTCGGATAATGTAATCCCTGTTTTGAAAAACGTTCAATGGGCTAAAAACGTGTACGTTCAAACGTCTAATTTTCCAAAAATCTGTTCAGTCAAACATTTGTATGCCAATCTCTTGTTCTAAAGGGGCCGCGGTGGTTTAGTGGATAGACTACTCTCCTACCACTGAGGTGAACCAGGTTCGATTTCCGGCGGGGTCGCTCCCTTATTTTCGCATGTGGGAATTGTGCCGGACGATGCCGCTGGTCGGCGGGTTTTCTCGGGAATCTCCCGTTTCCTCCACCATTTTCTTCTGGATCTGCTCCATCCCCACCCCGCTTCATCCTCATCGGCTCTCGCGACCTCGATGTTAAGAGTCGCCCAAATCTTTTCACGCACTCACTCACTAACTTTCGTTCTGAAAACTCATTTGTGACTATTCTCGGTTCTTCCAAACGGCTATTCTCCCCAATGCTTGTGAAACTCCATCTGCCAAACACGTGTCTATTATTCAAGAGACTTTCTCAGCTAAACGTCTTTAGCGTTAAATTACTTTTAGGCGAAATGTTGCGTACTCTGGATATTTTGCTATGAAACCTTAAGCAAAAAAAAAACAGAATCTTCTACGAATTTTACACATTCTTATCTCCTTTAAGAAGTTGTCAAAATTAGCGTTTATCTCATGAAATCGAAACGTACATGTTTGTTATATATAGTGGTTCTGCGTGAAAGGCATACAGGGGATAACGGCAAGAATGTATTCGACATATTGTGAGGTTGATCTTACAGCCAACATTTCCGCACACGCAGACCACTGCAGTCTTCACTAAATATCAATCACGGTTATTTAAAACAATTCTGAAGCCCTACTGCAGTCCTACTTCCAAAACATTCCACCGCCTCATGCAAACTAATGGTTATTAAGTTTTAAACTTACTGCATTCGTACGCACTTAGTGCAATAATATTTTGCATAATAACTATTTCTTACTAGGCATTATCAATGCACCTATATTCTATCTGCTTTTATTCTTATAGACTATAAATGGAATATTATTTTTTATGGAATATAAGTAATACTTATATTTAACTAAAAATAAATAATTTGAATGCTAACAGACATATTACAAGCTTGAGATACAACCTAACACATCCTACATGGGGTGATTTTTCGAAGGTTTGGTTCTAAAAGTGTGAAGAAATGGCGAATAGAATATGCCACGTGCTTTCCCCTCCAGTTTTCCTCCTGCTAGTAAACCGGAAACGAAAGCAGCGGTAAACCGGGGCTGGTGAGACACCAGTTCCGGCCTCTATTGAACGTGGCAATAAGGCTGTTCGCGGGATCAGAGAGAGAGAGAGCGGTGCCTATGAGGCGGAAGGTGAGGCGTGGCCAATGTGATTACTACGTCGGGGGGTTGGCGGGCGGGGTTTCGGAGGAGGAAGGGGTGGATGGTGGATCCGGGCATGGCATCCTCCCTAACTATGCGCGAGAGTACTTGCGAGCTAACTAGCGTTAACTTGGTTAGCCGGGCAGACGCCAAGGGACCGTGAAAACAAGGTTGTCGCTTCCATAGGCCCGAACTGATGCATGCGCTACCTACGCGTCTGTAAACATGACGTCAGACGCGGTCACAGATACTCCCGTCGCAGCGCTCCTCGACGCGTGGTTTGTCTCGCGTAATTATCGCTCTCCCGAAGATGCGAGGACCTGTGGCATGAGAAAAGCGAAGCAGAGTAGCTGACATCTCGTGGCGGATCCCTGAACCACCTGAATGGTGACAAACCAATACACGGCGCGTTGAAGGGAGAAACATCACATCAGATAAATGAACACTACTGTATGAACATTTACGAAATAGAATGTTACTTCCAACATTTTGTAATGTGGCAGCAAAATTCACCGTTTTTACAAGTAGATTTTTTACTTAACGTTCTCTACTCATAGATATCTATAATAGTTCAACCAAAGAGCATAACAATTCTCTCTTTCTATATATATATATATATATATATATATATATATATATATATATATATATATATATATTATATATATATATATATATATATATATTTTTTTTTTGACTTGTCTAATTATATAGAGTACGCTAATTTTTCGTCATCAAAAGAACCTACTCTAGGTATTTTGTTGTCATACTGGACTGAATTTCCTCATTCCGTCGCTCTGTTACACACATATCCCACGGGGTTTTTTTAAAGGACTCATCCTGTATATATGTGTATATATTTATAGATATATAATTCCACAATATTATATATATTACTGCACGAAGTCACAGATATTAATCATTTTTCATAAGTGATGGGATGGCTAACACTTCATAATATTATCCTAGGCGTGATATCATTCAACATACCTAATTTTAATATTTACAAATCGTCTACAGCACTTAAAAAATGTTTTTGTGTATCTTAATTCTCTTCCTACACTTCTAAGGCAGCTTATTTAAAAAATGTATTCGCATATATCAAAGTAATGTGAGCCTAGGTGCATGAGAAAAGAGAGGGATGTTAAGAGTCAATATAAACTTTATTTTGTAATCGACGAACAGCTAATTTGGTGGGTGGAATTAATGGTTACCGATAAATAATTTGTGTAACTAGGCTGATTTTATAGTACACATTTTCAGAAAAGTAGCGTTGTTATGGTATATACCTGTTGCTTCATTAGGTAAAATACAATAAAATAAGTTGGACCATTTTTTTTTTGTAATTGAATACACACTGTTTCCTCTTCAACGACTTTTCTCCCCTTCAATAATTGGCCTAAATTTGAATACACGAAGTCGCTAACACCTTTCCTTTACTCGCTTCATTGTAATATAATAAATGCATATTATTGTACGTCTTACTTCATCACAGATACCTACAAACTCAATACACTGCATCCAAAGATTGAGCTTACGAACGTTATGGACGCCTTATCTATTTAAAAAAACATTTTTAGATTTGCTTATATAATAGACTCATTGTAACTTTCAGAATATATGTTATGGTTTTGCAATTATTCGGGGTAGGAGAAGTTTAATTTTGTATTTTATACTTTCAGCAACCGCTGTACTCGTCACATTTAATTATTTTTAACTAACAATATCTGATTCATTATTATTACAGTCGGATGCGAATCGGTCCCACCCAGAGTGGTCTGCCACGGTCGCGTGGAAGAGTATTTGCATGCCGTAGCTAATGCCGAGTTCAGGGGGCCGCTGCACCTTAATGCGCATCCCCACTATGCCGATCGGCATGGCCAATCGGCTTTAGCGATCGACCTTGCCGAAATCGAATGACGTCCCAGCGACGCAACGTTGTGGGGACGTGTCAGTCGAGTTTCATGCATGGCCGGCACAATTAGTGTGCAAATGTACGACGAGGAAGATATGAATTTAGCAGCAGCAGCTGGTGTTATTGCCAGTGTTATCAAGCGTCCTCGGAGATTTTGGATTCACCCAAGTCTGAGAAGTTGAAATACACATAGAGGAAGTGGTTTAATCTAAGACCTGTTATTAGATGATGCAGACCGCTTAAATCTCGAGTAAACATGTGACACTGGGTCCAGAAACTTTTTTCGCATGACAAGTAGTGACTTTGAGACACTACTGTCTAAGATTGAACCTGCAATCTGCAGGAATGATACGACCTTCAGAACATCTATCCCAGCTAGTGAACGTCTCGCTGTAACGTTGCGATTTCTTGCAACAGGCAGTTCATACCATTCGCTTATGTATTCATTTAAGATATCTAAACAAATGATTTCTAGAACTGTGCCAGAAGTGTGTAATGCACTTATTGATGCCCTTCGAGATTACATCAAGGGCAGTTAGTAACAATAAATTTTTGTTTCGTATTTTATTTATTGTTAAATAGAAAGGTCAAGGCAATTGACATAAAATGTTGTAATAAAATTCGCAAACACATATACAAACACTAGTATTAAAATTGACATGAAACGTTATCAATAGAATCGTAATCACTTAGTTCTGATGCTTTAGATGTTGTGGTTTCTTCGCCGGAAGTAGCAGGAGAAGGAGGGGTCACCCGGACATTAGTCGGAGCAAAAAAAAGGGGGGTCAACATAAATGGTATGAGGTATAAATCCTGAGCGCTGCACTGTTGAAGGATTGCTGCATTCAGAAAACACTGAAGTAGATGGGGTACATGTAGGTGGGTTTGCGAAGGTGCGTGTGGGTTGTTGAAAGACTGGGTAGTGAACAGCAGGAGGATTGTTGTATTTGCCTATTTCTGCCTCAAACAAGGTATTGTTTATGATATGCTGAACCATGTACCTAGCATGAAGGGACAGAAGTTTCCTTAGTATTATTACGACTTGCTCCCCAAACACAGTGTACTCGTCCCTCTCTTATTTTTCAGTCTGTATATTCATGATAGATAGCGCTTCGTGTAGGAAAGGTTACCGCAATTTGGTACGTTTGACAGCGTTTCTTGGGGACTTAAATGCACTCTGGTTCTGAAAATGTTCTATTAGAGGCTCATCGTTAGCCCCTCAATTCACCTCAGTATTGGCTATTTTCTGAACCTTTTGAAGGTTCTCTTGTATCTGAAAATAAGGAAATATTATTATTAGTTTTACAACATACATACTCCACATATTGTAACATACACATATACATTCACATAATTTTTGCCATACAGTCAATTGTATATCATATTTTTGTTACCACTGAACAAAACTACATTTGATTTATTTAATTGTGTATGGTTCGTTTAAGATGCCAGACAATGAATTAGAGTAGACAATTGAAGCAAAGCAGTTCAGTGATAGGTGGAACATTCCAAATTGTGTAGGGGTGATGGACGGGAAGCACATTGCTTTGCAAGCTCCAGTGAACAGTGCTAGTGAAATTTTAATTTATAAAATTATAGTCTTATTTCAGTATTGTTTTATTTGCGGTCGTTGACGCATATTACAATTGCAATTATGCAAATGTAAGTACTCGGGTAGGATATCTGATGGTGGAGTTTTTAATGAGACATATTTTAAGATATGTTTACAGGACAATACAATGAATCTCCCACCAGCCTGCGCTTTGCCAGGACGGAATGTTGCTGTTCCATTTGTTTTCGTTAGAGATGATACCTTCCCACTATCAATAAACATTACGAAACCATTATCAGAACCGCAAGGGTCACAGACCAGTCATTATAACTACAGATTAAGACGCGTTCGCAGGGTTTCTGAGAATGCATTCGGAATACTGTCTTCTGTTTTACGAGTTCTCTGAATACCATTGCTGCTGAATCCAGATATAGCAAAGAAAATAGCACTGGCAACACTCTATTTACATAATTATCTAAGAAGCGGGACATCGAAGGCTATTTACAACCAATTAGGAACTTTCGATTCAGAACCACCAGATACAAGGCGAAATTGCTCCAGGGCTGTGTCGACTGGATACTTCAAGTTGAGGTTTAATGAATATTCCAATATTGGCACGGAGAAGTACAACTGTTGCTGAGGGTTTGAGAAATGAATTTAAGGAGTATTCCAGTTCTCCAGAAGGAGCATTGCAATTCCAATTGAACACGTAACTGCTTATTTCCATGGCTAAATATTCATTTCCACTAACGTGTATACTGTATCTATTAATTGTGAATACCATTCTAAAGGTTTTGAATAAACTTACCTATGTGTCTTAAGTATCTCTCGGTTTGTTTCTGCCCTTCAAGAATAGCATGGCATCGTATGCAAACCATTTAGTTCTGTAAAACATATCTGTTCCACTGCCGGGCTTACAAGTGTTCTTTTTCTTTCTGCAAACTCTTGCGAAATGGCTCAGCAGGTTTTTAATTTTTCGTTCAATTTCATCTTTGGAAGTTCCAAATGAAACCGCAATTTCCACTAATTCGTCGTGCCGTTTGTCACGATTTTTGTAATCCTGCAATCTACTGTCCCATAGCAGAGGCACGGAAGACTTCACGAAATTGGCAGATCCGCTTACCTTACTACTGCGCTCTTTCTTTCTGTCCTCTCTGAAATAATATTACTTTAGCGAAGAATCTACACCCTTGTGAAGCCTTGAGTAGTGTAAGTTAGAAGGTCCAGGGGCACAGGATTCAGAAGTTGGAGCCCAGAGCCGACCACCACCATCTTGGATTACACAATTTCTGGTCGTAATTTTGGATTCGAACACTTCCTGCTCTGTCATTCCGGTCACGAGACCGCCATTTCGGATTCTGCTATCTTGTCAGCTAGTACACATCTTCCTGCTCTTACATTCCACTTCGAATATTCCTGATCTGTCATTCGTCTCCAATGGTAACGATATTGTATAGCGTCATTTCCTGCCGCCATCTTGGATTCCAAGACTTCATGCTTTGTCATTCTGGTCATATTTCCGCCATCTTGAATTCCACCATCGCTGATTCCGCCATGTTGGATTCCACCATTTTGGTAGCAGTTATGCCGCGATCTTGTTATTGCACTTCATGCTCTATCATTCCATGTTACTTCTCTTGCATTACAAAAGTTTTCACCATGTGCTTCCATTTTTATCTCTTGCATTCCACCTTATTTCCCTTGTTCTCTCTCTTCCTCTGTTCTTTCTCCCTCTTTCATTCTCGAAGTGATTTTTTCATATTCATTCCATCGCAATCCATATTTCACCATTGTTCGATTAGTCACTCCACCACCATCTTGTTCTATTAGTTGCTTTCGCTCTACCACAATATTGCTCGATTAGTCGCTCCACGACCATCTTGTTCGATTAATCACTTCACTCCACAGCTCTCTTGTTTCCCAATTACATTCACTCGATTAGTCATTCAACCCCAACCATCTTGTAAATTTACCACCAAAACAATTTCAGTGATGCCATATTGGATTCACATTAATTCTGCTAGTTAACTTCGATGTAATTTTTTCTGCTCTGTCTCTCGCCCGACTCTTTATCGACAGACCATACAGGCTAGGACAGGTTCTTCACAGTCCATGTCACCACTACTACATGACATCAAAATCTCGTCATTGGTGTGCATTGCAGGTTCGGACAGGTTCGTCACAACCCAAATTTACTGTCACCACCAGCATATCGTGACTCGCATGTCGCTCCGTACACGTCTCGGTACAAGCCCTGAGTTTCCGTCGTATTTGTTCAAAAATATGAAAAAGTAAGTAGGATGCCTATAAGGGCGATTTTCCAAAATCTTTAAAGGTCATAAATGTGTTCTTAATTGCCATTGCAAATTTTTAGTATCTACTAAAGTGATATTAAAGAGTATCAAAAGTTTTTAGTAGCAATGTTATCTTTTTAAAAACAAACAATTTTTAAAAAGTATGGGAGTAATTTTTATAAACAAATTTCTTAAAACAATATACAAATTTATATTGTAACGAAATATTCCCAAACAATATTTTTTTTTTACCAAAATCATCACCCAATAATATATATATATATATATATATATATATATATATATATACCGATCAATATTATAAACATCAGCTCGCTATTTGTAAAATACTGATTTGTCTTGTATATTTACTATATCGATTGCACAACTATCAATACCACGTTTCAACTCACTGCAGCTTTGCCCTCTCCATTTTATCTGTGCTTAGAACCAGCAACACTACAATGGTGTAGTGCAGGCCAGGTTACAATGTTATGGCATTAATTTTTTTGTCAAAAATATATGCAAATTTATATTCTACGCACTATTGCTAAGTCTAAGTATAATTTTTATAATCTGGCAATATTATCTACTTGATCAGTTCTCTCCAGTAGGCTTACTGTGCATCTAACGAATCATCTTTACCTGTTGTATACCAAATGCTTGTGTCCCCTCTTCTCTCGCCACCCACCAAGATACCGAAGTATACTTTTCTGGAATGGCTGTCTGGATCATTGGCCTACCACAAAGAGAGATCTCTTCAATGTCATAAATAAGCCAATATGATACAAAACATGTACATCACTTGCAACATGCACCTGACTAGATAATTCTAGCACAAATTTTAGTGTGCTGCAAGGCCTTTTTTTATCCAGAGTAGCCAATACAGTAGAGTACAAATTCCATCATCCATTATTTTACGCTTGTCATCCTGCCATGTTAAACCTATATTATTGCTGGACTCTGTACAAACTTCATGGTGATGAGACCTGATTTTATTTATTTGTACCAGCATTCTGGTTTGCTCCTGCAATACACTTTTATATTCCTCAAATGTTATATTATTTTTGATGGAGGATTTCTGAATGCCTTTTGCTCTCTTAACAGTTTTTTCATTGCATCTATATGCATACATTTTGGCTCTCAGCCCAACAAACTCCTGCATATCTTTCTCACCGCACTAGTCTTTAAATTTTCCCACCACTTTCTTGTTGGTGGACGAATAACACGGGTGAGTGGGAGAGTAGGAGCTCGTGTCCAGCTCCATCATCAATTGTGGGTCTGAGGCCAAGTATTGATAAAAAAATCTTCTGTTTTGATTTCATAAATGAAGCTGTCTGTATCCATATATGCCAGCTGTTTATTGCATTATATTTTTCCTTCATGATGTTATATTGAAACCAATACAGTAAGTTCTGGACAAGTCAAGCACTGCGAAGCCTACATATATCGTCTTATCGAACAGGATGTTCTCCTTTCCTATTTTTATTAACGACAGAGATTCCTTATATATTATTTGGTCCTTAAATGTTGGTATGCTACAATCTTCTTAAGTCTCTTTTCTTTGCATACCAATTCCATGTTCTGGTGCTTCCTTCTATTTTCCATTAGCTTGCCAAATACCGAATTATTGGCAAGCTTGAAAAAATCTTTTTCGAAATCGTTGGCAGCAACACATTGTTTGGGGTTATTCAAGTCAATGTATGGCTTCAGCCAAGCATCCTGATAAAACTGCTGCACTCGATGAATTTTCTTTATCTTCATTCCATGTTCAACTGCCTGTTTTAAGTTCACACAATGAAAAATATAAGTTCTTTTGTCTTGCAAGAGTGATCATCAACTTTGTCTGCTTGGTTCCAGGGGGGCGTTCACTGACCGACAAGAATGGTAAGTCTTTGTGGGCACTATGGATTTCATCAGGATACTCCACATTCACATCCAGTATGTATCTTTTACCACTGCTCTCTGGTATGCTCATTACATACAAGTCTGTGCCTATCCATTTAATCCCTGAGTTTGGGAGAGGCAGCGAGATCGCCCATCCATATATGTTATTGGCATCAATATATAACAGATACATCGATGGCACCTCTTGATAGTATACCTCAGGAGCATACTTGTTATTTGCTACACACTAGCGTTTGACACATTGAGCGACTCCACCCTAGATACCAGCTTCTACAAACAGATGTATGTCATAATCGACCATCAATTCCAGTTCAACCTTTGTCTTGTGCAGCATCACATCAAAACAGAATGCAGGAGCACTGGCATAATATCAACATTCCAGGCCATATGTATTCATACAAAGCTCTCGGAAATTCTCGAATACATCAACCAAGAGTAGGACATCGGTAACCAAGTACAAGTCGGAATATTCTTTCAACATCTTACAGCCTAATTTTGCCCACACATTCTTTGCATGAGAATAGTCTTCAGCATCGATTTGGGAGTCAGTTGACCTGTTATAAAATGCTTCCATTGGCGGCAGTTGT
This sequence comes from Dryococelus australis, assembly GCA_029891345.1. Lineage (NCBI taxonomy): Eukaryota > Metazoa > Arthropoda > Insecta > Phasmatodea > Phasmatidae > Dryococelus > Dryococelus australis. The sequence continues at coordinate 201,998,619 of CM056994.1, forward strand.
GTCTCCTTCAGCTTTACCCACGAACATAGTCGTAGGCAAATAATGCCCTTCCTCGACGCCAAAACCATCTCTTCTTCAGAGTAAAATTTCTGCCTTGTAGCAAACTTAGAGGACGATAGGTTCTTTGCCACGCTTGCAAGGCTTGCAGACATAAAGCAAAAAGTATCTATAAACTGTATGCTGAAACCGTCTTTAATATTCTTGCTTAAAGTAATCAACTTTTCTTCAGAATGTGGTATGATGAAAATATCTTTGCTGTCAAAGTCAAGTTCTTTGATAGTAAAATGGTCGTCATAGCCAAGATTATGAAACAGCACTGGCAGCCTCTTTGATCCCCACCCTAGTTTATTACATTCGTTGCATGCTGGTCCAATATAATTGCCAGTAAGATGGTCATGGTCATGCACTTTTCTGTTCTTTGGTGTAAATGCAATGGAGCAGTAACAGCATATAGTCAGCATATAGCTGGCTATATCTCTTCTTGCGATGTCAGCCACCTCATCGGCTCGCTCACACTATAAATGACATGAACCTATTCGGCAATCCCAACAATGTCAGACATAAAGTGCTTGGACGCATCTGCGCTATTATATTTCACAGGCTTCTTTGGTAGGTACAGGGTCTTTGCTGCTGGCACAATATCGTTATCGACTTTCACATAAAAACCATAGCTGTATTGTTCATGTTTTTGATATGCTGCAGTATATGATGTTCTAGGGTCAGCCTGGTAGGAATGAACAGGTAGCAGCAAGGCTTCAAAATCAGCATATATTACAATTGGAAGCTTCCTCATATTTTGATAATTCTTGAATTTAAGTACAGGGACTCATTCGTCCTTTTCCGAAGATGCCATTTCAATTCTTGGGGGTGCTTGTAAAGAACAATTTTTTTTTGTGTTCAGCAAGCACATCTTCACCTGACTGGCCAGACATTCTTAGCTGGTCATCATAACATCGAAGGCATCTCTTGCAGACATGTACCTTCTCCTCATGAGCTGGAAGCTGTGGCTAGAGCAGTCTCGAAAAATTATTTGTGTATGTGTAATGTGAGTTCTCTTCATTTGTGATGAGGAAGAGGTCGAAATGTTGGTCATTTTCCTCTCCTACCACTCGCCCAGGAACAATGTTCACTTCTTTATTCAAACCATATACATTAATAATTACTCCAGGATTCATCTTCTCGAATAATTTCAACTGCTTCAGCAGTGTAGGGATCATCAGACCTTCAAAACGGAACTTTGTTTCGAGGTCTCTGTACCTCTGGTTCACATGCTCAGGATCCCAACCTTTCACGAATCTTGACAGGGCAGCCCACTTGAAACACCCGTGGTCTTCTGATTTTGCAGATTGATTATAGCCTCTCTTCTCTTAATGGGCTTTGGTATGTCAATTTACAAGGAGGCCCGAAGAGGATCGAGCTTATTTATTCGTAGTTGGAGTCTTTTTACAGCCATAAGTTTCCAACCTGATCCTTTGTCCATATATTATTCTTCCACTTGACACAGGTTTTGTATGAAGGCATCGACAGCATCGTCTATGTAATCGACATTATAGATAGGTATATTTATTGTCTTAAATGCCCTTGCATCAGTTTAGTTCTCATGGGGCTCAGGCTTGCCATAATCACAATGAGCCACAATTTAAATTTAATAGCTCCCTGAATTTGTAATTAATTTTCAGTTGTTCTACCACCTTACTTTTCATCTCACTAAGGTAAATACAAATGTCCACTGTAGAGGTGAATGTGTTCTCAGCAACATATGTCTTTAAATTACCATGGAATGCAGTCTCCGCCTCAATGAACCCGTGTTATGTTGCTAACCCAGTCCCAGCCACGATTTTCGGATGGGCTGATGTTGGCAACCCAGTCTCTGTCACAATTTTCGGATGGGCTGTTTTTGATTGGGGTCAAAGGGAGTAGGCATTTCTTCTTAGGATAAGGCTTTTTTTCCCTTACAGACCCTGAGATGCGTGAGCAAGTTGTCACAACGAGTAAACTGAACACCACAGTGATGGCATTTCAATAGCTCATTCTCAGAGTTGAACTAGCACACTGATTTATGCCTTCTTGCATTGTTGGCGCGAGAAAATTACTTGTTGCAAAACTTGCAGCGGATGGTCGCTGCTTTCCTTACGCTGCCACTGCAGCTACGAAGATGTTTGTTCATCAGCGCCTCTCATGTAGCAGCATATTTTTTCGGAAGACAAAAGCCTTACCACAAAACTTGAACACGATACCTTTCATTTCTAAGTAATAAAACTAATGAAAAAACCTAACTCTTGATATTATAACCTAACTCACCAAACCCTACCTACTTATTGATGAAATTAAATATAATTTAATAGCTCCCATTAAAACTATTGACGAAATTAAATTAAACTTACCTTCTAATCATAACCTAAAAATTCTTGATGTAGCTAACTAAACCTAGAAATCTTGATGATCAAAACGATGCTAAAGACGTATAAAATATTACTAAGTATGAAGTTAAAAACCAAGAAAATAATCTATAAACGAAGAAAATATAGCAAAGTGATAGAATACTAACAAATGACGACTAAAAAACTGATGACTAACACTGAAGAATATTACCAACACAAGTAAGTATCGCTGAGAGGTCTGCACCCAATGGTTTCATCACAGGAACTGAAATACTGAACGAGTGCACACGTATTTATACCCTAGTAGGGGAAGGGAGGAGACCAGAGGCCAGGTTCTAACTTGCATCGTCGTAGGCTGCCACTTGACCAGAATTGTAGGAAAAAGTGCGACGATGACAATATTTCATCGTTGCGGACATATCGGTCGTAACTTTCACATGAGTAGAATTCTAAGAAAAGCGTGTTACGATACCTCATCTCTGGAAAGGCACTTGTCTCTACGTTAAAAACTCTAGACGCACAATTGAATTAAAATTGTTGCTAAACAAACGACACGTACGTCTCATGTCTGAGTGGTAACATTGACAAATACATTTTTTTCCCTGAGTAAACAAAAATGTAACTTTGTGTGTTCTTAACCAGTTATGTAGGAATTAAACAACAGCATTTAATTTGGACAGTGGATAAATATCCTTAATATTTATACATGGACTTAAATTCTTATAACCATTTAGATCGATGGGACTGTTTGTTGAGTGGACTGTCTGGTTCTGAATTCCTGGAAACTCCAGCAATAAAGGCACTGGTCTGTCGCGAACTCACACTCGTGTTGAGACTTGCTCACCGACGTGTGATTCCCGCAGCATAAAAAATGTATTCTTCATCATAGCACTATAATTTGTAGTCAGACTAGGCCTCGAGTCTATAAAACCACTGTTGACACAAGTTAATAGCTGAACTAACACAGATTTATTTGAAAACATTTTCACGACTGTGCAATTTAAAACACTCGGAAAGAATTTTTCACAATTATGTCAAGTGAAGACAGAGAAACGTTAAAAGCCTTATATATCACCAGATATAGTGTAACAAATACTTTTTGATAAGTACGCGTCAACACATTCATAGTTAGTCGGCCAAAAATTGTATTTCTCTTTAACATTTCATAGGACACAGTCCAGTAATTTTTTCCAATACAAAAGTATTAATTTTAGTGTTTTGGTAATAGTTTAACATAACATCTGCTGCTGCTACGTCACGATTGTAGCTCGCGGAGCAAGGTAAGAGGTTGCTCTGTGCGCACGTCAGTTAGAGATAAAGCATGCCCGCTGAATGGGGAATTAGTAAACATTACTCACTATCGTGTTTGTATCTCGTGAAGCAAATTCTTGGCAGTTTACCCGATGGCGATCTGTCGGGAGTCATACGCTCATGTAGCAACAAGCACCGCTGATACGTCGGCAGACAGCTTAACTTCAGTTCTCTTAGACAACAACTTCCGTCGTGAGTCATGTACTGATAAATCTGTTTTCAGTGAAAATACGCCCTCGTACGAGCCATACACCAAGTCATATGCCAAGTCAAATGCCAAGTCATATACCAACCATATACTAACTCTGACCTGAATAATAGTTAATTTCTCCAGATATTAAATTATAAGAACATATTCTACCATAAGTGTGTATTAAACATGTTCTTGTGTTAAGTACGTACGTACAAATGTTGTCAGCCAACTATTATAGACTGTTCACAATAAAATAAAATCAATCTTTGGAAAATTTCACTGTCCCTACCTGTGAAAGCACATGCCCTGAGTGACATGTTGACGGTAACAAAGGAAATAAAATATTTCCATGTTTTAACATTGAATTAAAAATACTAGGTAATCATTTGTAAATACTGAAATCGTTTGCTTTCAATTTTTTTTTAAGTAAGCATGAGCAAATTTTACCTTTTCTAATCATTCCACTTGACTAATGCATGAATACAGTGATTAGGCCACAATAGTTTGCACTAAAACACTGTGCTTATTATGGGATAAGAACACTCGTCAAACATGCGTGATGCCTTAACAATCACGAAACAAATGTTTCAACATATTCGCCAGCAAAGTGACATCTGTATTGTATGATGTTGGCTTAAATACTGTTCATACTTCATGTTAGTTTGTGTTTCCAACCTCAGTAGGTGAATGCTTGGTGCAAACAACTGTTACCTTATCAAGTCGATCGCTGTCTAGCCCGCGAGGTTGGCATCACAACTTCTTTGCGCTTGTTCATCTTACATGCTCAACTTAAATCTCCACTCCTGCAATTCCTTCTGTGTACATTCAATGGATGCTAATTGGCATATACCCTACTGCAGTTAATGCATGGTTAGATCTTGTAGAGAGTGGCAAATGTGTAGTTCCTATCTTCACGACGTTTGGCATTGGTGCAGTTGGTGACATTACCTTTACACGTCTTGTTATGTACATCCAGATTATCACTGCGGGTAGACAAGGTGGAACAACTATTATGCTGAACTGAACATGCAATGTCACCTTTCATGTCGGCGTGCATTACAACTTCGGCTAAAAGTGTTTCCACAATAACAACATTGATACCGTAATGCTTGTAGCGACTCTTTATAAATGCTTCCTGTCGCCGATTCTGTCGGTGTCATGGTTACCATTCAAACATTGATACAATCTTTAAAAGAGTACATGCTCATAGTAGATGATTCCACTCGTGACGATCTGTCTTCCGCCATGGTCGTTGGCGAGATTACATACGTTATTACATAATGCAAGCTTAAATACTGTTTTCACAGCACAACAACTAGTACATATTATCCATTTCAACTATCTCACTATAGGTCTGCTGAGTATGAATAAGTAGAAAAGCAATATGCGTGATGCAGTGTTATACGAAGTATAATCAACCCTTTCATTATCTAACCTGCGAATCCATCCATCAAACAACCATTCGACTTTACACTTATACATCTTTCAATGTTTAGCACACCTTTTTTCTTATTTCCCTAGTGAACCCATATTATTCCATGTCATCCATACATCGGAAGGAATGCTTTAGGTAGGTAGGTATGCTGTGTCGAGCGCTGCAAGTGATTGATGCTTTCCATATGTCACTTTAGCAGATAAAAATTATCTGACTACTAGAACAACAAACCATCATTTTTCTGTACCTTCGAGGTAAGATAAAGACGTTTTGTATTATTTGTAGCAAGACACACATGCTGCTTTCATGTGTCTAAATATGATGTAGCTAATTATAATGTCACTCAAACTCAGTAAGAGAAAGAGAACTACCTACACTACCCTTACAAGAATCTAAAGTTTAAATCCAAAATCTTAGACTGCTCGACAACCTGACAAGGTCAGATAAAGATTGTATAACGAGAACTCTTAACCTTATATTTGAATGATGTCGTAGGATCTTCAACTTACTTACCATCTGTTTAAAACCTTCCATTCAAGACAAAAAATAAACATAATATTGTAATAAAATTTTAAATATGCGAAAAATAGTAATACCTTCGCGATTGGGAGCACTCTGAGATCAACCCAAGGATATGTTCACCAGAAGAAAACATAGGAATATATAAATAGCTATAAAATATTTGTATATATATGTATATATATATGATATTATTATATGATATGTATATATATATACATATATATAATGATCTATAAGATAGGTATATACATAATGATCTATAAGATAGGAATATACATGATGATATAAAAGATAGGAATATACATAATTGTATAAAAGATAGGAATATACATAATTGTATAAAATATAGGACTATAAATATAACATTTTTCAAAACAGAATATTTTTGTAAAGACTTGGCCTCAGAACCAACAATTGATGGTGGAGCTCGACACAAGCTCCTACTCTCCCACTCACCTGTGTTATTCGCCCGCCAACAAGAAAGTGGTGGGAAAATTTAAAGACGAGTGTGGTGAGGAAGATATGCTGGAGTTTTTTTTAGGCTGAAAGCCAAAATGTATGCATATAGATGCAATGGAAAAACTGTTAAGAGAGCAAAAGTCATTCAGAAATCCTCCATCAAAAATAACATAACATTTGAGGAATATAAAAGTGTATTACAGGAGCAAACCAGAATGCTGGTACAAATAAATAAAATAAGGTCTCATCACCATGAAGTTTATACGGAGTCCAGCAATAAGATAGGTTTAACATGCAGGATGACAAGCGTAAAATAATGGATGATGGAATTTGTACTTTACTGTATTGGCTACTATGGCTAAAAAAAAAAATGGCCTTGCAGCACATTGTAGCCTGCGAAAGAATTATCGTGTCGGGTGCATGTTGCAAGTGTTGTACATATTTTGCATTATATTGTCTTATTTACGACATTGACGAGATCTCTCCTTTTTGTGGTAGGGCTTACTACCCAATGATCCAGACGGCCATTCCAGGGAAGTCTACTTCGGTAGCTAACCGGGAGGATAGAGGAGAGGGGAAACAAGCATTTGGTATACAACAGGTAAAGATGATTCGTTAGATGCACAGTAAGCCTACTGAAGAGAACTGATCATCTAGATAATATTACCAGATTCTAAAACTAAAAATTATACTTTGATAGAGCCATAGTGCGGAGCGTATAAATTGGTATATATATTTTTGACAAAATCAAACAAAAAAAACAATTGCATAGCATTGTAACACTGCCTGCACTACACAATTGTAGTTTTGCTGGTTCCAAGTCCAGATAAAATGGGGAGGGCAAACTGCGGTGAGTTGAAACATGGCAATGACAGTTTTGTAATCAATATAGTAAAGACATAAATACCAGACAAAACACAATTTTACAAATGGCAAGCTAATGTTTATAAGGTTGATCGGAATATATATATATATATATATATATATATATATATATATATATATATATATATATATAACTGCAATGTTATCACTTTAAAAACATAAACACTATTAAAAAAGTATGGGAGCAATTATTTGAAAACCAAAACACGTCAAACAATATACAAATTTATGTTGTAACAAAATATTCCCAAACAATACTTTTTAAAATCAAAACCATCGCACAATATATGTGTGTATATAAATGCATACACATATATATACATACATATATATTCATACACATATATATGCATATATATACACATATATATGTATATATATATACATATATACACACATACATATATATACATATATCATACATACATACACACATACATATATATACATACATATACATACATATACATACATATATACATACATACACATACATATATACATATATACATATATATATATACATAAATATACATACATATATTTATACATATACATACAAAATATACATACATATACATACATATGCATACATATATATATACATACGTATGCATACATATATATATACATACATATATAAATACATACATATATATACATACATATAAATACGTACATACATATATATATACACATACATATATATATACACACATATATACATGCATACATATACATACATATATATACATACATATATACAAACATATATATATATGCATACATATAAATACATATAAACATATAGATACATACACACATATATACTTATATATACATATACATACATATATATACATATAGATACATATACACATATACATACATATATACATGCATATATATACATACATATATTCATATATATACATATATATACATATACATATATATACATATATATACATATATACATATATATATATATATATAAATACATATATAAATACGTACATATATATAAATACATACATATATAAATACGTACATATATATAAATACATACATATATACATACAAATATACACATACATATATATAAATATACATATACACTTACATATATACACACATACATATATATATACATATATAAACATGCATAAATATATAAACATGCATTCATATATACATATATATACCTCCATACATATACATATATACATACATATATATATACATACATATACATACATATATATACATACATATACATACATATATATACATACATATATATACATACATATATATACATACATATATACATACATTATAAATATACATATATATATACATATATGTACATACATATATACATATATAAATCCATATATATCATACATATATTGGGCGATGGTTTTGGTTTTAAAATGTATTGTTTGGGAATATTTTGTTATAATATAAATTTGTATATTGTTTGACGAATTTTGGTTTTAAAACAATTACTGCCATGCTTTTTAAATAGTGTTTAAGTTTTTAAAGTGATAACATTGTATTAAAACTTTTTGTACGCTTTTAAAACACTTTGGTTGGTATTAAAAACTTCCAATACATAATAAGAAAACATTTATGAACTTTAAAGATTTTGGAAAATCTCCCTTATATGTTTCCTGGTTACTTTTACATATTGTTGAACAAATATGATTGAAACTCAGTGCTTGAACCGTGAGGTGTGTGGAGCGTCAGGCGAGTCGCGATATGCTGGTGGCGACAGTAAGTTTGGGGCGTGACGAACCTGTCCGAACCTGCAATGCCCACCAATGACGTAATTTAGTAGTGGTGATTTGGACCATGACGAACCTTTCCGAACCTGTATGTTCCATCTATAAAGAGTTGGGCTAGAGAGGCAGAGCAGAAAAAATTACGTCAAAGTTAAGTAGCAGAATTAATGTAAATCCAATATGGCATCACTGAAATTTTGTGGTGGTAAATTTACAAGCTGGTAGGGGTTGAATGACTAATCGAATGAATTTAATTGGGAAACAAGATGGCTGTGGAGTGAAACGACTAATCGAGCAAGATAGTGGTGGAGCAAATGCACCTAATCGAATAAGATGGCGGCAGTAGAGCAACAAATCGAACAAAGGTGAGGGATGGATGGTGATGGAAGTAATATGAGAAAATCACTCCGAGAATGAGAGAGGGATATAGAATGAAGGAAGAGAGAGAATGAGGGGACGAAGGAGGAATGCAAGAGATAAAAATGGGAGCACTCGGGAGAAAACCCTTGGAATGCAAGAAGAGGCATCATGCAATGATAGAGCATGAAGTACAAAAACAAAATGGCAGCATATATGTTACCAAAATGGCGGAATCCAACATGGCGAAGTCCATGATGGTGTAATCCAAGATGGTGGTAACATGAGGTAGGTTTGTGGGCTTAATGTCTTGTCGACAGTGAGGTTGAGATGGTGCAAGTTTTTTAGAGGAGCAAGAACATCCTGTAGTAACGATGCGTCCCAGTATTCGCCTGGAGTGATTTCAGGAAACCATGAAAAACCGAAACAAGGATGGCCGGACTGGGAATCGAACCCAGGTCCTCCCAAATGCGAGTCCAGTGAGTTGCCACTGCGCCACCTCGTTCGTTAACAGGTGCGAGGGATTATAAATTCCAAGTCGGCCGTCGTCAAGCCAGGAGATTGTGGTGGTGCATGTGAAAAATTGTTTGACGCTGTGGAGTGCTTCAGCAGTGACAGCCCACACGGACAGTCGACGGCTGGCATACTATTGAGCTGTGTGGGAGCCCGATGTGAATGTGTATGTGCTCAGATAATGTTGACCCCGGCTGGTGGATATTGCTCAATCAGTGTGTGGTCAGAATGGGTCGAAGTGTTGGTATACTGTTACACTCCAGGTGAGGTCATTACTTTATCCAGAAAGTACGTCATGATAGCTCCAGATGCTGCTCTGAGCTGGCATGAAACTTTATGTAATATTCTAAGCTTTGTTTGCATGAGGCAGAGGAATATCCTGGAAGTGACTGCGAATGTGCACGTAATATTCGCAGACAATTAAGATTTTATGTGTTAAAAAATTTTTAAAAATGTGTACACTACTACATATCCGAAACTTCCCTGCATAATAAAAAATTTATTTTTTTAACCTTACACAATGTATTTTCAAAAATTATAGGAGCCTCCAGAATATATTCAGACTCATTCTGTAATGATTTGCATGAAAGCAAAATCATTAATAATTAAAATAATAATATGTAGATGTTCGATGGCTCTTAACATCGAGGTCTTGTGAGATAATGGGGGGGGGGGGGGGGGGTGGTAGTGAGGTGAGAATGGATCAGCACAGGAAAAGAAAGACGGGAGATCACTGAGGAAGAAAACCTCTCCAGCTAATAATAAGTGACCAACATATTAGGCTCATTGCAGACATAAGGCAGAACAAATACACAATGTGTATACACTTAGATCCCAAGCTGGAAACAGTCAAAATGTGTAGGGAAGTTCCCACCTTTGTATAGAAAGCAAAGCTAAATATTACTCAGCTTGATGTGTGATATTATTTCCATACAGTGTATAGGTTAAAAACTTCCATTACAGTTTTGGAAGTTTACCAAAATTATTTTTACAGAAATGGGAATACTAGAAAATTTCATGAGCAGAGTAAACTTGGTTAGGAGTACAATTATTGTGCTATGTGTGTCAAATACACCCAAGTAATATTTTTCAATTATGCTTACCTAACTACCTTCTTTTCTTCTCACCGAGTAGTATTTATGAAAAACAAAAATAAATTATATCTGGTATTGTATAGCTTCCGAACAAACTTTGTAACTCACTCATGCTGAAACAAGAAAGGGTAAGAATTTGAAAATGAGACAAGTATTTATGTATAAATAATACTATAAACTGTTACACTATCACAGATAAATATTTCAGCCAATCAATACATACTGATGCTAAAATCACAGAATCAAACAATTAAGTGTGTTTTTTTTTATTATCAGCGCTTCATAACCGACTATATTTTCCACAAATATCATATTTATAATGCATTTATGTCACTAGTCCTATTTAAAAACTACCTCTATCAAACATCCATACCAGCAAAAAAAATTACTGACTGCTTGGGGGACGTGGCATCGGGCTTTACATGAACACGCCTGCATTAAAGGGGTAATATATTGTCCGTATATGGGCACAAAATTAAAGTAACGAAATTTATACTTCGATTTTATGCCGTAAATCAAAATATATAGGCAAGATGCTACATTTTGCACAGCAACCTAGTATATCGGAGTAGTGAGATGTAAATTACTGCCCGGAAATGTTTGCCCTTGCCTAAAATGGCTGCCAATCGTCGCGAGATCCCACCCATGTTACAGGGTGTCTACAATAGTAAGGCCACATCGTCTTGGTTGTCATGTTTAGTTTAACCTCTTGCATATACCTGCATTATCGCCTGTATTGTGCGCTCATAAGCAAGTACTAAAGAGTGTCTGACTTGAATAAATTACATTTTCCTGCTGAACAGTTGAGGTTCAAACAGAATGCCTACGGGCAGTTTTGTTTCTTAGAACGATGATATAAATAACGCACTGCACTTTAAGTCCGTACATATAATTTTCCATATTTCTTCGTAACACTCCCGTGCTGTTCTCTCAGAATTATATTAAGTTAGGGATTTGGGTTCAAATATGGTTATACCAGAAGTTGGCAATAGTAGAAAAAAAACCATACCGAAAATACCGAAATTATGTTTTAATTCATAAGTAATAAATCTATATTGGTCATGATATCCAAAACATTTATATTTAACATAATTATGATTATTATCATTTTTTTAACATAGGTATTTCCACAGACGTTCATACACTCCCAATAATTAACCCATACCCTTGTGACAATCGACAGTGTTACAAGTTCTCGCAGGGGACTCACTAGGGTTATATCACCCTTGCAGTGATATGTGCATGTAATTGAACAGTTTATTTAAGATCCATAATGCAGGCAAAAAGCTTGTATTTTGGACATAAATACTTGACAGATGTAATTATATGAAAATGAGTACTAGATTTTCTTCTTCACCAGCAATCACTCGCCTCGACACACTACTTTGCAAATTGTGGCAGAGGAGTTAGTATACCTTTGAGTCATTGTGATGACATTGCTGTTTGTTTGACTGAATTTGGTTCAGTGGTTCGGATTTTATGGGCGATTTTGTTTTCAAGGTAATGGACTTAGAATATTCCTGCCAAGCGTACAGGAACACTAGTATTACTGTGACCTGACGCGTTTAAAAGGTAGCATCACTAGCGATGAAGATGATTTATTCCTGATTGATTTGCTGCTTACACGGGAACGGAAACGAGCACGAGAGCGCAGACCCGAGGTGGGCATGCTGGTCGGATACTACATCGCTTCCTACTCAGATTCGAACAGCGACAAGACGTATGGCCTGCGACACCGTAACGAAAAATTGTTTCTCGGAAACAAGGAAGTGGTGTTTTTTCCAGGCGATGTGATGCAGATCGGCAAGTACAAGGTGAAAATGACACATGGTCTGGGCCAACTTTTGTTTCATAGGTCCCAAACACTACACCGAATCAGATTTGCAGAAGTACTGTCAGCTGCTACAGTCCAGTCGTGCTTATTATGCGAACGATAACTCCTCAACGTAACAATCTGAGGACACGACCCATGCAAAATTTGGCATTATCGCAGGACTGTTTTCACCGTTGGCCGAAGGTACTGGATCGGGTCTGCTGCTGCAGAAGATCGACGCCAAACGCAAGATAGACTATGTGTATTGGGAGGATCCAAATGAACTCGTCTATAGACTACGGCTGCTAGTCACTTCGCAGTCTGCTGGTAATTGGTCGCACAACAACTAGATTATATCCATCATCGAAGAACTCGTCGAAGCTGGCTTCGTCGTGCGATGACGAAAAGGTACGGCGTAAATCACTGCTCCACGTTCTCTGGACTCAGGGCTAGTGTTTTTACCAGACTCTAAAAGTCAAATTGTGGAGACATTTCATGGCGAACAGAAACTGCAAGTGACGAGCATCTCCAAACAACATGGCATTTTCCACAAAGGCTTCCGTCACAACTGGTCAACAGAATTGTACAAGGTTATTCGCATACGACATTGGTATCCGTGCATGTATTACCTGGAGGACCTACGAGGCGAATCCATCGTCGGAGGCTTTTACACAGAGTAAATCATGCTTACGAAGTTTCCGGACGTGAATTTGGTGGAAATGGTGCTGAAATGGCGTAATGTACGTGTGTAGGTGTGGGGGCTCAGACACTCCAAGTTTTACGACTGTTAGGTCGACGAGAAAGACACTCTGTTGTAGGACTCAGCAATTTTTTTTTATAAGTTGTGGTATGTACATGGCATTTTTAAAAAATAAGAGTTGTTTTTTACTTTACTTTGAATTCATTTTTATTCTTGACTGTCCTTGTACATATTTTGGTAGCTCTGAAAGACTGATTAATTAGGTGGTGTTGTGAGGGTCTGTTTTAATATATCATGAGAAGTGTTTATCAGCCCCTAGACATTTTATATTTGTATGAAAACTTTCAATATTGCTTGGTAGTTAAACTTTTGACACATTTGATAATATTCCAGTTTTGAATATACTTATGGGTTATTTAAAAAAAAAAAGTCTCTAGCAGCATCTACTACCACCTGTGCAGTACCATTGTTTCAGGTTGGTATGGTGCACATAGTCTCCCAAGTTGTTCTACCATGGTTCAAAATGGTAGGGTGACATTCTCCATCACATTGCTCTTCCCATGCAAGCACAGATATGTTTTACTTTTACAAGGTCATCTGGCCTGCCTGTCCACACATGATCACAAACACAACTTCAGTAACCTAAATTGTATATAAGTATTATTTCCCTATAATTTGTCACCTTATTGTATTAGTTTCTTTTCTCTGTTTTGAAAAAAAATTAAATATTTACCAGTTTTTTTCATTAATAAACTTTACACGACCATTTCTCTGAAATGATAGGGCTACATTATAAACAATAAAATAAGAGGTAAAAATTCCAAAAACTAAACACATGTTTTATTCCTTAAGGTTTTTTTCACGTAAATGTTAAGCAATATAAGTTTACATTGACAGACAAAGAGATTTTTTAGTGTAATTTTTTCCTGAATTTATGTTGTGACATTTTTTGCATTGCACTTACATGGATCGATTTATAGATACAATGATAAATTCCCAGCTGTTTTTATTTTTTACACACACCGGCATGCACCATGTGCTCAATGCAACTATATGTTTATTCTCACTGTGTTCTGTCGAAAAAGTGTTTCTTTATAACGTTATTATTTACCACTGCCCTTCCCCATCCTCATCCGGTGAGATAGTCTTTACCTCGCACAGCAAGCTGCGACAAGCTGGGGTCTGCTCGACGAACGGAATCATGTCAGCTTTTTAGTCCGGTAGGAGTCTATGCATCTCGTCATAGCATTTTTCACTGAAGCGAAGCACTGTTTCCTGCCCCCTCGCCGTATTTTATAGTCCCTGCGCTGGATGTCTTCTTTAATGATGATAGTTTCCCCATTGTTCAGCTCTAACAGTTCGTTGGTGCTGCATGGTAGGGATACGTCCGTCCTCGTGTTGTACACTGCACAGGTTTCACCATCGCACTGGATCCTGTCGATAAAATACACTTTTGATTGACCTTCAGCGTTCATTATGCTTGGGATGTACACAGGCACCAGGGCATAGTAGAGGCAGGAATTATTCACACCATCACATACTTCTATGTTTTTCACAGTATCCTCATACCGCGGGTCACCTAGCCAGTATTCCACTCGTTGGAACCCGGGGTATGGCGTTGGGATAACACTTCACCATGGCTGACTCGAAGGAGCTGGTGTACATCACCATCGAAGATCGTGGTCGTGATGTGATGGGAGTAGCTTTGACAGGCGACAACCAACTGCTGCTGGAGGCAATAGAAGCCTGCGTGGACCCCTCATGTTCTGGAAGCCATTCGTCGCATGTAGTCGAGGTGAATGAGGTACTGAGTCGGAGACCTGACGTGATCAGTAGCATGAGGTCGGCGGTCGCTTGGTCTGCAGGGCCGTTCATGTTGTTCACTGTGCAGACCCTTCGTCGATGGAAGTGGACTCGGTGGTGGCTGCTGCTTCACGACGTCGGGACTTGCACCAGCTCCGGGAATGAGGAGTGTCCGGAATGGACGTGGTGTTGTCTTTGAAGCACTTCTTGCAGGGAAGGCAGTCCCGTATTTCTTCGTCCAGCTGTAGGTAGATCAGTAAATACTTGAATACTGCCGAAATTTCGTACTGTGCGTACGCCAACAGGAACTCTTTTGGCAGATATGGCAACTTGTCTCGTTTGTCCAAGGCACTAAGTGAATGCACCTATCCAAATGCTAAAATGGCCGAAAGGACAACAAGTATGCATATTCTAAAACTCCAGTCAAGAAATAAACTGCATACTCTAAGTTAAGCAGGTGACAACGCTGACTGCAGCAACAGGTGGAAGACTGGGTCCTGAGGTTTTTTATATGCCAGTATATGAATGCAATGGAGGTGGGAGGTGAAGGTGCATGATTGGCTCTGACAAACCAACCAATGAGAAAATAAGTATGACTGGAAGGAGGTGGAGGTAAACCTACCGACTCAAGTTACCAGACACTGAGCAGTTGCAGAAATGCTAACAAAGCTACTCCCACACACATGGTCATCCGACACCATCCAGGTATGAAAACGACATGTAAGTGCGCACAGACTCCAGTTACCAGATACCAAGGGGGAGCAAAAATGCTATGTGCCGACTTAGGATATCTGACATCATCCAGGTGCGAAAACAGCATGAAAGCACGTACAGACACCAGTTACCATGTAGGCGCAGACTTGCTCTTGACATTTACAAGGTCAGCTGATGCTTGGTTAAAAATGAAGGGGTGTTGTGAGTTCAAATATAGAAATGGTTTGTTGGTTATTAGAGAAGTTATTCTACGAAAGAATGGGCTGATGTATGTATTAAATATATGTAAATACAATTTTTATATAAATCCATACTATTATATGTATCTGCCTCTCTGAGAAACTTATTAATTAAGTTTAAATCAACATCTAAGTGAGTGCATGTTGTAAGAGGGCTATAGTACTCGTTCTAGTATGTCAAACGATAGCTAACTAATCTTTTATGCCAAGGTCTTATTAATGTGAAAAAATATTTCGTCCAAGTGGAATCTTCGCTCATATTGAACCCATGGTCACACCCATAGCTCTATAGCTCCATAATATTAAAAAAATATACTTAAAAATAATTCCGAGTTCTAATATACATGACTATAGAGTGAGGTGGTAAGGTCAAGATAGGTTAACATGTCTTTCAAAAGTCCTGACATGGGGTAGAATGGGCATGATTAAGTTAAAAATATTCCGTGTTCTACACACTATAAAAATACTTTTCTATGTTCTTATGTACATGACTAAATGTACTGGTGGGTAGGTTAAGTGGATGTCGAGGAGAAATGAAATATATTCCAATCCCTGATATGGGGTAGAATGCATACAACTGCAACTGTGTTGTAGAGTTAGGTTCTTGTATGACTGATTGGTATGACCTAATCACATGTTCCGTTATTTTGGCAGTATGAAAAAAAGTATAACTTAGATAGGTTAAGCGAAGTGTATACTGAACAGTTTGATTATGGATTGGTGTGAAATTTACAGGCATTATATTACATAGGAGTACAAAACATTGGTTTTTCTAAGTTCAACCTCGAAGTCCCTACAAATTTAAGACTGAGGTATTAAAAAAAATTTTATATATAAATATTAATCGAAAAAGTGTGAATAATCGACAATCATAATTTAAAACACTTGGCGTATATTTACTAAAACAGTTTTTTTTATATATCATTTAAAAATCCAATATGGCGCTTGTCATAGTCACATAATCATATATTCGGATGACATATTATTATCTACCTAACAAATAAGAATCCGTAGATTCCTCACTCGATATACTTTAAAGATGAAAATAGAAAATACTTAAAAAAAATAAAAGTATATATGATAATCTGAAATTATATATATATATATATATATATAATAAGTTAAACCAATATACTAAAAAAAAATATTAGATATAAATATGTTATAATAAAAAATAACACTTATAAAAGAAATACTTAAATAATTGTGTAAGTTAAATCTACATAATATATGTAAGTTAAATCAAAATAATAAAAAATATAATCAAAATAATATAACAAAAATTATTGATTAAAATACTTAAAACATTATTAAGATATTTGAAATAATTATATAAGAAATAAAAATTACATAATAACAAATATATACTTATAAAATTATTGATATGTAAATTAAATATTTAAAAATTATATAATAAAAAAATTAAATGTTTTAAATGAGAGACATAATATTATTTATTCGGCTCCAAGCTATATACTGCTTATAAACTCTTGTCGTAGTGCATGTCGCGATAGCCATCTGATGTAAGTCTGGCGAACCAAGTCCAGCAGTTCGATCCTGCACTACTCTAGATAGTATTCTGAGTTCTAAAAAAGCAGCGCCCCTAGCGGCCAATTCCAGAACCAATATGGCAGTGGAGCGCACGCGACAGCTGTGAGATCGACTAATCGAATGAGAGCGACACCAGCGCTTCTAGTGGCTAATGCCAGAACCAATATGGCGGCGCCCCTAGTGGCAAAGCCATAACTAATGGGGGAAACAATTGACAAACTAAATACCAAGACGGCGGCCTCCAGTAACAGCCTATGTAAATAGAGAAAGAGAGAGAGAGGAATGAAGAAAGAGATGTCTGGCTTCCAAAAGGAAGAAAGAATGCAAAAGAAAAAAGTGGGAGCACTCGGGGAAAACACTCGGAATGCCAGAACATGAAAAAAGACTTACTGGTTATCAAGACGGCGGTGTACTGGCTACAAAGATGACGGTCCAAGATGGCGGCGTACTGGCTAACAACACGGTGGAACCTAAGATGGTGGACATGTGACCGGAACAACAGAGCGGGAAATCTGATAACCACTTGGCGGCCGCGTGTCCTTGGCACCTCGCACCTCACACTGCACCCTGATGTCCCCCAAAGGAACATCGTACTACTACTAAAAATACACAATGTTCAGCACTTAATAAATGACTAAATGAATACTCTTGAACACTTGGCAGAAATTGTACAATCAAGGCCAAAGACAAAATACAGGTATGATATTGCACTATACCGGTGCGCGGAAAAAAAATTCCAGTTGATTGTGAACCAATATAAATTGAGCTCACCAGATTGAATGCAAGAATAGAAAAGATCCTCAGATAAGTTGACGTTGCAATATCGCATTTGGAGGTTGCGCTGCATAGGAACATTTTCCATCGGCGTTGAAATTTTCTAGCTGTACTTACATTTTTATATCTGTGTCTTCCGTTATTGCTTCCAGTTTGTAATTTGAATACGTGCCCGCCCTTGGGGAGTACCGTAAAAAGAAATGATGCATCAGTGTGGGTGTTTGACATGAAAATTCTATTTTCTTTGCCAATCCTTTTAGGCTTGGAACAAAGCTCTTGATTTTTAGACCGGTTTTGCAGCTGAATATTTGCTTTCATCTACTTCAAAAGTAGGTTTTAAAGATTTCATGCCTAAATTACCTAACGCATTCGAATTACATAATACACTGTTAGTGTTATTATCTATACTTATTTCCTTCTGTATCCTTCAATATTACATTCTCAGTTTGTTATCAAGCGAAAGCCAAGAAATTTTTAAAATAATTGAAAGAAAATATCTCAGTAAATCATCAAAATAAGTCATTTATCAGTCAGCTTGTACAAGACATTAGGATCATACATGAAAATTACTTAATTTTAATGGCAACAACTCCTGCCATCGTCCAGGAATGAATGATTCAAAAGAAGAAAGTAATTGTTTTCTACATCTAACATTTTCTTATTGTCATACACCTAGCGTCAATAAGATAACATTTTTGGGTTATAATTTTGGCCATACATGAGACATACCAAACAATTAATAACTTACTTCCTGGTCAGAAAAACAAAATTCTCTATCAGAAACCATGGAAAGTTACTTCATCACACCATAATACCATAAAACTGTTTCTATATTCTTTTGCACACCCTAAGTTTATGTCCAGCGCTTCATATTATGAAAAATTTAATTGTGCAGATGTGTGCAGTTTGTAATATTATTGGTACCTCTACCGTATGATGTGAGATGGAGTACCAATAAACGTATATATCGCTTGCAATTTATACACTCACGTTTTCATGTACATAAGAATTCAAGATGGTGCTGTATGTCAACACCGTTATCATTTCAATAACCGCATAAAGGCATTTTAAACAACACGGAATCTAGGAATATCATCAGCTACTCTTACTGATTTAAGAAATTTTTGTGAAATTCATACCGAATCTCTACCAGAAATTTTACAAAGATATGAAGGCATTTTCACCACTAGTAATCGACTCCGGAGTGATAAAAATGTATTATCTTGAAAGTATTGACAAGTGACAGGTACTCAGCTGTGTGGCAATTCTAATGCAGATTAAAATTTATTAGTGAATGATTTATAAATGTAATCATCCACTTCAGAATCAAGAACCAAAATTATTCTTTGATCAATTATTATATATTTTTTATGTTACACGTCCAAGATTCTAGTAAATGGACGTATCATCATCTTCATTTATCTTTCGCATATCTTTCACAAAAGCATGTGTTTTGGTCTTCATTAATCAACATGTATTTCATTACATGATAAGTATTAATTCTAATACCATCTTATTGAATATCCCCAATAAATCAAAACTATCGTGAAAGATTTTCGTTACAGAGTGAATTAAGTCCATTAAACAATAACAATGTTGTGTCTACAGGAAGATGTGATACATTCACAAATATCGTTGCTTAAAAAACAAGGGATCAGAATTTCATTGCTTGTTATAGGGTTCTCGCATATAATTCCAGAATTACAACCAACGGTCGCTAGAAATTACTTATTTGGTCCCCCCCCCCACCCCTTCTCTCTCTCTCGCTCTCTCTCTCTCTCTCTTTCTCTGTAAGGATATTTTACACTTAATATTAACTGTAAAATATATTTCCACAGATTTTATATTCCTTGTACTACATGTTAAACTAATTATTAGAACATTATCATACATAGAATGTTTCAGTATAGTAAGTAGCATTAATTAGATGGCATATGTTGGAAATTTTGTAGCTGTAATATACTTACGATTCTTCCATAAATTAATAAAAAGCCTTTTATTGATTTTCTTTAATATTTGTACATTTCGTTCGTTATTATTACTTCGTTTCAGCGTACAGTGAGTATTATTTTCGTTCTATGAAAGAAGTTAAGTTATTGCACGTATTGACGTGAATAAAACTTTTCGTTCTTATATTAAAAAAAAAAGGTTTGAGGATAATAAACAAAAGAACTATTTGCTTTGCAAAAATATGCGCATTCCATTGTTACTTCAACGGTATGTGACGTAACTAAAAAATAAATAATGAATTTAATAATATTATTCGAAAAGATCTGTTTAGCACTAAACAACTAATTTTAATGGCCTGTAAATGGTTTCATGTGAAGTAATGATTTGAATGATGAGGCGGTAGAACGTTTTTTTTAAGCTAACGTCTAATAGTTTTAGACACCGTTCAATACATCTGTAGGGATTTATGACGCTTCTTATGATATTTCCAAACCGTCTTGCCATTTTTTAAAGCGTCTGGCTGTCAGGATATTTACAGGCTGTAGGTATTCGTTGAATAAAAGAGTTATTAATAAATTAATAATTTCTTTATAAGCACTCCACTAATGAAATTCACCAAACATAATATATCGACAATGATGGCTATCTCCTGCAATTTATAACTAATATTTACATAATCGCCCGTCTCCTAACGGAAATTAATACAATCCAAAAGTTTCATGACCCTCTTTAGACAATCTATTAACACAAATTGAAATAGTTTTACTAATATTGTAATTTTATATCTGACAGTTTGAGTATTTACAGTCAGGTGTGTAACACTCGTTAATTCAGTTTCACCTTGTTTCAGTCGAGATATCACAAGTCTTTCCTGTCCGGAATGTTCTGGAGCTTCTCGAGCCTCCCATACACAGTAGCCTCCCATTCTCCGGACACCTGGCCCTCCGCAAGCGTTCTCTTACTCTCGCTCGTAGCCACCGCGAACACACTCGTCTGCTGCAATCTCTCACACCTTCGTTCACCGACGGTGTTTGAAGACCCTCGATACCCCGATCTTCGCTAAACACTTGTTGCGCTCAATCTAGGTGGCTCTCACAGACTGCCGACACACCAGCTATGGCCGTACTTATACTGTAGGAACCCTGACCCAGAATCTTCTTCACACCTCGGGACACGCCGAGGGAGGCGTTCGCTGGAAGTTTCTTTCAGATGTTCTCAAATATTGAACTCCTCCGACCGGGCGAGGCAGTGACGATGGTCCAGGTCAGCTGTCAATCATTATTCCTGTAGGCCTGGCGACGTAGCGGCGCACAGTGTACAAAAAGCAACTATCAAGAGCTCATTTGCAATTTTTTAGACATCATTAATATTCCAAACCATTGCCTTACTTACGTAGCCATTAGATTGGACAGACAATAACAAGTCAAAGCTGGCGTATTTGAGGGGCGAGAATCGTCTGCTGCGACCTGCAAACTCATGAACTGAGCACGAGGAAACAATATGTCCAGCGCCACATAACGCCATTAAAGTTGTTAGTTTTGCAAGATTTTGGGCGTTTTATGTCAATGTAATTTCTTTACCATGGTGGATGGTCTTTGAGTTAAAAGCTCCAACATTATTTAGAATAGTTAATGTCATGAGTAGTAGGGAAATGGCGGTCGACGCTCAACTGCGTCGGCGTTCGGATTCGGATTCGACCGGCCGCCACGTTACATCACCGTCTATTCCGGACCCATATTAACTCGACCTTTGACCTGTAACCTTTACCTTGACCCCGTGACCTCTGACCCAAAAAACAAACATTTACGAAAAAATTATTTAATAATTATATAAAATGTATTACAAAAAATTATATTTAAAATATCGTTTAAGCATACATAAAAAAATTATCATCAAAAATGTAACTCTTATTGATAAAAATGTAAAAAATGATTAAACACCGTTAAACTTACTATTAGAATTTTTAATTTTAAAAATCGTTAATATTATATCATCAGAAAAAATTGTTTAGAGATGTATTGCTTGAATTAAAAAAAATTGTTAAAAAATTTGTTGTTAAAACATTTTGTTAAATAATTGTTTAAAAATGTATTATTATAATTTAACTTAAACAATCGCTGAAGAAATTTTTATAAAATTTTATTTGAAACATTCTTTAAAAATTTTATTTAAAAAATTTAAAAAAAATTGTTTTTAAAAATTTAATTGAAAAACATAAAAAAAAATTACAAAAATATTTCCATCACGACCACCGTATTTGTTTTTCGTTTATCATTTGTTTACATGTTACTGGAGGCGGCCATCTTCAATTTTCGTATGTTATTTGTTTACATGTTACTATCGCAGGGGCCATGGTGACTTAGCGGTTAGTCTGCTTGCCTCCTACCATGGTGATCCGACTTAAATCCCCGGCCGGGTCACTCCGGATTTTCGCATGTGGGAATCGTGTGGGACATCGTTGGTCAGCGGGTATTCTCTTGGATTTTCTATTTCACCCGCCCTTCCATTCTGGCGCTGTTCCATACTCACATCCATCAACATCATAGGCTCTCAAGACTTCGCTGTTAAAGACCGCCCAAATATCTTCACTCAATCTCTCTCTCTCTCTCTCCTCTCCTCTCTCTCTCTCTCTCTCACGCACACCTTAGCTCCGCCGATTACTCACTTATGTTGGTAAGCATCATGACCGCCATCTTAGTAAGCAACTCCACCAAGTAGTTACATTGGGTCAATTAGTCAAAGTCGTTCCACCATCATTTTGGTACGTTCTCATTTTATTTAAAAAATATTTTAAAATGTTTAAAATTTTGTTTTTAAATTTATTTTTAAAACCTACATTTACAGGGGCAATAAGTCCACCAATAATTCTTATTGGCCTTTTACACAGGTCCACTTGACTTGTAGCAGTCCTCCACCACGTGCACTCCACTATTTAGTCACTTTCATTCCACCACCACGTTTGTTTTTTTTTTCTTTCGTTCATTTGTTTTAGAGTTAGTCTCTCACCTTCGACCACCTCCGTTCCACTAACCCTCGTCATTGATACTGACTAATTAGTCGCATTTGCTCCATCCCCTAAAATTCCCCACCAATGTTTACCATTGGCTCGGTTGTCTTCAGAAACCTCCGTGCCGCAAATGTTTCTCATTGGCTAATTAGTCATGCCTGTTTCACCCGACGAATCAGTGTTCAATGTTACACCAATTAGTCGCGTGCTCCACACGCAACCCTTTTTTTCCTATTGGCTGATTACTCGGGTGTCTTCGGAATCCTTCGTCTCACCAATGTTTCTCATTGGCTAATTAGTCACGTCCGTTCCAGCCGACCAATCAGATGCCTCTCCTCGAAAACTTAGTCACCTCCGTTCCACCCCACCAATGATTCTCAATGGTTAATTAGTTGGTTCCCCATCATCTCCTTTAAACTCTGGCTTTTTAAGATGCGTACCCTAGGATCTCTGGGTAAAGTTGTACCTTGCTATTTCGAGAGGAGAGCCCGTTGATCATTTAGTTTAATCGCCTGTCATGGTATCCATGTCGTCAAGTACAGAAGATACCATTAGCAACGTAGAACACACTAGAAATAATATTCTTCAGCTCATCCGTACGATATTGGCACGAGAAGCAACATAGTCCATGTCGTCGATTGGCGCCCCGCTACTGCCAGTCAATCCGCACACAGCAGTCAACTCGTACCAGCCTCCAGAATACAGTGTATATCTTCTTCCAGCTTCGCTGAGAGTCCCATCAGTTCCAACTTCGAAGACAGTGACGTGACTGTCGTCGAATTTTCTCCATTTAGGTCAGAAAACGCGAGCAAGTACAGTGGATCGAATTAGGTCTACCGACGCGTAAGTTTTCCAGATGCTAGAAACTTTCTGCTAATTCAATGTTGCGATGGCGCAATTCACTGACTATGCTGCTACGATGAGTTCGAAGGCTGTTACGTGCTGAATACATTAACGTGCGAATATAAAAACTGTTACGTGGACAACTAATGTCCCGACTCTAGGCTTCCTTGTTCGCTGGAAGAGTTGGTAAAACGAAATTTTAATGTTCAATTAAGGAAAGCAAGAACATACGAAAGTGTATTGTACGAACTGCTCCAAAAAAAGTAAAAATAATTACGTGTATAAATGGCAGGAGAAAGACGATGGACATAACCACGTCGGGACAAGGCAAGGATTACCGGACTGGATCTCCAACTACACGCCTTTTGCATGTGGACTGTACTTAGGCTTGAGGCCGAGACCTTTCACCAAGACTTCTCGCAACGACGGAGCATGTACCGGCGACAAGTTTAATCCAGAGAAAAATTACGCAAGTACCTATATCTCCTCTACTACATGGTGTCACCTACACGGACCAGCTCTCAGCTACCGTGACTGTGGAGCTATGTGACGAAAATGTACATTTCCTCCTCCTCGATAGAAGAATCTATGATAATGCGTTTGAATTAGCAGTGCAAGATTGCGATAGTGATAAGTGTGTGGTTCATTTGTGCCATCCATAAACAAAGTTCCCCACAAACATTAGTTCCCACAAACATTTAAAATATGAAAAAATTAGACAGACGTTGAACCAAGTACGACAGGGAAAATTCACAAAATAAAAAAAAGACATACTCTTTAACAAATGTTCTGATTGATGTGACTGTGCTTGACACAGTTTGAAGGTTACAACGCCTTCGAACACATGGCCAGAGGTGCTTGTGTGTGGTTGCGTATATGAACTTTGCTCTATCTATAGAAAAACCTAGATTATGGAAAACCTCGTATTGCCCCCGTAATTTGGTTTTTGTTTAAACATACTGTGTAAACGACATATTAATGTACGTGATTAATAGCATGGATGGGGAAAGAAAAGGATGTACATATCTTACGCGCACTGAAAATCATTATAATCTTATTATTTAATTTTTTTTCAGTAAATTGTTTATCTTGTAAAATGTGTTAAACATATTTACTAAAAAACTTGTTAAACTTGGAAAATATTTTCTTTCACGTGTTTTGTAAAATATTTTCTTTCATGTGTTGTGGTAAAGATCCTTTTTGTTAAATATGTATTTAACTTGTAAAATGTTTTTTTCTCAAGCGTTTTCTGTGTAAATAAAATGAATCTATATTTGTTCTTAAATTTTTTTTGCAAGTACGATGTATGTGATATATATATTATACATATATATAATTTGCTTTCATGGTTTATTAGTAAGTATGATGTATCTATATACAATGTAAAATAATTTTTTTATGTTACAAGTATTTGTGTAATATTTTTTTTTCGTATTGAAATAACTTATAAAAATTACGATGTGTTGCTGCTGTTGCTGGGTGCGGACGATACAATGTGAGGCGGGTGTTGTCCTTTTGCAGCGTGGCAGAATAAAGGTTGCCATATAAGCACATCCTCTCTCCATCAGCTCCCCTTTCGTCTTCACGCATTTTCGAGTGGTAGTTAATATGAGTGATCAACAGTTCCATCTTGCAGTGCTCATAGTTTTTTAAAGTCAATACACTTCATTAAATGGCTATTTGGTAATAACGTCGCACAATATATTTGTTGTAATAATAAAGAAAGAAGCTAAAAATAATGTGCGTTAATTTTAAGTTTGGAATAATGTTGCAGGTTATAGGAGTAGTCATAAAATAGATATTGCACGTACTTGTCATTTATCCAAGGTAAAAGCAAGCGCAATATATACATATTGTTAAAAAATTAAACTATTTCACGTAATTGTCCCGTTTACCAACGGAAATGCTGGCGCAATATATAAAGATTGTTTATAAAAACTATTGTATATATATTTTCCCCATTCGTCAATAGAAAAGCAAGCGCAATATACACAGATTATTTGCAAAAAAACTTACTTATGTTTCTTTTTACGCAGAGAATAATAAAGTACTGAACACACTTAGTTATAAGTTAAATAACATGTCGTTTATTGCAATCAGAAAACCACATACAAATAACACACTACAAAAAGTTAGGATAAATGCGTTTCTCCATCTTTAAAATCGCGTTTGTTTTACATTCGTATGAATGTCTCGATTGAGCTGCAGAGTTTCGGTCGGTATAAATCGTTTCACAAGTCGTTGCATGTCAAAATTTCACCTCTGTAGGAACACGCATACAGTTAGAGAGTTCTAGGTATACATCAGCAACATAGTTACGTAACCTTGTTTCAAAGTTATTTAAACACTGGCGAATCGCATCACTGTCGGGTCGAAGGGCGGGAGAGATAGCATCGAGAGGCAGCGGAGACCACGTGTCCTCCCATCTTTCGGAATTGGTATAATCAATATCAGAGACTGGCGAATACCATACCGGCACAGGTAAGTCCGTCACTCCGCGAGTCTCTGTTGTTTTTGCACATGTAAAACAGTCATTTCGGGTGATATATGTTCTCTCTGCGGTACGATGACAGCTTCCAGCTGCAGGGAACCCTCAGTGATGGTGTTGTCGCATTTAGACAATTCACCCTTTTGAAAGCCGCAAAAGAGCAGCGACTGGGAGCCCTGGATGGACACCACCTGGAAGTGTACTGCCCGAGTGCTTCGGCCATGTACTGTTTGGAAGGTGCCGTCTGGCTGCTCCAGAAGGGCATCTCCGTCGCGATATCAGACGCTGCTATAGGTGCAGCGCTGGATTATACCATGGTATCCGATGGTGCAGCATCGAGTTGTCCTGAGATGGAGGCATCCATCGTTTCGAATAACTCCCCCGCTGCTATTAGGAGAGCATCGTTACACTCGGACCAGATATCGACTGTCGACATTACGAAGATGGGTGCTAGCTAATGCCCATAGCCACAGCACAAAGTTTTCGACGCCAATACGATGGCAATGGAGGATAATGCCTAGTACGGCATCAAGAAAATAAATCGTTTATCTTCTTACAAGTGTCACACCACGGCACACCATCATCATCCTTTGGCACCACGTCACCCCGTTTCTCAGCCCGGTGTGCCTCGCACCATAAACGGGGGGTGCGGTTGCCGAGGGTACCTAGGCTCTATTTCGTACTAGTTACAGCCAGTGCATTATACGTACCCTCAAGAACATGTCAAGCACTTTGTAATATTCACCGACATAATTCTCACAGCGCGATGAAGTACAACAATAGGGCATCAACATCCAAACTAAATCTTATTAGCGAGAATCCAAACCCCTCTTCCTACAATGCTCTGCATACTCCCACCACAGCCTGCCTCCCCTTCAAGATGTGCTTGTTTGCTCGCGAATACAGAATATTACCTATATTACCGACTTTATTTCTAGATAGGCAGGACCCTTAAATAAGTTTACCTAATAGTTTATTTTTTTTTAAACCGTGTACATATTGTTTGCCATTAAAGTAATAATATTGTACCAACGAAATTCTAGCAATAACCAATAGCAACATAGAGGTGTAGGGGACGGCCACAGAGAAACGTCATAAGAGAAACGTCGAGTACTCCCAGGAGAGGATACTGACGGAACTATTAATCATGCATAAGAGAGGGAAAGAAGATAGCCGCCAGGAAACACGTATTGATTCTAGTAGGGTAATTTTTTTTTTGATCGGCTTACAGTGCATGCGGGACAGGGCATGGTCGAGCGGATGTCGAAGAATTACTTTGCACAAGCTTTTTTTCCTGTTTCCTGCTAGCCATCAAACACCTGTTGGTACCAGTGACTCCTGTTCCCACGAGCCAATATTTTACATACTAGTTTTAACACACACTTTATATATATATATAGCAAAAATTATTATATTAAAAATGTAAAATTGTTAAAATAAAATTACGCAATCTAGTCAGTTTTTATAAAAATGTAGGCCCTATATTTTATTTACCCAATTTACAAACAAACTACAAATGCGGCAGTCTGTTTTTTAATTAAATTCAATCTGCAAGTCAAAACATGTTTGTAAAAATGATTAACAGTCTCTGACATTCGATCCAACGCAGTAGAACTAGATTCGTCGGTACATCTTCTTCCAAGTTGAGGTGAGCCGTGGACGAACCTTCTGCGGCGACGGCAGCAGGAAACGTCACACGTGGATGTTTGAGGGGGCGCACTTATTAGTCAGATGCAGGTCCCCTGGGATTTTTCTTATGCATCGTGGCGCAGTTTAAGTCGACACCTCGCAGGTATTATTTTTTTTACCGACATACACAATTCTGTATGAAGCAGTTATGGGTGGAGCAGCCCTGGGTGGAGCAGTCAGGGTCTCGAAGTTGCTGAAATTCCAGAAGCTGGTCCATAGTTGCTGGAAGAGGCGTACCCCACTTCATGTGATGAACCAAGCAATTTCCGGGAGTGCAAAAAGTTATTAACTGTTGCGTAGGGTCACCCGAAGTCAGTGGTCCAATATATCACATTTTTCTTCATAGGTATGTAGCGACCCAGACTCCCAGAACAAATAGCTGATATAAAAGTTATCTGGAAATGACAGGACGTACAGTTTTTCAAATGAAAGGGCATAATCTTGCTCCCACGGTGACTCGTACTCGACTGGTGACTAATTTATTTTAGTGTTTTATTCATGTACTTTTTTTAGCAGCATGGAATGAAGTCATAGTTCACACTACCAAAAAGGTATGTATATAGAATTATGTTACATCTCAGTGCATGCCACTTGTAATGTAAATGAGCGTTTCTTGAAGTGCTCACCAAAGACGGATCAGATTCTTTCCTCATTTTACGAAAGGAAGGACAGCCATGATCACTCTGTAAGTCAAAAATATCCACATTTAATTATACACAAATTACTCTACCATTTTTTTTTTCCGCTCGAGTCCGGCCATACAAATCGTTTCGAGTCAAGGCATGACCGTAAGGTTTCCTTAAGCACGGAGCTGCTCTGGAAGCCTTGTATATTACGGTACATTATTACGACCGACGGAAACGTGCATACCCACACCATGCGTATTTAAGTGCATAATTAACTGATGATTTTTACCACGCCGGAAAACAATCGTACTGAACAATCCTGTCGTGGAGTGTCAAGCAGTAGGCAGCTGTGTTTGCGTACACATTTTCTTTGGTGAACATCTCGATTCCACAGTCGACCGTACCATTTTGCACGCGCTCGTTTTGTTTCGATGTATCGAATACTAGCAGAGGTACTATGTCTCGGAAAATTTTCGGGGCTCAGATTGTGATGCACCTCGAATCTGCAATACAAGGATTGGAATAGCGAATACATATAATATGCCAGCAGGTACTGCCAATTTTCAAAGTTTGCGTTCGAATCCACGTACAGGTAGTTCCCACTATTCAAATGTATATTTACGTTTTCGACCTTGCAGTGGTCGAATGTAGACTTGTCGGCTCTGATAGTATGCTGTTTCTTCGTCTGAAGCCCGGATAGGATGTAGCGAGGCTTTTCCGTTCTGGAAGGCGTCTTCACGACCCAGTGATTTCTATTGGCGGCAGGCAGGGTCGGGCAGGTGACCAGGCCGTCCAAATCTCTTCACTCATTCTAATTTAAGTTAAAATTATTACGTAACATCTTTGGTAACGTGTTTGAAGTAAGCCTTATTCCAGTGAAAATTCGTCATATGACATACAGCAAACAGTGAAATAGCAGCAGAGAAGGCAGGTGATAGTGAAACTGAAATAGTTAAGTGGAGAAGGCCAACCTTTCCGCACCAGGTGTGAGTAACGCAAACCATCTCAAGATTAAGGGAACTGGTCATATCTGCACTGTGACGCCGATTACAGTTTGAAATAAAAATATGTTCGTTATCGAATAAATTACTGATATAACACCCATTGGTATAATATTATGCCAAATAAATAATAGTACGATTTTCACGCGGAATACAAAATATTGCCTAATTATAAATACTACGGAGATAGATTTACGGATAACCAGTTTTGCGTTAGCTTTGCTAATTTTAAATCCTAAGTGACATGTTTCTTCAGTTCTAACTGAATACAATTAACTGTAACATTATCGCCCATGTGGCGAGGATGCCATAGTCATAAGAGAATCCCTCATTTTTCTATGAACGTAAGATAGGGCATGCGGCTAACCCCAGAATTTTTCCGTATGCTGAAAAATATACTTGAATCTGATAGACTCTGCTTGTGGGAAATTCATTGGATAAGCATCCGTGATTTGGTGAATAAATATAATTTACTGCAATAATTAATATGAGAGTGATAGTCAATGCGAGCTGTTATAAATAAAACTAAAATAGTTAATTACATCTTATGTAACAATAAGTATGTTTTCAGTAGTGCCAGTAAAGCTGTGCCTACTGTGCCTACAATTAATTTCACTGAAATGGAACACAAATTTTAAAACGAAATTTTAGAGTTGCTTGCTAGCTGATGAAGCAATACAGCTGATACAAATATGTGCCAACTGGGAAACTAATACAACTTTGCCACTGAAAATAAATCAAGCGGGAAGAGGAAACTATGGGAACCTCGAACACGAAGTTTTTTATTTTTTCGTCACTACGAACGCTTATCAGGAGAAGCAGGAGCAGGGTTGGTGCAGTGCCAAGTACTGGTATTTGCCTCCCGAAAGTGGTCTAATGACGAGAAGAACATAGAATCATACCAGAAAATTCAACCGATGAAAAATTCACAACCCTTAACAGATAATGCATTTCTTTGCAAATTGAAGGGGAAGGGAAGAGAAAATTCCAGAGAAATTTATAACGGGAAGTCTTATCTACGATTGTCCCAATCAATCAGAACGTATTAAAAATTTTAACAGGAAATGAACGTTAGCAATTGTTATATTACCAACAAACTTTCATTTCTGACTTCATTCTGAATCTTCAAAGCACTATTCAAAATATCTGAACAACGCACGAAATTAGAGACTTAGGAAGTAAGTAATGTTTCTTAATACAGTGCTGAAAATTATGTAGAGCAACAAGATTACGTGTATAAAATGCAATTTATGTTTAAATAACTCCCCGAGCGAAAAATAATTCGGTCGTATTCTGATCAGCAAAGATTCTGTCAACCAAACGGATTTATTTTGACGGCCAATGATTGTGAAACATGAATACCTACACAAAATGTTAATAAATACATCAGCTGTGACGAAGTTCTTTAAACATTTAGGGAAATGTGCGTTCGCTGCTTTGTCTTCCTAGTTCTCCACCGCCCTCCTCGCACCAGTGATGTACACATTCGCTATGCATAACGCATTCTTCTGAGCAGCACTGGAGCGATAAGGTCCACACTGTTACGCGCATCAAGTGCGCCATCGCCGCTAAGCGCAAGGCTATGTACTGGCGTATAGTGTTCTCGTCGCCCTGTGTGTACCTATGGAACTTTCATCGCTGATCATATCATTTTATTGGTGGAAAGTATGAAGGAAGGTTTACTGCAATGACTCCGAGTAGTTTCGTATGTATCTCGCGCGTATGTTTTAAGGTAGACTGCTTGGAAAAACCCGTCTTCGGTGATTTTGGAGCACTCTGGAATGGGGTGTTTAATGTATGTGATGTTTTGAAAGCGCTCAACAGTCATCGTCTGAAGAGTTTATTTTTTTGGTAGGTGAACACGTTGGACGCACTTTTCATAGTTCCGTGGAAAAACGTGAACTGCAAACACCCTGAAACTGCGGTTCAGGTGGCAGGCAGATGGAACTCAGTTACGGTGACAGGTCGCCTGGTTGCCGTAGGGTGCGCACTCAGCTCCAGCAGAAAACGTTCTATTAAAAACCCACCCAGCGTGTCTGAGTGATATCTGGTTAAGAATAGCAGTTAAGAAACGTGAACTGCAAACACCCTGAAAATGCGGTTCAGGCGGCAGGCAGATGGAACTCAGTTACGGTGACAGGTCGCCTTGTTGCCGTAGGGTGCGCACTCAGCTCCAGCAGATAACGTTCTATTAAAAAACCACCCAGTGTGTCTGAGTGATATCTGGTTAAGAATAGCAGTTAAGAAACGTGAACTGCAAACACCTGAAACTTCGTTCAGGCGGCAGACAGACGGAACTCAGTTACGGTGACAGTCGCCTTGTTGCCGTAGGGTGCGCACTCAGCTCCAGCAGATAACGTCTATTAAAAAACCACCCAGCGTGTCTGAGTGATATCTGGTTAAGAACAGCAGTTAAGAAACGTGTATTGCAAACACCCTGAAATGCGTTCAGGCGGCAGGCAGATGGAACTCAGTTACGGTGACAGTCGCCTTGTTGCCGTAGGGTGCGCACTTAGCTCCAGCAGATAACGTTCTATTAAAAAACCACCCAGCGTGTCTGAGTGAGATCTGGTTAAGAATAGCAGTTAAGAAACGTTACGCGTCTGTATATGTATTTCAGTTCCTCCATTTCCCTGCAAAGCAAGTTTATGTAATACCGAAAATAGCTCAAACGTGTGTTTTCACTGTCATTTTTATAGGTATGTTCCGAGACAACACATTAAAAAAGAATAGGGACGCGTATCAGACATTTATATTTATTATCACATCATAAAATGGTAGGGTATGCGAGGAAAGTATCATAGAGGCACTTTATCGACGGCTAGACTGCACACCAGTTCAGTGCTTTGCGCGTAGGGGTGATGGGAGTGTTGAGGCGCAAGTCTCGGTCGCCCCTAGCGCTCCCACACCTTTAGGTCTCAGACGTGCGAAATTCCTTCAACAAGGCGGCCACCTTAAGGTTTGGTCTCATCTGCCATGTTGAATTTTACATTTGTGAGCCATTACTTACCTTCCGCTGGAACAACTAAATAGAGTATTCATTATTATAGTTCCTTACATTTCACAGACACGTCTAAAAGGAGTTGCCAAATCGCCGGCAAGAAGGGAAATGAATTCTCCGAACAATCCCGCCAGCCAAATGCAAAGTCCACACCGTTTCCCACAAGCGAAACTTCGGGAGTGTCCGCCGGGAAACGAATCCGGTTCGCCTTTGTGGAAAGCGAGTAGTCTGACCACTGAACCACCGCGGCGCCTTTGCATGTCGTCTCGTCTAGCCTCTAGTGCATGGTGATAGTTGCTGTGGTATACACCTGCCAGGTTAATGTGGCGGGGCTTGCACAATGTATCACCAATATTTCGGACACCGTTTTCCTTCACAAGAGCGATCTGCATTTCAGGGCGGTTTCTAAAGATCTGAGGAACAATCTGGAAAGTACTGGCACATTTGTACTCACCATATTAAGGTCTCGCGCTCACGCAGTAGTTGATCATTGCACATTTGTACTAACCATATTCAGACCTCGCGCAGTAGTTGATCATTGCACATTTTGTAACTAACCATATTCAGACCTCGCGCAGTAGTTGATCATTGATCAATGTGTGGATCAGCAGTCAGTTACAATGGACTTCGAGGATACCACAGCGACCTAATGTGAGCGGGATTTGCGGTAGTCTACGAGGATTTATGTTGTGTTGTGATCGGGAGCAGTGAAGTACTTGGGATATTGTAATGCTGCTATGGGAGTGAGTGCGGGAGGTAAAGCGAGTGTGATGTACGACTGAACGATATCGATTTTGTAATCTAAAGGAGTAAGATATTTTACTGTGAAAATTTTACTCATGTATCCGGTTATTTCAAGGATTGGTTATTGTGTTAAATCTACTTCACTGTGCCTGTTCCGTTTCGTAATACAGAAGTTTCTATACGTTAGTAGTGTGGTAACAAAAGCATTATGTCTCTTTTGAGTGTGTTTAATATTGTCATGAATGCAGGCTGCTTCCCCAATATCAATAGAACATCTGCAACAACCATCGTAACATATGTGTAAGTGGACGTATCTCTAACACTCGTTTAATAATTTATTATAACTTCATCCATTTATTCCTTCCTTTTAATACGGGAGGTTTTCGTGGAAGTTGCTTGGTTACTAGATTCATAATTGCACAATTTAACATTAATTTATTCTTCGGGGATGGGGTGGGTTCAAAAACCATAAATAATTTAAACTACTCCACTTTAAAATTCATTCCTATTTAGTGGTTTATGGCTGAACCAAAACCGATTTAGTTCATTGCTTGCAGCTTTAATTTTTTAATTAATTAAATCACTATGTCCAAATAACTTGCTGCCCAAAATATGATATAAATTAATAAAGTTGAGTATCACAAATCTCTAGTAACTGTTGTATTGAGTGCCGATGTCAGATGGAGCCCTTTGAGAATTAACTAAACATATTAAACCTAGGTTGGCCGTCTACCGAAAGGGGACTTACATAAACCTTGAATTTACCAGCTACTACATTACTCTTTTTACGCCCCTCGCGGACCTGGACTGCCTCTCTCTTTCCTCGAGTAGGAGGTTACTCAAATGGCTGAACCGATCACACATCCACACCTTACTACAATTCGTCCCGGCCATTTTCCTGCCCGCGCGCGCTGGCATCTACACATTCCGTGTCGCACTCTTCATTCAGTAGCACCCTTGGCCAGGCCAAAGGTACCCGCCTATGCTTAAACAACCACCGGACCCAGACTAGCACCTGAGCGTGCGCACTAGCTGGTGCCTGG
Organism: Dryococelus australis; assembly: GCA_029891345.1. Lineage (NCBI taxonomy): Eukaryota > Metazoa > Arthropoda > Insecta > Phasmatodea > Phasmatidae > Dryococelus > Dryococelus australis. The sequence continues at coordinate 202,033,542 of CM056994.1, forward strand.
TCATCAACTCCCCTTGAAATCTCATCAACGCCTGTTCCCGCGGCCAGCGTTACACGACTGCTGAGCCTCAAGACGCCGCGTCGGTCTGTGAACCCGGAGGACCTTGCCAGGACCTAGCCCAGCACACGCATTTCGCAATAGGTGGGTCCGCATCGCGCCAGCCAAACTGCACGATTTGAGGAAGCAAAGCGCTGAACCCGCGGGCAGCCAATGTCCTCCGCAAATTGTCAGCTGAACATATTCACGTAACTGCCCCACCTGCTCTAAATATCCGGGTCCCGCACTTCCTCAGTCGCGACAAAGAAAACACTGCGTCGAATAGGGAAAAATTTAGAATTTAACATTTTCGAACACGACAGTGTTTTTTGTAATGTACGAACATTAAATTGAATGATCGTGATTAGTCGAATATGACTTGTGTTGCATCAGATTATTGCGCGCATTTATTTCCCACAATATGTGATGGCTATGTATACACGACTGGTAAATTTATGCTTTAGCTTCAGAAGTTTTTAATTCACTAGAGAAAAATCAGTCTCAGCACTACTCCAAATAATTTTAAATAGCTTATATGTAAGTGACATAATTGATAATTTCCAAGTAATTTTAACACAATTTTTGCAGCATGAATTTTGTCACGTGTTAAGGGTTAAAAGTAAACAAAAGTCTGAACTTACACAACTGGAACAAACTGAAGGGGTTTTCTCGTCACCAGCCTCACATCTGGAGCGTGGTTTCGTGGCTACATGACAGAATTACGAACTTCGAACGGCCAAAATTAAAGTATACATTAAGTGAACTGTATACCACAAAAATTCTAGCTTAGCGAATGGGGCTAAGAAATAATTTTTAATAAGTGTAAAGCACCTTAGTGGTTTTTTTAGTACTCTTCACTTAGAAACAAAACCAATACATGAAAAACGCAAATTCGTTACCAGCGAAAAAATTAATATCATTTTATACGCGATTATCATTCTCACTGATTGTTTATGGCATTGCATGTTTCAAAGAATACTTTATAGGACACGCATTTATTTCGGAAACCCTGTTTCAAATATTTGTCTTATTTGAATTATTAATTTTTCTTTGAGAAAGTTGTTGAAATAGCATATTTGATGTATCACTTTAACCTAGCAAAATCGTGTAAACACACGCAGTATTGGCATTGTGCTATAGTAATTTGGGTCTTGAACGAATTGTAATTTCAACGTAAGGAAGTGGTATCTTCTGAACCATTTGGCTTTACGCGATGACCAGTGTATCAAAGTTGGCTACACAGATATGGATTTATATTCAATGATATTTCGAGTTCGTATTCGTTAAATGAAGCTAGGCAAGCAACTAAGGCGCGTGGAGATCTTAATACTAAGCAGAGAGAGTATTAGGCACCGAATTGGGTAGATAATTTTTTGAGAATGGTCCGTACGTGTGTTCTGCAGCGTACTGTACTTCAGTGGTACTTTAGGTCCATTGTCCTGCTAGAGGAAATTCTGAAAATACAAAACAAAGAGGAGTTCCTGTCCAGTGGTTTTCCTGTTTCGTAGAGATGTCAGAGTACTTCTACGGTATTAGCAGCTTATATCTACAGGAAAACCGCTAAGAACCATCACAAGGTAGAAACTATATATTCCTTTTGCCTTACTGTTTTATGAGAAATAGACCATACCCAACCTGTAAAATCAGCCTAACTTCATAGATATTGAAGTACTTTTGAAAAGATTTTCGAGGTTAATTGCGTGATTGCGTTTACTTTTAATGGTTTGTTCCACGTACCGTACTCAAAAAGCCTTAGAATTACTATTAAATAGGATACACAAAAATTTGTGACTTCTCATTGATTGTCATACAAGGTATTTTAATAGTTTCTTGCATATTACCTGTCTCTGTATGACCTACCAGTAAAAATATTTGTATAAATATCTCCCTTCCTTATTTGCGTCTGTGTTGAGTAATTGAGTACATGTAGGTATCATTGGGTATTGAAAAGTTAGTTTTATGTATAAGATTCGTTTTTAGGTCCCCAGTGTTATCCTGTACTTCGTTGGTCTTTCACGCATTCAGACACACGAACTTACCTACTACCCATTACCATTTATGCCCAACCCTAGACGTCCAAAAATATATTATACGATTCTCCATACACACAAGTTTAGACTGAATAAATACTTCTGGTAATCTGTCACAAGGTTCTTGCGATATCTTTGCCATTTCGAAGTTCAGATACTTTCCAACAGTGGTAAAAAATCAAAATTTAATTTACAAAATGTTGAAATCATTCAGAGATTCTCAGACGCTGAACGTTGCACTAAAAAATGTAGAGCCATTGTACCTTGTTGGAGACTGTCAGGTATTTTAAGCCGGAAGATGTATCTGGCAGTGCTTTACATGAATATGCAGGAAATGGTACATGAAAGACTCAACAGCAAGAAAAGTGAAACACAAAATAGTATCTACTGACGTAACATCCTACTATTAGAGATTTTTATGAGATACACACAATAACTTAACTATTTCATAGAAAATGAATAGTATTTATCGGTAATGCGTCTCTCTGTAAATTATAATTAAATAAATTTGTCTAATGGCACGTTAGAAATTATGGAAAATTTCTGATTTTAATTTCCCTTATAATGTTTTAAAGTCTGTTGATGTTTACAACACTGTGTGAGACTTGACATAGCGTACAAATTTGCTGAATTTATAAAATTGAACACGTGGTTTTAGAGGAGGTTTGTTCTTTAATGCATAAAAATTTTAGTAAATTTACAAAATTACGTTAATAGTAAAAATTACATTTGCTGACCGAAAATACATTTCGAAAAGAACACTGAATGGGTGGAGGTTTCGCAAGTTTGGTTAGAATCGGTGTAGTAGTTTAAGGATGTAAAGTTCAGTCGAGGAGCACAGCAATAATACAAGGATCACAAACACACAAGGGCGCGGGAATATCGCTAGAGATTGCATATGTTTTCTTCGAGACAAGAATTCTGGGTTCGGAAATTATTGTTAAGTAGTATATAATTTATGCAATCAAATTGAGGCCAAGAAAAGTAGTGGCCTATTTTTCGCTTCTTTGTATTTTACTAATTAAAATTCTAGCCGTAACCGGCTTGTTATTGCAATATTGCAGCTCTATTAAAATTAATTTAATGTAACGTTTAAAAACAAGCAACTTGCCAAATACTGCCCTTGTAATTATATTCGCGCGCGACTATATACGTACCGATGTGGTGCAGAAAAACTAAACATTCAGTATGGTGATATTTGTAGCTGTTGCCTATCGCAGCTGGCAACTTATTTCTGAAGGAGTACTAAATTAATGTATAACTTATTGAAACATTCAGGGACCACATCCATCCTCTAAGAGAATTTTTGTTATCACGAGCTAAAAATGGATGGGATTGATGTTCCTACTTTGTAGAACATTTATAAGTGAAAATTAGATATTTAGCACTAAAAAAGTTTGGAGGCAAAATGTCATTTAGAAATTAATCCAGCCAATTACTTGAGGGGATATATTTTTATTTTCTAGTGATTACTAAACATTTCGTTAGTTAAAATAATGTAGTTACTTTGTAACCTCTTAAACATTTTTAAGTCTCCACAAAATAATTCTCAACACTCCAAAAACGGATTAGTCAGGTGAGAATAAACAATTATATTCAGATGTGTTTTATTGCAGAAAAATACAAAAAAAAATATTATTTCGTTAACAATATATAGGCTATTCACGGTAAAGTGAGTACTTTCGAAAGCCCTCTCATTTGGAATAATAGTTAATACCTAAGTATATTTTATTTTAGGCTATGACGTTATCTTCCGGGTGTGGTGTAATATACACACGGTGTCTATTACTTACATGTCTATATTAATTTTAAACCTGGTAAAAGGATGAAAATGGCAGGAAAAATAACTAGGACCTTCAAAACGCTCATTTTTCCTTGAACAGCCTGTAGACACGTGATCATTACACATTTTGTAACAGTTGCATTTTCAAAGATTGCAAATAATTCTATTAAATAAAAATTTTAGTAAACTTTTTGTTACAATATATATCTACCATAGTTGGGAATCTCAATAAGCATTTAAATCTCTCCTGAATAAATCATTTGAGGAAGCATACTGAGTTTTCTTGTGGATAAATTTAATTTGTCATCAAAGAGTAATTAAAGGCAAACAGTATATTTGATACGATTCAAACAAATGTGCGAAACAAACTCTACAGGTCTTCGTGATTAAACTTATTTATTACGTATCAAATGTCTTTGTATTTTATGTAATATTTAGGCGTAGAAACGCAATCAATTATAACTCTGGTTTAGTTAGTTTGCTCTCATAAGTAAACGATATTTCAGGTACATAAGAACCTCACAGCATTGAAGTGCATCGACTGCATATCAATACCAAGGGAACTGAAACATATGTACGATATTTTAAGACATGTGACTGAAATAGTATAATAGGAAATGAGTAATTAACCATGGCACATAAAAAAATTGTATAGTGAACCCCAAACCTGTAGGAGTGTGATCAACCACTGGTTCGTAGGAACATACATATATGCCACGGCTATGGGATGTGACAGGCAGCGAGAAAAATACGCAGCGAATAGCACAAACAGGACACAGGGGTTGCAGTTTTTTTCCCACTACCACGTCAACCATTACAGTGTAACGGACAGAGGACAGTAGCTTGGCGTTCCGTGATTTAGGAGATATCAGAAGCTGTTTCAATTTTCACGTTGAATATACACAGATAGTATACTTTCAGTTGATGATGTTTGGACGAGGGTATAACAAAAATATTTTCTCTTCATTTTCAACTTGCAAATTGTTGCTTACTGTTAATCATCTGAAATGCTATAAAACATATGCTCTAACCAGACCATCAAAAAATGAGGTACTTAAATTAACTCCAAAAATTATTAAAGACCTGGAATGAAACTAAAACTAACATAAAACTAGTTCAGTATCTCTAATATACCGAGTTTTTGCCATATCACTGTCTACACACATATTCGTATGAATACGGCAATGTGAATTAGTTGAATTTTAACAACACAGCTAATAAATGTTTTGATTTACAATTTGGAACATTCTGTTGTCAAGCACACAACAGAAAACGGGATGTTCTGCGATGTATCAAACTAAATTTACCACAGTACTACGACGGCGCTAGCATCGCCTCACATTAAATACGAACTTCTTGGCTATGCGGCGAGCTCTTTGGCGAGATAGATTCCCCTACTTGGCTATCTCTTATTTTCCAACCCTACTTCCTGTACCTTCCCCGAGTGAGTCGTGTTAATCTAAGCCCTTGAGCACCGATTTACCCCTGTCTTGTTTCTTCTCCACCTCACCGTCGCCTCAGGAGGACTGCTCATGAACTCCAAATGGAGACCTACTAACAGGAAAAACTGAGGCGTTATAATGTCATGATTTACGTGTGCCGTGTGTGGTCACCGTATTTTTGCAACTGTTGAAGTAATGCCCAGGGAAGAGTGGTATGGTGAGTCGTGGCGACCGTTAATGTTTAGTGGATTTTGGTAGCCATTTGTTAGCCTTATAATTTAGTGGTAGTTTTTTGAGGTTCTTCAGCATATGACATTTGGTACCCATTCTTCATGAACATGACCTTGCATTTAACGTTAGTTTAGTTGAATTCTGTGGCCTTGTGTGCCTTGTACATTTTTGTGTCTGCAAACAGCTGTTTCCTCTTCCACGTTCGTCAAATGGCGCTCGCGTGGTAGCCACGACTCCTGTGCTGAGCCTGGAAAGTATTTTTTAATTGCTCCTTCATGTTTTTAAATCTTTAGCAGAACTTTGGTGTGCCTCGTGCTGCCTCTGCTAACGTTATATTTTAGTGGTTTTTCAAAGCATTTAAATTTGTCTCGAGTTGCGAGAGGACTTGGTAGGGCAATAAATGTCGCTCTCTTGCACCCGAGTCTGTATAAGTGAAATCGCTTGAAAATATATGAATCTTCAGGTTTCATGTGTTACATTTGTGAATAATATAAATAATAGGTTAAAAATTTTACACTTCGTAGTAAACCATTGTGGTAACAAATTCAACTAGTATGACTTTAAATCATTTGAAGAATTTGCTGGATTTTGTGCATGCCTTTGAGAATTACTAGTAACTAGAAACCTAACATATGCATGCTTTGTACCCTTCAGAATATTTAAGTATTCCCAAACAAATGATATCTTTGTTCACGCACGTCTGTTATAGACACGTAGCGTGCGTAGTATATATATTTGGTGAAGTGCTTGTTTACTCCTTTGGTTACCAATACGATGAATAAACTAGGAACTCATTTAAGTTATAGCCAGGAGGGCATATGGTAAAACAGTGTGTTTTTACTGAATTGGTTGAATAGAGCACGAATCCATTGGTAACCAAAATGTTCATGATTGGTAGTTAAGACAAATAAGGTAATTTTTTGTGCTTTTTAATATATCCGGCCGGCACTGCAAGAGTCTGTAATGGTCAGTGCATGGCCAATGCCAAGAGAGTATTGTTAAAGATAATAATGAATTTTATGAGCTTCATTTGAGATAAGGTTAATGTGGTAAATTTGCAGAAGTACTTTTGGCGTATTATGTGTATGCCCCTATTAAATAGAATATCTGATGGTGTTTAACAATATTTAATTGAAATCTGTGAATAATTCTAGTAAATTCTGACGAAAAAAGTTTATATTGTCAATTCTAATTTTAAGTTGTCAATAGCCTTGTACCTCATTATGTCTTCATTTTACTATCACGCTTCTTATGCCAACGTATCAATCATTATTACGCTACTTTACGATACTGTTCAGAAAAATGAAGAATTTTGTGGTATTGTCAGCATAAATTCAGAACAATACAATCACCTGTGAGAACTTTACGAGATCCGAGACAGCAAAGATCATTGAAACTTTTTTGATGGTCATGTCAGTCCATGCCCCAGACCAAAATATGTCAGTTCTTTTAATAGTAAAATATGAAATAGTAATAGTAGGAAATAACTGGTTGACATGTAACCGCCACTTGGCAACGGAGCCAGAGCCGGCGGCCGGCATTCTGTAATGACACCTGACCGCTATCATTGATGTCATTGACTTTTACCCCTTATCCATGACCTTTGACCCCCAAACCCAAAAATATCGCAAAAAATCTCCAAAATCTCCAAAAAAACCAAAGAAATTAAAAAAACATTAGAAAAAATACAAAAAATTAATATTTTAATAGTTAATATTTATTTATAATATTCAAAAATAATTTCCAGGAATTTCCACACTACAATCAGCACCGCATGCATCACAATCATCAGTCATGAGTCAGTCTGTGGGAGTCAGTCGGTTGGAATCTTTCGGCAACTCGGTGATTGGCTGGTCGGTGTCCGCACAATGCATTAATGGTGTAACGTGATTGGTTCAAAGTAATTATGACATCATAGGGCTTGCATACTCGTATATTATATTCAGAAGGGAGGTAATCCGACATACTTAGTTTGAAATAAGCTTCCGTGAAAAACGGATCACCTAAGCTAGCTTCTGCATCTTCACATATATATTTTCTGGAGTTTTTGTTTTCAAGGTGATTCAAGATCACGAGGGTAAGGTCGATGTACTCTGCATCTTATATGATGGTAATAGTCTGTAATATAATATACTTGTTGACTTTTGCGTTTTTTCTTGAGTTTTGGTTTTGAAGATCGTTCAAGGTAATTCAAGGTCATGGGACACGGGTCAAAAGTCAATTTATATTGCTAATGGGCACTGGGTTCCAAGATGGTGGACAATTAATTTATACCTAGATGTCGGTCGCTTGCCAAGATGGTGGTCGCCTACCAATATGGCGTTCGACTACTAAAATTGATGACTTGGTATGGTCGAGGGAGGTGGAAACCTGTCCAATAATGGGTTTATCGAGGGAAGTGAGTAGGAACCTCAGGAATTTTAAACTTTAATAATACATTTGAAATATTTTTTTATAATTTTTAACTATTAATTATTAAATAATTGTCCCGGTAAACTTTTTAGATTATTTTTTAATACTTTCTGAAGTTTTTGGACTTTTCTTGGGTGTTTTTGGATTTTTGAGGACAAATGTCAAGGTAAAAGTTCCAAATTCCTGACCGGTCCATTTGCCCTGACCCCAAGGTTGCCTGGGTCCGACTCACGTGATCTGTGAAAATTGTAAAATTTCTGGGGATCCTTTTTTAATATTATTTAATAATTTTTAATGATTTTAAAATAATAAGTTTTTTATATTTATTTGTTTTTTGGTTTTTTTAGAATTTTTTGGGGTTGTTTGGGGATTGTTTTTAATTTTTACGATATTTTAGGTGTTTTGGGGTCAAAGGTCAAGGTCAAATTACATGGATCAGGTGTAAAAGGTCAATGAGATGCATGATGGCGGTTGAGTGACATCACAACATGGCAGCCAGCCGGCTCCGGCTCAGATGTCAAGTGCCAGTTGCCCGTTAATCGGTTATTTCCTACTACTAGTGCTGTTAACGAGAATAATTAATATTATCAGCTTCATTTGATATGATGTTAATGTGGTAAGTTTGCTGTTGGCTAATCGCCACTCATTGGTAACTAGTGGTTAACATTGATAAACCTTTTTATGTAAACCGAAATGGTCAATGTAGGTAAATTATTTTAATCTCACCGAAGGCGTGAATTTCGGTTGAACTGTTTTATATAAATTAAGCCGTCTAAAAGCGATGAGAGTTAGTTAATTTAATAGCATTTAATAACGCAGATAGCGAGAACATGGTAATAACGGTAGCTTTAGTTAAATGTTTGAGATTATGAGCACACTAGCTAGTTTTATATTGGGCCTGTTTTAAATGTTTGTTTGATCAAGCACTTCTGGCGTAATGGGAGTATGCCCCTTTTAAATAGAATATCTGAGGGTGTGTAACAATATTTTATTTAAGTCTCTGTGAATAATTCTAGTAAATTCTTATGAAATGAATTTACATTGTCAATTCTAATTTTAAGTTGTCAGTAGTCTTGTAGGGGAGACCGGGGCTAAAAGTTGCAGGGGCACGTTGTTACAATAGGTTCTACAAGTTAGCAAGAGAGCGCAACACCTCACCATTCCTACGTGGCGTGCGTCTTGCATGAAGGCAGGCAGAAGTGGAGGTTAGTTTTGACTGCGTGTATGCGGACGGAGTTATTTTACTGTTATTGTTCTGTCAGTGCGGAAGTAAAATATACTCTTTTGACGTGAAGTCGTCCTGCCCGAACATCTTTCAAGGTAGTGTATGGTTAATATAACCATTCGAAATAGTTATTTATGGGGTACATTTCAACGGTATGTAGTGACTGTTTACTTAGTCTGGCAGTGTATGCGCGATGGAAACATAAAATGGTGCCACGTGGGGCACGTTGTTACATGTAACCGAGGCAAGTTGTTTCACTGTAACAACTTGACCCGCTCTAGGAAAATTACTCTGGTATTTTATATGGCCAGATTTCTATGAAACAATTAGTCAAAACTAATTATATTTTAATGCTAAATTGTTTGTTTGAAGCATATTTGTTTCTACTAATACAGTAGATTTATGGGCTGTTCAGGGTCGGATGGGCAATTGTCTCGGAGAGAGGCCTTATTTTAACATAATCAAATTTGTTATAATTTTAACAATTGTCATTTACAATAAGTAAAATTAAATTGTTGGTAAAAATTTTTTAAACTCGAATAACATGGAATTTCATAATACTAACAACCGTATTTTTTCTGAAGCACTTCCTACTTTAGATAGCTCACGAGTAGAGACCAGAAAAATTCCCGTATTCATTTTGTGAAAAGATATTGTTAGCTTTGCTAATATTCCGCGACTTAGATAACACATGCTCAGAAATTTTCAGTCAGTAATATACTCGCAAAAAAATTAAAGCCTAAGTATTGAATCCCACTGTAATATCAAGTAGCCTTCGAGTCATAGACTAGACAATAGCATTGCTATACGAACCAGTGTTAGTCTATAGGGCACAAGTAATTGAACACGCGAATTTTTCAGGTGTCTGCTTATAAGGTCAATGGTAGACCTAAAATTATATAAATGACACTGAAACAAATTGTTTGTTTACATAATGGTTCGTACTTATAAAAAGATAACAAACAGAGGCACAACACATATAGATGTCTACAAAGGAGCAACAGAGGAAGTTGCTTATGAACTTCGTCTTCAATTCGTGAAGCTGCCCGATTTCACCATATAAATTTCATGACATTCTCTAGATTTATAATGAAACAAAATAAAGGACAAAATATATGTGTTGGTTACGGAAAACCATGGCAGTTATTTACAGACGTTCAAGAAAAAACCTCGAAGAATACATTGCTTTCAGCTAAAAAATTTACTTTGGATTCAATACTAAAGAAGTTCGATCTTTGGCGTATGAATATGCTGTCGCAAATGAAGTGAATATTCCGAATAAGTGGTCAGAAATCGAAATTACATCAATTGACTGGCTCTCTGGATTCTTGAAACTGCACCCTTCTCTCTCCATACGAACTCCCGAAGCCACCAGCCTCGCAAGAGCCACGAGCTTTAACAGGCAACAACTTGGCGCAGGTATATGATAAACACAATTTTGAAGCTCATGAAGTGTGGTACATCGACGAGACAGGTGTAATAACAGTTCAGCATCCTTCAAAAGTAGTTGCAGTAAAAGGGACAAAACAGGTTGGTGTTATCACCTCTAGGGAAAGAGGAGAACTCGTAACTTTAGTTTTTGCTGTTAGTGCAAGTGGAAACTCCATTCTTCCACTTTTCATATTCCCTCGGAAAATTTACAAATCACACTTCATTTCAAGTGGCCCACCAGGCAGCATTGGAGCGGCTACATAGAGTGGTTGGGTTACTCATGTGGAATTTTTACAATCTATGCAGCATTTCGATTAGACACACAGGATGCTCCAGAGAACATCCTGACCTTCTATTACTGGATAATCACAGTTCTCATATATCGTTCTTAGTGGTGTCATTTTGTAAGGACAATGGGGTAGTTCTAGTGTCATTCCCTCCGCACACTTCCCACAAACTTCAGCCACTTGACCTCTCTGTCTGTGGCTCCTTCAAGAAGTTTCTGAATGCTGCTTGTGACTCATAGATGAAGACACATCCCCGAGAGCCCATGGCCGTTTTTCACCTACCATCTATTGTTGCTTTGGCCTTGCCTAATGCTGCAACACCTAAAAACATCCAATCCGGATTTGGAGCTGCTGGAATTTGGCCTTTCAAATGCGAAATTTTTTCAGATGGTGAATTTCTTACTTCTTTTGTCACAGATCGCCCACAAGCTGAGTAAGAAGAAATCCAAGGATACAGAAGCACCTCGGAGCCTCATTCAACCCAGCAAGTAGTTCCCAAGGAACCTGTCACTGGTATTCTAAACGAAAGAACGAATTTGCCTATATATCTACCAGTGACCAGTGGGCCTACCTCAGGACCATCAAATGCTCAAACCAAGTCATCGCCTCATGTTAGCCCAGCTGAATTGCGGCCATATCCAAAAGCAGGTGCGCGAAAGAAGACCATGAACAGAAGATGCCGAAAAAGTCTAATTTTCACCTCAACTCCTGTGCAAAATTCTATACAAATCGAAGATAAAGAGCGCAAGGAGAAGGAAAAAAGAAAGGTGGAAAATTCTAAAAGAAAGTTAGTTTTAATTCAGGTTAAAAAACAAAAGACGATACGTGTAGGAAAATGCCCTCAGGAATATTAAAAAAATCGGAAAAGAATGAAGAATATATTTGCTGTGAATTCAAGAATCCTGGTGTTGTGCAAAACCTGGAGAAGAATGGGTGCAGTGCAAGAGTTGTAAATAGTGGGCACATTTTAGTTGTGCACGTTTCAGTGCATTTTGTGTGTGTTAAAACTGTTATACTGATGAGGAATGTAATGACTGAGTTGGAGTAGAAGCCTAGACATGATTTAAAGTTAAGCCTAATACTTAGAACAGATTTTTGTCAAGAAAGTAGATACCTTAATTAACAAACTAAAATCTCATTTTATTACTTGGGATTTGATGGCCAGCTCATTGGTTGTGTATGTTTTAAAATTTTGCCACAACATTTTAATGTTTCCTTAGTGTTTAATAAAATATATTATTTCAAGCCCCAAGGTATTAAAACCGAAAGAACTGTGTCCTTTACTTTCATTTCTAATATTCTACTCTCTTTTATGCTTGTGATTTCCAAATGTAACAACTTGCCCCTGTGCAGTAACAACTAACCCCGCTCAGGGGCACGTTGTGTCATTATGACCCACTGCACTAATGTCCACATAGAATAAAAAGTACCAATAATATCTCAGTAATATGTGTTATTAGAAGGTTGTAATACGTGATACGCATATTTCCAGCATTTTAACTGTGATGTCGAAGGTAAAAATAAATGAAAGCTGGAAATTGAAACATTTAGCCCCGGTCTCCTCTACCTCTCCATGTCTTGTATTGGTTTGAACTTGTTAAAATAAATTTTAATACCACCCTTCTTCTGTCAACATAATCACTTTGAAGCTATTTTACGCTACTGTTCAGAATTATGAAGAATTTAGTGGTATTGTCAGCATAAATTCTGAACAATACAATCACCTGCGAGAATATTGCGAGAACCGAGACAACAAAGATTATCGAAACTTGTTTGATGATCATGTCGGTCCATGCATCACACCAAAATGTGTCTGTTATTTTAATAGTAACATATTCCTGACTAACAATCTGTCTAACGGTCTGTTACTAACTGAAACTTCGGCTCGAATGCAATCTAGCGGCCGGCCACCCCAACTGTGAAATATACGCGCATTGCTGTAGTCACAGTTCTGCCACCTTCGCGCAATGCCTGTAACCCAAGTTGCTCCGTGAACAAAATGTATGGTACATCCCGAACATATTAACTGATACTCATATGGTTTTAAACGATATAAAACTTTCGTTTGAAAAATTTTCCCATATCCCTTGCTGTTCGAATTTAAATCTCTTAAATATTGCAACTTTACATAGAAAAATAAAAACTTTTTTCCCAGAGCCACAAAAATTTAATACAAGGTCTAAATGTAATGCAGTTTGAGTGCTGCATAGTTTGTTTCAAATATTGGTGTGAATCCAATATGGTAGATTTTTTTTTTTTTTTTAATGGGGGAATGCCCGCCTGAATTTTGGGACTTTTTGGGGTACGTTTTATAAATTTATAGGTTTGGCTTTATAGGTGAAAAACTTAATATTAACGTACAAGTTGGGTTAAGCATAACTCAGTGGTGAACACATAATATATTCATTTGTGGGTAAATTGTATTAAATCAACATCCATTACATCTCGCTATACGGTCTTTTAGTTAATCTTTAACTCGGAGGGGCTGTAACTGTACTGACTGGTTACATCGTGTTAATTATTATCATTATTATTTAGTTACTTATTTAATTAAAGCCAAGCCAATCTAGATAGACCATAAGGGACGTCGTCACGTTAATCATGATGCCAAAGGCTGATGACTAGACGTATCTCGGCGGACTGCACACCCCCAACTCTGGACGTCTTCCTGGTGCAGTGTCTCGACGACAAAGACCTCGCTCTCCGTGTTTCCGGCAGTAATATTGTCCCGTGTTGAATATCAACTGGCTCTGCCTTCCACTCGTTGGAGGGGGTTTGTGATAATCGCTCCAATCTCCGTCCCAATTCTTGGTGATATCTTTGTGCTCGCCACCGGTCTAGCAAGCCTGTGTTGCTGCACATAACAAGATGTAGCCTAACACAGTCGTGAAGGTTTCTTATGTTATCTTTAATGTGTAGGTTTGAATCAAATGCTACCTTAATTTGCCTAAATAAACACTAATCTTCCTTTTCGCATTTGCATTCCATCGTTATCACTGAAAAACAATCGAAGAAGTGCTACTAACCTACAGTTATGGATTAAAAGCTGCATATTGTAGACGTGTTCTCCAAACTGAAGTCGCGCTTTCGAGACGTATTGCACAATGGAATAGCGTTTGAAAATTAACATAAATCAAAGTTTGCGAACCAGCGAAGCATTCACGTTGCACGAGTGTGGAGATATTCTTAGAATTGTGTGACCGTGGACTGCTAGTTCCTAATATATTGTAATTTATTTATGTTTTGGTTTTAAATTTCCCTTTATCAGTTTTCCACTAATCCACTTTTCGAAATTTACGAGCTCAATGTTAGCAGGGTAGTCACCGTTACCAGATATGGCAGTGTACGCAAGCTTCTCTATGGAAATAAACACATTCCGCTCTCTCCGAGTTATGTTCTGCTGCAATCCTCAACGTTTTTGAACTTGCGAATGCGTAAGAAAAATTCGTTTTTCGAAGAATTTCCTTTATTTTTTAGATATGCTATGAAAGTTAAGATATCGTATGGGAGTTTCTTTCTGAGTATAAACATGGGTTCATCGTATTCACCGATTATTTGTCGTGTTGGGATACAGTCATTAAAATATATATCTTGAGAATTCTTTTTATTTTCTATCAATAATAAAGATTTAATTACTATAAGGAATTGACAACCAGTGTTTTATTATGATATATAATGTTATATTCAAATACTTCTCACAGGTTATTTTTTGTCTGTTAGTATTAAGCTAACTTGCATAATTTTCTTTCATATTTATGTGTTTATAACATACTCCCATTCACCCTCCGCATTTTTGAGGGCAATTAACACAATAGATTGTGCCATGTTAAAAGTCACATTTTGCACATACTTTTCCATAAGGAATAACCTCCCAAAACTTAATTATATTCATTTCAATATTCAAAGAGCGGTTTTCTCCAACATGGAGCATAAGGTCCCAGGTGTGGATGCGGACCCACAATGAACCAGCTGTTCGTGCTAATTCATTCCAGATTGATTTATACCACATTAGAGTTCGCTGGTATTGTCTTCGACATCGAATTTGCGAATACCATAATCTTTAAATTTCAATATCTTTATAGTTTCGAACAAATCTTAATTATTGCGAATGGACTTCATTAAAAAGATTCGGTTAACAATTATCATTCAACAGCAGTTGTATCGATATACGTTTGTACTATTTTCATTTATAAATCATAAAATTGTCAGAAAACCATTAAATTCTTCTCCACCATTCCATACTAACATCCACAGAACTCATTTATTCTGAGGTGCTTTACATTGACAGCCTTATAGAAATTATTTCCAAAAAAAACATTTTAACATTTAAATAATAAAATTTACTATTTCCTAAGTTCTGTCATATTTAACGGTTAGACTGGAGCCATATTTGGTTGATATGCTTTAGTTATCCAAAACTGATTATATATATATATATATATATATATATATATATATATATATAGAGAGAGAGAGAGAGAGAGAGAGAGAGAGAGAGAGAGAAGAGAGAGAGAAAGACGCCATAACTTCGATTTTATTTATAACTTAAAATGTCTTCGAACATAGTGATACGGTTTTGAAGTCGTCACGAATTTTGACTTGCTGAGATATCTGCCTCCGATACTTGAACATAATCTACGGGAAACTAATAACTCACGCATTTTGAATTATTAGGTAATATTTTTAAATACTGATGAGAAGTTTAATGTTTTCGTATCGGTTGTTTGAGGTAAACTGAGTACGTTTGCAAGTCCTGTCTATGATCTACTTGTGTGCAGATTATTTATTCTTCCATTATATTGTTTTGCGCTATTGCTTCGCATCGCGAGCGAGTGAAGAGTAAAGCGTCGGTATATGACAGTGGCGTCAGCGCGAGCGATGGCGGCTGTGTATTAGTTACAGAAAGCGACAGGTCTCTGGGTCAGGAGTTGAGCTGGAGTTGATGAGTGAATGATTGGCTGAGTTCCGAACGATAGACGACGAGCTGCGGGAGAAGTGGCCAGTGGAAGGGATGTCTGCAACTGCGAGTATCAAGCAGTGAAGGGTGCGGCTGGCAAGATGGACTTTTGGTATAGATGCGTGAGTGAAAGACATTTTAAATGATTGCAAAATATAGGCTGAAACGTGTTAATAATGCTTATCAGTTAATTGACTGTAACCTACAATGACCATTAATATGGACGTTAATTAGAGTTGAAATATACGTTAAATATTGTGCTCATTTAAAAAAAAGATTTAAAGTGAAGACAGATAATTTAATGCTGTAAATAATAGCGGATTAAATCAATTAGAATTCAAATACAGTATATTTAATTTTTTATTAAAAACCTCCATCCCTTACGAACTCAAATACACCTCTCAGGCGTACGCATGTAATAATATCTTAACTAACGTTACCACGAACGTGATCACTTTCTTCATGCGTTGGCTAAAGGAAACTGTGATATTAATAGGAAAGTAAATATTTTACAGATATTCTCGTTTATATTATTATATGCATTAAAAAAGGAATAGCAAAAATATATATATATTCCGCTGTTTATAAATGTTTGCCGAACCCTTTTCAGTCAAAGTTAAGACATGGAGACAATTTATATCCATGCTTACCAACTTACTGGATGTCTTCAGTAAGAGTGCCTGTTAAATAATTGCACGTAGAGGCGGTAACATTTTTCAAAGGTTGATTTCAATACAGCTTAATAAACCGTGACATCGCTGGACAAAGAATCACCAGAAGAGAGCAACCAGTATCAGTGCTTGAGATCATCACTCGGCTCAGGATTAGATGGTTGTGGCGCAAGCGGGTGCTCGCCTTCTTCCAAGAAGCATGTCGTTCTCCCTTTCTAGAAAAGCAATTTCTAATTTAAAAACGGGAAAATCTTATAACGAACCAAAATACCTACTATATACGTCTTCTTTATTCCTGTTGTAATGGTACTCTAAATATCCTTTGCTGTGCATCGTGTGCATCAACAGCTTTTTTGAATTAATGGCCAATTTAAGATTCTAGAATATTAACTTGGTGATGAACTCGACCTGGAAGAGATGTTTCATTGTATAAAAATAAACTACTGAAATAATTTAAAAAACTGTTTCTCTCTACATGTCTGCAAATTAATGTTTAGTTAAGTTCTTAAAAGCTTAGATGGTCGGTAGGCCTTGATATTTAGTTAACAGCAATATCAGTAAAGGTATGAAACCAGAAACATTTGCAAAACTACAAAGAAAAATACGTGCATATCCCAAGATTGGACACAAATATCTTCGTACCATTAATTAGAGTGCTTGCAATGAAATGCATGACGAAAATCGGATTCGCAGCATTAACTTCCAATGTGATCAGTTAAACGTTTTCAATGATAGGGTTTACTAAACTGATATATTTACAGGTCACTTGGAAATAATTGTCTCGGCCACTTAAAACACGTAAGTTTACGTGACTTAAGCACTACTAGTGCGAAGAATCTAGTGGAAATTGGTTGACTGCTCCCTGAGAAATGGCATAAAAATTTTATCATCTTATTTTTTGCTATCTTACAAAATTGTCTGCAGAAAGGTTCTCTATAAGACGCTTCTAATAGATACTGTTAGCATAAACATTTTAGCTGACACTAGTTAAATGGTTTAATAGATATGAAAAACTTACCATACATTTATATGACTACCATTTTGGAAATAAATATCTGACCCCACTTAAATCATGTAATGGTGCATGGTCTTCTGCAGCACTAATGGTTTGTAAAATTTGGTGGAGATTATTTTAATTGTTCCGGAAATATGGCAAAATGTTATATTTTCTCGCCTGACACTATTTTACAAAAGGCCGGCAAAAGAGTATAGCTGTATGCATAATTAATGGTGCTAATGAATACTGATAGTGTACCAAATTTTGTGTAAATTTTCTTGATCTATTAATAGATATAACACATTAAACTTATTTATTTATTTTAACGTAATTAGAAATTAGCCTGCTGGGCCTAAAACATGCTAGTTTACAAAAATTGCTGTAGCACTATTTGCATGTGATATTTGGTGAAAATCGTTTGATTGGTCCTTGAGATAAAGCATAAAATTACAATGTCATTCATGTGAAGATCTTCATAAATGGGGGACAAAGAATGACTGTATTAGCACATTCGATTATCGCCATAGACATTAGGTGTTCTAGTAATTATTTATTGGTTCACCAGTACCAAAGAAATAGGCTAGAGGAAAACCAAATTCACCAGTACCTTCAAAATCACACAAATATTATCAAACCACACAAAATTGTTGAAGGTGCTAACAACCATGCATAAATAATGGGCTACGTGGCAAGTCACATAAGCAAGATAATTTTCACCAGGAATGTTAATATAGGTTAGAAGTTAGTATTAATGCATAATATACGTATGTCTTGTTTCCTTTTATTCAAACAAAAAATAGGTTGTCCAGTCTTATCGATTTAACATTTCTTCATAGAAAGGTTTGTTCTCACTTTTCAGGTAAGGGAGTATCTGTGCAAGGTCATTCTTCTTTTCTTCAGAGATCCTGGAGTAGCAATTTAATGGGGGTTGCATATTTTTTATTGCCTCGTTCGTCCCATTCTTCTTCAAAATCTGAGTAGATGACTAGCTTTCGAACTCAGACAATGTTGTTCGTGTTCTCAGCGTCCCAGGATAAGCCTTCGTCATGTTGTTCCACTGAACTTTGGAAATCTGTACTTTATATCTGCTAAGTGCTTTATCTGCAGCAGTCTTACAGTCGTAAAAATCATGTGGTTGAATTAGTGTTACCATAAAAGGATTTTTGTGGTTAGTAGTCATCCATTACTCTCATTAAGTCTGTAGGTACTTGACAATGTTCGATAAGTTTTCGCATCTTTACAACTGTCACAACTTGCAAATGAGTGTGCTGAAACCAAGTACCTGTGGTTCACTTCATCAACATATTCCATAGCACAACAAGAATAAAAACATGCGGTTTTTATTCTGGGCTACGCAGTTGTTACTCCACACAGTTAATGTTTTCTTCCTAGTCACACCAGATGTGATTGCCTTGAGAATACATTATGCCAATTCGTTAACACAACGCCCACTTAACCCTTCATGCCAAATAAACATGTACACTCTGCTGTTGTGTCCAACGTGTACACACAGGTTATTACACGATAACTGATTCAAATAATACATTTGGGAATGTGTTAATGCTGGAAGAGACAGAACTTGCTGAAGATCCACTGAAATGGTGGTACAGTCACTTGATAGAAGCTGTGATCTGGCGTGATCCTTCTCCATTGTCATCATAGCCTTTTCAGTTTTGTGGTGATGAAGCTCTAACTTCTGTACTGCTTGTGTGTTATTGTTACTTTTTATTTCCATATGCAGTCGATCACATGCCTCCCACGTGTTAGTTCGTGGATGGTGGAATGCTAACATAGGGAAGTTACTCTTTAATATTTCATAATAGTAACGGTACGTTACAAAAGAAGTAGGGTACTTTTCTTTGAAAGCAAGATAGAGTTTTTTGATGCTCATATCTGTGCTGAGATATTCTTTCTGATTTTTCATTCGAAAGCTTTGTATGCGTTCGATAACCACTGCTTCGTCTTCTAATGAAAATTTCCTGTGTGTGTTTTTTTGTTGCCTCGTTTCTTGGTGTACACTGTTTCGCCATTCTTTTTTTGCTTTAACTAAGGTCTCAATTCTTCTCTTAGTCACACTAAACACTTCCATGAACATTTGTTTACACACTTGCACAATATTTCCTTTGCCATTAGGCAAAGTGTAGGAAATAGTGGCTTGTCGCCGGCTTACCCCTTCTCCATCTTTCTTGCCATGCCTCCTTGGCTATACTGGGATGATGACAAGAAGACCCATTAAATATGAATTTTGTTTTTCACTGTCCGTCATAGCATAAACGTCCACGAAAAGCTTCAGTTTGTGGTCATGTGCGATATTGTTGCATTCATACTTGTAATTGGGGAAATCTAAAACAGAACATAAAAGAGTATTTATTTTACCTTCTATAATAGTAGGGAAAATTATGTGCGATAGATGCAAACTAGTAAATTTCCAATGATATTACTTTAGTAAAAATGGTACTAGACTAATGTGAACAGACTTTTAAACATTTCTAACAGTTCTACTGTGAGTTTTGCCATAAAATGTGCTGTCGTTTTGCAACTGCTGTAAAAGAAAAACAAAAAATAAATGCACCAATATTGATGGTTAAAATCTATTAAAAAATGACTATTTTTCGAACCAGCATAGATTCGTGTAATAAGTAGTTCGTTATGCTACAGCTTCTATAATGCTGGATTTTAATGTTTGCTTCCTTCAATAACAACAAACAACAACTAACTAACTGAAATAACGATGCAGCTATTTAAACACTCATATCTGACGCTCTGGCACTTATCCCAGTTTTAATGTACACCCCGGCGTACACTACCACAGAAGCAGCTAGAACTTAGCTCGTTATTTATTTTATAGGGGTAGGCATATAGAACACATTTCAACAAAAAAAATTGTTTACATTTTGGCTCTTAGCCCGGTTTATAACAAGTCTTCAATTACTTCATGTTGGCGATATCTTGCAAAATGGCCATATATTTATAGACAGTTCTGATATTTATAATATACAATGCCGGCATACAAAATTAAGTGAAAATTCTTCTCGTAATTTCATAGATATACCATAGTGAGAATAATATTGCCTCCTTTTTGAAATATAACTGTGTGACCAACTAAAAACGTATCAACTTACATAGCTTCCCGTGATGCTAATTTGGGGGGGGGGTGGGTAATCATTTGATTTTCCACATAGATACGACATAAAAATTGTGATTTGTCATGTAATTCTGTCTTACAACATGATGGACAAAAGACACTTTGTGTGGACACATTTGATGGTTGCAACATATTTTAGATTATACAGCATACTAAGCTACAATGGCTATATGGCCACCATTTTCAAAATATGTATCTCGGTTACCTAAAACATGCCAGTTTATGTCACCTGCCGCAATACTGTTTGTATTCAAAATTTTGTAGGTTTCGGTTAGTTGTTTTTGAGATGTTATTTAGGAACTCCATTTATTCATGTGGCGCAATCCCACAAAATGTCGAAAAAAAGTGGCTAGTTCTTGAAATATACAATGCTTCAAACATAGGTATATTTGCGGCATAAAATATTTGGTCGAAATTGGTCGAACTGTATGGTAAATATAGGGGAGGGCGGGGCTGGTTGTCACGCAGATCGGTTATCAGAAATGTAATTCCTCGATCTCTAGAGCACAAAGGCAGTCAGACTTGCTATTGTTATGTGCCACCATTCTAAGTATGGGCGGTTCACGGTAAAATGAGCACTTTTGAAAGCCCGGCTTAAGATCTAATTGTATGCAACTTGTGTATTCTTCCGCCTTATGTACAATTAACCTTGCGGTTACAAATATGGTATTTTTTACACTTAGATGCATTAAAAGACAACAGAAAGTGAAATATATATATTAAGTTATCACAAATGATTACATAACAACTTTTATTCTACGTTAAGTTATGGAACTATTTTTATTCCATCGCTACGTACTTTACTAGACGCATGTCACTCGGTGCGCCCGTTAAAATATATGCAGGCAGAAGCAGTTATCTTTTCTAAGGTTGATTTCAAAAATGCTCACTCTATCGTGAACATCCCTTAGTCTGATGTTAATATCTGAGTGAGCACAATGCGATTAGTCTGGCAGCATGGAAGTAATTTTTTATAAATTCTGTTGGTGGGTAAAATTTCTCATATTAAAGTATAATTTTTGTTGTCTTTTATATTGTATGTTACCCTTAGAAAAATTTAATATATTTAACTGGGTACTGTATGTCAGAAGTTGTAGGGTTTATATTCAGGTAACCGTCTTTCGTTCAGGCCATACACGAACACAAAATGGTGGGACAGGGCAGGTTATCTCAATTAGGAAGGGGCTGGTTGTCACATTTGAGAACCAACCCCATGAATGTGTCTTTCCTTCTATACAGACTCTGGCATAAGGAAAATGATTTGGAACTTCAAGGAAAAAAAACTTACCCCGGAGAAGTTAGTTTCGATGTTATGTTGACAGCAACGAGATCTGTTTTTCGAGACCACGAGTCGATCAGACAAGCCGCAAACGAAATAAATATATACTATCGTTCTGTAACGCCTGCATTTTTGCGATATTGTATAGTCTATGCGCAACAACACGCACTCTTTACAATGCAGAGTTAAGAAAGGTATATTAATATTCTAAGTTTAATATAATTTCATGGTCCATGCTAATATTTATTCTCACTCTGTTTGCACTTAACATAATTTATTTTAAAAGTAATTTTATTGTGAATTATAATTTTCTATATATTTGCAGTTTTATATGAATTTCCAGTTAATTAGTTGGACTCCCGCGAGTGTAACGTGAGGTACATTACAGAACTGTATATCCGTGTGCCAGGGCTCGTAAGCCCACAGTGAGGGAATATGCGCAACCTAACGCGGGACCCTACGCAGCGCAGAACTTCCGTACATGTTCAACGAAATAGGTGCTGTGAGTCAAACACTACGATTTATAACAGATGGCAGTATTATTTACGATGGCCGAAGATTAGGTTTGGTAAAAATGATGCTGACCAGTACGCCATTTTGATAATCACCCAAGCTCACTTTTCTCTTTCCGCCCAAGTTAATGCTACATTTTTTAAATTGACACTTGCCCTCCAGTTAGATTGTGTTGATCTTTCTTACTATGGTTAATAGGAAGAATATTATTTTGAAAAATGATATTTTAATCATGCAGTCATTCACTGGTTTGGATATCTCAGTTATGGTCACATAAAAGACAGTTATTTATGCTTTTAATATTAAATGTACTCATTTAATTCTAAATGTCAAGCTATTGAAATATTTGTGCTAACAAACTCGCCGAACTGAGAGTCCCATTTCTGTGAAATGGCTTGGCTAATTGCAGGTTGCAAACTGTCGGGTACCTTAATTAAAGCTATGGAATAAACAAATGAAGTGTCTTTCTCTCTTTCTCTCTCTCTTATACATATGCCCAGACCTACCATTCTACTCAAACAAACACATACATAATGCTACTAAACTAGTTCATTAATAAGTATTTTCGCATATAATATTGGTGGATAGAACTTTAAAGTGTTGAAACAAAGGGGAGAGAGACTGTCCCTTGTCATCGGCGACCGCGACGCTTTCTGTACGTATCAACTCACACAGCTGCTATCGTAAAGTGCCTGTGCTGTCGTCAACCACAAAACTCATTCCGAGGTCCTTTGAGAGAGACTGCAGGGCTGCTTTTGAAAGGGACTGAGTCCACGCAGTTTTCTCTCCTCTTTCATAAAGCGTTTTGGATCATAAATTACTGAACGACCTTTAAAATCACAGTCGCATCCTGAGAAAAAAAATGTCTGCCATGAGGGATCAGAGTGGCGCAGAGAGAAATACATGTAGCGGTGGCCGGATATTCAACAGGCATTTGCCCAGTACATCCAAAGAACACCTCCTACTCATGGCTGCATATGATCACCCAAGACTCCAACTGAGGTATGATACCAAATATGATGATATACAAAAACACACTGAATGAGGGGATTTCCTGTTTAAAGGACATCAATATTGAATATAAAACTAGTGTAAAGTTAATTGTGCCACAAATAATAATAAAAGAACATCAATTTCTTGTATTTTCTGACGTTATAAAAAAAATCAGTATTTTTTTTTCCACCACTCTTTTGAAAATAATTGCACTAGAATCCTTCAAACTTACTACAGAAATATATGAAAAGTATTATTTCTCACTCTTTGACTATAGTTGAAAACCAGTGTAATTATTATTTCAAAAACTCTAACGCACTAAGGAGATTTTATGGCAAAAATTACGTGCCGATATAAATTTAAATTACATTATAAACTTACAAAAGGAACTAACGAAAGTATTATTTTTCCTAAAACCATATAAAACATTTAATTTAAGTTGGTTTTATTCTAACTCCAAGTATACGCTCACCTACAGATTCTCTTATAAATAAAATCTTCTCCCTGTAGTGCTCATTAACCTCACTGAAAACCCATAGTACGTTGTGAGTTGGAACTACCATTCCCATCTCAGGTGTTGGGGAATGTACTGGCACATCACAGTCGAATCATGCCTGTAAAATTCAAAGCAGCCGCCACAGAAACCATAGACTAAAGGTGAGGTAGACTCGCTGTCTGCGCACAACCAGTCTACGTGTTCCAACATTGAACCGTTTTCGGTTTTCTGTCAACACGTTCAGAAAAAAGAAGGCGTGCATTGTATTAGAGGTCAGAACACCGTTAAGTAAACAATTGCTTTGAGATGTTTGTATTCTTCCTTTTAGTAATTGGGAATGCAATTAGATAAGATTAGAACTGGTGAAAGCATTTTATTAATACAAATGTGCCTGTCTTTCGAAAATTATGGTATAAAGAAACACGATCATCACTGTTGACCATGTGACATTGAAAGTTACGTTCGTTTGAAGCAGGTCAATGTTGGGTACATGCGCAGAATATGAATAAGCAGTCTACGTTATCTTTAGTCTATGGCAGAAACAAGCAAGTCACGTGCTCAGATGATGGCCCGAAGGGAAAGGAAGCAGCCAGGCAGCGCACAAGCTTAGTCCGATGCCAACACCTCGGACGAACACCACGGACCAGCACAGCAGCGCGCCTTCCACTCAAACTACGCCGCTAGAGCATACAAGGCAGCCATCATCACTGTTGAGCGTTATAGTGTATTCGCCGTTTCTTCACACTGTTCAAATTGAACCTTTGAAATATTACTCCATGGGTGATGTGTTTCACTGTTTCCTATATATGTCGTTTATCACGAACGTTTTATATTTAGGTTAATGTAATATTTCCTTATTGTTGGTTAAATAGAATCTTTACTTATATTTCGCTTATAAATTATAACATTTAATTTATAATTTAAATAAATATAAAGGGAGCAATTAAATAAAAATTAGTAATAAATAAAAAAGGGAGTAAATAGCTGTGTTGGTAATGTTTAGTAAAAAATTGTTCTTATGCAAAATCGTATTACACTAAGTGCGCACGAATGCGGTGTACCGTCCCTTTGGTGCAATTCCTTAAACTTGGTTAAGCTTCTTTTAAATGGGGCGGAGGAATATCCTGGAAATATAACTTTAGCAGGGCTTCAGAAAAGTGTGAATAAACAGTGAATGGATTATAGACCGCACCAGACTCTTCTAAAACAGGCATCAAGGCGACGAGCCGCAGTCAACATCACAACACTTGCAACCGCACATAAAATAGTTTCGAAAAGTGTTAAATAAAAGAATATGCGCCCAGCGTCGGGAGGATATATCTTCAAAACTTACCTGCGATAAACGAGACAAGCTCGGATTCAAGACAGAGACGTATTCATGTATGAAATTATAGTGACTGTACGAGCGGAGAATGCTAGAAGAAAATCCGGACTAGTGGCTAAATATATCGACAAGTTCACAATACTGCAACAAGTACGCGACAATGAAAAGCGTCTTAGATTTAAAGATATGACTTGGTTTATGTATTTATTTACGTACCCCGGAAAATAGGGTAATGTAGACAAGGGCTGAGTGGCAACTGGTAGTAGGAATAAGTGAGGTTTTATTGTGTTCGGTAAGTAGTTTTTGAAGAAGGCTTAATTTTTTAACTATGGAAATTTTGTATGATATTTATTTTATTTCGATATATTAATTAAGTGGCAAATTCCATGCGACAACCTATGGACTTGTTATCTTAATGCACATACCGAAGTTTAAAGCTTTTATTTTATAAGTCTGTAAATTTTAACTGTAGATGTTCCTAAGATAATTATGAGGTACTAAAAAAACTCTATTATAACCTACATTAAATTTGTGTTTTCTTGAGAGTTGCTCTTTTCCTTTACTGAAACTGCAAGGAATAAAATTATTTATGAACTTTCATTCCTTTATATTGAGATGGTAGGTAGGTTTGACACCTTGTATAGACTACTCACCTTAAACCAAGGCGAACTGGGTTCGATTCTCGGATAGGTCGCTCTCGGATTATCGCATGTGGGAATCGTGCCGGACAATCGAGGATCTCCCGCTTCTCCCGCCTTTGCATTCCGGCGCTGCTCCATACTCACCTCACCCCACCTACATCGGCTCTCGAGATTTCAATGTTAACCGTCACTCCTCGACTGTACTCCGGAGGTGAGATGGTCGTGACTGGGCATCGAGGACCCAGTGTACCGCTTCCGAACCATATCGTGTTTCGAGTTGTAATAATTATTTCATCGCTCTTATGCTTTTGTGTTTTCTTTGGAACGCGTTTTATACTTATGAACAGCAAAACTTCTTTTTGAGAAACCTCATTTGGTTTATTCAGTTAAGATACTTTTTGAAGTCAACAAACGTACGGTCACTGGCATTCAGGTGTGTTTTGTTCTAATCTGATCAAACTTGTGTTGGAACTCTGAATTAGGGAATTAGGTCAAATACCAAGTAGACCAATATTTGGTTAACAGCTAGCTGGTTGCGAGGAAATCGAATGAATTGTATAAATGGTATTTACTTTATATTCGCCAGCTAGGGATGATGAACATCCACAGGAGCGGGCTGAAAACTTTTTTCATTTCAGAGGTATTTCCCGGAGTAAGCTATAACTACGTGCCGAACGTGGGACATGTTTACTTTTACGTCGGAGCCTGTTGCGCTTGGCACTGCGAGCGCAATCGATGACTGAGCTGCTCGTGTCGAGGTAATCAACTTTTAACTTTCGCGAGTTTCCAAACTGAGGCGAGCGCTGCCTGGCAGCAGAATCGCGAAATGCAAACGACGAAGTGCCGAGCATCACAAGGCTCGCGGGCAGGAACTCGTGATCATGGAGGTCGTCCAGTTGGGTCGCGTGTTTTGATTTGCTTTTGTTCATTTAACCTTGCACAAATCGTCACCATTTCTAGGCACAGTTTACACACCAGGTCGAATAATTAAGCAAAAATGAGAAATTACTAAGGGGCCGTTTGAGGACAAAGGGCACAGAAGAGCTAAGGGCTACAATGTCCCACGTATCAAGTGCACCAACGCCCATAAACTCAAGACACTGAATGGACGTGCAGCGTGCTCGTCGTGCCGCGGGGACTTAAAATGCGGCCCCTGTAATTTTATTTGGGAAGAACTCTTTGGCAAGGTTCACTGCCTGGCCCTTGAGTAGTTTTGTATTTATCTGACGCGTACATTTTGAGATACAGAGCTTCGAATAAGTCGTTTTCAGCTGTAGGGTGCCTCTGAAATGGTGTTTATAATGTACGCCATTCCTTGAAGGCACTTAAGAGTTCTCGTCTAAAGTACGTGTTTTTATTAAAGGCTGTTCACGATTTAACGCTTTTGAAAGCCCTACTTAAGATATACATGTATGCACGTTGTGTATTATTCCGCCATATGTAAGCGTGACGTTGCCATGGGCCTCATCACTTTATTCATGCGTAGGTCAAGTGAAACGGTGAAATTGTTAGGTAGCAAATATTTTTTCACTTCATTGCATTAAAAATACAGAAAGCGAAAGAAATAATTTAAGTTATGACACTTGGCAACCTAACACTGTTTATTCGACGCTAAGATAAGTAACTACTTCCCATCCATCATTACCAACTTTACTGGGCGCATTTCACTCGGGGTGACCCGTTAAAATATATGCAGGTAAGCGGCGACACTTTTCTAAAGTTGATTTCAAAAGTGCTCACTTTATCGTGAACAGCCTTTAGTTCGGTATATTGGACACACTTGTAATAGTTTCGAGCGGAAACGTGAATTTCAAACACTCGGCAACGGAATTCAAATATCATGTAGGCAGGCTTTTCCGTCAGATTATGTGGCCAAAGTACGAACGTACACATTCAAAATTATTGTTTACCTAAATTCTTCGAGACGAAAAAAAATGTCTGCCGTGTCGTGAAATAATATCAGAATGAACGCATTACTAGAAGAGAATTAAATTACTTCACAGTTTCATACAATTTAGCAGTCAGCCGAGTTTATTACTTTACTAGATGAGACGGCCAAAGGCATTTTATTTATCTCTACGCTGCTTTAAATACAGGTTTTCCAACGTCACACATAGTGCGATATTTAATGCAAAAGTTTTGAAATTTGGTTTAATTAGAATTAAATTTCTTCTGAGACGCAGCAATGTTCGTTTAATTATTTTAACGTCTTATTGTTACAACATATCGGCATAGAAAATATGAATTGTCAATTAATTTTATGTACAACTATTCCCGTACATTTTTGGCGCAACTACGGGATTATATCTCAAACTTATAAAAACACTTAAGAAAATATGGGAACAGAGGACTTGGGCACAAACTATTAGAGAGTTATTTAAGATATAAAGTTTGTCGTCAAAAAACAAAAACAATAAACATAATCTTACGAATATTTCAATTTTTATTGTCATGTTAAAAAAGAAGTTCCTACAATGTTACTTTCAACTAACGTAGATTTTTGAAAATTGAATATTGTGTACAAACATTTTACAAGTAAAACTTTGTGTTAATTATTAATTTTCGCAAAAGTGTTGAAGCTAAGATATTGAATTTTAAGCAGCACCTATTTAATAAACCTCGTGAAAATGTGTCGTGGGTAGTTAATAATCAAATACTTTCTTCCCGGAAAATCGATGGTCAGGTTATATTTGTCATTTAGTACTTACTAAGGGGTAAATATCTCTATAAACTATTACACTTCCGGTGAAATTCAACAAACAGTCATAATGGCTTACATGGATGTTTTAGTAAAAATCATTCCTCTGTCGTCTGGGTCGTCGAGTGAGGTGGCGCAGTGGTAACTCACTGGACTCGCATTCGGAAGGAGACGGGTTCGTTTCCCTGTCCAGCCATCCTGACTTCGGCTTTCCATGGATTTCCGAAATATTTCCAGGCGAATGCTGGGATAGGTCCCTAACAAAAGCCATGGCCAATTACTTCCCAATCCTTTTTCCCTGCGCAACTTGCACCATCTCTAATGACCTCGCTAATCGACGAGAAGTTAAGCCCAGTTACCTACCTACCCTTGGTGTCGGCATTCTATGATGGGCGTCGGGACTCAAAACAGGATCTTCCACAAAGATGGTGTATGACTCCGTTGTAATAGAAATTGCATCAGAAATGTTATTTTTGACTTCGTGACAGGGATGTAACAGAATTAAACTGAGAGCTTTTTTATTCAGCTGATAGAAGAACTACGGAAGCGCAGCCTATAAAATTTTAATATGTGGCTCAAAGAAAGAACTACGGGACCGCAGCCCATAAAATTTTAATATGTGGCTCACAGTACGTCTGAACCATTCGATAAATACTAATAAGACAAGCACTTATTAAAAGAGTTCCTTTGTCTGAGTCTACAGAAATTGGAAAATTGTCAGAAGTCACAAAGAAAATGTAATCCACTAAGCAAGAACATAGAAAGAACACAGTTCTGGATGGATTGTGTCGACAATGAATCATTTACATCGACAAATAAACAAGCAGAGGCCCTTCATGTTTCATATTTCGAGCTCCAAGAATAGATCAAGAGCTAGCGTGCAGTAATCAACCCTAAGAAGTCAGTGACGATTGCTAGGCGATTTTGGTTCGTTTCATGGAAGGCGACCAACCTGAGCACGTAGAGCTATAGTACACCGAGCTAGAAACAATATTTCGATATGATTTTGAATGGAATTTCCTTTCTGCATCATTAAATATAAATTCTTGAAAAAAAAAATTTGTTGTATCGATGTACGTGCCCCACACAACATTGAGAAATTTAGACCATGGGTTATGTGTGATGAAGGAAGAAAAATAATCAGATAGCTTCGTCTTGTTGCTGATGACTGAAAATTGTTTGAATTTCTTATATCTATGCCAATAAAACGTTTAGGGAAGCTTCATTAGGCTAGCCTGAAGATGAATGCTAATAAATGTTAGTTTGTGGCTGTCGGAACTAATGGAATCTAAAACTTTGTGTTAGACGGAGCAGTGATATAACACGCGTGCAGAAGGTGAATTACTTAAGTATGATTTTTTTTTAAATAACTATATAGCCTATTCGCGCTTTTTTCGGCCTTTAGGAATTGAACCTTTGAAAAATCGCCCTAGGCGTAATATGTCAACCTGTTTTTCCAATAACTTGTATTCCACAAATATTTAACACTGTGATTAACCTTAGAGTACTGTATTATTGAATAAATAAAACTTTACCTGAGTATCTTATATATCTTGTATTATTTATTTCGTATT
Organism: Dryococelus australis; assembly: GCA_029891345.1. Lineage (NCBI taxonomy): Eukaryota > Metazoa > Arthropoda > Insecta > Phasmatodea > Phasmatidae > Dryococelus > Dryococelus australis. The sequence continues at coordinate 202,063,707 of CM056994.1, forward strand.
AAATATGAATTAACAACAGCAAGAGCAGTGACGTGTTGGAAATGGCCGGTAAGAAATAGTTCACAGTTACAATATTACGGAAACACATTTAATTGCTGCAGTTAAAAATATCCGCCCATATTCCCTTGCGTAGGATGGTGTTTTTTTTTCCGCCCGGAATAAGGGTTCAATACGCGAATCAGAGCGCGCGCGTGTGTTTGTGTGTGTGTGTGTCTCTCTCTCTCTCTCTCTCTCTCTCTCTCTCTCTCTCTCTCTCTCTCTCTCTCTCTCTCTCTCAAGATCCTACCACCTGTGTACCAGAAAAAGTATACATTTTATTATTTCAAATTTCAGGACATTTCATACTCTATACAGCAACAATGATGTTGTTTGAGATTGTAATTTACAATTGAAACGAGGTTTTATGGTTTAAATACGTATTATGTGTTATTTAGATACAACGACATATTTTAGATTCGATGGCACGACACAGATCGTTGCGCGACACTTACAAATCCAGCACGTTGGCATAAATTGTGTGAAAAGAAGAATCTAGAAATTGATCAACTTTCCCCTAGCCCGTGCCCTAGACACATGGTTGTCCCAATATGGCGGGCGGGCCCTTTTTATAGTGCCTTACAATTGGCAGTGGTGTGGCGACATTTCAATGACACGGAGTGTTTCTGAACGAAGCATCAAATTCGTACTCCTGTTTTTGAAACATCCTAGGGAAGTTACAATGTTGTGATAAATATGTGTTTCCAATGGCAGGGATAATTAATATACTGTAACGAGTGTTGTGATTGCCGCGTGTGTAAGGGAGTAGCCGCCATTTCCGTCTATGGTGGCTGGTTGTAATCGTTGCGCAGGACAGATGTGTGTGGATTTCAAATATTTGCAAAGTTTATATGTTTTAACCATGAACTGATGTTATGACGAAGCTAATTATTTATATTCACTGTGGTTTATCACGTTGTACCTTCGCGCTAGGTGTTTGAAACATAGTCGTGTAACGAGCTTACGTTTCTGTGATTTGAATGTCTGCCACAATCCCAAAAAAAAAAAACACTTTGCCCAACCAGATAAATATAATAAAAAATAAAATTAACCTACAAATCAGTAAGTACCAATGGATGTAAATATTAGCGGAATAAATGTTACGGTAGGCCTGTGTGTTTGCATATTCACCACAATATTTAACGATTGTCGATATTACGTACAATAAATAAGCGGCACGAGTTGTGTGCTAGAATTTACTGTGTCGTTTCATTGGACTGGTTGTCCCTTCGTTTTAATTTTTTTCGAAATACATATTGATAACAACAGGTTAATTACTACTGTTGTTTCCGTCACAGTTGTTACAAATACCGCCTTGGCAAAATACTGTGTATTAACTTATGTGTAACGTCATATATCGTGTGTAACAAATAGTTATAAAGCCGACCTAAATATTGTTATAGGCCTAAATTGTGAACATTCGTAGAAAATATGACAACATTCTTTGAACAGCTGTTAAGAGCAACCAACACATTTGACAGTTATAAGAGTAGAAGTGACATGGCAGTGTTTATGTTTACGTGTAGCGGAAGGATACATAATCAGTAACCAAAAGCAGAATTTGTCAGGGCTTCAGAAAAGGCCGGAGTTGTCGTGAATCAAATATAGTTGATTTATCCATTATAATTAATAAATGTCTGGCATTAAATGTGCAGTGAGTGAGCTCAGTGTTATGGGGCATGGAAATCTATGAATTAGCTTTGTCAGAACATTACGCTAAAGAAACTCACAACACTAACTTCAACAAACTTGTAACAACTTGTATATCCATTTACAGGGAAATAAACTCCTAAATAGCTATATCATTTTAAAACAAGCTTCTTGCACGTACAATCAATATGCAAATAAATTAAGCAACATCCAAACATACGTCTTCAAAAACTATCATAAAGAAAATTTAAAAATATTAAAAACGTTAGGGTCCTTGACTATCCTAACAAAACAGAAATAACCCAAGCTTGGTTAATTTATTTTATTTAGACGGAGCTGAAATAAAAAAAAAAAGTATTTTAAATCTTGGGCAGAGAAAATGTACATAATATGTGGCTCATATGTGCTAGCCAGCAATGCCTTGTGATTAATTATAAACGGGAAACTTTAAGAAATAAAATCCTCGGTGAACAACTGGTCAATATGGGATTTACAATGTCTTTTTTTCTTTGAAGTTTTCATAGTGGCAATTTCGGTTGGTTTCTTGACTTTTCGACATAATGCGCCGCTTTGAAAAAAAAAAACATGGAATGTATTTAACTCACATTTATACGCAAGCACACAGAATCTGTTGAAAGCGGCGGACTTGAGTACAGGATATTGTATTTCCTGTTGGCGGTCAGCGTAGAGCTGTTCGCATGCGCATTGCGCACGTACGAAACATGATGCGACGAGTGCAACCGGTCAAGCGATTCGAGCGGGAAGCGTATTTCATTCGAAATTTCCTCCGCGCAAACTAGTATTTGAAATTTTAATGAATTTTATTGAAAATATTTGGTCAGTTATTTTTATTACCTGAAAGGAATGTGGTTATTATGTACCATATGTTTTAATAAAGCGAAAAATTCAAACGTACTACAGAGAAACTACATTGGCATAGAATATTATTATTCTACTGGGACTCATGAATGCACTACCTAATTAAATTAATTTTTTTATGATCTTCTAAATAAATGTGCAGAGGTTTTGATTTTTCAGTACAATAAATGAATCGGTTGTTTGAGAAACAACAAAAGTCCAATTTTGTGGACTTTGGAATCATTTGTATATTCGTGAAATGGACACCCATGAATACCTTTTGGAATACAAATATTTCATTCACGTTTTTTTTGAGAAATAAAAACAGCACATGTCCTGGACATGTGCTGTTTTTCAAAGAAACGCATGAGGGCTGCACAGAAAAAGCTGTTTTGAGGTTATGAATTTGGAGGGTGATATCAGTACTTTTAGCTCGCCCATTAAACGAAAGAAAGATTTGAAAATTGTGGAATATGCTTGTGAAAAGATTAAGAGATCTCGGGTTAAGAGCCTGGAATATAATACTGCAGGAAAATTAATACTAGAGAAGAATATTGGGACACAATGCATGTAAGTTTAATGAACCATTATTCGATTCATTGTCATATATCTAATATCAATCCAGTTTTGAATGTTACTCTGTAGTCGTATTTTTATGTTTAAGGTGTCAGAAGAAGTGGTTTGAGCAAGTGTCTGAAAAGAAAAATCTTGAAGTTTTCAATCATTTTTTTTGCATTCAAAACGAAAAATTAACCATATGCGTACTTACAAGCTTGAATTGAAGTGCTGCCGGCTTTATTGTTAATAAACACTGAAGAACTTCATAATTTCAAATTATATGCCTATGTGTAAATAATATATTTATGTACAAACTTGATATTGTCGTTATTGTTCCGTATTTTTACAAAATGTGTATTTGTTGACGTATCACGTTCTGGGAAAGAGTATATATTCAAGTTTAGGTAATATTCAAAACTTATAGCCATTAAACTACTTTTAAAGAAGACAATGTTTTAAAATGACAATTTTGTTTGGGGAATAACACAAGTGAAAGCAAAATAATTACCCATATTGCAGAAACTTTTCAGGACTGAGTTCTTAAAAATGGGGGTAAAATTTGTGTTTCACTATACTATCAATAGGGGCGTGGGTCTCATTCATTCGATGCAAAGATTCTTGTAAAAACATATTTATTCGTCCCCTGAAAAATATACTTCGCTGGATTTGTGTCGTTTCTCAAACAAGTGATTCAAATGAGTTTTAATTAGGTTACCTGCATGGAAGATCATGTGACGTCGCTAGAAGCATTCAACGTCCCACCTGCGCACATAACACACACAGGAAAATTTATAACGTTGTACCATACTTATTTGAAAGCACCCATTAACTCTTCAATACAAACTGTGCTACACCTATTTGGTACAAAAGGTAATATTACATCAAGCGCCAATATTACAGCAAATTTTCATAACATTTTATTTTTATTAAGCTAGGATATTCAGTTGCAGTGCCTCATTTACGCACACCTATCTTAATATAAACAAATCTAATGTAGTTCTTTACCACAGTGTAAGGTATACGTGGTAATGAAGGAGCATAGATAATTAAGTGATGTTATTACGAGAAAATGTATTCCCCCATTTCGTAGCTGACGAATACTAATAACTGCTTAGAAATATGGTTTCCGTAAAACAACCCACTCCAGAACTCAGTATTTCTGAGGCCTAATTACTCTATAAGATATTCTCCGTGATATAAAATGATTGACGTTAAAATCTGACGGTGATAGATCCGAATGTATATTACTACAGTATTAAATTGTCACTATGGAGAAATTTATGTAGGCATACAACACAATGGAATAATGCCAATAAGTTGTAGTCTGGCACGTGACATGCCCACGTTCACGAAGTTACGCGAGTAACTGAAAAAAAATAATTTCACTCATCAGACAATTTTTACAAGTGCCTTGCTCTCTGTTCGTATCTCAGCTCTTTAACTCTGCTGCCGTTGAGTAAAAACAGATGAGTTAGATTTCCTTAGTTCTGCATCGAGGAAATTCACTACGTAAACGAAAGCAAGTGTTCGACACAATCCAGTTTGTGCCCATACTTTCTGCAAAGCTGTACACAGCAAGATGCTGCGAAATGACTAAATGGCACTTAGGGTGGAATTTATAAGGCATGGAAAAGTTAGAGAAAGATACACGCAAACTTAGTGATAGACCTCGTAGCGATTGTCTTCCTATTACCACGGTACGCCAGGTTAAGAAATGCAACTTCGGCTCACAGGTGTACAAAATCACTGACCAGGACTCTTCGTAATGACTTATCTCGCGCTGCAGGGGTTCATATCTCCGATAAAACTGTACGCCGCAAAATGCATGCAGTCGATCTGCGCTCCAAAAGGCCTGTTAGAATCTTCACACTGCACAGGAGATAACTAGACTTACCGAAAGAACTGAGCCCTTGTTTAAAAACAGTGGGAACTTGCGTCATTCAACAATGTGAAGTTCAGTAATGTGAACAGGGATATTTTTAATTTGATAGCAGACGTAATAGAATATAGAGAACAATCAAAACAATATCAACAATACCGCTATTTTCAAGATGTCAGCATATTTTCTGGCAGATTTATCGTGTTATGCGCTGTAACATACGATTAGACGACCATTTGCGTCCTGATTTCTGGCATTCGATTGCTTCTCAATACCTCCAAGTGGTTCCTAATACCATCGGAAGACTCCACATACGTGATTTCAGAAATCACTTCCTTCTTTCAGGTTCAGTGTAATATCTCACCGTACTATAGCAAGGCGCCAGTATTCATAAAGATACATCAACCGACCGACGACCGAATGGATTGACCTGCACAGTCTTCAAACGTGAGTGCAATCGGATATGCATAGGACAGTCTCAAAGTCGCAGTTTCACAACGTTAAATTTTCAACCTCATTTGGCACAGATGCTGCCGCAAATTAAGGGGATCGTTTAGCATAAGAGCAGCTTGTTAACCACCACAAAGCGTGCTTTATAGTTGACAAAAACTGAAACGTATGCTTGGAAGGAATACTCTTTACGAAAGCATGAAAATAACGACTAAAATCTTTATTTCAGGTCACAGTTTCCGGCGATAGGTGCAGTAAAGCGCTCTAAATTCTTTGTTCGCATGCTGTTGCTCAAAAATGAGGATATATTTAAGCTTTGGTAATATTATTTATTTTTTAACTTTTTAAATTTTTTATTTTATTTATTTATGTTTAATTGTTTTTTTTTCTTTTACTGCACAACATTACAGAGCCGGATCTAAGGCCTCGCTACATTCATACGGCTGTTATTTGAACTTTCGTTTATTCGTGTTTATAATACGTTTTGAGTCATTGATAAAGTATGTTTCAACATGTGTTAGATAATTGTCGAAGTTGTCAATTTATTTAATTTTTTATAGTTATACTTATTCTGTATGCTGAGTTAATAAGTATGAAGAAAGACACCTGACAAACATAGAAAAAATATTACATTATCGTCAGCTACTGAGCATATATGTCCGCTTATGATGAATCGTAACGGTAAAAAAAATGCAAATAAAAAAAAATTGCACAACTTTAAAACAAACCACTACAAAAAATAGGTCCACAATCGCGCAGAAGGAAAAATATTTTGATATGCAGTAACATGATTTTATGATAACTCAAAGGTGTCAGTAACAATAAAATTGAGAGGTATAAAATAAAGTCATGCAAGTAACGAAATACTACATGTGCCCCACACTGATGGCATGTAAAGCAACAAGTTTTGGCATGATTTGTAGTAAATTCTTTTCTTTTACATATAGGTTCAAATCGATTTGTTTCAGTGTCTTAGGTAGTAGGCTATGGTACAAGTTTTAAAAATCGATAAATCACAAGGAATTTCTTAAATATGGTTGCGTAATTCAATTCACTAAACTGTAGCCTACCTTCAGCAAATGTTGAACCGATTTTTTTGCCATGTAAATATTTAATTATCAGTATAATTATAACTATACCTTAATAAATAATACTTAATTACATAACAAAATTGATATAAAAGAATTTTTTCGTAAATCCATGTTTTCTAATCTGAAGCTTTTGCCGTCAAAGTGTCTCGAACGTGCTGGTTCCGTACTTTGCAGGAGGGTACCCCTGTTGTTAGGCTACAATGTCCTGTAGGAAAGAAAGTTTTTTGTAGCTACACAGTGCCAAGTGCGTTTGTGTCCGGTAATGCTGTAGTGGGACTGTTAACACAGGTGGAACAGTTGAGACGGGCATTTTCCACACGGTGCAAGCCATGTAAATTTAGAGGCACATCACGTCCAATATCTCGCCGGCTTGTATCTGCTGCAAATTGTTTCCACCGGCTAACTTCAGTGCAAAGTAAATTTTGGTGTGATTACAACTACTAATGCAAAACTGTATCTAACACACAAAATAACAAATATGCGCATGCTCGTTTTTCTCCTTACTTTTTAAGTACCTACCAATTTTACCCTGAACTTCATCATCACACAACATAAGATAAGGCGTGCTAATTATGCGTGAAAAATATTCTAGGAAAAGTTACGGCACACCATAAAGTCGGTCAACCCCACTGTGATGTGCATTATAAATCATGGATATGTCAGACCCACGATATTTGTTATTAACCTATAAATAATATAAGCTAGTTATCATGCAATCTGCATAGGTTACAAAAGTCTGTTGAAAATCAAATGCAGTCTGAAATGTTATAAGCCCGCCATGCTTATACTTGCAAAGTAGCCTGAACACACCCGGAAACCATCAGTAAAACTTCAGAAACCTATATTTCTACGTTCGGGGCAGCACATCGAGAAAACCAAGCACACGTGCAATGTTTCTTTTCACTTGTGATACAAATATGTTTATTTAGTCATTTCATATATGTAATGCTTGATGAAGCAGGAAAATTGCAGCAATGAACTAATCTCACCATCAAGCATATACATGCACTCAACAAGTTCACTTAAAGTGAGAATATGTTATTAATCAGTTCGGCGGACCACAACATGTAAATAAGAAATGTTAAAAATTGATTACATTAGTCATATAGATATATCCTCACTTTTCGTCCCATTTATAAGACAAATGTTATAGCATTATTAATACATACAACTTAAACAATATACAATTCTGGCTGAGTCAAACGAAATCGACTTTGGTTATTGGCTACGGCGATCACGGAATGGGAAGCAATGGAAACTGTAGAACATACCTAGATATAACTCTGAAAATATTTACATCAGAAAAACTACTGAGAGAGATTTTTCAACTGTCGCCAACACAAAAAGTTCACGCGTACACCACTCATCAAATTTATGTGAGTCTGTATACAGGTTTGTATGAATATGCATACTCATATGAATCCATTGAATATGCTTATAGAGTATTTACTGACCTAATTTACTTATGTATATTGACCGCAGCGATAATATTACTAGAATAAATTTTGCATTAATATAAGACAATTTAATTATGTGTTTAAAAGTCCCGGGAATATAAACGAGCTATGCTTAGATATATATAAATTAGTAACGAAATACTGCCTATCAGGTAAAAGAACATAATGTGGAAATTCGCAAATGACACATGACAATCAAATGGTAAATAAATAATTAAGTGAGACTCAAATAATTATAAACGTTTAAAACAATACATTTGCAGTATATATGACTTACGCACTATTTAACTCTTAAGCAAATTTATTTATAATAATCACGCATAGATGTATAATTAAAACTAATTTAATAGATAAAGATTTAAAAAATTGGATTTTTCATATATTATGTTATACTTTATGTCTAACATCACTTAAATTACATATTTTTTAATCAGATGGAAACTAATAATTTATAATTTGTTATAGCTTACCACTATATAACCTATACGACCATGTCCAATTATGGTAACTTAAAATATTAATGAAGCCCTTCCAAAGTTCTAATTCGAGTATATTCCTACGCCTCATGCACCGAGTCTAAAAAATTACACCGAAGGGACAGTGTGCCGCATTCGTGCCCACTCAGTGTAATAACACTTTGCACACTGAAAAATACATATTTTGTGACAACCAGAAAATGATTTTTTAGTATACACCTTGACACCACTAAATTTTTGGCCAGTAATAAATTATTTTCTAGTCGCTACAAAATAATTTGGCATAGTAAACTCTCTAATAAATATTTTTCTCCATGTAGGCATAACAAACACATATATTTTCACTCGGTATTTTCCATGTTAGTTATAAATGAAATATGTTCATGTATAGATAAAATTAAATTAAAAGTTCAATTTAACAAAAAATCAAATTAACAAAAGCATAAATTGCTTGTTATGCATTACATATTTAGGAAACAACCAAAAACGTCATACATGGGGTGACTTCCTCAACGTTTGTTACAAGAAGGGCAAAGAAACAGCGAATAGACTATATGAACATTTACGCCTAGCCGACATACTCATTGAATAGCACCTTATCTCTGAATGCATTATAGTTTCAGAATGGGTTATAGATAGTGTTGAAGGGAAATTCGCTCATGATCTGTATAGGTTTGTGCTTAGTACGTGGGTAGTTATGTTTCTGGAATATTGTGGAGCCCTTGTAAGTAATTTTTACTTTATAGTCTTAGAATCCTGACCTGCAGCCAAAGAACATAAAATAAAATTTTTATTTAGGTTAGTTTCATGAAATTATTTTTAAATTCAGCTTTTGAAAACAGCATTGGAAATAACCCGCGAAACATAACTGAAGTGGCTCGCAGTGACACTCCAAAGCAGCCTATATGTGTATTGATTACAAACATAACTAAAGTGGCTCGCAGTGACATACCAAACGTAGCCTGTATATGTACTGATTACAAATATAACTGAAGTGATCTGCAGTGACATGCGTAATGTAACCTATAGGTGTACTGAATACAAACATTTTACTGGCCTTATTCTTAAAAAAAAAAAAAAGGTGGTTTGATTTTCCAATATTTTTATATGGTTACTTGTTATAATTACTTTTTTGCATAGAACTTTCAGTTATATTTATTGGTATTATATTAATGGCTCATTTATGATAAGCGTGTTCTGTAATATTTTTCAGATATGATGATGTAGGGTCTATATCATTTAGAATATTTTTAGAAATTTGTTTTTTTGAAAAGTTTTACTTGTTTGTAGGGAGAGTGAATTACTCTTCCCAGTTACAGCATGGAACTGGTAAATATATAAGACTAAACCGTGCCACAAATGATCGTCCCAGGATACGAGTATCTCAGACTCAATACTAAATATTAAGTAGTGTGGCTTGCAGTACGAACTTGAGATCTGAATCTGACCCACACACGACAAAATCCCCCACCAGTGGTTTTATTTATACTAAATATTTTTTAATCACCCAATTCTGTTATGCGATTTACATATAATATTTGACAGCTTGTAGGTTATCTCTACCATTGGGCGGATGGTGAGGTTCCAAGGATTGGAGCGTTGCTGAGTAGATGTTCTTAGATAGACACCAGCTCAGGATGCGGTGAGCATGAGACAGCAAGCGGGGTCGTTCGGCCGATGGTGCTGGCGTAACTTGCCCCAATGTTCTGCCATCTGTGGAGGCTGACTCCACGTAATCTTGTAGACTTGATGTTAATAAATTCCCATTATGCCTGGACTAGTGGGGGCTGTTAGCCTCCCCTAATACGCCACTCACTCCCGAGGGATTGTTCTGGCCATCCCACGCCTTTGTTACTTTCGTGTTAATATTAGGTATTATATGGGACGTTAAACATCCCCAGAAATAAAATATGTTGAATGCCATGCAACTACACATTTTATTTCATGAACCCTCGTAGGAGACACTCTCGTAGCAAGTTACAACTATCCGTTACGCGGGAGAGCGCGAACACTGTATGAAGGCACGAAACCTACATAATACTGTATATGTGAGTTAAGGTCCGACCGCTCACAAAACGGTGCAGAGCTCTCCCCGGGTGACGCAAAAACTATTTACGGATCCAGAAAAAACCTTCACACTATTTCCATTACATGATTATAAACAAAAATGATGAAGGCCCGGAGAGGCCGAGGCGAACGCCTGCACCACTCGACTACCTCTAGCCTACTAAAGGTGGCGGCGCAGAAGAGCTGCCGCTAGGGGCCAAACCCTCCCGCATGACCCAATGAAAAAAAAGATTATATGATTGGATTGCATATGAAATGAATGATGCCTTAAAAATGGTACAAATTAACACTGAATTACACAAACCCTTTCCAAGGAATAAAATTAAATACCTTACATCTAAAACAAAATAATTTTAAACCCCGTGAATCTGTTGTCCGGGCTGTCCTGCAGCCGGTATCATTTAACCTAAAATGCACAGGAGTTTGCTGAGCGCGTGTGGCTCTCACTTTACGTGCGCTGTCTACCGTTTATTTGTGTCTGTATTTTCAGCACGTCTCTTTATTTGCACTATGTCAGTTTGTTCTAAAAAACACCTAAATTGCAATTTAGCAAAACTTGGTATATGTTTATGTTATGAACGGACACGTCCGCTGACGCGCCGTCACGTTGGCCACGGTGTCTTGGCCTGACCGGCCATTGAGGTTATGTTCATTGCCACCCTGAATATTCTTAAAAATAATAATGCCATATTTACACACATTCCCTTTCTTACGATCTAAAACATGACGCTCTGTATGGTATTAGACTCCGACGTGTTTGTGGTAGGTAAAGTGTTTACATCACGACTGACAATACACTATATAATTATACACAACACTATAACTTACTAAATATTACGGCAAATGCACGGTGGTTTGGTGCACTATAGTGCATGAAACAAAACACACAAAACATAATAACTTGAAATGTAAAACGATAAACATAATAAAATCATATTTATTAAATTATAATTCGTGGACTCTTTGCACATGTCACGGACCTTAAAACATAACAATAATAAAACACTCCAACATATTTAATATTAACCCTTCAAAAGGAGATTCACATTACACTGAAAAATAACACGACAACAAAAGGTAGACAAACTCACGTGGTCGCTGCAGCGCACACGTAGCATCAGATGTCAAAGGTGTATTGAAAAATTAAAAAGGCCATGAATGAAAATAAATACACTATATTATATGACACTGCAGTGCACTTGTCGAAGCTGCGATACTGCTAACGGGCTAAATAAGGGGCGGGGAACGTGGTACACCTCATATTCTTATAAATGATTTGATATTAGAGTAGTATAAACTTGCTAAAATTTCTTATAAATATAGAATTAGTTACATTTTCAATGACTTTCAATATGGTGGCCGTCGAATCGGAATGGCACAGCTGTGCATACGAGAAGCTCTGAGGCCACTCTCTATGTTGTAACGTTGGGCGGAAATCGAGCGTGATTTGTCATGGGGGGGGGGGGAGGCTAACAGTCAGTTATGCCACTGTGGTCCCTACTTGCATTTCAGCGGCAGTTCATTGGGGTCCATATGCGTAACGCAAATCACACATATTCACATATTCTTCCACTACCACGAGATCTAATTTAACACAGCACCATCATGCACTAACAGAAAATGTGTTCATATTTGCCAGACGTGGATTATTCCTGGGATATCGTGCATTAATTTCTCTAAAACTGTGATTTTTAGCGTACAAACACAATACTGGCTTCTAGTTTACCATGTATTGTAGATTTCTAATCAACAAGAAAAAGCAAAACTATTTTTAATGCTCAAATGTAGTTACAAATCGTCAATTTTGCGGAAGCAAATTGATATGAGCACCCAAATTTTAATTGTTTCGTCATTTAGTAGTGTAATATCCATAAACCTAGACTATTAAATATCACCCTGTTAGTGTCACTCCCAAACAAGTATTTACAAATACAACTATTGAACCTACTTTCCTGTACATGTGTGCAAAAATTTTTAAGAAATTCTGAAAAGCTTACAGGGTATAGATTTTGACGTCTCGTTGACAGCAATATCATTAGAAGTGGTACCAGAATCATGCGCAACAGTAGTGAATATATTACAAACACACACGTATCTTACGCAGGACTCAAATCCAGAAAACTTGTCACCATAAGAAAGTGTGCAACCAACTGCATTATGGAGATAGGTTTCGGAGCCTCAATTTTGTTTTGTTATCTGTCTAACATCATGGTAGAGAAGAATTACTAACAGAAATATTTACTCGAACTTTGTTTTTAATAAGTGTCTGAGACACTTAAATCCCGTAAGTTTACATGGCCTCACGTGGCACTACTTGTGTGAAGAATTTGGCAGAAATCGTTTAATTTTCTTTTTTGGCCAAAGACAGTTTCAGGATACGATAGTTCTAATAGGCACTGAGAGCATCCAAAGTTTGTTTGAATATATTTTCATTGATTAGTATACATAACCAACTATCTTGACTTATTTAATTATATGCCATTTTCAAAATCATTGTCTGGCTCATATAAGTTATGTTAGTTTACATTACTTTCTGTATCATAACTGGTGCGTGAAACTTTGTGAAAATTAGTTTTATGGTTTTAGTAATATTACACGATTGTTTCATTTTCACCCCTGGCACTACCTTACAAAATGGCTGGCAAAATAAGATCTCTCTACGTATAATTGATTCTTCTAATGAATACTATAATCTACCAAATTTGCCTCTATTGAAACATATCAGTTTACATGGCCTACCGTAGCACCATTTGCTTGTTAAATTTGGTGGGACTCAGTTGATTGGTCCCCGAAATATGGCATAAATCATCCATTATATCATGTAACAATTTCAATAATAATTGAGGGACCAAAAGGTTATCTAATAGAACATTTATTGATCGTCATAGATACTGCCAGCATATAGAGATAGGATGAAACTGTTTGGGACGTGCGGCATACTAAGGTAAATTATTAACAAAGCCGTTGCTTTGAATATATACAACATTTTAATACCTGTAAGTTCAACTGGATTACAAATGTATACCATGTCACTTGAGTTTGACGGGAATGTTATAAATATTTATCTGATAGGACTTAAAAGCTTAATTGTGTACTTGCGCTAATTTTAAAATGGCGGATAAAAGACTTTGTGTATAAGCTCGTTTTATACTTGCATAGATAGATACTGGCAGTATACAAATTTAATTTCAACATTATTGTATGGTTTCGTAGATTTAGCATAATAAGTTAAATACATTATGTTGCTACCATTTTGAAAATAAGTGTTTGACTCACTTTAAACATACCCATTCATATCGTATGCCATAGTAGGCCTACTACTTCTAACCACATTTTTAAGTAATCTATTATCTTTTCCTGTAGCACTGTCATACCAAATGGCTGAGAAATGAGGCTATGTGTTGTCAAATATGATGCTTGTAATAGATTTTCTAACTAGTTGTTGATGAGAAATCGCCTGCCAATGTTTGTCGGTAGAGTTCAATGACTATCTTAATTGTTGGTAAATTATACGAAGCTCTCTAAAATAATATAAATTCATAAATTTATGTTTAAAAAAGGAAAGAAGCGACGTTTATATGTTTTATTTCAGCTGTTGCAGTTTTGTGTACAATATACATCAAATGACTGGCTTTTTTATGAACACAATCAGACAAACCACACTTTAGAAGCTGTAGCTCGTGGGTTGGAGCTATCCCTGCATACTGCGCATATGCGAGTATTATCACGGCGGGGGGGTCAAATTACGATCTTTGTCGAATTAATAGTCGAATTATCGTTGCTGTAGGCTGTTCATGGTAAAGGGAGCACTTTTGAAACCCTAGTTACTTTTTCCTTTCAGCCACATTTTATCGCTTAATCGTCTTTTAAAATACGTATTGCCATACAAGTAATAAACACAGTCTGTTACTCCACCGCACTCGGAAGTTAACGTCAACGGCTAAAATAAATAATATTTATCGACTGTTATTCCAAATGAGAGGGCTTTAAAAAGTGCTCACTTTACAGTGAATATCCTATATCGTGATGGCTACCGTTTCCACTTTATTATCCCCAGTCGTGGAAGTTGATGAGCAGAGTGTAGAAGGCACCGTACACGTGCCGCGGGACGAAGCAGCTAGACGTCTTCAGGTTCCTGCACCCTCACTCCTTGAGGACCATCCTCTCACTCGCGACGTTCTCGCACAGCAGCGAGTGCACTCCACGCTCCAGAGAGATGACGTAGCACGTGCGCCACGAGCTGAGGAAGCGAGCCACAACAAGTTGTGACACGATGCTTGTTTCTACAACTATCAAACACAGCGTATTCTATCACTTCGTTATACGTCTTTAATATAAGATTTTACAAATCGCCAAGCTTGTGGGACATTGCGGTTATTTTTCATACAAACTGTTGAAAAATTTTTCTTCTTTTTTTTGGATTGCGTGTATTGAAATGTTCAATTATTTTTAAACGGCAATGATAACTATTAATGAAAATGTATGATTTGCGAAGAGCGTATTTAAGTTCGGAGTTATCGTAATTTCCATGTCTCAAAATTTAATTAAATTAGCAATATTTGTTAACCAAAATTAATTTTTCTGCTCTTTACTATTTAAACAAAAGTAGTTCTTACATTTTCATAATGATAAATGTTAATTTAGTTTTAAATGTAATCGAAAAAGCTTTAAAATAATCTATATTAAGTGAGCTATAACATTCCGTAGTATTTTTGTTATAGACTATTTGTTATTAGATGTATAAGCGAACCAAAAACGATGGGAAACAAGCTATAATTGAAAATATTTCTGTGGCAGTGCCTTTTTTAGTAGCCTTAGTTTCATAGTCATTCCAGCAACTAAAGAAAATAATACAACAGTTCCAATAATTCAGTAACACAAGAACAGTGGGAATTCCCTACTGGGGATTCTTCACTCTGATTATATTTAACAATGGATGAGTAACCTCAATTCTTGTCAAGATAATATAGACAAACCGAGTAAAAAAAAAAAATGATTCTGTTGTCAGGCGTACATACAGGATGGAGATTACAGGACCGCCTGACTAAATTGAGTTCCAGGTCACTACATTGCCAACCCGCATCTCACAAAGCAAGAGTAAAGTTCGCCTCACCCTCTGTTATATCAGTTTAGTTACGTTCATTTAGTATTTTTTCAGTTTAAGTATTTCCTTCTTAGTGCCTATTTAATTATTTCAAGGAGAAAATTTATTGTTTTATTAAAGTACACATAGGGCGATATTCCATAATATTGATTTTGGTATTACATATGTACTGCCATCTCGGGCGATTGAAAAGCAATGACCAGAACTTGACTCGCGAATGTTTTTCTGGGCCTATTTTCTCTACGTCATGAGGTGGTATCAGATAATTCACGGTTTGTAATTCGCCACCCCATGCGAGGCTGTAAGCAAGTAGAAACGACATTGCTGTAGAGTGTTTTTATAGCAGCTTTTGGAAAATCATACATGAATACCTTATTTTTAACGTTGTCTGTAATTATGGCAGTTATTAGAGACTTAAAATATCTGCGCATACAAAAATAGAGTATAATAATTGTTTTTATTATTGTCGGGCGTGATATATTTATTTCCCTCTTTCATGCAGAAAAACTTGTCTGCACGGTGCCAGCCACCGTCTTATTAACATCATATTTCCAGTTGCCCTTTACGAATATTTTACTACTAGGATCTATTGTTTCTATTAGCTCATAGATTCAGTAGCTTGAATTCCGACATGTACTTTAAACACACGTTGTTTATATATTAACAACAAAAGCTGCTTTCATGCAAAATAATTTCCATCCATTTGTAAATATTTTAAAAACATATTTTAATACTTTAGTGAGCTAAATTGAATTCAAGCTTAATTATTTATTATGAGTGCATTTTTACTTCACTGGCGGTATAATGTTTCCCTAATCTCTGGTTGCCAGTGCACGAGGAGACAATAATACTCGAGCAGCACATCGCAAATATATTTGTGGTAAAGTTCTTGTATATGATTTCTCCCCACATATGCTACGTGTGTCCTGTTATCGTAGCATGTAGAGCGTCCTGCTATGGACGATAGGTAGGTGGGTTTAAATCTTTATTGGTCCATTTTATGATCTGCAATTAACTGCGGTTAAATATTACACGCGGATTATGTTCAACATAGTATATTTACTTTAATAACTTCGCCAAATATTGGCATACATCATGATGTATTGTTAACGGTAGGATGTAATAGCTATTATTTGATTAGATACAGTTTTTATTCGTGATAATTACATCTCTCTGAATTTATTCAACAAAAACCGCTATTTACATTCGGATGGCCTTCTGCTGTTCACTTTTTTTATTTACAGAGCTTATATTACAAAAGAAAATAGTATAAATATATAACGTGTGAGCAAAAGTAAATGTACACTATCTACCAAAAAGTAATTGGGCACCCGTGAAGGTAGCTAATTCAGTACGTCAGTTGACATGTGTTTCACGGCCTTCGGCGTACGACCGCTGGTGTTTGTCCGTGGTAGCATGAATACAGATTCCTATTGTAACATTCTGGATAATGAAGTGCTCCCACATTGTTGCGTTTTTACGGAATGGACACGTGTTACTTCCAGTATGACAATTACAGGAGCCATGTTTCAAGGGCTACTATGCAGTGGTACTTCAACAACAATGTTCGCCGATTGCACTGGCCCACCCAGAGCCCCTACCTCAGTCATATAGAATATCATTGGAACGAATTGGATCGTCGGGTTAGGGCTCGTCAGGAGCGGCCGAAATCCATTGCTCAACTCATGGAATGGTTGCAAGAGGAATGGTGACGAATCCCCGTGGATGTCCTGCAAACACTCGCAGAGAGCATGCCAGACAGGGTGGCTGCTGTTATAGCCGCAAGAGGTCGCCCTACGAAATTCTAACTGGGTGACAACCACCGAGCAAACATTGTGGACAGGAGCCGAATTACTTTTTGGTAGATAGCGTATTTTGAGCCCGCTTGCTACAACAGGAAAGATACGTCCTCAGTGGAGGGACGAGTTACAACTTGGAAGTTATGTTGGCACGATTGATGACATGGCTTGTTGATGATGGCTGGACATTCCACCATGCAAAACTATAAATTACATTATAAATACTGCATAGGTTGTGTTTTAAACTATTTGCATGGGTTACAAAGTTGTGATAAAGTTGTTTATATAATTTCGATGTTTTCATGGAGGCGTAGATGTAGTTCAATGAGTGTCATGCCGGTTGCAAAAGTACGTTTTAAATTGCGTGCACTCACGTAGTATCCTATATATTTCATATGTGACAGCGGGAATAGGATGTATAAGGTTTATGTGTCTTAACCGTGTACAGCTGTTACTGGCTGTAGTAGTAATTAATTATAGGTCACATATACATACACATACATATACAAATACATACACATACATATACAAATACATACACATACTATACATACATACATATATATACATACATATACATAAATACATACATACATATATACATATACATGCATATATACGTACATACATACATATTTACATATATACATGCATAAACATACATATATACATATATACATGCATATACATACATATATACATGCATATACATACATACATGCATATACATACATATGTACATGCATATACATACATATATACATGCATATACATACATATATACATGCATATACATACATATATATACATACATATATGTGTGTGAATGTGCGATTTTATCAATTTCCAGGGCGCAACAGGTTGCTAAAAATGCTGAAATCCAAGGGTTTGGGTTGTACCTTGGCTTTAAGAAATCATCTAGAGCTGAGAATATGTGGGCTTAATCCACTTCACAAATAGGCACTTATTGATTTGCTTCTACTCTATTACATAGAATTACAGCATATAAAACCAGCAATCCACTACATGAATGCGAAGTCTGGATTGTGTCACGGTCATTTAGGGGATATTAAGGGTCCTTTATGGAGCAGGATGTGTCATTTAGGGGACATTTAAAGGTAATTTAGAGGTCATTTGTGGTATTTTAGGGGTCATTTACGGTGCTAACTGCTGTGTGTATGGTTGTACATTTGTTGCTGATTGTGTAGCATGTGGTGCCGACTGTGGTGTGTGTGGTGCTGATTGTAGTGCATGTGGTGCCGGTTGTGGTTGGTATGGTGCTGATTGTAGTTCATGTGGTGCCGATTGTAGTCAGAATGGTGCTGATTGTGGTCAGAGTGGTGCTAAGTGTTGTGTCTGTGGTGCTGATTGTGGTCAGAGTGATGCTGATTGTGGTCAGAGTGGTGCTGATTGCTGTACATGCGATGCTGATTGTGGTGCATGTGATGCTGATTGTGGTGCATGTGGAGGAATTGTGGGGAGCGCGCGGAGCTGATTGCGAAGGATGTGGTCGTGGTTGAGTGATTGTGGAGCACGTGGAGCGATTGAGGAACGATTTATAAGAGGGAGGGGTCATTTAGGGGAAATTTGCGGAGCAAGAGGGCTTATTTTGGGTAATTTGCAGAGCAGGAGGGGTCGTTTAGTGGTCATTTGCGGAACATAAGGGGTCATTTAAGGGTCATTTAGGGGGCACTTGCGGAGCATGAGTTCAAGCTGAGCAAAGAACCTTTCTGGAAGAAACTGTCGAAGATGTAATTGCATGGCAATTTGACCAAGGAAGCAGATAACATATCTGGTTGAACGGATGCATAGAAATGCTTAAATATCGCTGATGAAATATGTTAGTAAGTTTATATACAGAACAGTAGCTAGGCAAAGAAGATACACAAGTTGCTACTGCAGAAAAAAGGTAAATTTTTTTCATGAATACGTTGCAAGCTAATGATTGTACGATGGCTTCTACAGAGCTTTCCTCTATGGATGTACCTTCTCCCACTGCTGGAAAATTACATGGAAAACACTGTTGCCACTGTGGAAAGATCTTCAGCAAAAGCTGCCGTGCTCGGCGACATGAGAGAACGTCCTGCACGAAGAGTCCTTTTTATGCGAAGAAGCATTACGACATTGGTACCTTGGAGTTTATGCAAGGCGATACATTGAAGGAACACAGCGAGATCTGCAAGGGTTCATCTACTGGAAGCCAGCAAGTGATGTCGTCAATACTCCATGCTGCATCAGTAGGTACTGATTGAACGGACGATAATGATGAGGCAGTTAATGCTAAAGACGGATGATTTCAGTAAAGTCGGTTTGTGTGGAATGTGCACTTGCAAGACTTTCGCGTGAAGTCTACAAACTTGAAAATAAACGGTCATTGGCTCTAATTACTGATAATAACCGTTCGACTCCTACGAAGAAAATTATAATAAATATTGAGGATGAAACGGGATGTGACGACGATCGTGACGACAGCCGAGACTTCTGGGTCCACTAATGTATTATCTACAGAAATTTCAGTGGTTAATCAGTGTCACTATTGCTGCAAGTACACGAAGTTTATAAGTGTCAGAATAGTCGGTTTGATATTTAACAAATAACAGATATTATATATTTGTATAAGAATGGTCACTTCACATGGACGAACATTAATAATTTTGCAGTAATGATTTTAATAATATTTGAAAAAATCAAAACATAATTTTAATATAATAACCCTATATTGTAACCAGTCTGTTATAAAATGTTTTCGTTAAAAACATCACTATGAAGTAAATATTGGCTAGTCACTATGGTTATAAAGGGCTCAATCATACGTTCCTTAATCTATAAATGACGCTTACAAATTGAATTTCACGAGCCTGCCTCCTAACAGATTGCAAATTATATTCGCCTACCTAAATACTTGTACATATTCGCTTGCTTATGAGCTGACTTGGGAAAAAATGTGATATGCTACAAAATTAAAAAAGTAAATATAAAAACAATCAATGTGAGTATAAGCACATATAATTCAGACCCCTACTGAAAAAAGTTACATGATTTTGATATATTTGCCTTTAACGTTTGTTTAAAACGGCAAATACGATTAATTTACACAGAAAAACTCTCCAATAACTTTGGTCATGAGCCATGTATGCATTGATCAAAAAGAAACATTAAAATATTGTAATTAAATATTTAATACACAAGTGAAATAGTTCGAGGGAATGAAGTCTCTTCGTTTGGTGGCTATTGTAGCAGATTTAAGAAAACCTTATCATTACTTAAGTAGCTTAGTGGAATCGGATTCCTGGCAAAGTGGTTAGAACATTAGCCTCTGAACCAAAAGATCGCATGTTCAAAACCAACAAAAACACCCTTTCTGCCCTGCCCCGTAGCTCAGGGGTATGGTGGCCATCTTGTAATCAGAGGGCAATGTTCTTGCACCCCGGTCCCTCCGCGGCAAATTTTCAGTTCGCTTGTCGCACAGGAAACTTGTCAGCAACTCGCTGTAGCTTGAACTCGTCAACGTCACTTCAACACAACAACAAACAATGACAAGAAAAGTAGTTAGAACACCCCACTGCTGATCGAGAGGTTGTGGGTTCAAATCCCCATCCCTTCACGAGAATTTTACTTTCCTTAAATGTTACCAATCGTGATGGGGACGTGTGAAATCTACATAACTAAATTTTTTTAACAGATTTTGCATAAAAATACTTTTTCGATATAGTAATATAATTTTTTTTATAAATTTAGGCATTTTTGCTAACACAAGATGAGAGAGATTTCAATAAATAATTGTAATTATTTATAAATGCATCGTTTCCTATATATCTTATCGTTTTATGATTGATTTGATAAGGTCAGTCAGCTACCTGACCCCGAGAGAGAGAGAGAGAGAGAGAGAGGGGGGGGGGGGAGAGAGAGAGAGTTGTGGGAAGAGCTGCCGGGCAGCAGTAAGAGAAAGTTTGATGATGGTGGTTGATTCTTTTCGAGACGGATTGGCGTTGATTGGAGAGGAGGTTCATCGTCGGGTGTTTAGAGATGACATGTCTTCTTAGAAAAGGGGAGGGGGCGGGGGTACATGGTCTTGTGATGTGAAGTTTGTGGGGTGGTTTGTGTGCCTTGTGGAAGGGGGAAGGGGGAGGTGTATATAGTGATACTTTCAATATAATTTCCTACGATGTTTGGTGCAGTGATATAAATCACTTTTAAAGAAAAAAATGCGTTTGAAAGTAGGGAAGGAAGGACAGTAATTGGAGGGGTGGTAATGTGGAGTGAGGGGATTGTATAGTGATTGAGGCGCGGGTGAGGGGTGTTTGTAAGGTGGGGCGATGTAGAGAGTTTTGAATATTACGAGGGTAATGGGGTGGTAGGGGCATACCTTCAATCCAATGTGTTGGTCCTGCCATTTGGTTAAATAATCTATATGATATCACGATCGTAAGTGCCTTGAAACGACGTGTCTGGTGGTATATAACACTCAAAACTTCCTGGTTTAATTTTTTTAGCAATAAAATAATATTTATATTTTAAAAAATAAAATTGTAATATATTCTATTTTATGAATTCCACAGATTCGTTATTGTGACTGATGTTTGGGATACCTCAGACACAATGACGAATCAGTTAGTCACATTGAGGAGCAAACAATTTTTATCGCAATTTTTGGAAATTTTCTGAGGGCTTGGGGAAAAAAAGAAAAAAAATAGGGCAAAATTGCTTTTGGGTATAATATTTGATTTCAGAATTAATTGTTGGGGGTAAACTAGTGATTTTGTCTGTAATCTGGTCGTCCTATGCCACAGGCCGCGCTTGTGACGTCATCACAGGCAACTACTACCTCCTGATGAATGATGCATGTGTACCCGCTTCGACTATACACTCCTACTTTTTGGGAATTAACGTACCTTAGCTCCTCTTTGGCATAGCTATAATAACAATAAAATCAAGGAATATTTTGATTTCCATAATAGTTCGTATTAAAATCTCTAGAAACAAAACCAAATTTGGTGTTTATTTTAGACAACAAACATAGTAGATTTAAAAAAATATTTTTCTATGTTACTTGATTAAGGAAGTCCTTCTGATTATAACGCACTTCTCATTTTCTGTGCTGTTCCTCTGCTTCAATCTTTTGTTTGCCACTTCTTCAATTTCCTTTTGGACAGTTTTATGTCTTGCTATTCTTACTATGCTGACATCCGGTCTAATGCAATCGCGTTGTCGTCCAAGAGTTCTTTTCTTTGTAGAGTGGAACGTTTAAGGCAGCTCTTAACACGAGGTATTGAAAGCCAATGATGGTGAGGTAAGTATTAAACTGCGTCGGAATTCAAGGACGGGGATAACTGGAGAACCCTGAGAAAACCTGCCGAACAGTGGCATCGTCCGCCACGAGACCCAAGTGTGAAAATCCCGGAGTGACCCTGCCCGGAATCAAACCTGGATCGCCCAGGATTGCTATAGCCACTGTTCCAACGCGGCCCCTATTTTCTTTGTGTAATCAAGTATGCTATATTAGTTAGAGCACACATAATATAACTTGAATTATATTTGCTTGAGTCTAGATAAAAATTAAGTCTGTAAATACTCAAATGGTACAGATGAACCGTTGGATAACACTATCACAAGCTATATTCCATAATCGGTAATATCGTGAGACCTGTACGGTAAAGTGAGAACTTTTGAAGCCGTAATTACTTTTTTTGTCAGTAATTTTTTATCCTTTTGTGGCGAACAGACACAAGTTTGTACAAACAAATTCTGTTCAAACATTTTTATTGGAACTTCAGTGATAATAACAACAGCATCAACTCTTTAACGAATTAGAAACAGAATAAAAACAAATAAAATATCGATGCGAGCGCTCAAATTAATGTACCTACCTAAGCCGCGCTGCTCATAAAATGATGTTACAAACAAGGAGCAGGATGGAAACCGAGGCAACACGAAGGCGTAGCGGAGTGTGTATAATTTTAACGTCCATAAGCGCACTCTATACTGTGCAACCCTCCTTGCTAAAAGGTCTCGTGACAAAACAAAGTCTACGTCGATCACTCATGAAGAATAAAACAGAGTAAGCTCACAATACAGTACAGTACACACAGTAGATACACTTACAGAAAGTACAGAGGAAACGAAGAATACTGATCCGCAAGGTAAGATCACACTGTAAGAGAAGGAAGTTACATATACAGAACACATTACATCAATGTCCGTCAGTAAATGCCACAACATGGATCTTGAGAATCTTCTTCGTAGATAACGTATTTTTTGTAGCACATCTTGTGGGAGAGTATCTGAAGTCCAAGGGCGATCCAACACCAAAATTACCTCAGTCCATAAAAAGCACTCCGGCGCCTGGGGAGGCAGCAACAAGCCAGACACTGACAGCGTGGAGGTAGCCGCAACCGCAAAGAGCAAAAAGCACTCTCGTTAGAAACACGTCGTCTATCCGGAGAACAGCTGGGCTTCACTCAACGCCAACGCGTGTCTCGAGCGGGGAGTAAAATTAGAAAAAATACGAGGGAATGAGAAGGGAATAAAAATAAATAAAAATTTGAGGAAAAGGAAGCATGAACGCGGAAGCAAAATAATACAAATAACAATATCTTAACTTTCAAAAAATTATAACAAAACAATCAGTAGCCAAATATTTACTCTATTGCAATGATGACAGGTGGAAATACTTTTTCAGGTGACTCACGTGAACTTTTCTAAACTCACGTGAAGTCCCTAGTAGACATATCATTATTGTATTCGCACCCAAAAATTTTGAAATGACAAAGGGACAGGCAAATTTCAGAAAAAAATTTAGGCCCAATATAATTTCCACGGTCGGTCAACACAACATTATTACATAATACCATGTTACCAACGGCAAAGGGAGGACATTCCTACATTTATCACGGCGCGCAGCAATCTCGCGCTTCTCAGAATCCGGAAGACGAGCCACATTGTCAAGGAGGCGATAACGAGAGACAGCAACCAAGGAAGAAGGAATAGGTATTTTCCACACATTAAGAAGTTTATGGGGCAAATGTCTACCCAGGAATGGCAAGGAAGGAGGAGAGCCCTTAGAATAATTAACAGCAGAATTAAACCCGGCGTTTATATCTTCAAATCGCGATCCCAGAGTGTGTGATCCTGATTATAAAATATCATTGCGACCAGCTTTAATATTTTTGTTTAGCGCTCAACTTGGTTTACTTTTGGAAAATAAGGACCAGATGTAAAATATTTAATTGGCCATTGAAAACACATTTTTAAAGCAGATGGATAGAAAGAAACGGGCATTATTAGTAACTAATTCCGCAGGGACGGCAAATATTTTCCACACCTGATTTTAAAGGAACAAGAGTCACAAATTCCGGAAAGGTGTCAAGTACGATCAATAGGTAAATATTTCAGTTCTTCCACCTAACTTGCGGACCAAAAATATCCAGATGTACTATATGCCACTGGAAACTTCGAACCTTAATTTTAGACTGACCGATATTAGTGTGTAAAGTTTGCTTACGACGTTGACAGCCATCACATATGCGCATGTACTGGGTAACATCCGATTACATATTATGATATGCAAAATGCGTTAAAAGAGTTCTGAGTATCAAAAAAGATTACACACTCAACAGGTTTGAAAGGCCAATTTCTTAAATCTTGAATTATTATTCAACTCTTAAGAATTTATTATCACAGCTCGCATTCTCCTGAAGCATTTGACGAACACATTACAATCTCAGTTTTCCCCAGGAGGCCATAAGGGCCTCCATAGCTTAGTGAAATAAAATGAAGAGTAAACAAAGACAATTAAAATAAGACGTTAGAAAACAACGAACCAACGCCCTAGTTGAAATAATAATATTACCTTACACAAGTAGGTTACAAAATTTAAAGTTATGCAAAGCGCGAGCCGGCGCGGTCCCATTCAAACACGCCATCATGTTTCCAGGCGATTCGTAATTTCAAAAGGCAATATTACATTTAGAAAACAAATTTAAATGAAACAGAGACTAGAATCAACTGGCATCCACACCCTAACTGAACAAGTTAAAGAAGCCAAACCTAAAAATTTCTCACAAAAACAACGAAACCCAAAATTTAGAACACCAGATCAAAAATGCGCACCCCAACGACTCCGTTAACTAGCCCAGAATGTATTATACTTTGAAAAAGCAATACCTGAGTAAAAGGCGAACCCACCTTTGCTTTTGCCCTTCGACCATTGCCGAAATCTCAAATACACTTTCAGCTAACAAGCTGGTAATCATGGCTTAACTATATAAAATTAAGTCCCATAGTGGGCCAGGAGCAGAATCATAAATATTAAGTATCCCAGGCTGGTCGGAGTAGAAGTGGCAGAGCCGAACGTTTAGTGGAAGGCACAAATCTTGGAGCAATACACTAACCAATCAGATTTAAACTTAACCGCGCATGCGTGTAAAGGAGGGGAGAGCACAGAGGAGGGAAGGAACAAGGAGCAGGAGGGAACCCAAGGCAATACGAAGGCGGAGGGAACTGTGTTGAATCGTTAACGTTTATAAGCGCACTCTATACTGCGCACTTTAGCCACCTTTTAAAATAAATATTGCCATGTAAGTAATAAACACAGTGTATGTATTCCACCGCACTCGGAAGTTAACGTCCAAGGCTAAATAAAATATTTTTATAGACTATTGTATCAAATAAGAGGGCTTTAAAAAGTTCTCACTCTACCGTCAATAGTCTATAATAACAATTTCCATCTATCAGCGCCTATTTCGTTTCGTAGGACAGGGTTTGTTAGCCTGAGAGATGCTGTAACTGTGGTAACATCAGTTTGTTTTAATACAACGATACAGATCTTCTAGCAGTTATTCAAATTGGGATAAAGGATGGAACACTAGGTAATTCAAGTTCTCTAACGTTTCGTTTACCTTGAATGGCTTCAGTGTCAAAGTGAATGTAAGTATCGTGATGTCTGTCTAACATGTTATGTTGTATACAAGTGTGCTATTTAATCTCGTGTATAGTGTGTCGGTGAGTCCCTAATCGACCGGAAGCAACCCTCGGGGTAGGTTTTATCGTTTCAGAGTGTTGTGACATAGGAAAGAGATCCAGTATTAGTAACAGAAAACAGTAGAAGGGGCCCTTGGGACCAGACTCTGCCAGGCTTTGCGATAGCCTATATTTTAAATTTAAAATATATTTTCTAAATTTTTTTTTTTGTATTTAATTTTACTATAATTGTTTGAAATTCAATTTATTCTAACATATTGTAATACTAGTAACAGCTTAAGCTAGATTAAATTTTTTAATCTAGACAAAATAGCTATGTCATATCGTGTTAGTCCCCCGATCCCTACCTCGACTGGCATGTGTGTCACTTGACCTGGAAGACGAGTGGTGGTTGGGGCTATTTCCCACTTTTCACGAGTTCCCACATAACCAGCCTGGACATAGCGCCCTAAATATTTATACCTGTGTGTTTAGTACGATAGTGTCAGTTTGGGATGATTTCATAGTTAAATAATCCCAAACTATTGTTTGTTGACTGTGGTAAAGTGGCGAGTGCTGTGAGGAGCAACATCTGCTTCTCGTGTAGTGTTCTTAAGGCTTTTGCCTGTGTAATGATGGGCCTAAAGTAGTCCAAAAGAGTTGTGAATTGTGTTTCTCGCAGAAAGACGGCCAGTTCTTGCAATTCTAAGAGTATGGTCGCATTTTCTGTTGTGTTGGTGTCCCTTCTCTCGTGTTTTTGTGAGTTGTCCCTTTTCTGTTGTGTAGGAGCTTGTTCTCTGTGTGTGTTTCCTTGTTTAGTCTGTAATTCCCTCCTTGAAGGGGAGGACATTCAGCCTTTGACAGAATATTTGGTCACGTTTCCTGCCTTTAATCAGTGTTTGTTTAGTGGTTTTAACGCCCTTATTTTGTCTTTGTATTTCTGTATGTTTATTAATCACTTCGCACTGCTTCGACACAGCCGAATGTCCCTTTTTTTTGCAAAGTTTACAAACCTACTTTGATTTCGCTTGTTCTTTAAGCGGACAGTCTGCTTTTCTGTGTTCCTTTGTACATAAAATGCAGGCTCTCCCAAGTGTGCAGTATTTCTGAGTGTGACTCAGTGCACAACATCTCATACTTTTGATCCTCTGTACATAAAATGCAGGCTCTCCCAAGTGTGCAGTATTTCTGAGTGTGACTCAGTGCACAACATCTCATACTTTGCACCACATCCTCAATGCGGGGTTTACACAGTTCTAATCGAACTGATATGCTGTAGAGCGTTCTAATTTTTAGAACATCATATTCTTTGTTTTGATGTATAACAGCCCCATAGACTGCAGGTTTGTCTTCTGGTGTTCTAAATTGCCATACGAGGATAGGCCTAAAGCCATAATCATCGAAGTCCTCCTTAAGAGATTGTGTGTCTATGCCATGTGAAAGCACTTTTATGAATACTTTCATTGGCTTTTCATCTTTATCCGCATATGTGTAATATGATCTGATATTCTTCCGAAGGAATATACAGAAACGAGTGTGATCCTCCTTCTTGACGATTACCCTCAGAAATTGGTTTCTAGTTACTCAGAATTTTATGAAAAATTCTTCACTAAACTGGCTAATCAACCATTTAACTATACTGCTATTAAATATGTAAACCGGTGGAGCAAGTGACGAAGGCCGCTGGCCAGCGGGTTTTTATCGGGGATCTCCCGTTTCCCCTCCCATGCATTCCAGCGCTGCTCCATACTCACCTCTTCACCCTTGACTGCTATCGAGAACTTGTTGTTATGAGCATCCCAAATATCTCCATTACACTTTACTTTTCCTCTTATTGGCCTACGCAACGCCACACAGTGCGGCCAAGCATGCTGAATAAAGAAAAATATATATAATTATCTCATTGTCAGATGGTAATCAAAGTAGATTTTTGTTTTTGTTTAGGTACTGTAAAAACGAAAGGTACTATTTTATATGAAACAAAAGTTTAGGGAGTACTGTAATTACAAAGAAGCTGTCTTTGGGACTTGTCAGTCTCATTCGCACTGTCAGTTCCGTGGTTACTGTCGTCTACCGTACAACGGACATCCGGTTCCCGAAGCACGTCCAGGACCTCCATGTCTAACTGCGCGGCATTCTTCTTCGTCATCTGCCTGAGTGAAGAAATAAGTGATTCCGAGGATATCAGCAGTAGGTTGAGGACATCTTCATTAGTCTTTGTTCGAGACTTCTTCTGGGGAAGCCTTCTCTATATATATATTTTTTAAATTCCTTATTTCTAGCCTCTTGATCCTCCTCGCTTAGCAGACCAGTAAAGATAAAAGCATGATGGATGATGTCTGGACAGTGGATTAGCATTTTGTGAATAGTCGGAGGCATGGTGTACCATGGGCATTTCTGTACAAATAACTGGGCTGCCTCTAACGCACACGTGCGATACTTTTCCACGTCTATTTCGTGGCCACAAGAGATCACTTGCAACATTGTTCTGAATCATCTGATGATGTCAAAGTCAACACGATTGATGCTGGCTGGCTGATATAGCTGGATTCTCAAAAAAAAAAAATGCTTTTACGTATTCCCATAATTTTTGGTGCCAAAACCCATTTTTGGCTTGTCTGCTACTAATCCCATATTTATTTTTTATCGGTTTTGAATGGTTTCCTTCGTCCTCGAGACCATATTCTTGTGTTCGATGCCTGCAGCTTGCCATTACTTAAGCAGAAGTTAATAAGAAATATGAAGCAAACACTCAAAGATCCTAATGCTTGCGTGAATCTGAATTTCGAAGAATCAACTATCTCCTGACGCAGCTCTTTGTTCAGTTTGTTGAAGTCTGCAGGGGTAAGATTACAAAGGAAACATCTATGAATAAATTACGTTCATCTAACGGTGTTACATTCTTTGCCGTCAATAATAGTGAACAGCATGCTGCATATAACTTCAGTTTCTTTGCCGTCTAACACACCAATAAAAGGATGTAATTGTTGAATTACTGTCTGATGTGATCCTGTTCCATTTTTCAAATATCTGCTGTTTCACGTTGGAACTGAAATCGGATGGGCTTACATTAACGTTTTGACGAAGGTCGTGGATTTTGCCAGAAAACTGTTGGACTTTGTCCTTCCGGGTTGTCACCAATTAGACGTTCAGGCAAAAAGGAAGAAAGCAAGGTGTTCGAGTCTGTACTACCGGAGTCGCTTGAAAACGTTTGCTAGTATTCTGATTGCGCAGAACCGTCGAATCCTTACTTGCATTCAAGGGTTAATTTTAAACTGTTCTGAACTGCATTGTGGAATACGTCCTTCCGAGCTCCCAGAAGACGGGAGGCAGTGCGGTCAAGAAGTGCCTGCAGTTAAATTTCAGCCCCGGTTTCTGATAGCAATTTTTTTTTTTCGGAAGCAAACAATGTTTCTTAAAACTTTCTGGATGTTTGTATAAGCGGAAAAGCCCTGTATATCATGATCTCGGATAGTATTTTACTGGCGTCTGGTGAGCTGAGCATCAATACACATGGTAAGCGCTTCTGTTTCTGTGGGCTGTTTCGCTGGTGGACAACAGCATCTTTTGTTAGCTTCTTGATATTTCGAAGCTCGCGTGGGTGATGGTGCTGTTATATATTTAAACATTTTCGAGACTTTCATTTTTCCATAAGCGTGGAAGCTCATTTGAACGCAAAGGGAAGCTCATCACTTGAATATGTGATTCGCTTATGACATTTTTCGTCGAAAGTCTTTCGTATACTGTAAAGAAAGTGTAAAAATACATGCAAATCCTTTTGCTAGTTTTACATTATCTGTGTAATTTGTAAAAAAAAAAAACAGTACTTGTAAATTTACAGCAAAGTCCAACTTTATTCATAATACAGTACAATGATATTATAAAAAAACACAAATGTATTGGCATATTAACAGTAAGAGGGGTGTAAATGTAACAATTTAAAAGTACGTGTAAAAATCCTCGAACATGAAGAATTAAATCCAAATCTGTGTATTTTTACAAGTACGCCAATGTTGTATTGAAACATGTACATCTGTGTAAAAGGATATATTGTTCTATATCGTTCAAAATATAGTACAATCTTATTGTAAAGAAACAAAATATACTGGTATATTGAATTAAAAAGGACGTAACATTACAAATGCGAAAGTATGTGTAAAAATTCTCTAATTCAAGGCACTAAAATCCCAAGCCTGTGTGTTTTTACAACCACGCCAATGTTACATTAAAATACGTACATACGTGTAAAAGTACATGTTTTCCTATTTCACTCAAAATGTAGTAGTCTGTTACATTAAAGAAAACACACAAATGTACTGGTATATTGACATTAACAAGGGCGTAAAATTACAAATTCGAAAGTACATGAACGTATATTTTAACATAAAAATTTACAGTAAATTTTCATTTTATGTGTAATTTCCTAAAACGAGTACAGTATTGGTAATTTTACACTAATGTTGCAGTGAATTTAATTATAACTTCAAGTATTTGCTTAAAACATGCGATCTAGCGGTAGGGAGTAGAACTACTTCAAACTCTCTTTGTGTGTTAAAAAGGAAATCTTTACTCGCACTGATGGAATATGCTGGCTTTTGTATATAACTACCTATTCTATAACTAAAGTCAATCATTATCTACATGTTGGAGATAACTTTTTATAGCTCAGTTAATTTACAGAAATGTTTAAATTGCAATTGCAGAGAATCTGTAGTCTTACATTTTTGTCAGTGAGAAAATACACATACACAGTGGTTAAATTGCGATTGCAGTGTTTGTTTAAATTTACAGTATGTGGCAGGAAATCTATAATTTACGTAGTCAAATTACATGAACGGAGGGCATGGTACTTAACATAATAAAATGATAAAATTACAGACTCGTATGGTAACATTACACCCACAGTGTCCATGTAATTGGGTATAATGAACATTAAACACTAACACAATGAAGTAGTAAAATTACCATAAAAATTATTGTGTTAATTTACAATGTGTGGTAGAAAATTAGTAGCAAGTATAGTAAAATAACATGTACAGAGTACATGTGGTTTAATGTGATGATTAGTGAAATAAACCGACATGTTTGATAAAATTTCACTAACACAGTTTGTGTAAATTTGCATTATGTGGCTTGATATTGGTAACAAAAAAAAAGTAAATTATGACACATACAGAGTACTTGTAATTGAACGTAATAATTAGTAAAAATAATAACAATTATAGTAAAATTTCACTGGTATTGTATTTGTAAATATACATGGGACACACATTAAAATGACACGTACACATGTACATGAAAAAATACACAAACATGGGTGGAGATTGTGCTGCCACATACATTCGTGCAAAATTACACAATTTTTTTTTTTCAGTGGTCGACCGATACGTTTTATAGTAGCGACCCATTCGTAGTTTGGAAACCCCACTGATGAGTCTTGGCCAGTCCTTGTGCATCCCCAACAATCATTCATCTATCCTACGAGCTTGCTGCCATCTGCTATTAAAATCGGATAAAAAAGAAAAAACAAATTCGTTTGTTGAGAGCCGGAATACATTCGACTGTGCATTTTGCATTGATTCGAAGTATTTCAAAACCATTACTTGCTCCTGTATTTGTACACGTGCAGACTGCCTCATGGAATCATTAAGTTCTCTTCTAGTTATAAAATCATTGATGCAACCCGATCTTCCAGAGAAAGACATACGAATGCTTTGGGTCTTTAGATCACGTGTACTTGGCAACTCGAATTTTAGAAGCTGTCAACTTTTTAAACCCCTACTGTTTCAAAATGAGCAGATGTGAACAGCGCTTGTTTACAGTTACATCAAGTATATTGTGTGAATTAATTATAAAAGTCCCGATGTGGAACATGGTACACCGTGATATATACTAAAATCTTCAAGAATCTTTTCCGTTTTTTCACATTTATGAGACATTGCCTTTACGGTGCCATTCATCCACTACTGAATTCACAAAACCCAAATGAAATTTCAAGTAAATTGGTTTACCTGATGGCAAATACATCATGTTAAGCCATACCTTGTTGTTACAGCTGCATACGACACTACAATGCATTTAACGACTTCTCAGATAGAGACCTTCTCCCTCACGTACGCTGAAGTTCCAACAGGTGCTGTGACTTCAGCTGCATTCCAAAAACCTTGTGACTGCCAGAAACGTCTGGTTCCAGGATTTATCCATCGTTTGAATTTAACTTATAGTCACTTTAGTAAGATTCTTTTCTTTCCGAGCATGGTACTGTTTGGCCTCATTGTGCGCCGGGTAGTTCTGATATTTACCAATAAAGTAAATACATTGCTTATTTGAAACTCTACGTGAAGCAGGACGTCTAATGCAACTATTACGAGCAGCAACTGTTAACGATATGAAATAGTAGATAAGAAAGTGGACTAATGGCTGTTCTCGATAAAGTGAGTACTTTTGAGTTCAATCCTTGAATAACGTCACAGTCCCTACCTGTGTGTATTTTCAACGGGCGCACGTAGTGGCATTCGCACAGTAAAGTTGGCATCGACGGAAGGAAAATAGTTCCATGTCTTAGCGTTGAATTAAAAGTATTCGGTTTACATTTGTCAATACTAGAGTGATTTACTTTTCTTTTTGATTCTTTTTCGATGAATGTAAGTGTATAGATTAGAAAATCTGTAAAATATTTACTTTTATAGAAATTTTACAGTTTCCCTTTACTGACGCATGAAAAAAAGTAATCAGGTCCACTGCAATGTTGGTCCAACGAAGGATACACAATGTGTACGGAAGTAGATTTTAAGCAGGGCTTTCGAAAGTGCTCATTTTACCGTGAATAACGTATAGGCGCATTTTCCCGTCACTCTTTTTACTGCGACAGTAAAAACGTAGACAATGTTCCTCGCAGGCGACCATTCCGCCAGGCTGGAGTGCGATGGCGCACTAACAGAAGTCCGCTAAACGACGAGCCGCAGTTTCCCCACCGCCCAAGTTGCCAGAGTACATCCGCGCGAGCAGAAAGTGGCAACTTCACACACCGCCAACTTGTTATCTCGCCGGAGCTCCGGACGACATGCCAGCACAGTGCCGACGTCACAAAAGCTCGCCTACTAAACACGGCGCTGGGACGTCCGGCCATTCGCTGAAGACGTAGTACACCGATTTCCCTATTCTGCGTGTTTACTCAACGTTCACTCAGCCATTGCCAATACGATTGCCATAACCATATGGTCAACAGTGATTATATTCCATTCACAGTTCATTCACCCTTTTAGAATCAAACCTTTAAAGTATCACCCCATGTATGATGTGTTTGGTTGGTTCCTAAATGTGGCATGTATCACGAACATGTTATACTTGTTTTATCATAAATTTCCCTCTCTTCGGTTAAATTTAACTTTTACTTAAATTTAATTTATTAATTACAATAATCAATTAATATTAAATATGAATAAAACAAGATAATTAAAAGGTACGTTCACGGTAAAGTAAGCACTTTTGAGGCTCTAGTTACATATCCTTTCAGCCATTTTTTATCCTTTAACCACATTTTCAAATAAATATTCCCATGTAAGTAATAAACACAGTCTACAGCACTCAAAAGTTAACGCCTAAGGCTAAAATAAATACATTTACTGACTGTTATGCCAAACGAGAGGGCTTTCGAATGTGCTCACTTTATCGTGAATAGACTGTAAATATTAATTAGTATGTAAAATATTATTATACTGAATGCGCAAGAATGTAGTGCGTTGACCCTGTAGTGCAATTTTTTAGACTTAGGAAAGCTTTTTTTGCACGAGGTGGAAGAATTGACTGAAAGTAGAACCTCAGCAGCGTTCAAGAATAGTTGGATTTAAACGTAAATGAACTATAACATGTTTTCTGAGTCTGAATATTCAATAAACCTACTTTTTATAGAAGTAAAACAATTTGCTCAGTTTGAATATATTGTAGTTGAATTAAAACTAGAGCTGTGTTCAATTTCAGAGCAATGTATCCTTGATCCCTTCTCGTGTCACAAGCCTTTGTTTCCTTCTTGAGAATTATTAGTTTGTGAATTCGGACGCTTGAGTCCGTTTCCACCTCGATTTCTAATATGTCGAATTTCACTCTACAAGTTTTATTTGCCCCTGTGACGTTAGCTAGTGTTTTTCGCGGCCATGCAGGGTTGCAAACATAAACAAATGAAATATTTCGAACATTCGCACATCGGAACACACACTCGGGCTCGAGAAGAGCAAGTGACTCTTGCCATTGGCTGGCGAGAGGGCGTTTAATGTGCATGCAATCTCACCGTGAATTCGGACGGCGAAAACGTATAACGTCACGTCCGGGATGCACTCTTCAAGTGTACGAATACAAGTATATGCTGTTCAGGGTAAAAAGAGCACTTTTGAAACCCCTGCTTAAGA
Organism: Dryococelus australis; assembly: GCA_029891345.1. NCBI lineage: Eukaryota > Metazoa > Arthropoda > Insecta > Phasmatodea > Phasmatidae > Dryococelus > Dryococelus australis. Next base: position 202,098,495 of record CM056994.1, read on the forward strand.
TATACCTGTATGCAGATTGTGTATTCTCACGCCTAATGTATAATTAACATTGCCATGGGCCTCATCACTATATTCATGCGCCGGCAAGGTGGAACTGTGGAATTATTACAAAAGCAAATATGTTACAAATCTGGTAATTTTTACACTTCGGTACATTAAATAAAACAGGAAGCCGAAGGAATAATAATTTAAGCTATCACAAATAATTACGCAACACTTTTTATTCGACGTTAACGTTTGGAACTACTTTCCATCCTTCATTACCAACTTTACTGGGCGCATTTTACTTAGTGAACTCGTTATAATAAATACAGTAAGGGGGAGTGAAATTTTTCTAAGGTTAATATCAAAAGTGCCTACTTTATCGTGAACAGTCTTTAAAGGCCCTTGGCTGGTGAATTCGTACACGGCCTTTGTTAAAGGAAGCGAACAAACATCTCAAAGCCCTTACTGACATGTGCAGTGTTCTACACACGTTTTCTTTGATAGCGCTAGACTGGCAATCCGATGTGTGAGCCCGGAGAGTAGCTGCAGTGCAGCTGGCATACGCACTCTAACCCGTATTCCCTCTACGAGATCAGCCAAGCTTTGGCAGCTACCGTCCGTTTAGTACGGTGTTCCTGGTCAGACGCTTTAGCGCGGGTCGTACATAGCCAAGCACATGCGCATTTTGGAAGGATTGTCATTTTTTTAATGTCATTATTAATAAACACTTTATACAGGCTATTAACAATTGTTTCACAGTTACTCGACCACATCTGAAGTAACACTTTCAAATCATCTCTGCATATATTTTAACAGGTAATCTCACCTGCGTGCTGTATTGCCATCTTAAAGTAATATTTTGTAGACAGCCAATTCATTTAATTTACACTCTAAAATAATTTCCTGTAAACTTCCTAATTTGAATTTGAAGATTTTAACCCATATATCGTATGGCATTAATACCACACATCTGACTACATAGAATAGTGGATGTTTATCGTCGCTACCATACGAAGATAGGAATTTTCCTATACATTTAACTATTTCCTGAACAAATGTAGGAACGCTAGCATGGATGTGTGGGAAATAACTTTACCATTCGCCCTTTCTCACTCTACGTATACACTCATGTAGTAAAATGAACTACCGACTCATTAACTTTCTTATATTCATAATATTCCCACAGTTACGCTTGACCGGCGTACGTATAACGTCATTGGGTCCACGGCAATGTTAATTTTCTAAATAGCGAAAAATTACTAAATTAGCAGAAAACTAGGCCCTGCTAGGGGTTTACAAAATTGTTTAATAAATCACGAACAGTATGTAAACAATGATAAAATATATTTGTTCAATTACCATGCAGTTATATCTGATGCAGTAATGTTTTAATTTGAAGTGCAGTTTAAAAAATTTCGAATGAATAATCTGAACAGGGATATTTACACTGTGTTCTTATAGACAGTCTTTGGGTAGAATTTCTAAAAAAGTAATTTTATTTTGCAATACTTTATACGTAGGTTCTAATAACAGTGAAACACGTATCACTGTGTTTTAAGTATCACAAACTAGAGCCAAGAATATTTTTGGGTGATTTAACACTTTAGGAATATCTTCAAGCGTAGTTTAGACAATGCCTCTTTGAAGTACACTGTTTAACATTCCCTGAAATAATGTTTTCACATTCCCTTGAACATTGTACTATTTTTCCTACTAAAAGTTCAGTTTTTTGTTGCTAAATACTTTTTTACAGCTTCAATATACAGGTTATTTTGAAACTTTCTAACTTTTGTTTACTGTCGTATAGTGATTACTTCACTTAATAAATTGGCGATATATACTAGCCACCACTAAATGGTCAGTATTGAATATTAGTGTATATTTCTTGCGTCAGAAAACATATAGCAGTGGTTTATTTCTACAAATGCATTTACTGAACCGTATTTTGGTCACATTTCCATGGAATTTTATCCACGCTTGAAAGAGTTTAGTGAACAACTACTGCGTCTTATGTAAAGTTTTAAACATTCATTCTAAAAATAAATTTATCTAAAAATTACCATGAAGAGTGCCAACATAATTACTGTTATCCGAAAACCATTTCAGTTAGATAGTGAAGAAACCGCAGTAAAAATTGACCCAAATGTAGTCACGTGAATCACTAGATATTTAGAAGGCGTACGTTACTGACACACACAATTGTGAAAAGATATCACATTTTCATTTTTATAATCATTTGTATAATCAAGGAATTGCAACCTAAAGAATAATTACCATAGAGGATAAATTTATATGATTATTATAATTTTTCTTTAAATCGTGTTGATCAAATACTTGTACATATGTTGATTTTATGTCCTGATTTTTTGTCTTTTTCTCGTATAATATTTACCTGTTTATAATACCATTTGCTCATATCGTGGTCTAATGAAGAACGTCGTAAATGATTTACAGTATAAAAAATATAGTACTCTAGATTCAAAAGGGATAGCGCAATTGAGCAGTAGAGAAAAGGGGCTTGAGGCACACGGAATTGGATAGTAGGATTGTATGATTCACCGCCGCCATATTGTTACGTCACCGTTCGTCATATTTTTCCTTTTCACCTTCAAAATCTCCCTTCCTTTCCTCAAAATCGACCAAAAAATCCTAACAATGCCCTTTTTCCTGAAAAATATCCTTTTTTTCCCCTACAAAAATTCCCATATTTCCCGGAGCAGGCGAGTGTGATTAGTGACACCAGAGTCAGGGGTTAGGGGTCAGGGATCAGCGAACCAGGTGCCAGGGATCAGTGACCCAGGGTCAGACAGGAGACAGGGATCACTGACCCAGGGGTCAGAAAAGTCGGACCACTTACCTTTGACCTCAAAATCCGAAAAAAATATTCCAAAACAATTGACATAAATCGCAAAAAAAGTACTATAAAAATTTATTTAAAAATATTAAAATTATTATTAAAATTTATTTTAAAAATATTTAAAAATAGTTAATTTTACCAGAGGTCACCCCTAGCCCATATTCATTATTGCATCTTGGTAGGCGACCACCATCTTGGTAGACGGCCGCCATCTTGATATACATCACCCATCTGCCATATCGGAAGCCAAGAACCATGAACATGAGTGACAATGAAAATAAACACGAGAAAATTGCATAAAAGTCAGCAAGCATAATACATTACAGACTACTACTACCATATTAGATGCAGCCTACCTCGACCGTGACCCTATGACTTTAAATGACATTAAAAATGCAAAGAATCCAAAAAAAATCACAAAAAATTCCAAAAAGTTCAAAAGAATTATTGTAAGAAAATATTAAAATTATTAAATATTTACTTTTCACAGCCAATTTGTTTGTACTGACTAAAGAGTAGATGTAAATGATTTAAAAAGAGTGGGATAAGATTTACGACATTTACGACGTGAAGCTGAGGAGCTTACGGGCAGCTTGGCTTTAGTTTTTACCGGGATGATCATCATCTCAGATTAACAAGGAAAACATATATTCATTCTTCTATGCTGTAATTGTTTTGTGGGACAGGTAAATATTTAGGTAAACAAAACTATGTCGCGCCTTCATTGTGTTGTAATTACTAAAACTTATAATTACTTTATTGAAAGGCACTTTTCTCCCTGATGGATCTGATGCCCGCCTTCTTGAATAACCAATATACACAAATTATATCATTTGAGCGATTTTCTTTGTGATAACAAATAAGTAGTAGAGAATATGGGCTTGAAGCTTAAGGGATTGGGGAGTACGATTGTAGGATTAGCCGCCGCCATATTGTTACGTCACCATCCGCCATCTTTTTTTCCCTTTCTCGCGCCAAATTATCCTTTTATCCCTCAAAATCGATCAAAATACACTAAAAATTTTCTTTTTCCCATCAAATTTCCCATTTATCCTTTAAAAAAATTCCCACTTTCCCGGAGAAGGCAAGAGTGATTAATGACCCTAGCGTCAGGGATCAGCGACTCAGGTGTCAGGGATCAGTGACCAAGGGTCAGACAGGAGACAGGGATCAGTGACCCAGAGGTCAGGAGAGCCGGACCTATGACCTTTGACGTTTGACTACTTCGACCGTGACCTCATCACCTTGAATGACCTTGAAAATGGAAAAAATATAAAAAAACGCGAAAAAATTTACAAACAGTTCACAACAAAAGATTATTAAAAATTAATTATTAAAATTGTTAAAAATAATTAAAAACTAAATTTAAAAAACTTGCATTTCTGAGAGTCCCCTAGCACCACCATTAGTCCAATTCGTTCCATCCCCAGCACACTAATGATAGCCTCGTCTCCACTCCTCCCACCTATACTCTTTCCGCCATCTTGATTTTTTGTTTATGATTTGCTTACATGCTACTGGAGATTGACTCTCGCCTTCGCACACCAATTATAGTCACCGTCGTTCCATCACCATCTTTGTTTATATGTTTTTGTATCTCTCACATTCGTTCGACAACCATTTTTTTTTCATTAATCATTTGTTTATATATTTTACTGAAGGCTGCCATGCTAGGTGCAGTCCTCTGTTTTTTTAATTGTCATTTGTTTAATAGATTGTGTCTCACCTTCATGAGTCAGCCATATTAGATTCCATGTGTTTATATCACCTATGTATGATAATGTGCCAGACATATTTGTGAATGTGTTTAAAGTATAGGTTGCGCTAAGTAGTCGCGTTCGCTCCACCAATTACGCACTTTAGTTCGACTCCCTTCATATTTGATTCTATTCTCAACACACATGTAGTATCGATTATGCCCCCTGCTAAGGGCATGTACCGAATGGTGACATTAGCCATACCTGCAAAGCACTTAAACTGCCATATTTAATATTTATTTGGTTGATTCTGAAATGGAAGAATTTTTATAATTTAAAGTAATTTGTATATAAAGCATAAGAGTTTTTTTTTATAAAAAACAAAACACACCATATTTAGTAAATTTATTTTTATTTACAAAATGTTCATTACAAAAACTAATTTGCGAAGATTTCTTCAAAGGCAAGAGGAGGTAATCATATTGTTTCGTAATAGGTTGGTATGCACTCGTTCTCAGCTCCAGATGATTAACCGAATCGAGTGTCCAGCCTGAACCCTTCATCATCATTTATTCTTCCTCACCACATATTTTTTTATATATTATCGTCTACAATATTTTCGAAGTCGTATACATTATAGAGAGACATATTAGAAGTATTGATGTCCTCTTGTTGATACCTTCGTCCAATGGTTCTGGTTTTTTATAATTGCTATCTAACCATATATTTTATTTTAGAGGCCCATGTTTCTCAATCTCTTCTGTAAGTTGGTTTATTAAATTTAGTTTCATACTTGTGAGAAACCAAAATCCTTCTTTCGACGAAACGGTCAGATTCGGAGCAATATAATCTTTCAATATGCCCCTTAATACAGATTACTTCAGAAGATATCCATTAGCATTAGGCTGCCTAAAACATGAACTGGTTCACGAACACGAGTTTTACATAGTTTGGCACGTTTGTCATACGACTCATAACATTGACCTCTTTGACTGTCATGTATTTCAAGTCGCACATTGTCTGGAACATATTTTACTCCATAACACATGAACTTACATCCATATGTATAACAGCTTATAGTCAAATAAGGCCAGTGCGCCTTCTTCGTACATTTACCACTCGTATCGTGCCTACGCGCATGACAACTTTTACTGTATGTCTTACTACAGTAGCGGCACGGTCGCCCGATAACGACAGCGAATTGTTCGTACCATCCACATGCACGTCCTCACTTACTGCACAAGTTAGCGATGACAATCGCCATTGCACAAAGCAGTATTTTCTAGTACATCACAGGTTTGTGGTGGCGACAATACGTATTTTTGTTGTGCTGACGGAGGAACAAGTCCTTTACATATTTTCTATTGTTGTTTAAGTTTACTAGTACGAGCAAACATGCGAAGGCACTTCTCACACTTATTTGCCATTAGTAGCGGGATCATCTTACATTGATTATTTTCGTGTAGTCTAACATTGCTGCTAGTCGCCATCGCTTCATCACAGTACATGCATCGAAGTCTTGACACTGTTGTCTTGGGTCACGATGTTGGTGGCTGCACTGATGTAGGCGCCCCACCCATAAAAGTTGCTGGTGCTGTAGGCGTCATGCCTGAACAAGTAGATGGCACTGCTGGTACCACTCCCGAAGAAGTCGAAGGCACTACCGTAGCTACCATTAGCTCTGTAGTACCCGAAGACATTGCAGATGCAGAATAAGACTTTGATGCGAAGAGGCACAAGCTTGCCAAAACGTTCCACCTTTCACGGGAGCTGCTGTCAAACGAAGCCTCTCAGCTAAACTCCCTACTGCATATATGCGCGCAAACAAGCTCTGTGACGTCATAGTAACGTTGAACCAATCTTATTGTGACATCAACACGCCAATCACCAACCAGCCAATTACCGAGTTGTCACTTTATTGCATCTAACCAATGACCTGCAAGCACTAAACAGAAAAACTAGAGGAAAGAAAAAAAATACATGTTATATATAATTAAGACTCGGAGAAGGCACTTTGTAGTATTTTTGTGTGAAAATTAATATGTGTTAAAAATTCTGTCTATCGAGTCACGTCCTCCTATTGGTAAAGAAAAAAATATACGGCATATACGATCGTAATTTAATTTTAAATCTAAGGAAGTGCGCAGCGCAAGGCAAGTTGCTGCAAAAGTCGTCTCTCTAGACTTGGACGGCCGGAGGTATTTACATCGCAAGCAATTTTCGCATGACACCTGATGGAGTTAAACTTCTAGTCGCTGCCCCGGGCGGCACGTGCTGAGAACTCAACTCCAGGAAAGCTTTAAACTGGCTATAATTGCTTATAAAGTCTAGATTACATCATGTTCTAACAGAGAGCGACCACATATTCAATTAACATGTAAAACTGTAATATGCTAAGATCTTTACCCCAGTCGAGAATACATATGCTAACAGGAGGTCCCGGTTCAACATCCGCTGCACCTTAGAAACAACACACACTAGCCAAATAATTTAACACAAATTACTACTATAATGATAAAAAAAGACATATCTTTACAAACACCTTTAATGCTAGCGCACAGAGAAAATACGATGTATAGAAGTCCCTGCACTACCCAATCATAAACTGCGTCAGGCTAGTGAACTGCCTATAAAAATACCAGTGTGAATTCGGCCACTTCAACATACGTGGTAAAAGTATAAGTAATATGTTAAAAAGAGGGGGGGGGGGTGAACGAGAATTTGGGATTCCTCAGAGTGCTCCCATACCGCAAAGGTGAATTGTGAATACGTAGAGCTTCGTTTTGACCTCGACGACCATGGAGATGAGATCTGCATCATCGCTAACTGGTTGTCGCTAGTGTCGATTGTGCGATCGTGTTTTCGGCTATGATCACAATGCATGTTAGTCAGTACGAAGAGTCCTTTTTATTTTATTCACGTAAGCGCCGACTGCGAAGTGTGGCAGGGGGCCTGTCCTAGAGATGCACTGTTCAATACAAACTTCAAGTTGTGCATCGACCAATGACGAAGTGTAGTGGGAGCCAGCTATAGTTCTAGGCACATTTATTGCAAAGTGCAAATACGGTTTACCTAGGAACTGTTGAAATATACCGTGGGACCTGATAACATAATGTTTTTTTAAAGCACGATTATTAAATAAAATGTACACCTTTCAGCTTTGGAGATAGGAATAAATAATTTTTTTTTAAATAGGGCGACATTAATTATAATTTGCGGCACACACACACATACACACACACACAAAGAGTTCGAAATATACTAATTTGTACAATGATCCTTGCCTACTGACGACATCTACAAACTAACTCCTCTTCCTCTGCATTCAGGGGTCTTTATGGGTCAGCACTGTAATAAGCAATGCAATCAGAGGTCACTATGGGATATGAGTCATGTAGGGGTCATGGTGGTCGTGGTGGTCTGGTGGCGGTGATGGTGGTCATGGTGGTGGTGGCAATGGTGGTGGGCGTGGTGGTAGTAGCGACGGTGGCCGTGGTGGTGGCCATGGTGGGGGTAGTGGTGGTGGTAGTAGTGGTGGCCATGGTGGGGGTAGTGGTGGTGGTGACGGTGGTCATGGCGGTGTTGGCAGTTGTGGTGGTGACGGTGGTCGTAGTCGTGGTGGTGGCTGTGGTGGTGGTGGTGGACATGGTGGTGGGGTTAATTATGGGACATTTTGGGGTCAGAGATGACTTCCAAATGGGATGTTCCAATGCCTGCATATAATTAGTCAGCTGCAATCCCGTGGCGGTCTGGTGATTGGCTGATCGGTATCTGCACAATGTATTAATGGTACAGTACGATTGATTCAAAGTGAATATAAAGTTATAGGGCTTGCACACTCGTATATTCTAAGAAGTAGGGAGGTAAGCTGAGAAGTTTAGTTTGCCAGCAGCTGCGTAGAATGTTGATCGTCTCGTCTAGCTTCTGCCTCTTCGCATAGATTTTTTCGCTAGTTTTTTACGGTAATTCAAGTCCTTGAGGTCGAGGTAGTCTGCATTTTATATGGATCTGCAATGTATTATGCTTACTGACTGGTCATTGGCAAGGGGGGGGGGGGGGGGGGGTGGTAAACTTCCGACTAATTTTTTTTTTTTTTGGTGAGACCATGAGGAGGGAACCCCAAGAAATTTAACTTTTTCAATGGTAAGGTCTTTAGTGTGCTAACATAGTTGTTTCATCTGAAGGTTACGGATGACAACTTACAATACTAAGGTTTTTTCCACCTCGGAATTTTACTTCGATTCGGAAATATATATATGTTGTACTGTTCGGGGCATTAATAGTATTATCTAAAGTCCCTTATTGAACAATTTGTTCCCCTTATTTCTGTAATGGGTGGTCTGTTTTTCTCTTGACTTAATTTGGTTTCAAGCATGTGTGCGTGCGCGTGTGCGTGCGTGTTTTTAATGTTATTTCTTAGTTACACAACATCACAGAGAATCTTTGGTTTCACCAGATTTATTACATAATTTCACATTTAATTTTTTTATACGATAAAATTAACAAGGGTGGAGTTCGCTCCAGAATTTATTTTCTGCAAATTTTTAAGCTGCATACCTGTATGGAGCAGTTTCTTCTGTGTGTTGTTATTTTCAGCGTTAGTCCTGAAATTCTTGCATCTTTTTTTTTGGGCTATGTACGTCTGTATCTGCGCGGAGTGTGCGGAGGCGTAGGAGTAGGAGAAGGCGGGGAGGTGGAGGTGTAATGTATAGGCAATTTGTTTTTGTACCTGTGCGGAGCAGTTTCTTCTGTGTAAATATTTTCTCGGCATTGGTTCTGGAATTTTTGCATCATTTTTGATCTACTTACTTCTGTACCGGATGGTGGTGGTGGTTGTGGTGGTGGTCGTGGTGATGACCATGGCGGTAGTGGTGGTGGTGATATTGGTGGTAGCACTGGTGGTGATTATGGCGATGGTGGTGACTGTAGTGGTGGTGGTGGCAGCGGTGGTGGTGGTGGTTACTGTTGTGGTGATTGGGGTCGGCGTGGTGTTTGTGGCAGTGGTGGTGGCTGTGGTGCTGGTGGTGATGGTGGTCGTGGTTGCGGTGGTCTTTTGGTGCCGTGGTGTTGGTGATGTTCGTGGTGGTGGTTTGCAAAGGTGGTGGCTGTGATGATGGTGGCAGTGATGATGGTGGTGATCGTGGTGGTTTTGATGGTGGTCGTGGTGGTGGTGGCAGTGGTAGTGGTCCTGGTGGTGGTGGCAGTGGTAGTGGTCCTGGTGGTGGTTTTAATTGTGGTTATTGTCGTGGTAGTGGCCATGGTGGCGGTGAAAGTGGTAGTGACACAGGTGGTAGTAGTGGTGGCGGTCGTGGAGGAGCTATGGAACTATGGAGCGATGGACCTATGGAGTGATGGAGCTTTGGAGCGATGGAGCTATTATTGTATGGAGATATGGAGGTATGGAAGTATGGGGTGATGAGGTGATTGAGCCGTTTCCTCTATGTGTTAATACTTTTCAGCACTGGTCCTTGTTAGGTGCTTCCGACGATACATTTTTTCCTTGTTAAGTGTTTCGGATGATAAATTTTTCCTTGTTAGCAGTTTCGAACCATACATTTTTCATTAGTATCTGTTTCCGTGCCTGTGTGGTCATTTCTTTCAGTATTTATTAATAATTGTCATTGCAGGTCTTATCATCGCTGGTCCTATCATTAGTCCATCGTTTCTCCTGAAATTTTTTCGTTGGTTGTGTATTGTATACTTCCAAATCTTAACAGTAAATAAGCTTATCTAGGATATATTTCCCCCCTGTTTTATAATATATTACATATACTTTTACCATGTATGTTGAAGTGGCCGAATTGACACTGGTAAATTTTATAGGGAGTTCACTAGCCTGACGCAGTTTATGATTGGAAAGTGCAGGGGCTTCTATACATCGTATTTTCTCTGTGTGCTAGCTATAAAGGTGTTTGGAATGATTTGTATTTTTTCATCAGTATAGTAGTAATGTGTGTTAAATATTTTGGCTAGTGTGTGTTGTTTCTAAGGTGCAGCGGATGTTGAACCTGGACCTCCTGTTAGCATATATATTCTTGATTGGGGTAGATTTCCGCGACATATAGCATTTTTATATGTTAATTAAATAATTGGTCGCTCTCTGTTAGAACATGATGTATTCTAGACTTTATAAGCCATGATAGCCGGTGTGAAGCTGTCCCTGGAGCTCTGTTCTCAGTGCGTCCCATCCGGGGAATGGATCGGATGTTTACCTCCATCAGGTTGCTGTAGCCTCTCCTGTGGGAGTGGATCACCCATTAACTAGGGGGATCAATGTAGCTCAAGAATAAAGCACTCGTATACAAAATACTAATTTTATTAGTTGACCAGACAATTACAATTAAGCTTCAAGTAGGCTATTCAAACAGGTAGCAATTTCTACAAATATTCAATACGCAAGTCGTTCAATTCAGTTATAGCTGAACAGGGCGCTGATGCCCCAAGTCAAGCTTGGATTAGCTTTAATTTGAATCGCCTTAGCAATGCTTTAAAGAGCTTAGGTCATCACGAGTCCCACGCCCTACAGTGCCTTATGTCGCCCTACCAGGGATTAAATATTTACCCAAGGTCTCGTCGCAGCAGCACATCTGTCTCGACGACGGGCTCTCGTCGGGCATCGATGGTGGACCTCGGGCTGCAGTCCCCTCGTCTGTGCGTCTCGTGGGCAGCGCCTACGGCGGCAGCAGGCAAGATGGCGCTCAGAGCTTGCAGCGCCTTGAGCTTATATACAACCCTGCTGACCTCGTGCTCAATCCCCCGAGGTCTGTTATAAAAACAGAGTTTCAGCTGGCTGCAGCGCGATGCTGGGTTGTCCTTGCAGGAGCTGGTCCCAGCATGACCCGCTCTCTTTCGAGCGTCCAGACTCCCTCGTCTTGAATACGAGTGATATGGTGCAGGAGATCGGCCAGGTCAGGTCAGAAAATTGAGCCTTGGAGTGGTGTAGCCGTTCTTCGGTGGAGTGGTGAATCCCATCGGAAAGAGCTGCTGTGAAGCATGTTGCTTGTTTGTAACGGTGTTCAACTGATGGATGTCATACGCCCGCCCCGCCCTCTTTCGCCGACTCCCTAAGGAGGTGGGTGTCAGGCATGTAGTGTCGTGCTTGCGTTACATTAGCGGTAGCCGATGGCAATGTGAAACTACTTTTGTTACTTTTTGTTCAGTGCTGACATGGCACCAGTGAAATTGATATTTACAAATGGTTGAAATAAGTATAAAGATATGTTACACTTGTTATTCACTTCGCGTGATTTGTTTTGTCATTTGTAAGATACAATATTTATTCTAATTTACGTGAACATAGCTCAATATATACATTTACCAGTTAACTTTATTAACTTCATGTTCTGGGTTACCAGACTACAAGATAGTTTAGTTTATTTTACTCAGTCTAGTTATAGTATGTTATTTAGGGTTGAGTTGTTTCTTAATATGGATTTGTACAAGGTTGGCTTGATTTCACTAATAATATGTTACATGGCAATTGCGTTTTTAAATTGTAACAAAAATTAATAATTAGCTCATTCTAAAAGTGGTTTTGTGCCTGCACCCTAATATAGTAATCGGTCGCTATTGCTTTTGCTTTTGTTTGATAGGAAGGGGAATGTAGTGCTCGACTCCACTTTGGGGTTATTTTTACCCATTTCAAAATGTAATGTACTTTGTAACCCGGCGTCGAACACAGATGGTGAAGATTGGGGTGAGAGCTCTCTTAAAACGCAACAGTGGGAAATAGCGCCGTAAGTTTATAGTAGTCGTAACTTGAACAGTGACTGGAGTAATACATGTTACTTAATTGAGTATATAAATTCCTTTTAGTTTTGCTGTTGTTGGTTAACCTTACGTGATTACATAAAATAATTTGCAATGTCCTTTACACTTTGCATTATGATGAATTTGTACATGATTAATATATAAACTAATTCCTTATTTACAGGTATTGATATATTTATTCCTTGGGGCCCCGTCCTTATTGATATGGCGAGAATCACCGCGCGGCTGTGATTAAAAGGTACTTGGCCATGGGAGTGTGTATGTGCTGCTCTCTATACATTCGCTGTCGCGGCAAGCGTGCCTATGGTTGCGACATGATAGTCAGCTCTTCTGACTTTGCCCGCTAGGGTAGCACTGAGTGTCGCAATGTCCGACATGCTTCAAATATGTTCACCTTGCCAGTATTTGAAAGCTGTGGTATAAAACCACTGATTTTAAATACATTTTTCTTTATGTGGCATGCAAGAAAAACAACTCATTCCACATTTATGCGTGTATTTTCTCGTGAATTTTTAGCGTGCTTCGCATCTTGAAATGCCTTAATAGAATTTGCAAAGTACCTGTGTGCCCGTGTTTAATGTTTTGTATTTTTTTCTTAATACTTGTGCTTATTCCCTTATAAGAATGACCTCGCTTTTCGATTAGCAACTTGGAGGGAGCTAATTTGTCTACTGAGTTGCCTGCCATGTGACAACTGTCTCATTTCATGGTTGTGCTGCTTTAGCCACATTATTCATAAGAATAGCGATTTTCATAATCTTATAATAAATACCTGCAAGTGCTATTGTCAGAATTATGATGGTGGAACAGTTGATGTAATTGTAATGTTCCTGTGAGAGGACAGAGAACACGTGCGTCTGGTGAATTGCAGACCGGGATTCCGTGCACGTTATAGTAGGCAGGTCCGCATGCATTATCTGCCACTTATCATTAATTGTGTATTTTACTGAGTGAAAGGAAATACCCTCAATTACTTTTAACTGCTGAGCTTCAAGTTGTTATTTTTCAACCATTGTACCGGCAATATTGAGCATGTCTTTCCTGTCTTAGGGCTTTTTATGTCACAAATGTGGGTTGCTTTAATTATTGCTATTTTATTAGATGTTGCTTCACAGCCACATGGTACGGTAAGTTCTATGGTTCCCAACTTAGGGTTGGGAATAACTTTGTTTAGTGTTTTATTTGTCCATCTAAGTATGATGGGGTTCGGTCACGTGGACGTAGATGGCATTTCCTGGCTAGCATTTGAATTTACAATGTTCGAATAGACTGTGCAAATCTTTGATATATATTGCAGCCTTCAGGCACTTTGTTTGCAGATTGTTCACGACTTGTTTAGGGAGGAAGTAAATACCCTGGTTTTGGTCCGTGGTATCGTAAAGTTCCCTCCTTTCCTGTGTGTGGATGTCAATTGCCATAATGTTTGTCGGTGTGCTTACTGTGCATGTTTGATTATGAAATTTGTATGGGATGTTGGTAGACTTGAAAAGTTTCTACGGCCTTTTTATATTTTTCAAAAGGACCTGTATTTTAATTAACATATCAGTAGCGGACAGCATGCATTCTTATAGTGGTGATGTATAGTACTTTAATATCTGGTTCGTTAGAATACTTAATTCTAAGCCAAGGGTGTAAATTTGGTCTTGCAACTTAAGGAGATCGGCTTTTAATATTGCTTTAGGCACTGCTTGGAGTGGCAAAAATTTTTCCTTGGCATTGCTGTATGTAGGTACTTAGTTTTAGTTAACTGACATCATTTATTATTTCTAGCACCATACAAGTGAGTATTTGAGCTTGAACTCTAATTCTTTAGTGTGTGTATACAATTGGTGTGACATCGCCCCTATATTGTGACTGAGGTAATTTTTCTGATTTGCTATGAATAGTGATATCAAGGTTATTGTGGATCGTAATATTATTTTCTATTTCGTTTAGTTGTAGAGCAGTGAGGAGTGCTTTTAAGTGTCGGGAAGTGAGAATGTCGCAACATCACGTTGCGACATCCCCTAGGAAGGTAATGCAACGTTTTCTTTTATTTCACACAGATACTTCCCCTATAAATTATTGTACAATGTTTTGGGCGGTATCATTAAAGTATTGACGCAAGTGCTCGGCATTTTTGCAGACTGTCGAATTTCTTGTGGTACAAGCATGGTGGTACCACACATCGATGTTGCTAGAAATTTCCGGTTGGTGAAGTGGTATGTTGTAGGCCAGTGGTATCGTCTGTCCGTAAGCAATGTCAGGATACAGTTCATGGAAATAGATCCCATTGTAGATCTGGAAAATGGAAGCTGCAGGTGATGCTGTCATCGCGTAGTGCGTGAGTAACAGCAGGATCCCCACACTCTTATTTTCCATTGCAGTAACTCGTTACCTGTAACATACATATTAGTGTTAATTTATTATATTCGCAACTTTAATATTTCTCGTGTAAACTGTATCTATTTTAGTTAACCCTCGCTTTTTAATTTCGATCGATATCATCGATGGTCCCAATACGTCGTGTATCCTGTATGGTCCATAATATTTGAAGGTCAGCGCCTTCTGTCGGGCATGATTCTTGGCCCATACGTATTTAGGTAATTTGAGCGAAATCTCTTATCAAAAAGTTCTTTTTGTGATTCAATTAAATTCACTTGTGCCTGTCCACGGGCTTGGTGCAGCTGTTCACACCAGTCTGATGCACGTTGTGAGAAGGTGTAGACAACGACAGGGCTTGGCTGAATGGCTTCTACACTATGAAGTAAAAATACTATTAGTTATTTTGTTTCTATTCATGCTTGAATTGTAATTAAAAATTATATATTGGACATATTCGTCCCAGTGAGCTTGGTCCTCATTTGCACATGCTGTAAGTTGCTGCTACAGGACTTTATTTACTTGTTCCGTCATCCTATTGCATGACGGGTTGTATGCTGCTGTTTTCAGCTTCTAAATTTGCAATTTTCGAAGTAGCTCCGCGATGAGCTCGTTTTTGAAGTTGTTCCGCCGTCTGTGAGAATGGATTGAGGACATCCGTACATCAAGATGACATC